>CAWUFW010010057.1:0-729168 GCA_963921515.1 Calotriton arnoldi | reverse complement strand
GGCCGGACGGGGCTGGATTTTGGCTTCCGTGCGACTCGATTCTGCGTTTCCGGATCCGCCTCGGTCGGAGAACAGGACCTGTATTGGGTGAGTACGACTGGGTCGGGATTTGGGCAGTTGTGCGCATCGTACTTGCTCGTTCAGACGTATGTGCGAATCGGTCGGGAAACAGGCATTCGCCTGGCTTTTTTCCCGGCCGAATGGTATTAGGTGCGCCTCCGACCGGGATCGGAATCGACCCCCTTGTCCACCCCTCCCGGTTTTTAGATCCTGCACTGGGCCAGTTGCATTTGAAATCCCGTATGAAGATTTACCCCTATCTTTCATGATCGGTCTTGGCTGATTTATGGCCCCTGACCCAGGTTTTCAATATTCCTGCAGGGGTTCCCAGCCAGAGTCGAATCCTGTGTTGTAGATGCCAGAGAATTAATACTGGTACTATGCGGAAGGGGCTCTGTACTCGGGACTTGGCCATTTACAAATGATGGTATGCTCAAAGAGGTTGGGCAGTTCGTTATGACACTAGGGATTACCTTATGACATTTAAAATTTAAGTTTCTTGGACAGGAAACATTATCAAGTTGTTTGTTAGTTGCCATCTTAGTAGCTAGACCCGACAACAATTGGGCAAGATGGTCTTCGATACAGTCTAATCTAGAAAGGATGGGTGTCAGGGCCTCATGTACAATTCCGAGTCCTAGAAATATTTCCGGCTAGGTGAGTTTGCTTGGTTCTCTTGACCCTCGGTGAGTGACCTTTTACTTTACTATCACCCCCACCAGATCTGTTCGTTTTCGTTTCCCTCCGGGAGCAGTTGGCGGCACAGTGGCTTTCGTTTCTGGACAAATTGTTAGCTCAGCTCCTTCATTGAGGGTATGTGTAACATCCTGACTTGAAATAATTACAGTTGGAGATAAAGGAGGAGGTGGTCTCTGAGCCGTAACAAGTTCCGGTGTAGTTGCTTGGGAAACAATTGGGACTGCTATGACCGAGCAGGGGGCTAGTGAGAGTCTTCGCTCCGCAATTTCTATTTCCTTAGTTAAAGCCCCTACTGCCTTTTGAAGATATCCGTCCAAAGTTGTATCCACTGTCTTAGAAGTGGGGGTGGCTTTTCGTTTTCCCATAGTACAAAATACCTAGACAATTCAGGCAGAAACAAAAGAAGAGTGTTTTACCTTCTCGCAGTTTTTGTAGAACTGGGACCTGATGATATAGTTAGAAAACCAAGAAACGAAGAGGATAGGCCCAGCCCAGCCTTGTCCTGCCGCGGACGGGTGCAGACGGGCCCGCCCTTGGCCCGGGCGTGCCCGGGCACTGCCCGTGCATGTCCCGCGCCTTGGGAGCCTGTGCCGGATTATAAGCGCCTCCTGGCACGTTGCAACAACGTTGGCGGCGTCCTCCCGCTGGGCAAGCTCGGGGTTGAAGTCTTTGTCCCCCCGCCCCGCGGCCCCACAGAAACACCAGAACGCACTGGCAGCAGCAAACAGGTCAGTTACGGGCTCCCGCGCTGCGGGAGCCTATGCCGGATTATAAGCGCCTCCTGGCGCGTTGCAACAACGTTGGCGGCGTCCTCTCGCTGGGCAAGCTGGGGGTTGAAGTCTTTGTCCCCCCGCAACCCCACACAAACACCAGAACGCACTGGCAGCAGCAAACAGGTCAGTTACGGGCTCCCGCGCTGCGGGAGCCTGTGCCGGATTATAAGCGCCTCCTGGCGCGTTGCAACAATGTTGGTGGCGTCAGGGACGTGCCCCTCGCATAGCCATTAAAAAGTTAACGATGGGGTGGTACGATGGAGGCATTGCATTGCCGGATATAAAGTTATATTATCAATCTTCTCAACTGATTGCAAATAATAAATGGGCACACGGGGAACACGATGACCCGAACTTTCGCACAGATCGTTGGCTCTTGGGACGGGGTGGATACAACAGGGTACTCTACACAAATCACCGCAAACTACACCTCACGGGGCCCACGGCACGCACAGTGGAGATCTGGCATGGAGTCAACAAAAAATGGGGTTGGAACAACACACTTACCAAGGCCACACCACTCTGGGAACCCGACATGCTGGGTCAGCTCAGCAAATGCCCTGGTTTTGACAGATGTGACATGATAGGGATTTCGACAGTAGGAAACATGTGGGTGAGGGGTAAGCTGGCAACATTTGCCGATATGCAGGCTAAGTATCAACTAGCGCAGTCCGAGGCCTTTAGATATATACAGATCAGCCATGCAATTACCGCTGCTTTACCTAAAGGCTGTTCTCTGCCTGCGTCCACCCCGTTGGAGGATAGGCTGGTGCTCGACCCTATGCCCACAAAGGCCATCTCCCTCATCTATAGGAAATTACTAAACAACCGTCCTGACCCCATGATCCGTCTGCGGCAAAGGTGGGAGGTGGACCTGGGGGACATAGAAGATGAGGACTGGCGCGATGCGCTGGCTTCTCCTAGAGAGGTGGCCATCCCAGTGAGACTGCGCCTGGTCCAACTGAAAATCCTTCACCGCGTCTATTTCGACGCGCGGACCTTGGTTAAAATGGGCAGAAGACCTGACCCTCTGTGCCTTTCGGCGCTGTAACCTACCGGGCACCTTCTTTCATGTATTGTGGGAGTGCCCAAAGTACGACAGTACTGGGAACATATCACGAAGCAGATGGAGAGAGCGTGTGGTAAACCTCTAAAGGCCTCTCCCCAGCTGTGCCTCCTCAACATGTGGGAAGCCACGGACCTCACACAGGCTGAACAGACATGGGCCTCAATGGGGTGGTCCATCGCAAAACGGAATATAGCGCAACAGTGGGGATTGGCGGTGGCCCCATGTTTGAGGGACTGGGCGATTGACATGGACAGGGCAATGATTGCTGAGAAAGACGTGTTTAAGCACAGAGGGTGCCCCAAGAAATGGGACAATAAGTGGGGGAGGTGGAACAAATATAGAGGTGACATCTGTGTATCCCCGACCACTGAAATGCAGCGTGATGGACGGCAAGTATTGGATATCTCTGGATTTGATGACACACTCCCGCCCTAAATGGACATATATGCCTGTTCTATTACACGAAGCCAAGTGGGGTGGTCTCTACTCTGTACTGTGTTATGCCTAAATGTACAATGCTTCATGATTGAGACGATCCTTGTATATATGTGTAGATGTGGGGGAATGGGCTGTGCGCACTGCGCACTCTTTGTGCTGCTTTGGTAAATCTAGATTGTGGACCCAAAGATTGTTTTATCAATGCCTTGTACCTTTTCTTTTAATTTTTTCAATAAAAATTGTTTAAAAAAAATAAATAAATGTTGGTGGCGTCCTCCCGCTGGGCAAGCTGGGGGTTGAAGTCTTTGTCCCCCCGCGGCCCCAACCAAACACCAGAACGCACTGGAAGCAGCAAACAGGTCTGTTACGGGCTCCCACGCTGCGGGAGCCTGTGCCGGATTATAAGCGCCTCCTGGCGTGTTGCAACAACGTTGGCGGCATCCTCCCGCTGGGCAAGCTGGGGGTTGAAGTCTTTGTCCCCCCGCGGCCCCACACAAACACCAGAACGCACTGGCAGCAGCTAACAGGTCAGTTACGGGCTCCCTGAGCCTGTGCCGGATTATAAGCGCCTCCTGGCGCGTTGCAACAACGTTGGCGGCGTCCTCCCGCTGGGCAAGCTGGGGGTTGAAGTCTTTGTCCCCCCGTTGCCCCACACAACACCAGAACGCACTGGCAGCAGCAAACAGGTCAGTTACAGGCTCCCGTATCATCTTGAAGTCTTATTGGCATTGCCCCTCTGGTGCTAAGTTCACTAATCAATGTACTTATCATTTCTGTGAAATGGAAAGTTACCACAATGCAGTCCCCTTGACAGAGTTTTGGAGATTTCCCCACCCAGTTCACTCTACTTACCATAATAATATTTTGGAAAAGAGAATTCGGATTATAATAGCAGTTTTTAGTAAACCAATGTACAACCTTATTCTTCAAGACCCCCCAGTCCTCGTTATTCCCATCTACTAACTTTGGCAAATTTTTCAAAATAATTGTATAAAGTGTTGCCTCGGGTGGTAAATGCAAGGGCCTCTGATTGTTTCTCAATGGTCGAAGAATGGGAGGAGGTTTATCCGTTTGTGATTTATTAACTTTCATTGTGCTTGCTTTGTAGGAAATCGGCAACACAAATGGCCTTTTACACTCATCCATAGTGTCTCTTACTCGGCAGGGTACTGCTGGGTCTGATGAAATGACGTTGGCAGTTACCTGTTTGTTGTGTTCCAACACTATACTGCCAATTCTGCCCTTCGGATTAGTTACACTGGAGGTTTTCTCGGATAGTAATGACTCTGTAATCAATCTTACAATCTGGGCTACATCACTTTTAATCCCCGTAATTTCAGACAATAATTTCCTTTCTATTGTGTCAATTTTTCCATGTAATTTCTTAAATAAGGTTTCCAGGTTTTGTGGGTGGTTAAAAGTTGATACTCCTGCCGTGCCCTTACATGATTTCTTGGAGTGCAGCTGTTTAAGGGGCTCATTTATTATGGTTTTCAATGGTTGTTTTTTTTTTTTTGCCGGGGGTATATCAAGTCTGTACTATTTGTTAGAACTGATATCTCCAATGATGTAGTCATTACACATGGTGTTTACTAGTGTTTTGCCTTGGCAATATTGTACCCTTGCAGGAGCCCGATCAGCTTTTTAAAAGTGCCTCCAGGTGCAGGAAAGAACAGCAGGAAGTGGCGGCTGCCACAAATGTGTTATCATTATCTCAGTATTAAAAGAAAATTACAAATTATATTTAGTAGTACTTATTTTCAGTTATAATAAAATCAAATAACTGGGTATTAAGAAACTCCACACTCATTTCTCTGACTACCTAGTTTCTTGTTCCATAAAAACACATTTCTATAGTTTTTTTCCCCCTATTATATTGGGGTAAACCCTCCATCCCCCTTATTCTTTAATTCATTTTTTAAATGCAATAAATTGAAATACCTGAGTATTTAAATACTCTTCAATACGCTCCACTGATTTACCATATAAAGCTAGCATCCATGTCCCTAAAAATAAATTTCTATTTACCTTTTTCATATAATATTGAGGGGGGAATCCCTGCCACCTCCCCCTATTTGTTTTATTTTTTTACATTTATTTTTTTGAAAATTAAAATAATTTGAATACCTGGGCATTAGAAATACTCCACATCAATTTCCTCTACAACTCTAGCATCCTTTTCCTTGAAAATTAATTTCTACAGTAATATTTCACATTATATCGGGGTTAAACCACCCAACC
This sequence comes from Calotriton arnoldi, assembly GCA_963921515.1. NCBI lineage: Eukaryota > Metazoa > Chordata > Amphibia > Caudata > Salamandridae > Calotriton > Calotriton arnoldi. Next base: position 723,888 of record CAWUFW010010057.1, on the reverse strand, counting down.
GGCCAATATTTTTATATGTTATTTAAAATTTATTATTTCTATATTTAATTAATTTGAGTGTCTGGGTATTAAAATACTCCCCATAGCATCCTGTTCATAAAAAATTAATTTCCACAGTTATATTTCATATTATATTTGGGGCTAAAGTCGCGTTCAATAACCCTATAATTTATTTAAAGTTAATTATTCCCAAATGTAACTCTTTTAAATATCAGAGTATTAAAATACTCCCCATCCATTTCCCCTACAATCCTAGTATCCTGTTCCTTAAAAATTAATTTCAAAAGTAATATTTCAATTTATATTGAGAATAAAACGCCCCAACCCTCCATCATTTTTCAATTTTAATTTCAATTAAGTATTTCCAAATTTGATTAATTTAAATACCTGAGTAGTAACATACTCCCCACCGATTTACCCTAAGACTCTAACATTCTTGTCTGCAAAAATAATTTCTAGAGTAATATTTCATATTATATTGGGCGAGCATCAACCCTCAACCCCCCATATTGTTATATATTTTAATTTAAATGTATTATTAAATAATTAAACTACTCCCCACCCACTCCCCCTAAAACTCTAGCATCCTGTGGCTTAAAAATTGATTTCCATAGTAATATTTCAAATTATATTGGGGGGGAAAAAAGTAAAAGCATAGGGGTAAAGGCACTCGGGGTAAAGCCATGCGGGGTAAAGGTAATACAGAGTAAAAGTTGCAAGGTAAAGGTAACATGCCATCAAAAACAGTTAAGTATATGTCTGTATTTTTCTCACATGCATCCTACAATGTGCATGTCCGGAAACCGTGGTACCTGTTGTCACAGAGTAGGGTGATTCCTGCCTCCTTATGCGTTTCAACCTATCTGCAGCATTTTAAACAGTAAATCACTACATGCTTATGTACTCTAATGGATGAGGTGGGCATTGGTGAAGTGGTCCTCAACTGGTTCATGTCACACCTAATAGACAGATCACAGAGGTTAAAATTGATTCCAGTTTTTCAAAACCAGCTGCCCTAACACAAGGGGTCCCTCAGAGATTTATTCTTGCCCCCATCCTTTTTAACTTGTATACCAAACCTCTTGGAATCATTCTAAAGAGCTCTGGATTCTTTATCATTAATACACATATGAGACACAGGTATATCTATAGGTCTCCTCTCCCAATAACATCTTCCACTTAGCCCCTCACTCTGAAATCTGTTCAAGAATGGATGACCACCCATCATTTAAAACTGAGTCCATTTAAAACAGAATTTCTCTTTTCTTTATCCCATTCTCCGCTGCTAGTACTATCTTGGATTGATGCAATCAATATCCTCAACTGCACCTCTAGCATTGTGGACAATGCCAAATCCCTAAGAGCCATTTGTGACAAAAAAATGAAATCTACAAACACAATTCAACACCATGACCAAAAATGCATGCTTTGAACATCTGATTTGGGAAATCTGTCATTTAATTCCAGATCAATATCTTAAGACTCTGGTACAATCACTGGTGTGGTCAAGGTTTGACTACTGCAATTCTCTCCTGATGGATCTTCTCAAAACACACCTAGCCCCACTAAAAGAAGTACTACATGCTGCAGCACGATTTGTATTTGGCACCAAAAGGACTGACCACATCTTACTAATACTTGTACCACTGATATGGCTCCCCATCACAGCTAGAGCTTTATACAAAACAACATACATCACTCACAAGGCCGTATATTTCTCCAAGCCACAATACATGATTGCCAGTTAGGGAACTCTGGCAAGAGCAGACCGGCAGAAGTGCTGAAACACTGCTTTTAGAACCACCAACCTTTAACAAGGAGCACAAAATGGTTCAATCTTTTTAGGAAGTGATACCAGAATCTGGAGCTCCTTGTTTTTTAGCTTACATTACACTATGTCACTGCCTATTATAAAATCTGACCTGAAAGCCCTTCTATTTGAAACACATTTCAATTAATTTCCCTTATACCTACCAGCCTTCCTTGGACTTTGATTTTGAACTGAGCTTTGTCTTGCAGCTTACCTCCTTGATGATCCTTTATTTAGCACAGAGATAGCCCTTTGAAAATTGTTGATGAGTCACTCCACATCCTTTTCTACTGGTGCTCCTTAATATCGATATCTTGGGACCCTTCAAAACAGTCAACCACCATTTCCTGATCAACAGCTTGAGAGATCTAAGATCAAAGTTTCTCCAGTAAAGTCAGTTACTATAAGGAGTTCCACAAGGATCGATCCTTTCACTGACCATGTTCAACCTGTATCTAGAACCACTAGGTGAAATGCCATGCATTGCACACTGGCCCTTGTAGAGAATGCCAAGTCTCTGACTTTATCCATAATATCCAGCTTAACCTTCAGAGGCAAATCTCTGGCATGAGTAAGAGTGCCTGGTTCCAACTAAGGGTCCGATTTAGATCTTGGTGGTTTTACCGCTGTTTCACCATGACGGAGGTTCCTGGTACTCCGCTGAGTTGACGGTCTTTCACCCGCCGTATTTAGATGCATGCATACTGCCTCACCGTCCATTTTGACAGAGTTTCCCAACCCCAATTGCTGCACACCGACACTGTGAACTTCAATGCTGGCGGATACTACTCCATCAGCATATTTAGATTTCATAGTTGTGCTGCCGATCTACTAGTGGTGGTTCCCAGATGGAGTGGGTCCGTCACGGTAGGCGCTCAACAATGTAGCATCACTGTGGCCATTGGATGGATGCTTGTAGAACACACCTGATGTCCATTGGCAAAATGGAAACACCTGCATACCACACTATAAAACACACCCTATTTCAGACCATGATCTTTTGCCATTCCAACTCCACCACTACTTTTGCTACCAGAGGCTTTGCCAGTTAAGTGAGGCTTTTTTTATTCATTCTCCCTGTCTCCTGCCCCTTTATTCCCTTTCATTTAGTACCTTGTGGTCAATTATTTAATTTATTCTAATTTTTGGCACAATAACAGGCCTCACAAATCCACGTTTTACTGAGTGAGAATTGTCAGTCATGGTGGATGTAATCCTAAGACTAGAGCCACAATTGTTTGAAGCCAAAGTCTAAAATACACCCCTATCCCAGAAAAGGCAAATGTGGTCCAGAATAGTCAACAGAGTGAATGCTGCAACAAACAACCTGCACACACAGGAGGAAATTAGGAAGCGGTCGAACGATCAGAGGGGGAGGGTGCATTCCTTGGCCTCCAAACATCACATGGATGCCAACAGGACTGGTGGTGCTTCTCCCAGGCCCCAATACCATTCATGCCATGGGAGGAGAAGGTCTTGCAGATCCTACATACTGAAGGCATGACAGGAATGCCTGGGGGACTGGAGTCTTTACATAGAAACCTCAAACTATCAGTATCACATATTATAGATTGTGTGAGTGTATTGTGTTGCTTCTAAGATTACAGGTGTCAATATCCATTAAATGTCACATGATGGTATGGTGCTGGTGTTACAAAACCGATTAACCCACTACCCATATGTGTGTCATATTGTAAATGTCTGGGCCATTTCCACTGCATATGTTCCACAGGTATGTTCCACTAACCATTTTGCAAGTGTTGGGAAGTTGTCTTTGAAATGACTACAACTACCATGATGCCCTGTTTCTGTTTCTCAACAGAATATTGCTATGTCATATTGCTCATTCTCTTTTGTCTAACAGATTTCAACATATGGTAAAGTGTCATGTAGTGATCAATCCCTATTCAATACTCTCTTCTGAAAATGGTTCGTGTTGTTTTCTGAATGTTGTCCTATTCTTCTCAAACAATTGCATTGATGTCATGAATTTCACAAATCAAACTGTGTTGACACAAACATTGTCAGGTATGTAAATTACTATGCTGAATATAAGTGGTACTTGCAAACATTGACACTGCACTGTTCACATGATGACTAATGCCAAACATCCATCCAAGTTGTAGAAATGTCTGTTTTGAAGTCAGCTATGCCTTGGAATTGTCAATTTCACATTTCACCTCTCCAATGTGTTGAGCTGAATGGTTTGGATATTTTAGGTATACTCCCTAATCACTTCATGAACATTTCAGGACATCATATTTCCTGCTCATTTGAAGTTGTACTGTTTGAAACGGATAAACGCCAGGGTAATATGTGCAATACCACTGGAAGCTATCATCACAATAATCTCTATCTATTTTGTCTTCTACGTATCTACATTGTTTGTCTCTAAAGATTTGAATGTACAATACACACTTTTACTAATAAAAATGTTCTCAATTTCTCAATAGGTCTAACTGGCAGAGCACATGGCCAGGTTCCTACCACTGAAGAGACCTCCACTCCACCCCAGGATCAAGCTGTCAGTGATGACAACACTCCTGGTAATATGGACGAGCTTGATAAGCCTGGTATATGTGGTCAGTCTGGGCAGACGGCTCCAGTGACAGACCTTGCTCCCACACCTACACCTTCCACTCCAGCTGTAACACCTCAGCAAACTGAAGACTCCACTTCCTGTGCTCCTCCCACTGTGACATCGATTGTGTGCCCCCGAAGTCCTGGGTGATGTTAAGACCACACCACCACCAGCTTTGGCTCACCCAGGAACCAGTCGGATGGGGCATTCTGGGGCAGGGGCACAGGGTAGTGGGGTTAGTGGTCATGGGATTGTGTTTGTGAGTCAGCATACTGAGTCCACTGGGGTCACTCACACCCAGACCACCATCGACCAAGCCTTGGAAGCCTACCATCAGTACCATGATATGATGTGCCAGGTACTCACCAACCTTTGGGAGATGAAGCAGTTGCAGAGGGAGCACAATCAGCAGATGGAGATCCATAACTCATATATGGGCTACCTGGTTGGGGTGCTGCAGGACATTTACACCCATATGTGCAGGGCTTTACCAGCTCCAGCTACCCCTCCCTGTGTTCCTACAACATCGCAGCCATCTACATCTGCCACAGCCCTAGGTAGGAAGGCCCTGCCACCAGAAGAACCACCTGCAGCCCTCCCTAGCCCCTGCAACTGTGGATCCCCCATCCCCCACAAGAGGGGATGTCTACGCTTAGTACCAGGAGGTGAGGATGGCAAGACCTCTAACATCACCAGCAAGAAACGCCAATCCTAATTCCCTCTAGTGTGTGCCTAACATTCACTCTGTGGACTATTTCTGGACACATTTACCTTTCTGATGCTACTTGTATTTTGGACTTCAAACAATTTTGGCTCTCCAACTATGGTTTCAACCACCATGACTGACTTCTTCACTTTTTAGTTTGATATCTCATTTTGACCCAGTTTGTTTTTCCATGTTTAGTACATTAAAGTCAATAATCAAAAACTCATACTTTTGTGGTATATCACAACTTTATCAATGCATTGGTTTTATTCCATCATAACTTTACAATGACAAAAATCAAAGGATTATGTACACATAGATACTTTGCAAGTACGTACTGTATTTCTCAAGTTCCCAACCATGACTCCCAAAAAATGAATACCATTACATCATCTACTACTTTGTTCATTCCATTTGACCAAGAATTGTCTGTCAGTATTTGCACTTACATAATAATCCATACTCATTACTGATACTCAGGGGCCGATTCCGATCTCGGTCGGAGGCGCACCCAATACCATTCGGTCGGGAAAAAGCCATGCGAATGCCTGTTTCCCGACCGATCCGTACAGCATACCGAACGAGTAAGTACGATGCGCACAACAGCACAGAATCCGGCCGAGTCGTACTCACCCAATCCAGGTCCTGTCCTCCGACCGAGGCGAATCCGGAAACGCAGAATCGAGTCGCACGGAAGGGAAAATGCAGCTCCGTCCGGCCGAACAAGTATGATGCGCTTTCCGTACGCGCCGAACCCGTCGCTACGCACGGCACGTCAAAGCATCCGGGAGAGGCGCACATAAGCTCCGATTCGCGCCACAACACGATCCACGGCTACGAGGCGAACACGCCAGCGACGAGGATGAAGCGACGAGGACGACGCGAAGCAACGAGAAAGACGAACGACACGAACCAACCATGAATCCCTTCATCCCGATCATACCAATATTCTACATTTACTACCGGAACAGGCACGGACGCGTACGGCGCAGAAGGTAAGTCAGACACCAACCACAAAACACATACAACACGTACAGGACACATCACACACACACAGAGGGATGCAGAATTTACTTACACCAGCAACAGCAGCACCATAGGGGCGGGATGCCCATCACCAATGCCACATATGCACACAGGGGCCTGAATGCGCACCACCACCCCTACCCAGGGGGGGCCGGATGCCAACCACCATTACCACCCTTAGCCAGGTGGGTGCCAGATGCCCACCACCACTACCACCCTTACCCAGGGGGGCTGGATGCCTACCACTACTACCACCCTTAGCCAGGGGGGTGCCAGATGCCTACCACTACTACTACCCTTACACAGGGGGCTGGATGCCTACCACTACTACCATCCTTAGCCAGGGGGTGCCAGATGCCTACCACCACTACCACCCTTACCCAGGGGGGCTGGATGCCTACCACTACTACCACCCTTACCCAGGGGGTGCCAGATGCCTACCACCACTACCACCCTTACCCAGGGGGCTGGATGCCTACCACTACTACCACCCTAAGCCAGGGGGTGCCAGATGCCTACCACTACTACCACCCTAAGCCAGGGGGCTGGATGCCTACCACTACTACCACCCTTACCCAGGGGGCTGGATGCCTACCACTACTACCACCCTTAGCCATGGGGGTGCCAGATGCCTACCACTACTACCACCCTAAGCCAGGGGGCTGGATGCCTACCACTACTACCACCCTTACCCAGGGGCTGGATGCCTACCACTACTACCACCCTTACCCAGGGGGCTGGATGCCTACCACTACTACCACCCTTACCCAGGGGGTGCCAGATGCCTACCACTACTACCACCCTAAGCCAGGGGGCTGGATGCCTACCACTACTACCACCCTTAGCCAGGGGGGCTGGATGCCTACCACTACTACCACCCTAAGCCAGGGGGGCTGGATGCCTACCACTACTACCACCCCTAGCCATGGGGGTGCCAGATGCCTACCACTACTACCACCCTTAGCCAGGGGGGGCTGGATGCCTACCACTACTACCACCCTTAGCCAGGGGTGCTGGATGCCTACCACTACTACCACCCGTAGCCAGGCGGGTGCCAGATGCCTACCACTACTACCACCCTTACCCAGGGGGGCTGGATGCCTACCACTACTACCACCCTTAGCCAGGGGGGTGCCAGATGCCTACCACCACTACCACCCTAAGCCAGGGGGCTGGATGCCTACCACTACTACCACCCTTAGCCATGGGGGTGCCAGATGCCTACCACTACTACCACCCTTAGCCAGGGGGGCTGGATGCCTACCACTACTACCACCCTTACCCAGGGGTGCCAGATGCCTACCACCACTACCACCCTTACCCAGGGGGGCTGGATGCCTACCACTACTACCACCCTTAGCCAGGGGGTGCCAGATGCCTACCACTACTACCACCCTAAGTCAGGGGGCTGGATGCCTACCACTACTACCACCCTTAGCCAGGGGGTGCCAGATGCCTACCACTACTACCACCCTAAGCCAGGGGGCTGGATGCCTACCACTACTACCACCCTTAGCCAGGGGGCTGGATGCCTACCACTACTACCACCCTTAGCCAGGGGGCTGGATGCCTACCACTACTACCACCCTTACCCAGGGGGGCTGGATGCCTACCACTACTACCACCCTTACCCAGGGGGTGCCAGATGCCTACCACTACTACCACCCTTACCCAGGGGGCTGGATGCCTGTCACTACTACCACCTCTACCCATGGGGGGCTGGATGCCTACCACCAACACCACTCCCACTCATAGGATGGACAATGCATGACACAACCAGCACACCACAACCTAGGGAATGCAAGAAAAAGACATCCCCCAACACCATGACAAGCGTGTGTAGACTGTGTCAAATGCCTACAACACTGAACATGACTTTGAACATACAATGTGACCCCCTATCACATGTGCCACACATATATGTGTGTGGCCCCCACAATGCAAGCAGGCCATGACCATTGTGGCAATGGGGTCCAAACCCCCATCATCACAGTGACCAAAATGTAAGTGTGGGGTCCATAGCTGAAGCACATTTTGAACAGTGTGGCAATGGGGTCCAAACCCCCATCATCACAGTGACCAAAATGTAAGGGTGGGGTCCATAGCTGAAGCACATTTTGAACATTGTGGCAATGGGGTCCAAACCCCCATCATCACAGTGACCAAAATGTAAGTGTGGGGTCCATAGCTGAAGCACATTTTGAACATTGTGGCAATGGGGTCCAAACCCCCATCATCACAGTGACCAAAATGTAAGTTTGGGGTCCATAGCTGAAGCACATTTTGAACATTGTGGCAATGGGGTCCAAACCCCCATCATCACAGTGACCAAAATGTAAGTGTGGGGTCCATAGCTGAAGCACATTTTGAACATTGTGGCAATGGGGTCCAAACCCCCATCATCACAGTGACCAAAATGTAAGTGTGGGGTCCATAGCTGAAGCACATTTTGAACATTGTGGCAATGGGGTCCAAACCCCCATCATCACAGTGACCAAAATGTAAGTGTGGGGTCCATAGCTGAAGCACATTTTGAACATTGTGGCAATGGGGTCCAAACCCCCATCATCACAGTGACCAAAATGTAAGTGTTGACAAAGAAAGAGCTGCAACTGCCAAACTGCATGGATGATTCCTGGTCACAGAACATAAAACACATCAGTGGCAAAGTAGTGCATGTGTCCCATTGCAACATAAATTGGGGGAGGCAAATACTGCAGTGCAAATAAGACATACCTTTGGCCATGTGCAGACAAACAACACCCATGGGGGCTGACACTGTCAACATTCATCAATGACACAATGACAGAAGTGACCATCAGAATGCAGACCCACATATTTGCACCAATGGGCACACAAATGCAGATACCCTGTGGAGACTGTAGATGTGAGGTGAACAGATACCATACCATGGCAGCAATGGGACACACAAACCATGATCATTGTGCTGACCGATGACCTAGGAGTCCCAGGGACAGCAGGGGAAACCCACCAAACTACATACAGCCAATGGCACACCCAAGATATGCCAATGCAGTGGTGCAGATGCACAAACACAAACAGGCAGACCCACACTGCACATCATACACAACAGGTGAGGGGGGGGGTGCCAGTGTCCCCAGGCAACCACACAACACATGAAGAGACCTGAATACCAATCATACAGATGTGCATACAGTGCCACACAAAGGTAACTCATGGATCCAAATCCCCTATGTGGGCAAGCAGGCATTGTCAGATGAGAGGGAGCACAAATCACACATGTCACACAGGCACGTAGGAACAGCAACTGACACAGCAAGACACAGACACACCACAGCACTACCCCCAGGGCCCCCACAATGTGGTGACCCTGGGCTGCATTACAATCCCACTGTGATGACAAAGCTAAATGTCGTTCACACTGTGAACCACAGTCATGTGTCCTGAGCAACAAACTACCATCACACCTACACAAGCACAAATCAATCAGCACGGCCAGTAAGCCAAGGCCAACATGGAGTCAGGGGCCTAGCCGGGCAACAACTCTCATCTGCACACACTCAACACCACACCCCTCGACCTCCAACAATGTGCAGCAGTGAAGCACACATGCACTGGTGACATTGCACATGCACCCATGACTATTCCAGGGTGGTGGGTGGGAACCAAGGTGCAGAAACACATCACACATGGCCACTCAACAAGACTCCTGAATGTCTGACACACTGCACACTACGCTGTACATGGACATGACGGCAATACCACACCAACCAATGGGATCCCAGCCACAGTCACACACCAATGAAGAAGCCAAGGTCACCCACAAAGAACACACATAGACAACAACCAACATTGCAGCCCGGACCCTGAGGAGTGCCAGCAGTCACACACACAACGTGTCACAATCACTGAAAGATAACAAAAACTGGAAATCACATGACAGGGGCAAACAACAAGTGCCAAGGGGAAACCTGACTGTGACCCATCTGCGTCTGCACACAAACTCAGCCCTGACAGCAAACACACCTATGGGTGACACCCTGATGACCAGTAATGTGCCATGCACCCACATCACAGAGAACCCAGGGAGAAGACTTTGGGGGAACATAGGTCAACTCAGCAAGCATCACAAACAGGTACAACACTAGGGATCACAGCATGCACAGCTAAACGGAAGTGAACACACAGACATGCTCATACAACACACACCTTGGGCGCAGGCAATGTCACAGGAGTACACACTGCCATGAGGGGACTCCACTCCTGTGTGAGGAAAGCTGTGCCATATGTTGCCTCAGTAGGGCCCCATCATGTCAGCTGAGCACTTGGTCACACAATCAACAATTAGCACCAAATGAAGGCTCCCGTCACATCAGCCTGGTCATGGAAGTGCCAACGAAATCATCAGCACAGATCCAACACACTTGTATAGCAATGTTGCACTGACAACACAGATGAGTCCTTCCCCATTGATGCCCAAACCTGCATGTCCAGTGGAGATGGCCACACGGTCAGGGAAGTAGACGAATTGAACAATGGCAGGCACAACAGATGTGCAGGGGTGGAAGCCACAGATGTGAAATTGCTAATGTAAGTAGGAAATCCCATTGCCAAATACTGAACACATGACACCCTCAGATGCTGCTATGGATGACATGGATACACCACAGGATAGGACACATTCCCCCTGGACCACATGGGTTCCTGCACAGTAACACTTCATTATCATGAGACCAAATATCACCATCACTGCAGCAAGGGCATGGTTAGCATCATCAACAACATGTACATCAGAAGCATAAGCACTAGAGAACAGAAAGTTGCTTTATTCAGCATATGTGTGTAATGAAAACTGAAAGTCCAGAAAAAACACAAAGGCCAATGGCCAGTCCATTGTCAAAGTCCAAACAGGGTGACAGTGGCAGATGTCACCCTACGCATGCCTGCACAAAACCAGGGACAATCCACTAGGAGGGGCAACCGGGGGGCAGGCCAGGCACCGCAGGGACAGGATCAGGGCTCACCAGGAGGAAGCAGGGAAGGGGTGGTGGGTGCTGGAGAGCCACTGACAACTGCAGTGGAGGTGTCTGACATGGTGTGTGCCGGCACAACTGGGGGGCATGACTCAGATGTTGTGGGTGCCGGCACGACTGCAGTGGACCCTGCAGATGGAGTGGACAGGTCCGCCACTGCAGTGCCCAAGTCAGACAGGGTGGTAGTGGACTCCACTGCAGTGCCTACCACCAGGGGAGGAGAATGGGGAACAGGCAAGGTGGGCTGGACAGAGGGGGAGGACACCCTCACCACATCAGTGGCACAGACAAGCGCAGCGGGGGTGTGGTGCCGGGAGATCAAGTGGCAGGGGAGAAGGCCGGATCCTCTTGGGGATGGTATATCTGTGGGTGGGGGAACCTGGGACAGGGTGTGGTGGGGGCACCTGTGGAGTGGGGGCCTGAGGGATGGAGGAAGGAGACCTGGTGCCTGAGCTGCAGGGCGGCGGCGGGGTCTTGCTCTTACGACTCCGGGGGGACTTGCGGGTGGGGGCCTCAGTCTGTCTGCGCCTGGGGGAGGGTGTCCGGGGGCGAGGGGCACTCTGCTCCGTGTGGGTGGGCTTCCTCTTCCCCCTGAATGCTGTATCAGCTGGATCGGAGGGGAAGAGGCCGAGGTCACTGAGGAAGAGCCGCTGGGTCTTTGGGGTTGCAGGTGAGGCAAGGGAGGGTGCTTTGGAGGGAGAGGCAACTGAGGACTGCGCAGTGCTCATGGATGCGTGTGTGTGTTCCAGGGCCCCATCCCCTGTGAGTCTGGTTTCAGTCCCCTGACTGTGCGTGCGTGTGCGTTTTGTTTGTGGCGTGTGTGTCTGTGTGCTGGATGTGTGTGTGCTGGTGTGTGCCTGTGCCGGTATGTGTGTGCTTGGGACGGGTAAGGTGCTGGGGAGTGTGGATGGAGCAGAGGCAGGAGGGGTGAGGGACTGTCTGAGGAGGGACATTGCTGCCGTCAGGGAGGAGTCCATGGACCTATTGCCCCTCTGTAGGTCAGACATGCCCGATGAGATGCCCTCCATGAACGACACCAGCTGAGTCAACAGAGCGGTGTGCGCATGGAGGACACTCAGCATGGCTGTCTGCCCTACATGGAGCTGGCGAAGGAGGTACACAGACTCCTCACTCAGGGCAGCAGGGGACACAGGGGCAGGGGGTGCGGTGCCTGGCCCAAAGAAGACACGCTCCCGAACATGGGAGCCTCCACGGACCTGGGGAATGGGAGCCGATGGGAGGGCGGTGGTGGTGCTGGTGGTGGCAGGGACAGCAACACTAGCTGGGGTGTGGTGGCTGCTGACACCCGCCTCCATAAGGGAGTCATCCTCCGAGTTGCTCTGGTCCTCAGCTGAGGTGGATGGTGCTGAGGACTCCTCGGTGTGGCTCCCCTCGCCCTCCGTGCCACTGGGTCCCTCCGACCACTCCTCGGCTGCTGACCCAGTCTGGCTCTCCGGCTCCTCCTGGTCCGTGGAGCTGTCCCCTTCTGTGGCCGTGGATGTATCTGCAAACAATGGGGAAACAGACAGACATCAGTCACCTGCACCAAACGCACACACCACTGTGAGCACAGCACATTACAGAGCAAGCCCTGGCATCATTAGTTGTACTTTGCTAAAAGTGCCCTAACCGAACAGGAGAAGCCAATTGTCAGTCTGATGCCAACCATGGCACTCACATCCCACATGGCCTTGCACCCATCTGTCTGGTGTCTGTTGGATAGCAACACCCCAGTGTGGACACATGCACCAACTACACAGTAGTTGTACAGTGCAGAGGACACGGTGTAGCATGTGGACATGCACACATCACAACTCTTGCCACTGAGTCAGTACAGGTTTCCGGATGAAAGGGATGCCCAGAGTCAAATAGGAAATGCATGTGATACATACCAGCGACAGACACCATGATGCACCCATGTCCTGATAGCCTTTGCCACAATGATGTGCATGTAGCACATGTCACTCCCCTGCAGGATCACCAATAAGTAGACACATGCCATGGCGGTGGCATGACTGCTAAGTCATACATCACTGTCTCAGTGATGTATGACTTGGCAGCCAGACAACAACACTCTGCACTGTGTCACAATAGTACGTCATGGGGAATGCAAGTCCTGGAGCTGCACAAGTGCACATGTACATCCCCCACACAACACATCATCTTAACCCTCATCTGTCCAGGTCATACCGATTGGACATATGGGAGACCTGTGACACTACCCTCTGAACCTGAGCCCCTCACAATCTGCTGTGAATGGGAAACAGCTGCCTGAACTTCACATTCGCATACCCCAGTCTGCACGGGCAGCTGATCAAACACCTATGTGACACACAAGTATCGTCTCCTATGGTCACATCTCCAGTGGCATGCTGAGCCCCTACCGAGAAACACCCCAGCAGTCCTGGCAACAAATCCACAGCACACTGACACAGAGGCAGACACCTGAGGGGTCAAATCACTGCGCACAATGTGTCAGCTGATACACGGGAGTGGGAGTACAGAGTGCATTGCATGGCCTGGAGTAGGCATGACTGTCCTGCCCCACATGAATGAGGGATGAGCCCTGGACAGTGGATAGCTGGCTATGTATGTGTGACACACGTAATCTGCACACTCCTGGGGCCCAAACATTGTTCCCACCCGCTGCATGGGCGTGTGCCACATACCCCAGGCACATGTGGTGGCTCAGCTCAGCAAGTGGACCGCATATCAAAGCAACACGCAGATTACATGTCCGAACACAGGCGTTGTGTGAACAATGGACCCACCCATGATGCCCACAACAGAGTTAGGGAAACAGATGCTGTCCCCCACCTTGAGTGAAGCAAACTGCAAGGACACAGTCCCAAGTGACACAATTCCCTGAATGTAAGGGCCACACCTGGGTATCAGATGAGGAGTGGGCAGTGCACAATAGAGGGACATGGCTCCTGGACAACATGACTGCTGTACTGTGGCAGTTGAACCAGGCCAGAGGAGGGCACATAGCATGTAATACAGAGTTCACAGTGCAGTCTTTGACTCACCCCCTCCTTGCTGCTGTCTGGCCTTCAGCTGCCCATCCAGGTCTGGAAACACCACCGCCAGGATCTGGAGCATGTGGGGGGTCAGGGTCCGTGTTCCGCCCCTCCTGCGAGGAGGCGACAGCTTCAGCTGGACCCGTGCAATCCTCCGGGTCCAGCCCCGAAGGTCCTGCCACCTCTTCTGGCAGTTGCGGATCCGGCGCTTGTAGACCCCCACGGACCGGACAGCCCGGACGATGTCCTTCCAGATCTCCTGCTTCCGATGGGCATTAACCTGTCAGGATGACAAAGTGAAAAGGCCATTACTACACATGCAACATATCCGTGCATGACACAGTTGTATATACATGTCTCAATCACAGGGGCACATGATGTACACAGGCAGTGCAACGCTGCCCATGGACAGTTTGCCAGAAGTCACTACATGGTATCATTGCATGGGAAGTAAAACCTTGTTCAAATGCACTGTCACTGCACCATACCTGTCCAGTGCATGTCACTACACACTATGGGGGGTGACAACTACTCAGTGAGCCTGCTAGCCAGTGGCGTGCAGACTTTCAGCCTTGCTAGTCAGACAAAATGCACATTCAGAAAGGCAGTGCACAGAACACTCACCTGCTCCCCTGGTGTCCCATACAGCTTGCTGTACTGTGGAAGTAGGCTCTCCAGCAGGGCCTGGTTCTCCTCAAGGCTGAAGGCTGGGGCTCTCTCCACAGTACGTGCCATTGCAGGGTCCAGAGGGGGCAGAGACAGCAGCAGTGCAGTGGCAGATGTCGTCCTGGAGCATGTATTGCAGGCAAGTGAGCTCTCAGGGGAACAGCCAGCAATATATATGTGCTGGAGAGGCAGATACTGTCCCATGTGTCCAAAGTGATAGGTCCAAGTCGTTTGCATCTTCTGAATCTGGCCAATCCATGGAATAGCAGCACCAATACACGCCCACAGCATCCTTCAAATCTTCAACTTCATGACATACATGATTTTGCAACATTGTTGTGGGTGACCAACTGAATTTCCAGCAACCGACTCGTTCGAATTTCGAAACACGCGTCCGTTGCCAGGCTAGGCCATTGTCAATGGGTGCGCACCGATCGGTCCATTGCTGATCAACGCGTACAGGGGTACAACGCGTACCCGCACACATTGTATGCAATGGGCCGGCCGGGGGCACCGATCGGTCCATTGCTGATCAACGCGTACAGGGGTACAACGCGTACCCGCACACATTGAATGTAATGGGCCGGCCGGGGGCACCGATCGGTCCATTGCGGTACAACGCGTACAGGGGTACAACGCGTACCCGCACACATTGAATGCAATGGGCCGGCCGGGGGCACCGATCGGTCCATTGCGGTACAACGCGTACAGGGGTACAACGCGTACCTGCACACATTGAATGCAATGGGCCGGCCGGGGGCACCGATCGGTCCATTGCGGTACAACGCGTACAGGGGTACAACGCGTACCCGCACACATTGAATGCAATGGGCCGGCCGGGGCACCGATCGGTCCATTGCGGTACAACGCGTACAGGGGTACAACGCGTACCTGCACACATTGAATGCAATGGGCCGGCCGGGGGCACCGATCGGTCCATTGCTGATCAACGCGTACAGGGGTACAACGCGTACCCGCACACATTGAATGCAATGGGCCGGCCGGGGGCACCGATCGGTCCATTGCGGTACAACGCGTACAGGGGTACAACGCGTACCTGCACACATTGAATGCAATGGGCCGGCCGGGGGCACCGATCGGTCCATTGCTGATCAACGCGTACAGGGGTACAACGCGTACCCGCACACATTGAATGCAATGGGCCGGCCGGGGGCACCGATCGGTCCATTGCGGTACAACGCGTACAGGGGTACAACGCGTATCCGCACACATTGAATGCAATGGGCCGGCCGGGGGCACCGATCGGTCCATTGCGGTACAACGCGTACAGGGGTACAACGCGTACCTGCACACATTGAATGCAATGGGCCGGCCGGGGGCACCGATCGGTCCATTGCTGATCAACGCGTACAGGGGTACAACGCGTACCTGCACACATTGAATGCAATGGGCCGGCCGGGGGCACCGATCGGTCCATTGCGGTACAACGCGTACAGGGGTACAACGCGTACCTGCACACATTGAATGCAATGGGCCGGCCGGGGGCACCGATCAGTCCATTGCTGTTCAACGCATCCCTGTACAAGTGACTGGCATATGTCACCATGCCTGTCTCAGATGAACATATGCCAGCCACAGATAGCTCCCAGGGAGTGAGGGGCACACCTACAACACGACAGCCTGTCCAAACTGTATCATAAGGCATGTAAGGCTGCATTTCCTATTGTGTGTATGTTGGTGTACATGTTGTCCTGTGGGTGTCACCTGGGGGCAGCCACCCCCAGGCTGTGCACGTGTTCATGGGGACAGGATCCTGGGTGTTACGTGTACATGACCACTGTGATGTGCAACTGTTCATATCTGTGCATGTGCCATGGTCACATTTCACGGTGGTGTATGTGTATGTCGTGTCACATACCCCGTGAGTCCCATGTGGGACGGTATGTTTGAGCCAGGGTGTCCCAGTGGCACAATAGTGATGGTCCTCCACAGTCTGTGTGCATGTAGTGTTTACAATGTCTCTGATTTCATGTGCACAATGGGAGACAGTCTCCACATCCACGTTGTGTGTGCATGGACTTTGATGTTGTGCGTGTGTGTGTCACAGACGTCCATGTCTGTCCTGCAGTGGCAAGTGGGACCACTACCTGTGGGGGTCATGGATGTTTTGCTCTGGTGTATACCTGATACTCCATGTAATGCCAGTGTCCATGTGGCAATACAGGGTCCCTGGGAATGTACCTGTCGTTGAGCTGTGATGCCTGGGGCACATCTGTCCTCACATGTCACTGTGGGGGGTGATTGTGACACGGCAGCAGGAGATGGGAACTGTGACACGGCCTCATGATATCCAATGGGCCAACCTGGGCCTTATTGATGCCACTTGTTGAACCGTGATGACAGATGTTGGCCATGTATGTACCATACATGTCCTTACGGAACTGCACACTTCATGTAGTTGTGCCTCATAATGATGTATGTTGTGATATTGAGTGTGTTCAATGCCGCATATGTGGGGTGACTGACAATCTTGCTTTCTTCTCCTCTGCACTGCAGGGCTCCTGCTGTCCATCGACCATTCCCAGACCTGGCAACGATGGTGGAACGGGACAGCATCCGACGGTACCGCTTCACCAGGCAGCTGATTGAGGATTTGGCAGTGCAGTTGGCCCCACATTTGCAGCCTGGCCGGCCGTATCCTACAGCGCTGACCCCCAAGGTGAAGGTGATGGCAGCCCTACACTTCTTTGCCACCGGTACCTTCCAACATACTGTGGCGACTGCTGGTGGGATGTCACAGACCATGTTGAGCCGTGTGCTCCGCGATGTTTTGGAGGCAATGTTGCTATTCCTGAACCGGTACATCTATTTCCCTAGACTGCAACGACTCACTGACATGAAGAGTGACTTCTATGCCCTGGGGAGGATGCCGCATGTCATTGGCTCCATTGATGGGACACATGTGGCTTTGGTACCACCACAGGCCCAGGAGCAGGCCTACCGTGAACCGCAAGCACTACCACTCGGTCAATGCACTGGTGGTGTGTCTTGCAGATATGACCATCACACACGTGTGTGCCCGTTTCCCTGGTTCAGCACACGATGCCTTTGTGATGAGGAGTAGTCGCATCCCCAGGATGATGGCACAGATGCAGAACCAGCATGCCTGGCTTGTCAGTGTGTACTGACTTTGTGCCATTGTGTGTGATCTGATCTGTAGTATTCCGCCCACTTTTCTAAGTCAGCTAATGTGCACTTGTCTGTCCGTAGGTGACTCGGGATACCCCAACATGCCGTGGTTGCTGACACCCCTCAGGAACCCTGTGACACCAGCCCAGATGCGCTACAATGAGGCACATGGTCGGACCAGGAGAGTGATTGAGCGGACATTTGGTCTCCTGAAGAGCCGCTTCCGCTGCCTGGACAAGACAGGAGGGTCCCTCCCATATGCCCCAGCGAAAGTGTGCAAGATTATCATCGTCTGCTGCATGCTCCACAACCTGGCAGTGCGGAAGGAGTTGCCTCTCATCCAGGATGACAATGACCAACATCCGCCACCTGTGGAGGATCCTGGCCTGGACCACGATGCCAGTGATGATGATGATGATGAGGGTGATGTCCGCACACAGCTCATCACCAACTTCTTTAGCTGAATGTGAGTATCCTGAGGTGTCATGTCAATGATGTGAGTTGGCATGATATGTGTAGGTGGTGCTCTGGTGCTGTTGGGGTGTGTCCATGGGCTACTTGACTGGATGTGTGTAGCGATGTGTGCTTACAGGTGGTCTGTACTCCCCAACAGTGTTGACATGCTAACTTGGTTCTGGGTGGGTATCTTGTAACATGTATTGTGCATGAGTTTTGCTGTTCTGTCCTGTTCTCCATTGCTTTTGACTGTGTGTCATTTCTGTCCTTCACAGGGTACTTTCAGATTCGTTTGGTCAACTGTGTCCACCGACGACGTGATTGTACTTCCAGGGTGGTAGCTGTTGTGTCCCTACAGGTGATGTGCGCTACACCCATGGACTTCCTTCCTTCTACAGTTGTTGACTGTGTGCCCGCTGCCAGGTGGGATTACCTTGCATCTGTAGTGGTTACGACATGTTGCAACTGTGTAATAAACCTGTGCTTCACTTTGTGATGTGCGTTGTCTGTGGTCACACATTTGACTGCCATTTGCTTACTGCACCTGTGGGCTACTTGACTACAACTGGGAATAGGTGTGGTGTCTGTGCATTGCACCGTCTTCCCTGGTAACATCAGTGTAGGCAATGAGTCAGATGGCCTAGGTGTGTATGTGTTGTGTAGCCCTGGTGGTGTGTCTCCCTCATATGTGTCACGTTGCCTTTACTCACATGCCTGTGTTGTACTTGCTGTTGCAGTTCGCATACACAGTGTAATTTTGCAGTTCATCATCCCCATGACAGCACCCACGTTGGAATCACAACAGAGGCAAGTATGGTGTATTAGTGTGTTTATTGTGATACATTTGTGTGAATAGTGCATAGGATGGTTAGTGCTGTACATACATCTTGCAATAAGAAGTTCCTAGGTGAATTGAAAGTCCTGGTAGACAAAATCCCCAGTATCGGGGCCACAGTTGTCTGAGACATTGGTCCAACTTGTACTCCCCATGTAATGTGTGGGAGTTGTGTTGCCGTCAACAGGGTGAACAGTTTGTGCACAAAGGTGAACATCCAGAACAGGTTCAGGCTTCCTGGGAGTTGCAATTGGCCATCGGCTTCAAACTTGCCCCTCCTCGGACGACCCCTCTTCTTTGGGGGGGGCCCTCAAGTACAGGCTGCTGCGGTGCAGGGGACTCTCCGCCAGAGTCATCGTCCCTCCCTGTGGCAGTTGCAGTTTGTTCAGCACCAGATGTTGTTGGCACACAGGGAGGTGTAGACTGGTTGTTGTTCATCTGGCGGAGGCATTGTAAAATGTCCCTGTGCACCGCCGTCATCTCTTGCAGTGCGTCCCACTTGGACTCCACGCGGGACATGTGTGAGTCCAAGCGGGCATGATGGGCAGCCTGCTGCTGTTTCATGTCTCTGAGGAGCCCCACTACCTGGCTGAGATCTCCGGTGCTGGACTGGTACGCATCGGCTATGCGTACCAGTTGTGGGTCATCATGCACACCAGCAACCTCTGCAAGCAGCGACCTCTGTCTCCCACCCCTCCCACCACCCCTGCCGACATGTGCAGTGCGTGCAGTGGCACGCACAGATGACCCTGGTCCCCCTTGGGGGTTGGTGGTGGTGGTGGTGTCCATGGCCCCACGTTGGTCCAGGGTCCCTGTGCTGGTGTTGCTCCTTGTTCTGTCCATGTCGGCAGGGATGGTATTTGTGGTGACAGTCGTTGGAGGGGTGGGTGCAGGGGTGCAGCTGGTGGTCCTGCTGGTGCTGCAGCTGGTGGTCCTGCTGGTGCTGCATGTTGACTTGCACCGGATGTGCCAGGTTGGTCTTCTTCGTCCGAGGAGGGCAGAGGCTGTACGACACCAGTGAGCTCCGCATCCTCTTGAGCCTGGGACTGGGACTCCTCAGCGTCTGCTGCTGTGTCCCCATCATCACCTGTTTTTGGGAAACACACACAATGTATGTTATGTTTCTGCAGGCATCAATGGTTGACACACCTGACAGTTGTGACTGTGCCTCTGGGTGCGGGCCTGTACATTGCATTGTCCTAAGTCGTCACAGTCAGGGGTTGATATTGGTGTAGCACATTGTCCTGCATTATTTGGGCATTTCTATGTATTTGTTGAGGTGTGAACATGGTCTGCATTGGTTGTATTTGGTTGACAGCCAGCCCTCCTTCCCACCCAGCCAGTCAGTTATCCCACCATGGACTGTGCTTGCATTGCAGGGAGTGGAAGTTGTCTTTCAGGATGTCAGTCAGTGGTGTCCTGCTGTTGGTTGTTGCACAGTTGCCAGCAGGGCCTTGTGCTCCCCACAGCAGTAGCCAGTGTCAGCCATCTTGTCAGTCCTTATCCACTCCCTGTGATGTGAGCATGGTTCAGGGTGGTGTTGATGGGACTGTTGTGGGGGTGAGCTATGTCTGTGACTATGACTCCCATCATGCTATTGCCTCCACCCCACTTCCCAGCATTCCCATACTTACTTGCTTTTGTGGGGAGTTCAGTGTGTGTGGGTGTGAGAGCAATGGCAAGATGGCTGACAGTGGTGTCCTGCTGTTGGTTGGTGTGCAGTTCCCAGCATGCCCTTGTGCTCCCCACAGCAGTAGCCAGTGCCAGCCATCTTGTCAGTCCTTATCCACTCCCTGTGATGTGAGCATGGTTCAGGGTGGTGTTGATGGGACAGTTGTGGGGGTGAGCTATGTCTGTGACTATGACTCCCATCATGCTATTGCCTCCACCCCACTTCCCAGCATTCCCATACTTACTTGCTTTTGTGGGGAGTTCAGTGTGTGTGGGTGTGAGAGCAATGGCAAGATGGCTGACAGTGGTGTCCTGCTGTTGGTTGGTGTGCAGTTCCCAGCATGCCCTTGTGCTCCCCACAGCAGTAGCCAGTGTCAGCCATCTTGTCAGTCCTTATCCACTCCCTGTGATGTGAGCATGGTTCAGGGTGGTGTTGATGGGACAGTTGTGGGGGTGAGCTATGTCTGTGACTATGACTCCCATCATGCTATTGCCTCCACCCCACTTCCCAGCATTCCCATACTTACTTGCTTTTGTGGGGAGTTCAGTGTGTGTGGGTGTGAGAGCAATGGCAAGATGGCTGACAGTGGTGTCCTGCTGTTGGTTGGTGTGCAGTTCCCAGCATGCCCTTGTGCTCCCCACAGCAGTAGCCAGTGTCAGCCATCTTGTCAGTCCTTATCCACTCCCTGTGATGTGAGCATGGTTCAGGGTGGTGTTGATGGGACAGTTGTGGGGGTGAGCTATGTCTGTGACTATGACTCCCATCATGCTATTGCCTCCACCCCACTTCCCAGCATTCCCATACTTACTTGCTTTTGTGGGGAGTTCAGTGTGTGTGGGTGTGAGAGCAATGGCAAGATGGCTGACAGTGGTGTCCTGCTGTTGGTTGGTGTGCAGTTCCCAGCATGCCCTTGTGCTCCCCACAGCAGTAGCCAGTGTCAGCCATCTTGTCAGTCCTTATCCACTCCCTGTGATGTGAGCATGGTTCAGGGTGGTGTTGATGGGACAGTTGTGGGGGTGAGCTATGTCTGTGACTATGACTCCCATCATGCTATTGCCTCCACCCCACTTCCCAGCATTCCCATACTTACTTGCTTTTGTGGGGAGTTCAGTGTGTGTGGGTGTGAGAGCAATGGCAAGATGGCTGACAGTGGTGTCCTGCTGTTGGTTGGTGTGCAGTTCCCAGCATGCCCTTGTGCTCCCCACAGCAGTAGCCAGTGTCAGCCATCTTGTCAGTCCTTATCCACTCCCTGTGATGTGAGCATGGTTCAGGGTGGTGTTGATGGGACAGTTGTGGGGGTGAGCTATGTCTGTGACTATGACTCCCACCATGCTATTGCCTCCACCCCACTTCCCAGCATTCCCATACTTACTTGCTTTTGTGGGGAGTTCAGTGTGTGTGGGTGTGAGAGCAATGGCAAGATGGCTGACAGTGGTGTCCTGCTGTTGGTTGGTGTGCAGTTCCCAGCATGCCCTTGTGCTCCCCACGACACAGCAACAGTGTCAGACATCTTTGATGGGCCTTTCCACTCTCTGTGGGATGTGCATGCGTGAGTGTGAGCTTGCTGGGCCATGTGGTGGGGGATGTAGAGCTGTGCCTACGACTCCCATCATGCTATTGCCTCCACCCCCTTCCCAGCATGCCCATGCTTCCTTCCTTTGACTCTGCTTCCCTGTGGGGTGGGCTGCCTGTGCTGCCAGGATGGCTGGGAGTGTTGTCCTGGCAGTTGTTTGGCTAAAAGTCCCAAGAGTGTCCCTGTGCTTCACACTACATTACCCAGGGTGGAGGTTCTTTGTGGGATCTTGAGTTAGGATGTGAGGCATTGCATTCTCCCAGGTGGGTTCTGTGGAGTTTGTGTTGAGGGGGTGTGTGAGTGGAGGTGCTTGTGACTATGGTCAGTGCTGCGAGTCCTCCTTCCCACCCAGCCAGCCAGATATCCCACCATGGAACGTGCTTCCATTGCAGGGAGTGGAAGTTGTCTCTCAGGATGTCAGTCAGTGGTGTCCTGCTGTTGGTTGTTGCACAGTTGCCAGCAGGGCCTTATGCTCCCCACAGCAGTAGCCAGTGTCAGCCATCTTGTGAGTCCTTTTCCACTCCCTGTGATGTGCGCATGGTTCATGGTGGTGTTGATGAGACAGTTGTGGGGGTGAGCAATATGTGTGACTACGACTCCCATGATGCTATTGGCTACACTGACTTGCCCAGTATACACAGAATTCCTTCCTTTCAGTGGTCTTCACTGTGTGTTGGTGTTGTAGTGGTGGCTACATGTCTGGATGTGTTTGTTAGTTCTATTTGTGCCACTGCCCAGCTGTAGTTGTAGTTGTGTTTGTACATGTGATGACACGGTTAAATGTAACTTTGAGATGGCATGTGTTGTGTTTATCTGACTGACATACACATTTTGGGATGATTCTGTTCTGGTTGCTGTGTAATTGCTATGAGTGCATGGTTTGACTCTCCCCTTGACAGTGATGTGTGTGTGTATTGTGGCAGAATATTGTGAACCAAACAGCTGTGGCTCTACCCTGAGGATCTCGTCTACCAGGACTTCCAATTCACAATCTAGGAACTTGTGATTCTTCTTGGGGGGCATGGTGATGGGTGGTGATGGTGAGTGATGTGTGTGTTGGTGTGCAGGTGAGGGTGTGTGAGTGTGTGTTTTGCTGGGTGTATGTGAGGTAGCTATTTGTTGGTGTGCTGATGGTGTGTAGCTTGTGTGAGGGATGAGCTGTGGGTGTGTGGTTGCTGTCTGTTGAGTGCTGGCAGTAGAATGGCATTTGCAAAGGATCATGGTTGGGATTTGTGTCCTTTATATGGGTGGAGTTGTGGGTGTGTCTTTGTTCTCTGTCCCCACCCCCCCCAGTATTTATTGGCTTTGTAATTGCTTGTTTGGCCTTTTTGTGTGTATTTTTCCTTAGTACTTTTTATGCATGTTGGAAACGTTCTTGTGACCGAGTCGGACCCTGCATTTGTCTCGTACGGTCTTCTCCGTTTTGTTCACGCTGTGTTTGTGCAGTTTTCTATGCTGTGTACGCGTCGGTCGCGGTGTTTTGTGTTACTTCGGCTCGGTTTTGTATGCGTGTCGGTCGAACGGCTTGTCCTCCGTTCGACTCGGTCGTGGTTTTCGCGCCTTGCATCGTACTTTGCGGTTTGGAGTTCGCGTGTACGTTTCGGTTGGATTTGTTCTGGGTGCGTGTCGGTCGGTTCGATTCGCGTGTTTTTCCGGCCGGATTGTTGTTTTCCGTGCGGCTCGGTCGTTCGGCTTGGGTTCAGTACGTGTCGGTCGGATTTTGCACGCCTTGCATCGTACTTGGCGTGTCGGGCGCCACAGGTACGTGTCGGTCGGAATAAATTCCGGCTCCGAGTCGGTCGGTGCTTTTTCCGGCCCGAATCGGAATCGACCCCATAGTGTCAGTTTTCACATGTTCAGTTCCAGACCTTGCCAATATGGAAGAAGGTGCTATATTCAGAACAATCAGATTGAATACCCAAATGATCATTCAGCCATGTCATCAGCTGGAGCCAGATCTTCTCCATCACATAAGGAATCCCACGTCAATAACACCAATAGGCAAAAACATGGTAGTCCTAAATTTTGTAGGCACAGGATCATTCCAATCCACTGTTCCAGTATCTGGTGGAATCTCACAACCAAGGGGGTCATTATGATGGCGGACGGACTTCAGTCTGTCCGCCATCGTTGAGGGGAGTGGGACCGGCCGCCTGTAAGGCAGCGGTCCCGCACATGAGATTACGATGCAACCGCCACCGTGGTGGTCGCATCGTGTATCTCTAACATTGCGGCAGGTGCTGCTGGCTGCAGCACCCGCCACAATGTTTGAAATGCACTGTTTGCATTTCCCTGCACTATGTGGCAGGCACCACGCGGTGCCTGCCACCTGGTGCAGGGAAATGTAGGGAGGTACCATAGGTACCCCCCTACTGCACAGCCAGACTCCCCCAGCACAAGGGGGGCCCTCAACGGGCACCCAAAGTCAATCTCCGCCAACCTTTGAATGGCGGAGGAACCGCCATTCAAAGGCTGGCGGAAGGCAGCATCCTAATGTGGCGGACGGTGCCTGCTAGGCACCGCCACCATTATTTATTTATTTATTTATTCAGTGTTTTCTATAGCGCGAACAAGACCCAAAATGTGGGTGTCAGAGCACTTTACATTTCAACCACCTTCAAAATCAGCAGATATCCAATTCTTTAACGTCAAGAACATGTATACGTATTCCAATAACATTGGCATATGCTTGCCCATACACAAACCACATAAAATGAAGAATACTAGAAATCACTAGATTACAGTAAAGCATGCCATATCATAATTAAATTTCAAAATAAGACCACTCCTGAGATCTTAGATATCCACACTGGTTATAGTATTGCTAGTCTAATCAAATATACCTGTGGATTGATCGAGGTACCTGTCCATAGACAACATCACTGTTGGCAGTCGAGGGGACTAACTGTATCCATCCTAGCTGAAAATAGCCATTAGAGCTCAATGAATGACAGTAGACTGATTCATGAAGTGACCAGTTTCTTTGTTCTGCGATTAGCAGGACTTTAATCCTGCTCACAGTAGCCTACTTGAACAGCTGAGTGTAGAGGATCGCCGGGTTGACTGCAGATGTCCGAAAAGTCTTAGTAATCCCTGTTGTTCGTTATGGGAGAAATTTACCCTTCAGAAAGGACTTAGGGGCTGATTACAATGGCGGAAGGCCCGCCACCGCCAGCCGTGCGGTGGCGAGCCCCCGCCAGCCGTGCGGTGGCGAGCCCCCGCCATCGAACGATGATTTTCCACCCGCCGAATTATGATGTCGAGGGGGATCCGGACCGTGACCGTGGTGGGCGCAAAGACCGCCCGCCACGGATCCGCCACAGGCAATCGTTCCGATTGCCTGGCGGAGCGGTCATGATGCGTAAAATGGTGGCGGTGCCTAGCAGGCACCGTTCGCCAAATTATGATGCCGCCTGTAGCCAGCCTTTCCATGGTGAAAAGGCTGGTGGGGATTTGTTTCGGGGGCCCGTTGCGGGCCCCCCTTGTGTTGGGGGGAGGTGTTGGTGCACTGGGGGGGTACCCATGGTACCCCCCTACATTTCACTGCACTAAGTGGCAGGCACCGCGTGGTGCCTGCCACGTAGTGCAGTGAAATGCACGACATGCATTTTTGGCATTGCGGCGGGTGCTGCAGCCAGCAGCACCCGCCGCAATGTTAAAGTGCAAGATGCGACCGCCATGGTGGCGGTCGCATCGTAATTTGGAGTGCGGGACCGCCCCATGACTGGCAGGCGGTCCCAATCCCCACTATGATGGCGGGCGGACTCAGGTCCGCCCGCCATCGTAATCGGCCCCTTAGTCTCCTTTTTAAATCGTGGAGCATAGGTGATTCTTCTAATATTCGGTGGGAGCGAATTCCAAATCCTTGGTGCAGCTCCCGTGAACGCTCTATCGTATGTTCTCTTCTTATGGAAGAATGCTGGTTTCAGTAAAAAATCCTCGGATCCCCTGGAGGGTCTACTGCCTCCAGACAGCGTAATTTTATGGGCCAGGTAATGTGGAGTTTTTTGGTCTATTGCCTTGTGTGTAATACGTGCAATCTTTAGCTGTATTCTTGCCTCGTACGGTAGCCAATTGAGCGCTTTCAGATGTGGAGTGATGTGGTCGATTTGTTTTGATCCCGTTATAAGTCTAGTTGCTGCATTGAGACAAGCTTTTAGGGGAGCTGTTGAGATCTTAGGAAGTCCTGATAAAGTTCTACATCTATACTCAATACTTGATATAACCACCGCCTGGACTGCCATTTTAAAATCACCAGAATCGATGAACGACTTCAATTTTCTTAGGTAACTCAGATGAAAACGAGCGTTTTTTGCCATTGTGTTGATGTGGGCTCGCATGTTTAATTCTTTATCCAGCGTGATTCCAAGAGACTAAGGGGCTGATTCCGATTCGGGCTGGAAATCTCTCCGACCGAGCCGGACTCGGAGAGATTTCCGACCGAATCGGACCCTAGCAGCCCGACCGAACGAGTACGATGCGCACGTATGCCATCGGACTCGAGTCGGTCGGACTCCCATTGAAGTCAATGGGAGCCGGTCGTACAATGCGTACGCGGGCTCCCATTGACTCAATGGGTGCGAGGCGGACAAGGGCGCCCCCTACAGCGTGTACGCGGCAAAGCGACTCGCGCCGTACACGCACAGGTAGGGGGGACCCATGGGTCCCCCCTGTGTGCGACTCGCGTGGCTACGCGTACAGGGGGGTCCGACACGGACCCCCAAAGTACGGCTCCGACTGCTCTTTCGAGCCGGAGTGCGCGGCTCGGTCGGACTGCTCGCGGCGCGCATCGTACTTACCCGGCCGGGGAACGTCTCCATTGCGCGGTGGGAGTCGAGTCCGAGTGAGTCGGTCGGTGCGGTTCGACCTGGGAACGAGTCGGTCGGAGCGGTCGGGACACCCGGACGAGTCGGTCGGCGAATTCGCATCGTACTCGCTCGCCCGGACGCGCGTACGAATCGGTCGGGAAATAGGGCTCCGAATCGGATCCGGTTAAGCCGAATCCGATTCGGAGCCCTACCGGCCGAGATCGGAATCGGCCCCTTAGTTGAATCAACTAGAATCGGGGTACCGTTTAGCACAGTGATCATCTTGGTCCATTTCTTAATCCTGGCGGAACTTTTAGGAGGGGAGATCAGAAGGAATTCGTTTTTTTGTGAGTTGAGCTTAAGATTATTGCCAGCTAGCCATTCAACGGTTCTCTGTAGTGCTTGGTTCATTATGTTGATCTCTTCTGGTGATGACATCTTCATATACAGCTGAGTGTTGTCTGCATACATGTGAAAGGAAATGTTAGCCTGTTGTAATACTTCTATTAATGGTTCAATGTACAGATTGAATAGTGAAGGGGGTAGAGTTGATCCATGTGGAACCCCAATTTGAATCGGAGATGGTGGGGATAGCTTGTTGTTCACAAGGAATCTTTGCGATCTGTTCTCTAGGAAGGAATAAAACCATTTCAGTACTGTTCCCGATAAGCCCATCCTATTCTCCAGGCAGTCTAATAATTTGGGATGGTTTACTGTGTCAAATGCGGATGATAGGTCAAGAAGGATCAGGAGACAGGTTTCATTACGGTCGAGAGCAAGCAGAGCGTCATCTACTATGTGCAAAATTGCTGTTTCCATACTGTGATCTGATCTGAACCCTGATTGTCAGTCATTTAGTAGCTCAAATTCAGTAATGTGTTGACTCAGTTGTTGTTGAGCACATTTTTCTAGTACTTTGGCTAGTAGGGGAATGTTTGTTACCGGTCAAAAGTTGTTTGGGTCCTAAGGGTTCTCAGTAGGTTTCTTTAAGAGAGGGATGACCATTCCAGGCATGCTGGCCGGGTCCGACAGGCAATCGTGTCGGACCCATGGCGGACGGCCTTTCTGTCAGCCAGCACTCCGCCCGCTATCCTTATCTGGCGAGCAGAGAATGGCCGCAGGCTGCCGGTGGCGGGTTCAACGCCATTGTAATCAGGCCCCAAGTTTCAGTGGTGTGCCACAAGACTTATGTCCTACAAGGATGACGCACATCAACAGCTACATACACATTACACACAATGAGCATTTTGCTAAAGTGAAGGTGAGAGTAGCATGATTTGGCTCCACCACCACATGTGGTTAGACCCAATGATGGCACACATATTGCCTTAGTGCCAACATACAACAGATTACAAATCCAATTTAAACTTCAAATTGTCCATCAAGCACAGTGGTGCAAAATGTGTACACCCAAAGTCTGTGTCCGTCTTTCCCAGGGGCAACCCATGTTCTTTTTTGTACTTCAAAACAGCACTGTATACCTGCAAATGTCACAACTCTGAAATGTCCAAATGAAGTTGACATGGTGAAGGAGCCTAAAATAGATTAAAACAAAGAGACTACCCATCAAAAATAACATGATAGACACATTACAAAGTCTACTTTTGGAGGGATCACTTTTACAAACCAATCAGAGATAAACAATGTAACTGAACACAGTAGTCAACATATCCAAACTTTATCAACAAACACCTTTGGCCTGATTTTCCATGAACTTTCCCTTCCCAACAAAGTACCACCACATGCTTCTCTCATCAACACATCAATAGTTGGTGTAACGGTGAAAGCGATAATATGTAAAGATATACTTACACTCATGAAAAGAAGTTGTCAATGACATCTTGACGTAAGTCAACTCCTTCCTCTTCATCACTGTTGGATGTGGCCCTTTTTAAAGGGTTATCCCCAAATTTTTTGCCTTCTTCTTCCTATTTTTTCGGACCTGTTTTTGTTGGTTTTAGGACTATGGGCACTTTAACACTGCTAACTAGTGTTAAAGTGCATATGCTTTCTGTCTAGATTGTATTTGTGATTGGTTTATCCAGTTTATCCATGATTGGCATATATGAGTTAATAGTAAGTCCCTAGTAAAGTGCACCAGATGTGCCCAGGGCCTGTAAATCAAATGCTACTAGTAGGACTGCAGCACTGATTGTGCCACCCACATGAGTAGCCCTACAAACGGTGCAGAGACAGAATATCGAGTACAAAATATCGAGTTGCACAAATATCGAGTCATTAATATCGTGGGTCAGAAATATCGACAGCAAGAATATCGTGGTCAAGAATATCGACTTAAGGTAATTAATATCGAATTTAAAAAAATCGAAGTGTTTAATATCGTTTGCAAAAATATAGTTGTTAAAATTATCGATTTTTTATTATTGTTATGTATGTTAGTATATATTTTATAAGTATGTGATGTATGTTTTTTTTGTATAAGAATTGTTTGTATTTTTAATATATGTGTTAAATTTTTAGTAGTTATTAATTTTTTTTATTTGAATTTTGCGCTTTTAGTTCCGTAGCGGGTTGTGGCTTTATAGGGGAATAGGGTGGGAAGTAATTTAATTATATTATTTATTTATTTTATTTGAATTTTGCGTTTTTAGTTTTGTAGCGGGTTGTGGGTTTATAGGGGAATAGGGTGGGAAGTAATTTAATTATATTAAATTTATTGATGAAATGTTATTTATTAATATTTGTTTAATTGAGATGTTATAGTGTTAAATGTGTAAAGTAATTTATTAATAATTAATAATTGGTTATTAATTAATTTTAATTACTTAATTGGTAATTAATTATGGTAATTGTGTAATTAATTTTAGGTGTGTGTTGTGGTGTTTATAGGTGTAAAGGGTGGAAAGTGATTTATTTTTAATTTATGAATTAATAATTGGTTAATGATTTTTAATTCATTAATTGGTTATTAATTTTGGTAATTTTGTAATTAATTTTAGGAGTGTGTTGTGGTGTTTATAGGTGTAAAGGGTGGGAAGTAATTTATTTTTAATTGATGAATTAATAATTGGTTGTTAATTAATTTTAATAAATTTATTGGGAATTAATTATGGTAATTGCGTAGTGAATTTTAGGTGTGTATTGTGGTTTTTATGGGAGTAAAGGGTGGGAAGTAATTTGTGTTTAATTAATTATATATAGTTGTTAATTAATGTTAATTATTTGATATTTATTTTGGGTAATTGTTTATTTTTTGTGTGTTGTTTTTACTTTTAATGGGGTAAAGGGTGGTATTAAATAAATTTTAATTATTTAATTATTAGTTGTTAATAGTAATAGTTTTTAATTTTAAAATACGTTTTACTTGTGTTTTATTATTTTATAGTTTAATTTAGGTGTGTGTTGTGGATATTATATTGTTAAAGTGTGTGTAGTCAATTAATGTTTATTAGTTTTTTATTAATAATATTTTTTAATTCATTATTAATTATGTGAATTATGTAAATAAATGTCATAAAAAATGTTGAAGTGTTTAGTTATTGGTGTGGTGTTATAGGGTAGGAAATAAAATAAATACATTTATGGTTTAATACATTTTTTTGTTTGTAAATATTTTCTAGTTTAAAAGAATTATTTATTTGTAAATGTATTTATTATTTTATTTTATATAATATTTGTAAGTTTTTGTTATATGTAATTAGTATTATAATATATGTTCTTTTTATATGTTTTTTTTAATTGTTTATTAATTTTTATTATTTTTTTAATTTTGAATATATATTTTTTTCCAAGTGCTTGAGTGTGAATAGTAATTTTTTTCTCTGCTATCCAACAGTTTCCCTACTGTTGCATTCACTGGAGTGGGAATAATAATTTTTACCCCTCCGCTAACCAGCACTTACCCTACTGTTGCACTCACTGGAGTTGGAATAGTAATTGTTACCCATTCCGCTATCCAGCACTTTCCTTACTGTTGCCCTCACTGGAGTGGGAATAGTAATTTTTATCTCTCCGCTATCCTGCACTTTCCCTACTGTTGCACTCACTGGAGTTGGAATAGTAATTTTTACCTCTCTGCTATCCAACACTTTCCCTACTGTTGCACTCACTGGAGTTGGAATAGTAAATTTAATTATTTTGCTATCTAACACTTTTCTTACTGTTGCACTTATTGAATTGGGAAATTTAAGTTTAAATATTTTTTCATAGTTTAATGTTTTAATTAATTCTAGATTTTTTTATATTTTAAATTATTTATATATATATTTAATTTTAATATAAATTTAAAGTTTTAAAATAAATTCAAGGTACTAGTTTATTAATTATTTAAAGTAAATATATATATGTATAAACTATTGTTTGTGTGTTTATTTTTTTAAATTAAGTTTATTTGTAATATTTTGTAAAAATGTATATTAAATTTAATTAATTTTGTTAAAATTAATGTTCATATTTAATATATAAAATTTTATTTTATATATATATTTAAATCAATATTTTTTACATCTATATTTTTATTTGATATTTTTGTACTTACCTGTGTAGGTATGGGAGTTGATATTTTTGTAGTCTATATTTTCTTTCCGATATTTTGAACATTTATATTTTTAACATCGATATTCTATCAGTGAACCCCTGCAAACATGTCTCAGACCTGCCACTGCAGTGTCTGTGTGTGCAGATTTGACCTGCCATTTTGACCTGGTAAGTGCACCCACTTGCCAGGCCCAAACCTTCCCTTGGGCTACTACATGTAAGTCATCTCTAAGGTAGGCCCAAGGCAGCCCCATGGGCAGGGTGCAATGTATTTAAAAGGTAAGACTTGCACTGGTGTGTTTTACATGTCCTAATAGTGAAAAACTGCTAATTTCGTTTTTCACTATTGCAAGGACTATCTCTCCCATAGAGTAACATGGGGATTGCCTTGAAATATCTTTTAAGTGTAATTGCCCATTGGGAGCAGATAGGGATTTGGAGTTTGAGGTCTCTGAACTCACAACATAGGGGTCGATTCCGATCTCGCTCGGACAGCCCTCCCAAAGCCCTCCGTAGCCTTACCTTGCGACCGACTCGTTCCCAGAGCTGGTCCGTCCAAACGAGGCAGTACAATGCGCAAATGTGTGCATTTCCTGAACGACACGTACGCTCCGATTCGAGCAACATTTCCCGTACGAGCCGGCTCTGTCAACACAGGTTGGACTCGCCCGGAAGCATTACCGTAGCAGTTTCCGGCCGGGCAAGTACGATGCGTACGTCTTCCGCGCCGAACAGGTCGCCACCTCCAGCACGTCACAGCATCCGGAAGAGCAGTACATCAGGACTGATTTGTGCCACAACACGAACACCGAGTACGAGACGAAGCTGCCATGTATCCGATTGCCCATGTCATCCCTGTACTGTACGCCTATGACCGAATCAACAACTGGAACCGATGCGCACGTCGCAGACGGTAAGTCAGACACCTACCACCCACCAATGCGTGACGATCCAGCGAAAGCCAAAACACACATAGGGGGTGGCTGCCCACACCCCAGCACAGTCCACCACAGAAGGGGTGGATACCCATCCCCCAGCACAGTCCATCCCAGAAGGGGTGGATGCCCATCCCCCAGCACAGCTCACCCCAGAAGGGGTGGATGCACATCCCCCCAGAACAGTCCACCCCAGAAGGGGTGGATGCACATCCCCCAGCACAGTCCACCCCAGAAGGGGTGGATGACTATCCCCCAGCACAGTCTACCCCAGAAGGGGTGGATGCCCATCCCCCAACACAGTCCACCCCAGAAGGGGTGGATGCACATCCCCCCAGCACAGTCCACCCCAGAAGGGGTGGATGACTATCCCCCCAGCACAGTCCACCCCAGAACGGGTGGATGCCCATCCCCCAGCACAGTCCACCCCAGAAGGGATGGATGCCCATCCCCCAGCACAGTTCACCCCAGAAGGGGTGGATGCACATCCCCCCAGCATAGTACACCCCAGAAGGGGTGGATGCACATTCCCCAGCACAGTCCACCCCAGAAGGGGTGGATGACTATCCCCCCAGCACAGTCCACCCCAGAAGGGGTGGATGCACATCCCCCAGCACAGTCTACCCCAGCAGGGGTGGATGCACATCCACCAGCACAGTCCACCCAAGAAGGGGTGGATGCACATCCCCCAGCACAGTCCACCCCAGAAGGGGTGGATGCACATCCCCCCAGCACAGTCCACCCCAGAAGTGGTGGATGCCCATCCCCCAGCACAGTCCACCCCAGAAGGGGTGGATGCACATCCCCCCAGCACAGTCCACCCCAGAAGGGGTGGATGCACATCCCCCAGCACAGTCCACCCCAGAAAGGGTGGATGCACATCCCCTAGCACAGTCCACCCCAGAAGGGGTGGATGCACATCCCCCAGCACAGTCCACCCCAGAAGGGGTGGATGCCCATCCCCCAGCACAGTCCACCCCAGAAGGGGTGGATGCACATCCCCCCAGCACAGTCCACCCCAGAAGGGGTGGATGCACATCCCCAGCACAGTCCACCCCAGAAGGGGTGGATGCACATCCCCCCAGCACAGTCCACCCCAGAGGAGGTGGAGGGCAAACACTCCCCCCACTCCCATGCCAGGTTTGTGTATTGTGCACAAACATCTAGATTCAGTGACACATTAGGCAAATAAATGCTGTTACATCTATCACTCTAGTGAACAAAGGCAGATTGTGGGGTACAAACCCCCAGCATTGACAAGCAAATAGGGTAGATGCAGTATCACCCCCAGCAGTGGGGTGCCCAAAAGATGAGCATGGGGTTCAAACCCCCTTCTTTGGCAAGCATATAGGGGACATGGGGTATAACCCCCCCCCCCCCACCTCAGTGTGGTCACCATAAGGTGATAGGGGTATCAAACACCCAGCACTGATAAGCACATAGGGGAGATGGAGTATCACCCCCCATCAGTGTGGTGCACAAAAGATGAGCATGGGGTTCAAACCCCAAACTTAGCCAAGCACATAGGGGACATGGGTTGCAACACCCCCATCAGTGTATTGAAAAAACGGTGAGTGTGGGGTTCAGACTCCCAGCATTTGCACACTATCATGTATGACTCTGAGGCATAAAACCACTAACAATGTAGTGACAAAGTAGTGGTTGTGTGCCAAACGAACACATATCTGTTGAGGCAGACATAGTTGGGCCTTACAAAGACAAACATGCCATGTGGAGACAAGCATTGACATTGCGGGCTAACACTGCCACCAATGTTTATTTTGACAATGGAAGAAGTGACCATCTAAATGCACAAACACGCATTTGTTCACATACAGACACACATACAAAGGAATTCCGCAAGAAACTAAAGTGTAGGCAAGATCCTGTTCCACACTGTGGCAGCAATGGCAAATCAAGACCATGTTAAATGGCCAAATTGGAGATGTTGGACTCCCAGGGACAGTAGCTAAACAAACAAAACCATACATCCAATCACTGCTCACAAAGCCAGTAAAAATACGCGGGTCAAGATGTGCCAATACAGCCAGCCAACCACACACTGCAGAACAAACACAACATGTGTGTGTGTGTAAGTGTCCCTAGGCTCCCCCCCGATGGTGGTCTAAACTCCACTGAGACATATGCGTCATGAGTATAACCCAGATGCATCTCCACCATTGTGTCACAGTCTATTGGCAATTTGGCATTGTGTGATGTGCAGGTCAACAACAGTCACCTGTGGAACAATCTTGGTGGAAATCCAAACAACACATCAGGAGACTGATTGACCATCCCTGGTAACCTCAAGGCCACTACACTGTGCTGACAGTATCCTGTATGATGACGCACTGTGTTGCCAAATCATGATGTGGACCATACTCTTGAGCACACTCACTTGTGTGCAGGTGTCACGTGTATTGTCACAACACCTTCCCTTACACATACCCAAACATCACTCACAGGGCATGGCCTGTAATGTAAGGCCACAATGGAGCTAGGGGCCATGCCAAGAGGCGAGTCATCTTTGGCCAACAGAAACCCCACACAGCTTGATCACACAAATGTGCAGCAGCTAAGCCTCCATTGAATGGTGACATTGCACATGCACCCATGAAAATACTAGGGGTGGTGGTTGGATCTGTGTTTTACAAACACAAGACACATAGCTAGGCATAACACATATTTGAATATGTCACTCCACTTATGACGGATTACATGTGCCTAATGTGAAATGTAGCAGACACATAGCGAAATCCAACACTGTCCCGGAGCAATGACACACTCAAGCAGTGGTGGCTGGTGGAATTTGAAACTGGTGGGCGTATGCAGAACGAATCAACGTATGCGAGCGAGCGAGCCTGATGGCAATAAGAGGGGTTCGGGGGGGTTCTCCCCCCGTGAAGATTTTTTTTTTTAATTGGCATCTTTTTGGTGCGATTTTCAGCACTATTTGTGTGATAAATGGACTAAAAATTCAGTTCTTCTAGGCATTCATAAAAGAAAAAACTCATACATTATTTCAGAGAATTTCTGGGTTGCCAAGCAAGTCTGACTTCTGAAGAGAGCTAGGGTACTAAGCAAGACTGCTTTGGCTCTACCCTTTCCAATAGAAAACACTAGTTAGCGATGTGAACAAGTTCAATGGACAAACCTGGGGTCTAGGGAGGGTCCCTCTCCTGAGAAAGAATTTTAAAAAAGATTGGCAAATGGTGCATTTTAAAGCAAATGAATGCA
Source organism: Calotriton arnoldi (assembly GCA_963921515.1). Lineage (NCBI taxonomy): Eukaryota > Metazoa > Chordata > Amphibia > Caudata > Salamandridae > Calotriton > Calotriton arnoldi. Next base: position 687,901 of record CAWUFW010010057.1, on the reverse strand, counting down.
GCGATAAAGCAAGGCTTATGAAGCAGTGGGAACGTATAGTTTGCAAGCAGTGGCGGACGCCGGACGGTACAGAGAAGGGGAATGCAGCGCTAGAAGATGACCAGAGGGAGCATGCAGGGAGAGAGCATACACGGGGGGATGCAGGATTAGAAAATGCACGAAGGAGGGTGCAGGGAGAGAGGATACACGGAGAGGGGGTGCAGGGTTAGAGAATGCACAGAAGGCGGTTGCAGGGAGAGAGGATACAGTGAGGGAGAATGCATTGGTAGAGAGGATGCACAGATGGAGGATGCAGGGTTAGAGAAAGCACAGATGGAGGGTGCAGGGATAGAGGATATAAACGGAGGAAGAATGCATTGGTAGAGGATGCACAGATGGAGGCTTCAGGATTAGAGAATACCCAGAAGGAGGGTGAAGACAGGATTCACGGACGGAGGATGCGGTCGCAGAGGATCACAGGGTGCGAGGAGGGGGTGCAGTTGCAGGAAACACGCTGACAGCGGATGCACGAAGTGGGATGGCGAGGCTAGCTGGCTGGAGGCGCTCACGCCGCTTTTACGATCAAAACGACACACACACAAAGGAACCTTTAAGCTACCATGTTCCAGAAACGCATTCCGTCAAGCATGAAGGGCTCACACGGTGCTAAACACACATTTCTCAGATCTAATGACGGAATTTCGTTACCAGATACCAACTGGGCTGACTCTGAGACTCACTCTCTCTCCCTGTCTCGAAAGCACCATTCGTGTTCTCGCGGAAAAAAAAAATGTCTGTCATTTTCCCATAGTAGCTGATCAAGCCTGCAAGTGAGAAATGCCCTGCGCATGCAACTTGTAATAGCCATTTACGGTTTATTTCTGCCACGGACTGACTGCTGAAGTGTGAAGGGAATTCATTAAGAATCTCTCGCAGCGAGTCGCACAAGCAGAGAAAGGAAAGCTTAATGAAGAAAGCCGTTAGCCCCGAGTTACATTAATTTTCGGACGATGCCTTTCCCGCCTCTCACCAGCCAATTATGAACGGCATTATGTTGGATTTACAAATCTTAAACTGGCTACGCTGGGCAATTTCAGTGTTTAACGATTATGTTTTATTCATCCTAATGCTAGTAGCGCATAAGTAAGGGAAACAGGACAAACACGCGACACAAAGACAGTGTCCTGCCGGCACAAGCTCACGGTGAATGAATGCAGGGACCTAAAACAACCTGCACGAGTCTATTTACAACACCCTCCCCACTGCAAGGCGTGCTCCATGTGGTGTGGCCTCAGCATTAGTGACTGCTCACCACCCACAGCCTCATCTGTGGCAGCCTCCGCTGCTGAGGTGCTTGAGCCATCTCTTCTAAACCAATCTGATGAAATGCATTATTAGGGATATAGCGCCTATTCACCAAGACGTATTTCCATTTATATTCAGAGAACTGAAAAAGTCACTTTCCCAAGCAGGAACATAAAAAGCTTCCAATTGAAACCCGGTTGTAAAGCACAGAAAAGCGATTGACGAGTGGTTGATGCGCTGAGAATCTATAAACTGAAAATTCAAAATAACTTGCATGTTTGACGCTCTATGGATTGTATAAAACAGAGACAGGGGATGTATGCCTTCCTGCAAAACGCGACTGCTTCTCTGCCGGCATCAGCCAAAGCTTTACAAGTCAGCATGGAATGCAACATGACACTGACATTCCCAGCATTCCCCCATAACCAATGTGCCGACTAGCCTGTAAATACAAAGAAACCCTCTAACGTAAGATAATTATCACGGTTTATTACCATACTTCACCATACAGCTTTTAATCAAAAAATCCAATGATACCGTGGCGGTCAAAGGTCTTGCGATATTGCCGTCTTTATATGACGTGGTCTGTCGGACTGCAGTGTCACTTTTCTACGATTTCGTTAAAACTAGTCCCCTGCATGAAAATGCATGATTTGCTGCATGTACATTTTGTTCATTACATCAGCTCTCAAAGATACATTACGTCTCTTTTCCAGTCGCGGCTCGCAATTCTCGGGGGCGGGGGGGTGGGGGGGTAACATAAAAAACTTACCTGATCCCGATCCCGGTCCCGCGCCGCCTCTGCGTCCAGTTCCTGGGCCGGTCCAGACTCCGGAGCAGGAACAGGTCTGGGCCGGTCCGGAGCAGGAACAACTTCAGACTGCACGGCCGGTGTCTCACTCTCAGCCAATCCAGACGCTGCATTAGCAGCGCCAGGATTGGCTAGGGCACAAATACGGCCCGCCCACTAGGAGACCGGGGGCTGCGACGGCCTCTCGGGTCCCCCCTCCCTCGCTCTCCTACTGAAGGTATAGTACTGGCTGACAGTGCGCATGTTCGGGCTGGTCATAAAAATGACCAGCCCAAATCCAAACATGCGCACTACGCGCCGCTGTCAGTGACAGTCTGACTGTCACTCAAATCGCGTTGACTGCTGCCGCAGCCCCGCCCCCACCCCCTTCATCGGCCGATTGCCGCGCGCGCATGTCCCATACACATTACACAACGTCAACCGAACTTAGTAGCGTCTTTTTTCAGCGGCAGCGCGAGAGTGGAGGAGTTGAGAATTGCTTCATTTGCTTGCACGAATTTAGGGCAATGTGGCTAGTGGGGCAACGCCCCAATGGACGCACTGCCACTGCACTCAAGGAGACCTACAAAGAAGACACGTTGACATCAGGTGACAGGGAAGAATATGCTGAGTGTGAGCAGTCATACCCACATACAAGTGCCAAACGCATGAAAACAGAACAAAGATAAAAAGAACTTGCTAATGTTGGTAGCACAGATGTGAGTAGTGGAACCCTGAATATGTCTAATGTGAGTTCACACACAGCGCAGGCACTCATAGCAACCAAACCATGGCGGTCACCAGACTGCCTCAATTTGTCCCATGCACCCACAGCACGGACACTCACTGTCAAATAGGCTGTCAAATCAATGGCCAATTTTGCAAGCCCCGCTGACAGGAACACCTGCAGGGACTACAGTCTTGGTAGAAAAAGGGCTTTTGGCACCACAAATCAATGCTCACAGAACACATACCATGGGCTTAGGAAAGGTCACAGAGTAACACACTGCCAAGAGGTGATTTCACTACTGTTGAAGTTGCGCTGTGTCAAGCTTGGTCTTGGCATGTGTCTGCCCTGCCAGAATGAGACTCGGATATTGACTAAACTACCACAACACACAGAATACTTTGGTCCCATCATCCTGTGTACAGGTGTGATTCCCAAGTTGGCGACACGTACTCAGAATCCATGTATACCAAGTGGCACCTGGGACACAGATGACTTGTTCATCAGCAATGCGCTAATATGCATGTCCATTGGAGTGGTGCATTCCATAAGAAACAGTAAAAATGAGTATAAATGTCAAGCACAACATATGTGCTAAATTGTACGCCAAAGATGGGAGAGGTTGTGAAAAGAATGTCACACTCCTTGTCAAAAACAATGTTGCTCGTGACAACAAGCCATTTCAGCCTACAACAACTCCACAACACACCTTACTAGGACACATATCACATGGACCTCCGGCAGTCTATCACATCACTCCATCCTGATTTGGCTGAAATCAATGTCACAACAGCATTTGCAGTACAATAATCAGCAATATCATGTACACCCAAAAATTTAGCCAAAATAACAAGAAATTGCTTTATTCAGCATTCAAATTTGAAAACACGATTCTTGCAAAAAAACAAGGCCAATGGCCAGTCCATGTCAATGAGTCCTTCAGGGGCTATATAGGATGAGTTCCCATACATTGCTTGCCTGCACTTACATCACTAGGGGACAAATCCCCAAGGAGGGGCATCTTCTGGGGCAGGCCAGGCACCGCAGGGACAGGATTAGGGTGCAGCAGGATGGGTAATGGGAGGATTGGGGGCAACTAGGGTGTCTGTAGCAACTGCAGTGGACAAATCGGATTGAGGGGGTGCTGGAGCTACTGCAGTGGACATGTTGGACTGAGGGGGTGTGGGCTCCACTGCAGTGCCCATGTCAGATTGTGTGGGTGGGGGCTCCACTGCAGTGCCCATGTCATATTGGGGGGTGGGGGATCCACTGCAGTGAACAGGTCAGATGGGGGGGCCAGGGTCTCCACTGCAGTGTCTGGAAGTGACTGAGTGTGTGGTGTTGTGGGAGTGGAAGTGCCTGTGGTAGGGGGTGAGGGCCTAATCATCTTGGGAATGGTGTAACGGTGTGTGGGTGACCCGGGGATGGCTTCTGGTGTGTGAACTCTGGGATGGATGGTCTTGGGTTGGGCGGAGGCAGCTTTGGGGGGTGAAGTGTGGGATGGTGGTGGGGTTTTTCCTTTCTTCGTCCTGGGAGATGTACGGTCGGGGGCCTCAGTGTACCTACTCTTAGGGGAGGGTGTGCGTGCGGTGGGGGATCTCCTCTTTGTGCGTGGTGACCTACTCTTCCCCTTTCGAGTTGGAACTGATGTGTCAGTGGGGAAGAAGCCTAGGTCACAGAAGAAGACCCTCTGGGAAGGGAGGGTTGCAGGAGAGTCAAGGGTAGGGGTTTTGGAGGGAGAGGTAGCTGAGGAATACGCAGTGCTTGTGGATGGGTGTGTGTGTTTTTTTGCCCTCTCCCCTGTGTGTGTGATGTCAGTCCCCTGAGTGTGCTTACGTGTCTTATTTGACTTTGTTTTGGGTGGCTGTGTGCTGCTTGTGTCTGTTGGGGTGTGTGCATGTGCCTGTGTGAGTGTGCTTGGGTCAGGTAGGGTAGTGGGGACTGTGGATGGGGCAGAGGAAGGAGAGGTGAGGGACTGCTGCAGGAGGGACACTGCTGCAGTCAGTGAGGAGGCCATGGACTGATTTGTCCGCTGCAGGGCAGACATGTTTGCTGAGATGCCCTCCATGTATGACACCAATTGTGTCAATAGACCGGTGTGAGCATGGAGGACACTCAGCATGGATGTCTGCCCCACATGTAACTGTTTCAGCAAGTCCACTGACTCCACACTCAGGGCAGCAGGGGTGACAGATGCAGGGGGTGCGGTGCCTGGACCAAAGGAGACATGCTCCCTAACACGGGAGTGTCCACGGACCTTTGGAATGGGAGCAGCTGGGAGGGTGGAGATGGTGGTGGTGGCGGGGACAGACTCTGTGGGTGCGGCCTCCGCTCTGGTAACACCCACCACCACAAGGGAGTCATCACTTGAGCTGGATGGGTCATCAGCTGATGTTGATGTTGTTGAGCATGCTTCAGTGTGGCTCCCCTCACCCTCTGTGCCACTGGGTCCCTCATCTTCCTCCACAGTGGACCCAGTCTGGCTAGCTGCTTCCTCCTGGTCCGTGGAACTCTCTCCTCCAGTTGGTGTTGATGATGCTGTGAAAAAGGAGGAGAAACAGATTCACATCAGTCATCTGCATATACTTGACACTAGATTTATGTTCCCAACACATCACAGAGCAAGGCCTTGCATAATGTCAGATCCACTATTCCTTAACTCACACATATGTAAATAGGTCATCTGTCAGTCTGCCTGTGAATCATGGTTACCAAACACATGTTTGCAATGGAAACATCTGTTAGATGTATCTCCATTTAGGTTTAATTTTGTTTTTATTGGCATTCACCAATAAAATAACATACAATTCCAGAAAATTGCATCATGCTGTTCGCTATATGGAACCTTTTACAACACATGGTCTTCCTTGACATGCCATGAATGGGCGCCCCCAGCGCGGCTCCGATTGGGCTTACTAACATGTCCGTAATGTCTCTATGCTGTCTGGAATCTCGCGCCAACTCGTAGGCAGCAATGCCGGTAAACAAGATGCCTAAAAGAACAGACCCCCTCCCCCCCTCCCTCCCCCCCCTCCCTCCCCCGAACTGGTGTGCTTGGGAATGGCTGATCTATCTATTAATAGCGACGCAAGCATAACTGTAGTGCAACTTTGCTAGGCTGGTGATGCAGAGCCCGTGAAGCGAAGAAGGCGCAGGTATCTGGGGCATGTGATTTCGTTCATCTCAGTTGACAAAAGTGAGAGCAGCGGTTGCCAGATTTCATTAAAACTCGTCATGGAGTTGGTGAGTGAGGCCTGTATGCGTTCCATACTGAGAGTGTACCAGAGCCTGTGTAGCCACCCTAAATATGTCGGCTTCACCCCTGTTCCCCAATGCGATAAGATATTTTGGAGAGCTGCCCCCAGTGCTAGCCCCATTTGTTTCCCTTTTCGGGACCTTAGTGGATACGTCAGCGGGTTAGGCAGGCCCAAGACCACATAGGCCGGGAATCTCGGGATCTGCGTGTCAAATTGGCGATCCACATCATCCAGGATCGCTGACCAATAGCTCGCCAATTCTGTGCATTCCCACAATAAGTGAACTAGCGTGCCTTCCGCTCCGCACCCACGCCAACAAGCTGGACTGCGATCAGGGTTCCCTCTAGGGAACACGTACCGGGGTCAAGTACCAGTACATAGCAACCTTAACTGCCGTCTCTCTGCTAGCTGTATTACGTGCGGTGTGGGTAGCACGGTAGTAGATATCCGTCCACTCCTTTGCCGTGAGGTCTCTCCCTAATTCCTCCGTCCATCTCCTCTGCCCAGCCATGGGTTCTCGCGGGATTTGAGGGCGTAGCGCCTCATATAGCTCAGAGATCATTTTCTTATCCGTGTTCTTCGTGTAGAGCCATTTTTCAAACTTCGTCAACTTCCTAGAGACCTTTGGTAGCACCTCTGTATGGAGTAACCAGTGCCTTAGTTGCAGATAGTGAAACCGTTCGGTCTCTGGAAGGCCATATTCTGCGCGTATGTCATGGAAAGAAAGGATCCCCTCCAGATCGAAAAAGTGCCCTGCTGCCTTGCATTCCGCCTCTCTCCACCTCGGAAACGCCCTTTCGTCAGCCCCCGGGGAAAAGTCCTTATTGTCGAGAATGGGAGTCATTGGGGAAGGGAAAGAAGACAACCCTTTTTTAAGAGCGACCCCGTCCCAGACCTTAAGCAAGGAGTGCATAATGGGGGAACCCCTAAAATTGGGAGGTCTGTTCTCACGCTTAAGGAATGGGACCTTCCAAAGCGATAGTTTGGCCCGCGCCCTGTCCTGGAACAGCCATCTATTTTCGGATTCAGACCTGCTCCACTCCACTAGATATCGAAGCTGTGCTGCCCTAAAATATTCTAGGACATTTAGTATCCCCAATCCCCCCTCATCCGGCCGTAAGTAGCCTAGTTCTTTCCGCAGCCGAGGCCTAACTCCCGCCCATACAAAGTGCTGGATTGCTTGTTGCAGTTTCTGGAGAGTGCCGGTGGAGGCCAAATCGGGATTGTCTGGAAGAGGTAGAGTGCCTTAGGCAGGATGGACATCTTGATGTATCTCCATTTAAACTATGTACATGCCCAACAGCATGACAAATGGTGGGAAGGCATATGGCCTTAGACCTCTCTAGTCTTGTAGGAAGGCGTCCACCCCAGCTGCTTGAGGGTCTGGTTTCCAGCTGAAGAACTGTGTCAGTTGAGTATTCAATCTGTCTGCAAAGAGATCTATGTTGAAAGGGCCCCATATGTGTTGGATGTGTAGGAATATCTCCCTGTTCAGTCTCCAGTTGCTGGAGTCTCTGAAGTTCCTGGAGAACCAGTCCGCTACTCCATTGCTCAACCCAGGAATGTGTTGTGCTACAACTGAAATTCCTTTGCTTAAACAATAACCCCAAAAGTCCTTCGCTAGTTCCGCTAAGTCTTTGGAGTGTGGTCCTCCCATCTTGCTCACATATTGGACTGCTGAAATGTTGTCCATGCGAAGCCTTACACAACATTTCATCTTTTCTTGAGTGAAACTGCGGACTGCAAAGGAGCCCGCTAGGAGTTCCAAGCAGTTGATGTGCATGTTCCTCTCTTGGTCTGACCAGCGTCCCCCTGTGGAAGAATTTCCGCATCTCGCTCCCCAACCCTCTAGGCTTGCATCTGAATCTATCACCATTTCGTGTTTCTCCCCGAAGATTGCCCTCCCGTTCCACGCTTGTGCGTTCTTGAGCCACCATTCCAATTCCTCCCATGAGTCCTGATCTAGGGACAAAATTTGAGAGTATGATTGATTTATGAGAAGGTATCTCTTTTTTAGTCTTTGGAGGGCTCGATAGTAGAGTGGGCCCGGGAATATGGCTTGGATGGTTGAGGCTAGGAGGCCCAGGATTCTCGCTAAGTTCTTTAGTGTAATAGTCTTCTCTAGTAAGACCTTCTTTATTTCTTTCCGTAATTTTTTTAGTTTGTCTTTCGGTAAGCGTAGCTCTGTGTGGAGGGTGTCTACGATGAACCCTAGGACCTGAGTGTCTTGTGCTGGAGTTAGGCATTACTTTTAGGTTTACTACAAATCCTAGTTTCTCTAATATCTCTATTACCCACTGAGTATGCAGGGATACAATGTCTTTGGACTGACCCATTATTAAGATGTCGTCTAGGTATATTATTAACCTTACGCCTTTTGCCCTGAGCCATGCTGCTACCGGCCGGAGTACCTTTGTGAAGCACCAGGGTGCTGAAGATAGTCCGAACGGGAGACTGGAGAACTCCCAGATTCTGTTTAGCCATGTAAAGCGGAGGTATTTTTGGTGTGGAGGCCAGATGGGGATAGTGAGATAGGCGTCTTTGAGATCTAATCTTGTTAACCAATCTCCTTTCCTTAGGATGTCTCTTAAGAGGTATATACCCTCCATTTTGAAGTGACGATAGACCACCCATTCGTTCAAATCTTTGAGGTTTATTACTGACCTCATCTCTTTGTTCTTTTTCTCCACCAAAAAGATGTTGCTGATAAAGCCAACCCCTGGATCGGTTGCCTCTCTGATGGCACCTTTGGCCAATAGGTCTTGTACCGCCTTTGTTACCAATTTTGAGGGTTCTTGAGAGAAGGTGATTTCCCTTGGGATTTTGTCTTGAAAGGGTGTGTCTGTGAATTCTATTCGGTATCCCCTGACCGTTTGTAGTACCCAAGGGTCTTGTGTCACTAAGTTCCAGTTTCCACAGAACTAGGCTAGTCTCCCTCCCACCTTTATAGGGGAATCTAAAGGGTCTTTGGTGTGACGTACCTGATGAGAAGCTTTTCTGTCTTCTATCGCCTCTGGTATTCCGGAAGCGTCCTCTCTGTCTTTGGGGATAGAAGTTGGGATAGGAGCCATAGGAACCATATGATTGTTGAAAGGACCTATTGCCTCGAGCCATGTAGGGTCTAGAGGAAGGTGTACCGCGGCCGGGGAACCGACCCCTTGTTCGCCCGGCCCTTGCAAAAACTCTATCATGGAACACCTTTCTTATTTCCTTTTGGGACTTCTGTATGGAGCTGAATATCCCCACATACTTCGCCATTTCTTTAATGAAGTCATCGCCAAAAAGTTGGCCCTGGGAAGAAGGTCCCCCTTCTTTGTTGGCGAGCTCGATGAGTTTGGGGTCCAATTTTAAGAGGATGCTCTTTCTTCTCTCGTTTGAGAGAGCCGTGTTCGCGTTGCCAAGGAGGCAAACAGCTCTCTGCGCCCACTCTCGCAGTTCTCTTGGGTCGACCTGAGTATCACTCAGGTAGGCTGTCTCGGCCATCTCAAAGATTTTAGTAAGGGGGCCAGTAATGTCCAGGAGTCTGTCCTGGCAGGACTTTAAACCTCTGTCTAGGCCTCTTCTAGGGTCTTTCCCTCCCTTGTTGATGAAAGAATCGACCTTTGGGTCGAGTTCGGGCGTCAATGTAATTTTATCAGGGAGGGATGGCCGGGGGCACTCTGATCGTAATCGAGACCTCACTTCCTTAGGGATCTCCCTTCTCAACCAGAAGGTGATGTAGTCGGCCACGTGTTGTGAGGGGGTCCATTCAGGTGACAGGGGATGTTTTATCATGAGGGGGTCAAACATGTTGTCCCCAAGCGGGTCAAGAATCCCCATCTTAGACCCAGAGGCCTTTGATGCCTCATCAGATGTCCCTTTTTTAGTGGTGGTCGAGTCTTCGTAATCAGAGTCGAACTCTGATGAGCAGGATAGCTCTAGTTCCGGCTCGTATGTCTGGTCATCATCGGACTCGCTGGAAATAGGGACAACCGGGCTTCTTTCATGCCCATCCACAGTGTCGGACACACTGACTCCATCACCGGCGTCATCCGGTAAACCCTCAATTACCCCTTTAGGTTTTTTAGATTTTTTATGAGGGTAGTCACCTGATGGCCTTTTTTTGTGAGATTTATCAGGCCAGGAGGAGCATCCGGGTTGTTCAGTTGGTTGATTATTTGAAAGCACTTCTAATTTTTTATTGATGGTGTCATCCAGCGACCCCATCAATTTTCCTAAAGCTCTATTTACCAATTCCTCTAATTTACCCTCAACTAAGGAATCTAGCTGTTGATCAGACATTTTTTTTGGGTTTAAATAATTATATTTAAGTAGTAATAATTGTATAAGGTAACTATTTAACAGATGATATATTTAGTTGATAGGGTTAGGTTAGATATTGGGCCAGTAGGGGGCAGCTGGAGTCAAACGATGTTCTCCTTGAGTTGAAACTGTCGTTTGTAAGTTCAAATAGAGGAAATTGATATGCCTAAGGTTTCTGAAGGGGTCTTTCCTCTAATTTGTGAAGTTGAGGCTTCACTTCCTTAATGTGTATTCCGGCTTGAAAATGGTTCCGGTGCGGTCGCGTTGTTAGTTGCGGCCGCACCGGGAGAGGAACAAGCGTAGTTTGTCCCGAGGAGTACTTGAAGTTGGACTCAAGTAAGCGTTATAATTTTAAAGGAATTGTCTCCCGTATGCGCCGGCAGGAGAGTCGTGTTGTGAGAGGATAGGGCGGGCGGGGCCGCACTGGTACGAGGGAGGCCCCGGCGCGTCATTTAAATCTGGTAATGAAGGGGCCGTGTCATGTTTAGAAAGGGTGTGCGCGCGCGGGGTCGCGCTGGTGAGAGCGAGGCCCCGGCGCGTCAGGCAGGGTATTGATGTTTGAAGGACAGGGAAAGGGATACGCGAGATAAGCGTAAAGGGGGAGGGAGCAGTCTAAGGAGTAGTGGAAAGAAAGGGGTATAAATAGCTCAAAATGAATAAATTAGCATCTCGCAGGCATATAATAATCACAGTATAGCGCAAATGGTCTAACAAAGTCTAAATAGACATATAGAAAATCGCATTAAAGGCAGTTATAAAGATAAATAAAGGAGAGAGTAAAAATTACTTATCTTGTGAGCAGCAGCAATAAAAGAAGGAAGATGGCTGCCTGTTGCTGGACTATATAGATGTTCAGAATGTTTTCAAAGTTCTAAATTCTTCTTAATTGTTGCTGCTGTGTGAGCTGGCAATAAAAGGAGATTGCATTATATTGGCCTCCGTGTCGTGCCATAAAATCTGAAATTGTGTTACATATTTTGGCTCCTATTTGTCTTCCATCTAGGAGACTCAGCTTATCCCAACCGGCATTGGTTGTTGGCACTGCTGAGGAATCTAACAACGCCAGGGGAAGTCAACTTCAATGAGGCCTATGGAAGAAAACAGTGGCCAGTGGAGCGGGCTTTAGGGCTCCTAAAGGCCAGATTTTGCTGTCTGGGTAAAACTGGTGGAGCCCTCCTCTGCTCACCCGATAAGGTTTGCCAAATCACGTGGCCTGCTGCATGCTCCACCTGGCGCGGCCGGGCAGGTAAGAGCGGTGAGGCGGGGGGGATTCGACATAGGACGACGAGAGAAACTTAAATTTAAAAAAATACATTTTTAAATTTAAGTTTCCCTTGTCGTCCTATGTTGACTCACCCCCACCCAGCCCCACCCGCCGCACCACTCTTACCTGCACGGGCCGCGCCTGTGCTCCACAACATCGTCCTGCGACGGAACATCCCTTACATCCCAAAGGATGGAGACCATGAAGAGCCACTTGGTGAGGATCTTCATATGTCAAATGAAGATGATAGTGGTTGTTAGAAATGGGTTCTCTAGTTGGCAGTGGTTTGCACCCTGTCCAAGTAGGGACCCTCACTCTAGTCGGGGTAAGGGAGTCACTCAGCTAAGATTACCCCTGTTCACCCCCTTGGTAGCTTGGCACGAGCAGTCAGGTGTAACTCAGAGGCAATGAGTAAAGTATTTGTACATACACACACAGTAACACAGTGAAAACACTTCAAAAGGAGTCCACACCAGTTTAGAAAAATAGCCAATATTTATCTGAATAAAACAAGACCAAAATGACAAAAATCCAGCAAATACAAGTAAAGATATCACTTTTCAAAGATTAAACAAGTTCAGTCCATAGAAATCAATGGATGCGTTACTTTTAGCACAAAGTACCTTAGATGCGTCAAAACTCAAAGACGAAACAGGAGCAGGGGAGGGGAGGTGAGGCACCGGAAGCGATGCGTTGGTTCCTTACTCCAAGGGGAGAGCATGCGTCAGTTTCTTACTGCCAGGGAAGGTGATGCGTTGGTTCCTTACTGCTACGCAGGGGAGGTGATGCGTTGGTTCCTTACTGTCTGGGGAGGTGATGTGTCGGTTTCTTACTGGAGGGAGGTGATGCATCAATCTTCAGACACACGGCCTCAGTTCCTCACTGCTGGGCAACGTGGATGAAGAAATCGGTGCCCAGGGATAAAAATCCAGATGCACTGCGTTGATTCCACAGCAATGAATCAAGCACTACGTTGGAGTTGGAGCGGTGCGTCACGGATTTCAGTCGAAACTCACACTGCAGCAGTTCTTCTGTAACACTGCGACAGAAAGCTGGCGCCTGTGGTGAAAGCCATGGTCGATGTGGCAATCGGGAACCATGCTCCGGTGCTGATAGCGGTGATGTGTCGAAGTTTGGAGCAATACATCAATAAAAACAGATGCTGGAAGTCAATGCGTGGATTTTCTCCTTCAGTTCACCAGATTCTACTTCCAAGGGCCCAGAAACTGGATTTGGCACCACTTGGCAAGTCAGGTCTCTCAGCAGAAGAGCCCAGGCACTGGTAGGTGAAGTCTTTGATGGCCCTGAGACTTCTTAACAGGAGGCAAGCACACACAAGCCCTTGGAGACCCAGGACAGAAGCAGCAAGCAGCAGGCCAGCACAACAATGCAACATACAGAGTGGCAGTCCCTCCTACAGCATCCAGCTCTTCTTCCTGGCAGAATATCCTCAGTTTAGAAGTGTTCTGATTTTTGGGTGTCAGAGGTCCAATACTTATGCCCCTTTCTGCCTTTGAAGAAGGCAAACTTCAAAGTTCCAGACACACTACAGGGGGGTGGAGACAGCTTTGTATGAGGAGAGCCATAGCCCTATTCAGGTGTCAGTGACAACTCCTCCCACCACTCTAAATCAGGAAGGCCCATCAGCCTGGTGATGGCCCTTCAGGATATGCAAGGCACACCTCAGCTCCCTTTGATGAGACTGTAGAGTAAATGCACAAGAGTCCAACTGTCATCCTAACCCAGACATAGATTCTACAGACAGGCAGAGGCACAGAATGGTTAAGCAAGAAAATGCCCACTTTCTAAAAGGAAATTGAGTGATTTTGAGTAGTTTTGAATTCTATTCGTATAAAGGATTGGAAGTGTTGTTTTAACCAGTTCTTTCTCCATGGGGTTAATTGCACGTATTCACGCATTGTTATTTTGGGAAGCTTATGGTTGGGGGATGTGTTTAGCAAGCTTGGGGGAGTAGTTTCTTGTTTGAACAAGCATGTTTCTATGGGGGAGGTGAGTTTGGGGGAAGCGTATTCACGCATTTGGGGGAAACGTATTCACGCATTGTTATTTTGGGAAGCTTATGGTTGGGGGCTGTGTTTAGCAAGCTTGGGGAGTAGTTTCTTGTTTAAACAAGCATGTTTCTATGGGGGAGGTGAGTTTGGGGGAAGTGTGAATCATAAGGGGCTGTAATATAATTGTTTATACTTGTGGCACTGTTAGTTTGCTATGTGCAGCTGGTTTAGATGTCTTTCTTTTTTAATTTTTCAGTTACCCCTGACGAAGGGCCTTCGTGGCCCGAAATGCATTAGGTGAAAATACATGAGTCCCTTTTATATGCATGGTTTACTACGTGTTGCTGTTTAAAGCCCGGATGGGCGAGCAGAGGACATTTGAAAATGAAAAATAAAGAACCATGGTGTAAGCACGCTGTCCTCGCTGTGAATATATTTTTGGATTAAATGTGAAGTAAGAAAGACTTTGATAAACAGACTGGTTTAACACTTGGAGGATTATTGGAGTACAATATGAGCATCAGTTTATTGGGAGGAAAACTCCGTCACTAATGCAGTGCGACCGATGGGGGCGTACAATCAGCGCCCTCTCAAAGCATTATCTTTAGATTTTCGTGAGTTCAGGGACAGATCACGATATCGGCACGCACGCAACAATTTCAGATTCATGAATTATAACATACATGGTGTCAAGGAAAGGAGTGCATTCTTTCATCTTTGTCTCAAGCTTCAGCAACGTTCTGTCCCTACGTTAGTTTGCATCCTGTGGATGAAACAGAAGATATTTGACAAAATTATGGAAAAGAATGAGGCATCACCTCGAGGACAGCGAGTGAACACGGAACGTCTGGATTGGGATTCACGTTGTTTTGTACGAACTTTACTGAAAATGACAAATTTATTTGTTTGAAGGGACATTTAGTACTAGCTGCCATTTGGGTTAGTTAATAAGGATGGTGTATTTTATTATGCAATCTTTGTCAAACATTGATTATAGTCGTGGTGATGGAAATGCTTCTATGTTAAGGTTGTATGTGTTTAACACGAGGGAGGGATAATTATGAGGTGGGGCGTAAAGAGGTGAGCATTTTTATATTTTTCATATTTTTTAGTTAGCGGTTTCATTTTTAGTTGCTGGGAGTATTTTTCTCAATGATTAGGTTCAGTATTTTGTTTTTACTTTTGTTTCACTTGGGGTCTTATGGGGGCACCTGGGGATTGCGCTACATTCTCCTTTAAAATCTGGAGTTCATATGAAAAGGGTCACGAGGTCAGGGTCACTCTTTGAAGATAGGAAGCACGTGGGAGAGTTTAAAAGCAGCAGAGTTAAGAGGAAAGCAGACGTGAACGGTAGTTTTGTATGAGCGTGGAAATGGACACCAGGCTGCCGGCTGTGGTTTTAAGGTAGTTACATGATTTCTGTTTTTGAATAAATACGGGAGGGTTACTAGGAAGAATGGGGTTGCCAACAGGACATTGAGTGATTTTGAGTAGTTTTGAATTCTATTCGTATAAAGGATTGGAAGTGTTGTTTTAACCAGTGCTTTGTCCATGGGGTTAATTGCACGTATTCACGCATTGTTATTTTGGGAAGCTTATGGTTGGGGGATGTGTTTAGCAAGCTTGGGGGAGGAGTTTCTTGTTTAAACAAGCATGTTTCTATGGGGGAGGTGAGTTTGGGGGAAGTGTGAATCATGAGGGGTTGTAATATAATTGTTTATACTTGTGGCACTGTTAGTTTGCTATGTGCAGCTGGTTTAGATGTCTTTCTTTTTTAATTTTTCAGTTACCCCTGACGAAGGGCCTTCGTGGCCCGAAATGCATTGGGTGAAAATACATGAGTCCCTTTTATATGCATGGTTTACTACGTGTTGCTGTTTAAAGCCCGGATGGGCGAGCAGAGGACATTTGAAAATGAAAAATAAAGAACCATGGTGCAAGCACGCTGTCCTCGCTGTGAATATATTTTTGGATTAAATGTGAAGTGAGAAAGACTTTGATAAACAGACTGGTTTAACACTTGGAGGATTATTGGAGTACAATATGAGCATCAGTTTATTGGGAGGAAAACTCCGTCACTAATGCAGTGCGACCGATGGGGGCGTACAATCAGCGCCCTCTCAAAGCATAATCTTTAGATTTTCGTGAGTTCAGGGACAGATCACGATATCGGCACGCACGCAACAATTTCAGATTCATGAATTATAACATACATGGTGTCAAGGAAAGGAGTGCATTCTTTCATCTTTGTCTCAAGCTTCAGCAACGTTCTGTCCCTACGTTAGTTTGCACCCTGTGGATGAAACAGAAGATATTTGACAAAATTATGGAAAAGAATGAGGCATCACCTCGAGGACAGCGAGTGAACACGGAACGTCTGGATTGGGATTCACGTTGTTTTGTACGAACTTTACTGAAAATGACAAATTTATTTGTTTGAAGGGACATTTAGTACTAGCTGCCATTTGGGTTAGTTAATAAGGATGGTGTATTATGCAATCTTTGTCAAACATTGATTATAGTCGTGGTGATGGAAATGCTTCTATGTTAAGGTTGTATGTGTTTAACACGAGGGAGGGATAATTATGAGGTGGGGCGTAAAGAGGTGAGCTTTTTTATATTTTTCATATTTTTTAGTTAGCGGTTTCATTTTTAGTTGCTGGGAGTATTTTTCTCAATGATTAGGTTCAGTATTTTGTTTTTACTTTTGTTTCACTTGGGGTCTTATGGGGGCACCTGGGGATTGCGCTACATTCTCCTTTAAAATCTGGAGTTCATATGAAAAGGGTCACGAGGTCAGGGTCACTCTTTGAAGATAGGAAGCACGTGGGAGAGTTTAAAAGCAGCAGAGTTAAGAGGAAAGCAGACGTGAACGGTAGTTTTGTATGAGCATGGAAATGGACACCAGGCTGCCGGCTGTGGTTTTAAGGTAGTTACATGATTTCTGTTTTTGAATAAATACGGGAGGGTTACTAGGAAGAATGGGGTTGCCAACAGGACATTGAGTGATTTTGAGTAGTTTTGAATTCTATTCGTATAAAGGATTGGAAGTGTTGTTTTAACCAGTGCTTTGTCCATGGGGTTAATTGCACGTATTCACGCATTGTTATTTTGGGAAGCTTATGGTTGGGGGATGTGTTTAGCAAGCTTGGGGGAGGAGTTTCTTGTTTAAACAAGCATGTTTCTATGGGGGAGGTGAGTTTGGGGAAGTGTGAATCATGAGGGGTTGTAATATAATTGTTTATACTTGTGGCACTGTTAGTTTGCTATGTGCAGCTGGTTTAGATGTCTTTCTTTTTAATTTTTCAGTTACCCCTGACGAAGGGCCTTCGTGGCCCGAAATGCATTGAGTGAAAATACATGAGTCCCTTTTATATGCATGGTTTACTACGTGTTGCTGTTTAAAGCCCGGATGGGCGAGCAGAGGACATTTGAAAATGAAAAATAAAGAACCATGGTGCAAGCACGCTGTCCTCGCTGTGAATATATTTTTGGATTAAATGTGAAGTGAGAAAGACTTTGATAAACAGACTGGTTTAACATTTGGAGGATTATTGGAGTACAATATGAGCATCAGTTTATTGGGAGGAAAACTCTGTCACTAATGCAGTGTGACCGATGGGGGCGTACAATCAGCACCCTCTCAAAGCATTATCTTTAGATTTTCGTGAGTTCAGGGACAGATCACGATATTGGCACGCACGCAACAATTTCAGATTCATGAATTATAACACACATGGTGTCAAGGAAAGGAGTGCATTCTTTCATCTTTGTCCCAAGCACTTTCTAAAAGTGGCATTTTCAAACACGCAATTTAAAAAACAACTTCACTAAAAGATGTACTTCTAAGGGGCCGAGTCCGATCCAGGTTGGAAACCGTTCCGACCGACACGGCTGTATTCCGACCGACACGTACACGCGCTTTACGACAGGCATAGTACGATGCAATGCGTGTGAAATACAAACGACTCGCACGGAGCACAATACGGATGACCAACACGTACGGAAAGCAGTGAGTCGCCCGTAAAAGAGCCCGACGCAACCGACGCGTACGGAAACCAGTGAGCCGCCCGTAAAAGAGCCCGACACGGCCGGCACGTACGCGAACGCTGCAACATAGCATTACGTGAGTGGGACCGACTCGGATTACCCCGCAAATGCTGCAGAAAGCTTCCGTCGCGGTCAACTGAACGGCTCCGTCATGCTCAACTAAATCAAACAGAAACAGACAGAAAAAGACCAAACAAGCATTGTCAAAGTAAAAAAAACAACAAAAAAACATCAAAGACACACCCACAACTCAACCTACATAAAGGGCCAAAATCCCTACCATGATCCTTTGCAAATTCTACAGATCTGCCAGCATAGAACACCACTACACTGCACTGAGATACACACTCACAACTCACCCACCACACAACCTTTACACCACTAGCACCTTTCTAAAAGCACACTCACAAACACCCAGCTTAACTTACACTCACTCACCCTCACTTTCACACTCACACACACATCCATCTCCACCACCACCCATCACCATGCCCCCAAAGAAGAATCCAAAGTTCACAGATAGTGAGTTGGAAGTCATGGTAGATGAAAGTCTCAGAGTAGAGCCACAGTTATTTGGCACATTGGTCCAACAGACCCCCATGTCCCAGAAAACAAAGATGTGGGAGAGGATTGTCAACAAGGTGAACGCACAAGCACCTTGCCTGCGCACAATGGACGATATCAGGAACAGGTACTATGATGTGCGCTGTAGAGACCATGCCCTGAAACAGCGGACCGGCGGTGGCCCTCCTGCAAAACCTACTCACTTCACTTCCTGGGAGGAGAAGGTGTGGGCCATCCTTCCACCGGAGGGCCTCCATGGAATACCAGGAATACCAGAGCCTGGTGAGTACATAACCAACTAGCAAATATTGTGAAGCAATACACACACACAGACGTCACTGTCAAGGGGTCAGTGAAACCAATCACTGTTAGCAAAGCCATATCAACCGAAAGCAAACTATCCTGTGATGTGTATGCCAGTTAGATAAACACAATACCTGCAATCTCAGAGTAATATGGAACTATGTCATAACATGTACAAACTCACTAACAAATACAGCAAGGCATTGGCCTCAAAACACCAACAAACACTGTCAGCCATCTTGCCAGCACTGTTACACTACCTCACAGGGAAGCTGAGTCACAGGAAGGAAGGTTTGGTATTCTGGGAAGGTGGGTGTAGCCAAAAGCATGATGGGAGTCGTAGTCACAGCCAACAGTCCTCCTCCCACACGGCCCATCAAGCCCACATTCAACCATGCTCAGCTCACAGGGAGTGCAAAAGGACTGACAAGATGGCTGACACTAGGCTCTGCTGTGTGGAGCACAAGGCCCTGTTCGGAGTACTGCTCAAACAAACACCAGGACACCACTGTCAGCCATCTTGCCAGCACTGTTACACTACCTCACAGGGAAGCTGAGTCACAGGAAGCAAGGTTTGCTATTCTGGGAAGGTGGGTGTAGCCAAAAGCATGATGGGAGTCGTAGTCACAGCCAACAGTCCTCCTCCCACACGGCCCATCAAGCCCACATTCAACCATGCTCAGCTCACAGGGAGTGCAAAAGGACTGACAAGATGGCTGACACTAGGCTCTGCTGTGGGGAGCACAAGGCCCTGTTGGGAGTACTGCTCAAACAAACACCAGGACACCACTGTCAGCCATCTTGCCAGCACTGTTACACTACCTCACAGGGAAGCTGAGTCACAGGAAGCAAGGTTTGCTATTCTGGGAAGGTGGGGGTAGCCAAAAGCATGAAGGGAGTCGTAGTCACAGCCAACAGTCCTCCTCCCACACGGCCCATCAAGCCCACATTCAACCATGCTCAGCTCACAGGGAGTGCAAAAGGACTGATAAGATGGCTGACACTAGGCTCTGCTGTGGGGAGCACAAGGCCCTGTTGGGGGTAATGCTTCAAACAAACACCAGGACACCACTGTCAGCCATCTTGCCAGCACTGTTACACTACCTCACAGGGAAGGTGAGTCACAGGAAGCAAGGTTTGCTATTCTGGGAAGGTGGGTGTAGCCAAAAGCATGATGGGAGTCGTAGTCAAGCCAACAGTCCTCCTCCCACACGGCCCATCAAGCCCACATTCAACCATGCTCAGCTCACAGGGAGTGCAAAAGGACTGACAAGATGGCTGACACTAGGCTCTGCTGTGGGGAGCACAAGGCCCTGTTGGGAGTACTGCTCAAACAAACAACAGGACACCACTGGCTGACATCCTGAACGTAAACTTTGACTCCCTGTAAAGGAAGCATGGTTCATGGGGGATTATCTGGGCTCTGGGGGAGAAGGAGGTACTGCAATGACTCCAACTGCTATCAAGGCCGGCTCTACACACACCTTCTCAGCCAGAACAAATAGCACCCTTGGGAGCAGTCACTCCATGACAGTGAAAGCAAATGCCCTGGCAAGATGGCTGACACATGGGCCTGATGTATGAATTGGCCGCAAGTCACACCTAAGCACTGGCCCTCTCACACACGTTCACACTCACAGCCATCTTAACTGTTTATTTCCACCCACTGTCTGGGGATGCATTGTCCCAGGGGTGCTCCCTGGCCTGGCTGTGAAGGTGTGTGGAGTACAGGACAAGTGGTGAGATGCAGACATAGCACATATCAAAAAACACACACAAAGCTACATATACATCATTGACAAGGGATACCTGACAGTGAATGGAATGGCCACAGAAAGATAGCTGACACTGTTGCATGGTGTCATTTACACAAAGCTCTGTTGTGAGCTGCGTCCTACTCCTACATCATGCAGCATTGTCAGCATCCTTGAAACAACACTCCCCTCACTGTAATTGACACTTTCAATACAAGGAGTAATCTTGACTGGGTTGGAGGAGGCGTACATCTCACAGCAGCATAACTTAAAACACACAAACCTCTGGCCTAACTGTTATGAGCATGGAAAAGCAAGAGAGCAGCCTTGGTTAACTCATCTTTCCATTGTGGACATTGACAAGATAAATGATGTCATCACGTACAAAGCTCTGCAGCACCATCATTTGCTACGGTAACACAATCACATGTGTGCATTGAGATGAGAACTAGGAACACATATGACAAAATAGTATATCTCAATTGATCACATACATACCGGACTGTGACTATGTCGTTAGACACACCAATGTGACTCAAAAATACATGCACAAATGCCAGCACACATGCACAAATCTTGCAACACATCGTAAGAGGAAGTGCACGTATGTCATAGTTAAAGCACAAATGTTGACAAGAACAACACACCTGTGTCAGGCACAGGATGGCACTTGAGTTGCAATGGCTATGTACAGTCAAAGAATCAATACATGAGCTGTTCATGCACAAAGCTCTACGTGCACAACAAAACGCTTCAGGTTGTAATAACAATGTTCTTAACAAATATAGGCCTCTGTCGGTGACAACTGAGGACAATGCAATGTACATACACTCATCATGAAGTACAATAGCAACTGTAATGTGTGTGATCCGTTGATGTGTGCAGAACCACAACATACATTGTGTGTTTCTCCTACCCACAGGGCCTGCTGGGGACACTGCAGGAACAGAACAAGAATCCCAGTCCCAGACTCTGGTTGACCCTGAGCTCTCCTGTGTGGATGTCTCTCAGTCCTCTTCGAACGACGACAAACGACCTGGCCCCTCTGGTGTGGATCACCATGCAGCACCAGCAGCTGTAACTTCTGCACCCCCTGCTACCACTCCTGCTACATCTGCCAACACCCAGATGACCTCTATTAACACATACAGACCAAGTCAAGAAAACACCGACGGCACAGCTACACAGGGCATTCTGGAGTTGGCAGACAACACCACCAGTGTCAACAGTGAAGGAGGCTCAGTGTTGTCTGTGTTTGCAACGGCAGGTCCTTCTCGTGTGGGTTGGGGTGGGGTGAGGGTGCGCAGGGTGAGGTCACGTCCTGAAGATGGTGCTGCTGCTCAAGATGACCCACAGTTAGGAAGCATCATAAATGCATACCAAGAATGCACCGGAGACTTTGGCCAGGTAGTGGGGATCCTCAAGGACATGCAACAACAGCAGGCTGCCCATCATTCCAAATTGGACTCCCACATGTCCAGGAGGGAGACCCACATGTCTAGGATGGAGTCCAAAATGGATAAAATGGATGACCTCACTGCGGTGCAAAGGGACATACTCACATGCCTCCGCCAGATTGCTGACAACATGACCACACCTCCCTGTGTGCCCACTACATCTGTTGCCACAACATCTGCAACTGCCACAGAGAGGGATGAGGACTCTGGCGGAGAGTCCCCGGCACCGCAGCAGCCTGCACCTGAGGGCCCCCCTCAAAAGAAGAAGAGGGGTCGTCCGAAGAAGGACAAGTGAGAGACAGATGGCCATGCATACCCCCCCAGGAAGTGAACACCTGCTCCTGATATCCTCCATTGTGTGCAAAGCGTTCATCTTGTTGACTGTCACTGAACTCTCCCACATGTGATGGAGGGTCGAAGTTGGAACAATGAATCAAATGACTGTGGACTTGGCTCTGATAATTTAATCTACTAACACTAACAACTCCTCTGTGAACTTTGGATTTCTATCACACTGTATAGCACTATCAATTATGTGTACTATTTTCACACATGCATCTAAATTAAATCATAATCACACAATACTTGCATCTGTTGTGAATTAAACTTGGGTTGTGACATAGAGATGATGACCTGCTAAACAAAGACTGTGCAGGAAAACAACTACAGCAATTTAAACACAGTTTGGTGAGTCATGGTGATGTGACACATATGAGGGACACACACTACTAGGTCAACACAACACAAAATTCACATGGCCCACATACTCATTGCCTCCACTATTGTGAACTGAAAAGACACTGAAATGCACATACACTAAACTCATTCTGAGAAAGTGGCAATCAGGCCACAGGTACAGTATGCAAATTGATGTTGGATGTGTGTATACAGATGAGGCACACCCCAATGTGGAGCACAGGTTTATTACACAATCACAACATGTTGCCTCCACAACAGATGCAAGGTAACCTCACGTGCCAGTGAGCACAAAGTAACCAAGAGGGTCACACATGTCAGTACTTGATTGTGTGGCACCGCCTCCTGTTTCCAAGAAAAGTTGCACTCTGTAACAGCATTGTGTGTTTTGGAGGTCACATGTCACCAGACAACAGCCAAAGGACCCTGTGAAGGACAGACATACAACAGACTTGAAATACAAAAATAGCTGCATACATCTCCAATAGACATTCCATACACAAGTCTCATGATTTGTGGAAACAACCTAGGACTCATGTCAACATTGCAATGGTGAACATACTAACTCAACGGACACATAACTGCAAGGATGATGTCAAGTAGCATGCAGCCACACGTATGCAGGGACATTTCACTACATACACATATCAGGCAAAGGAAAAACTTAGACAACTCATCACTGTATACTCACAATCATGAGAAGAAGTTGTTGATGAGCTGTGTCCGAACATCCCCCTCAACCTCATCATCACTGGCCACATGACCCAGGCCTGGATCCTCCCCTGCTGGAGGCTGCTGGTCGTCAGCATCTTGGATGAGAGGTAGCTCTTCCCTCACTGCCAGGTTGTGTAGCATGCAACACACAATGATGATCCTACACACCTTTTCTGGTGCATATTGTAGGGCCCCTCCTGTGCGGTCCAGGCAGCGAAAACTGCTTTTCAGTAGTCCCAATGTCCGCTCTATCACTCGCCTGGTCCGCCCATGTGCCTCATTAAAACGTATCTCAGCAGGGGTAACAGGGTTCCGGAGTGGTGTCAGCAACCACGGCATGTTGGGGTATCCGGAGTCACCTACATACCAACAAACAAACATATCATGGGTCTGAAAAGAGGGAACAATCTGAGATACAAAAAGCACACAAGGTAAACAGACATTACACACCAACAAGCCAGGCACGCTGATTTTGCAGCTGTGACATCATCTGTGGGATCCTACTATTCCTCATGATGTATGCATCGTGTGCAGATCCGGGGAACCGTGCACAGACATGTGAGATAGTCATGTCAGGCAGACATACCACCAGGGCATTGATGGAGTGAAAATGCTTACGGTTCCTGTATGTCACTTCATTTGCTTGAGGTGGTACCAAAGCCACATGTGTACCATCTATGGAGCCAATGACATTTGGCATCCTTCCCAGAGCATAAAAGTCACTCTTGATGTCAGCAATTTGTCGTGGTGCCAGGAATTTGATGTACTGGTTCAGCAAATTCAACATTCCCTCCAAAACATCCCGGAGCACACGGCTAAACATTGTCTGCGACATCCCACCATCAGTAGCCACAGTGAACTGGAAGGTTCCTGTGGCAAAGAAATGTAGGGCTGCCATCCCCTTCACCTTGGGGGTCAGCGCTGATGGATATGGCCGTCCAGGTTGCAATTGTGGGGCCAACTTCTCTGCCAAATCCTCAATTAGTGCTCTGGTGAAGCGGTAACGCCGGATGCTGTCACGTTCAGTCATTGTTGCTAGGTTTGGGAAGGGTCTGTGGACAGCTGGTCTCCTGCGGTACATAGGTGGGCAAAGAAAGAATATAATTTCCCTTTCATATCTGGCAATTAACATGCAGAATATCACATGCTACATCATAGCAAGACTCAAAGAAGTCAGGTGTGTGCTGTTGAGCATGGACACATATGCCAGCTATGTGCCCCTCACCGAACATTTCAGCTCCTGATGGTTAAACAACAAGTGCGATGCTGTGCTGTGAACAATCTATGGGGTCTGTCCCAGTACATCTGAACAAATGTCACATACCAAACACACACCTCAGTGACTAGTGAAGATAGATGTGTTGTCCAAATGACATGTGTTTGTGAGGTCCACACACAGGGATCTTGTTATGCCACACGGACACTGTCATTATGTACCGTCTGATGTACACGTACCATCACACCCATGAAGCACACATGATGTGCTCCCAAATTTGTTTGCATGGCAAACATGTATGTCTGTGACACACAGACACAACAGCAACTCACATGCCAAATACAGATGGATGTGTGAAACGATTTACATCTACAACATACAACAAGAATTATGTGCGTAGCACAATACGCCAATAACCTGGATTAACCCCACAATAGTAGCTCAGGAAAACCTTGTAACACACAGTCCATTACAGCTGTAATCAAGGGTGTATGTAACATGTGATCACACAATGTGCCCCTGGAACTGTGTCCATGCCTAGGGTGGTGTTCTGCAAACTTGACACTCACAGTTGAGATGTGTATCACACACAATGGATTATGTCCCCATGAAACATGGCTCATCATGGGAGTGTGTGCTACAAGGAGCTCTGTCCAATCAGAAATGTGAAGCTATGTACCCACACATGTAATGAAGCAGGAAATGTGGTTTCCTATACTGTGTGACAGGCTTATTGATTGGTGTAGAGCACCTGAGGCTCATCCAAAATAGTGTGGATGGCACCCTTTGGCTGTTAAACCGTAATAGTGACAGACGCGGGTGACTATTCAAAAGACACGGCGTACACTGCTAGACCGAGCCGGACGCACACATTGGATATTGGCCTTCTGTGGGACAGACGCGGGTGACTATTCAAAAGATGCGGCGTACAGTGCTAGGCCAAGCCGGACGCATACATTGGATATTGCTCGTCATGGGGACAGACGCGGGTGACTATTCAAAAGACGCGGCGCACACTGCTAGACCGAGCCGGACGCACACATTGGATATTTGCCTTCTGTGGGACAGACGTGGGTGACTATTCAAAATATACGGCGTACACTGCTAGACCGAGCCGGACGCACACATTGGATATTGGCCTTCTGTGGGACAGACGCGGGTGACTATTCAAAAGACGCGGCGTACACTGCTAGGCCGAGCCGGACGCACACATTGGCTATTGGTCGTCATGGGGACAGACGCGGTTTAGCAGGGTGTACGAATCGCGTGCACACAAAATCGGTTGGGCAACAACAACAATGTATCCAAATCTATAGTGTCATGATGTAGTAAACTTTGAAGGACGCGGTAGGCGTGTCTGAGGCGTGCAATGTGATGGATTGGACAAATTCGGATAATGCAAAAGTCTCTGACCTATATCTTTGGACCCATGGAACAGAATCCGCCTCTGCAGCACAGATATAAGGCTGTCTGTTCCCAAGAGACTTCACTTGCCTGCACTACATGCTACTTGCCTACATCACAACCTACCACTGCTGCTGTCGCTGCATCCTCTGGAGTCTGCAATGGCACGTACTGTGGAGAGGGCACCAGCCTTCACAGAGGAGGAGAACCAGGCCCTGCTGGACAGCCTCCTTCCACAGTACAGCAAGCTGTATGGGCAACCAGGCGAGCAGGTGAGTGGTGATTGCACTGACTTCTCAGTACACCATGTTTCCTAACAGGCACTACTAGCATTCTGATCACCAAGGACATGCATGCACACAGAGTCATTGTAATTTTCACAGTGTGTTGAATCATGTACTGGACAGGGACAGTGAAGTAAAAGTGTATCCTGTGCTATCTCATCTCATGCACTGTACTCATGTTGTGAGGGCAGGCTTACACACAGGACAACTACCCCTGCTGATACTTTAAAAACCTTGATGCATCTTCTGCCCTACTATCAATGACCTATATGTTCACGTGTGTGATATACAAACATGTCGCATGTGTAGTAATGGTGTGTAACTATGTCATCCTTACAGGTCGACGCCCATCAGAAGCAGGAGATTTGGTTGACCATCGTCCGGGCTGTGAGATCTGTGGGGGTCTTCAAACGCCGCATCCGCCACTGCCAGAAGAGGTGGCAGGACCTCCGTGGCTGGACCCGGAGGATTGCTAGAGTCCAGCTGAAGCTGTCACCTCCTCGCAAGAGGGGCGGACAACGGACCCTCACCCCCACATGCTCCGGATACTCACGGTGGTCTTCCCTGACCTGGATGGGCAGTTGAAGGCCAGACAGCAGCAAAGAGGGGGTGAGTTTGAGCCAGTTAGCTGTACTATGTCTGACATGTATGTTGCACTCCCTCAGCCTGGTAACACTATCACAAGTCGTGTGTATGCTGAGACAACACTTGTGTGCCAAAACTGTAAAGATGCCCCATTGTCATCTGATGCCCAGGTGTGTCCTTTTTCATCTGTGACATGTGTCACTAGACTCCTGTGTATGAGCTGTAGTCCAAGGTCACTGTGTACAGCACCATGTACGACAGGTGCATTGAGGTGACCGTCATGAGTAATGTGTTTGACAGACATATGACCTGCACTCTGTGTGGTACATACCTAAATGGACGATGAGATGATTGGGCTAAACACAGGTCTGTGACATGAATACTGCACACACGTGCAGCAAGTAAGACCAATGTTGGTGTGTCTGACAAATGAACTGTATTTGCTTTAATAATGCATGGTAAGCAGCCTCGTACTCCCACTAATCCCATGTTTCACATGGACCTAGGACAACAGGTAAGCCAAATCAGGCCATCAGGGACACTGTCACATGCCATTTTTGAGTGTCAGGCAACACTGTAACCATTGCAAATGAAGATTCATGTGTCTGACTCTGTGTTAGTGTGTACAGGATGAGCGATTTTGATGGCACATGTGGCCAATGTATCGGATATGGGCAGAAATTTCATGTATGTCAATTGGCTCAGATACACAGGACAAATCATGTGTGTCTCATCCCTTGACTGTGTATATTGGTGGCTTAAACAGATATGTGTATGCTGCATTACTTTGATTTTGGGAGTATGCAAAATGCTCCTGCATTGAGATATCAGACTTCATATATTCAAATGTCTCAGTTAGGCAACATGAGCTTGTCAAAGTGTACAAATTCTATGTAGCACTTAGGGGACATGTATTCTTGTGCACTACAGATGTTACTTGCACAGTGTATACTTCAGTGTGACCTGGGGCTGACTGTTAAATCTTGATTCACTGGCCCGGTAACGAGAGTC
The DNA here is from genome assembly GCA_963921515.1 of Calotriton arnoldi. Lineage (NCBI taxonomy): Eukaryota > Metazoa > Chordata > Amphibia > Caudata > Salamandridae > Calotriton > Calotriton arnoldi. The sequence continues at coordinate 660,227 of CAWUFW010010057.1, read as the reverse complement.
AGTACAGACTGTTTAGGCAGCTAGGACTGTGGCATAGTGTGGCCCATGAAAAAGTTTAAGATGCAGTTTTGTACTTGTCAGATGTCCTGCATGCAGACCTTTTAAGCATTGGAGTTCACGACATGAGCCCATATTGGTTACTGTGGATGTGAGTATGTTCATCATGTAAACTTTGCTATTTCTCCATCCCATTTGCCTGCCCAATTCCAGACTCCCTTGCATGAGATGGGACATGTTTGTGTTAAGCCCTGACACTCAGGAGCATTACAGACAAGACAACAGGCATTATTACTCTAGAAATTACTCAAACAATAACCTGACAGATTGTACTTACCATCAAGTCAGGAACTCTCAGGTCTACGTTGTGACATTTGCAGGGTTATGGGGCTGTTCTGTAGTACAAATAAATCATGGACAAAGCCAAGGAAACAGGAACAGACGCTTGTGATGTACAAATCTGGTAAGCAGACAACTTGCACATTGATTGAAGGGAAGTGTTTCTGATTCCAATAGACCTGTTCTCTGGTGTGTGGTGACACTAAGACAATATGTGTGCCATCAATTGCTCCCACCACTTGTGGTAGGTGACCCAAACCGTAAAAGTCACCCTTCACATTGGCTAAATCCTGCTGATGGGAAACTGGATGCTATCATCTTCTGACCCTCCCAGGGTTCATATGTCTGCATTGGAAAAACATATGACATGTTTTTACATCATCTACAGCAACTTTTGATGAGTAACACACAAGGTATGTATTTTGTCAAAATGTATATGGTTTAATACATATTTTGAACCAATATTTGCTTCTTGTCCTTTATCCATCACAAATGTCAATTGTGGCCTTGATATAAATCTTAAAAGTAAGTGTGTAAATAATACATTTCAAATGTATTATTTACACATTTTATTTGTTTTTAAATTTTTACCTCCAAAAATCCCATCAAAGGAGGTGTAGACAACACCATGTTAATATCGCGTTTCAGCACAGTAGCGCACTACACATAAATGTTTCTTTAAAAAAATAAGTGTTCATCGAAGTGTGATTATATGAACAAACTAGCCCCCATTTGGAGTGGCAGTGACGCACTTAACAGTCACTAACACACTAGTTTGAACTCCTAAAATGGCGGGTGCCTGACCTCGCTGATAGGACATTTTTCAATCAGATGGCGGCAGCGGAAGTCGACCGCACAGTTGGCGGTAAACTCCACAATGGACACAGCCAAAGGCTGACGTTGGTGAACGTAATGGTAGAAGGCCAATGGCTGTGCCCGCCTCCCTGAAGATTGCGTACGCCGCTTACATGTACGCGGTAGTTGGGGGAAAAAGCTCACTTGCCTCCTAACACTGCTGCTATCAATACCTCCTCCACATTTGCTGCTGTTTGTCACCTCTGGGAGCATCCATGCCAGGTCAAGCAGGTGAGAGGGCCCTGCCTCCATGCCACAAGTGTTGGAGTGGCTGACAAAGGGGGTCCTTTCCTTGCATGGCCAGCTCTATGGCTCACAAGTGGAACAGGTATGTGTCTGGAATACACATGTGAATCTGTCTAACTGGCTCATTTCCATTTACACAGTCTACAATGTCCCTTTGAGTTCCATAGTGAAATGTCAAATAAACAACACCATCAATACGTGTTGTGTGTTTAAAGCCCTAGATTGTATTTGCTTTGTATGTAGAGATATGTTCATGTATACATTTGATGTACTTGTGACAAGTTGCCAAATGACATCCTGGTAAATGGTAAACACATTATATACTCTTTTCACCTGGACATATGTATGTGCTGTGTAAAAAACAATTGAAAATGATGTTAGCTATGTGTATAGTCACACAAATCACTCAGCCTAGATCAGGGCTCTCCAATATGTAGTTTGTGAGCTATCAGAAGCTCCTAGACCCCTTCAGAGTAGCACACAGCTTTGCAGTTACTTATTGGATGGGCACAAGGTGACCCTTGTAATTTAAAAGTTGAGGAAAGGTGGTGTTCATGTGACATCATGATAATCAGGATGCAGATAGCAAGGCCTGTCATTGAGCAATGGTCATTCAGAATCATGGGCCAGGCTGGGGCTGAGTCACAGGGTTGTAAAACTGAAAAACTGAGGTACAGCTGTCAAGAGCATATATCTTTTGCTTCTCAAAATTTGAGGTGTGCTTAAAATATGCTACTGAATGCTTTTAAATGGACAACAGTTGAAAGGGAGAGTTCCCTGACTTCTGTAGCAAACACTTCTTTTCAATTGACTAACATTTTAAAGAATGTCATGTCCAAACTTCAGGCCTCTTATTCACAGTGGCCACTATTCACTGTGCCATAATTATTCATGTTTAGCCTTCAGTAGTTCACAATCTTTTGCACTGATTAAACGTAGGTCACATCACAGATTATGTAGGGGCCCCTGGGCTAGATGATGTCACAGGTCTGGATTTGCGTGTTTAGACCTTGACATGGGATGAGAATGGGCAACAGGTCACTATTAAAGTGTGTATGAAGACATTGGCTTAGGTCAGCATGTGACAATACACATGTTGTATGCTAATTTATGAGCTATGGTACTGATGCTACTGATAGCTGTAGACAATTTTGTGACAGCAATACAGACAAACAAATGCGATTATGGGGCGGTTGGAATACCTATAGGGGGATATATGTACGTTGCCAGTAGTAAACCACGAAATAGAAACCAGTTAGCAGGATCTGGATACCACCATATGTACCCATGTGGACTCAAGAAACTAAAACATGCTGTGTACTATAAAGATGATGTAAAATGGTGTGATTTATACTGTATAAATGCATACTGATTTATCTGCAAATCGATGCTATAATTGTACCACTTAGGGCCCGATTCCGATCTCGCTCGGAAGGGCTCCTAGCGGCATCCGTCAGTAGCGAGTCCGAGTCGTACACGTGATTTCCGTGCGACTCGTACAGCTGTACGAGCGAGCAAGTACGATGCGCTTCCAGCCTCGCGCTATGACCGACTCGTACCCGTCAGCGATGCCTCCCGAGCGACTCAAATCTGTCCGACGCGTACAGTGCAATGCGTACGGTCTTCGGCCGGCCAAGTACGATGCGCGTTGCGAGCAGCCGGTGCAAGTCGGAGCCTCCGGCTCGAAAAGCTCCAGGAAGGAGTACTTCGGGGTCCGCGCCGGACCCCCTTCACCTCAGGCCCTACGACTTGGACAGCGGGGGACCCAGGGGTCCCCTTCACCCATGCATGTGCGTTGCGGGGGGCACCGAAGCAAACACGAAACAGGGGGCGCCCTTTTCCAAGACGTACATTTTTCACGATGGGAGCCTAAGTACGCAACGTACAACAGGCTCCCATTGACTTCAATGGGGCTCTGAGCGACCCGAGTCCGTCAGCACTGCAGCGCATCGTACTCTGTCGCTCGGAGCCCCGGAGCACGAGTCGGTCGGTCGGAAAGCTCTACGGGACAGAGTCGGTCGTGGGGCTTTCCGAGCGAGATCGGAATCGGGCCCTTAATGTTAATAAACAAAAAAAAGTTTTAAAAAAATACAGACAAACAAAAAACCACAACACTATTTAGGGGTCGATTCCAATCTCGTCCGGAAGCGCACCTAACACTATTCGTCCGGAAAAAACCAAGCCGAACGCGTGTTTCCCGACCGATTCGAACATTCGTACGATCAAGCAAGTACGATGCGCTTAACTGCCCAGATCCCAACCCAGCCGTACGTACCCATTCCAGCTCCTATTCCCCGCCCGAGCCGGATCCGTAAACGCAGAATCGAGTCGCACGGAAGCAAAACACAGCACCTTCCGGCCGGACTAGTAAGGTGCGCCTTCCGTCAGCGCGCCCGAACCCTGTCGCTACGTCCGGCACGTCAGAGCATCCGGGAGAGCCCCACATAAGCTCCGATTCGCGCCACAAGACGATCCACGGCTACGAGACGAACAAGCCAGCGACGAGTACGAGTAGAAGCAACGAGAAACCCGAACGAGACGAACCAACCATGAATCCCATCGCGCAGGTCCTACCAATACTCTACATCTATTACCGGAACAGGTAAGGACGCGTACGGCGCAGAAAGTAAGTCAAACACCCACTACACAAACAAACGACACGTACCCGACATATGTCACACACACATAGGGATGCAGAAATGACGCACACTAGCAACAGCAGAACCATAGGGGCGGGATGGCTATCACCAATGCAATACACACCCATAGGGGCCTGGATGCCTACCACTAACACCACCCCTACTCAGGGGGGCTGGATGCCTACCACTACCACCACCCCTACTCATGGGTGCTGGATGCCTACCACTAACACCACCCCTACTCAGGGGGGGCTGGATGCCTACCACTACCACCACCCCTACTCAGGGGGGCCTGGATGCCTGTCACTACTACCATCCCCACTCATAGGGGGATGGATGCCTACCACCAACACCACCCCTACTCAGGGGGGGCTGGATGCCTACCACTACCACCACTCCTACTCAGGAGGGGCTGGATGCCTACCACTACCACCACCCCTACTCAGGGGGCTGGATGCCTACCACTACCACCACCCCTACTCCGGGGGCTGGATGCCTACCACTACCACCACCCCTACTCAGGGGGCTGGATGCCTACCACTACCACCACCCCTACTCATGGGGTGCTGGATGCCTGTCACTACTACCATCCCTACTCATGGGGGCTGGATGCCTGTCACTACCACCACCCCTACTCATGGGGTGCTGGATGCCTGTCACTACTCCCATCCCCACTCTTAGGGGAATTGATGCCTACCACCACCACCACCCCTACTCAGGGGGGGCTGGATGCCTACCACTACCACCACCCCTACTCATGGGGGGCTGGATGCCTACCACTACCACCACCCCTACTCATGGGGGGATGGATGCCTACCACTACCACCACCCCTACTCATGGGGTGCTGGATGCCTGTCACTACTACCATCCCTACTCATGGGGGCTGGATGCCTGTCACTACCACCACCCCTACTCATGGGGTGCTGGATGCCTGTCACTACTACCATCCCCACTCATAGGGGAATTGATGCCTACCACCACCACCACCCCTACTCCGGGGGCTGGATGCCTACCACTACCACCACCCCTACTCAGGGGGCTGGATGCCTACCACTACCACCACCCCTACTCATGGGGGCTGGATGCCTGTCACTACCACCACCCCTACTTAGGGGTGGCTGGATGCCTACCACTACCACCACCCCTACTCAGGGGGGCTGGATGCCTACCACTACCACCACCCCTACTCATGGGGGCTGGATGCCTGTCACTACCACCACCCCTACTCAGGGGTGGCTGGATGCCTACCACTACCACCACCCCTACTCAGGTGGGCTGGATGCCTACCACTACCACCACCCCTACTCAGGGGGGGCTGGATGCCTACCACTACCACCACCCCTACTCCGGGGGGCTGGATGCCTACCACTACCACCACCCCTACTCAGGGGGGGCTGGATGCCTATCACCACCAGCACCCCTACTCATGGGGTGCTGGATGCCTGTCACTACTACCATCCCCACACATAGGGGAATTGATGCCTACCACTACCACCACCCCTACTCAGGGGGCTGGATGCCTACCACTACCACCACCCCTACTCATGGGGGCTGGATGCCTACCACTACCACCACCCCTACTCATGGGGGCTGGATGCCTACCACTACCACCACCCCTACTCATGGGGTGCTGGATGCCTGTCACTACTACCATCCCCACACATAGGGGAATTGATGCCTACCACTACCACCACCCCTACTCATGGGGTGCTGGATGCCTGTCACTACTACCATCCCCACTCATAGGGGAATTGATACCTACCACCACCACCACCCCTACTCCGGGGGGGGCTGGATGCCTACCACTACCACCACCCCTACTCAGGGGGGGCTGGATGCCTACCACTACCACCACCCCTACTCATGGGGGGCTGGATGCCTGTCACTACCACCACCCCTACTCAGGGGTGGCTGGATGCCTACCACTACCACCACCCCTACTCAGGGGGGCTGGATGCCTACCACTACCACCACCCCTACTCCGGGGGCTGGATGCCTACCACTACCACCACCCCTACTCAGGGGGCTGGATGCCTATCACCACCAGCACCCCTACTCATGGGGTGCTGGATGCCTGTCACTACTACCATCCCCACACATAGGGGAATTGATGCCTACCACTACCACCACCCCTACTCAGGGGGCTGGATGCCTACCACTACCACCACCCCTACTCATGGGGGCTGGATGCCTACCACTACCACCACCCCTACTCAGGGGTGGCTGGATACCTATCACTACCACCACCCCTACTCAGGGGGCTGGATGCCTACCACTACCACCACCCCTACTCATGGGGGCTGGATGCCTACCACTACCACCACCCCTACTCAGGGGTGGCTGGATGCCTACCACTACCACCACCCCTACTCAGGGGGGGCTGGATGCCTGTCACTACTACCATCCCCACTCATAGGGGGATGGATGCCTACCACCAACACCACCCCTACTCATGGGGGGCTGGATGCCTACCACTACCACCACCCCTACTCATGGGGGGCTGGATGCCTACCACTACCACCACCCCACCTCAGGGGGGGCTGTATGCCTACCACTACCACCACCCCTACTCAGGGGGGCCTGGATGCCTGTCACTACTACCATCCCCACTCATAGGGGGATGGATGCCTACCACCAACACCACCCCTACTCATAGGACGGGTAATGCATGACACAACCAGCATACTCCAACATAAGGAATGTCAGAAAAACACACCCCCCCCAACACCATTACAAGTGTGTGTAGTCTGTGTCAAATGCCTACAACACTGAACATGACATTGAACATACAATGTGACCCCCTATCACATGTGTCACACATAAATGTGTGTTGCCTCCACAATGCAAGCAGACCATGACCACTGTGGCAATGGGGTCTAACACCCCATCATCACAGTGACCAAAAGGTAAGTGTGGGGTCCATAGCTGAAGCACATTTTGAACATTGTGGCAATGGGGTCTAAACCCCCATCATCACAGTGATCAAAATGTAAGTGTGGGGTCCATAGCTGAAGCACATTTTGAACATTGTGGCAATGGGGTCTAAACCCCCATCATCACAGTGACCAAAAGGTAAGTGTGGGGTCCATAGCTGAAGCACATTTTGAACATTGTGGCAATGGGGTCTAACCCCCATCATCACAGTGACCAAAATGTAAGTGTTGTCATGGAAAAAGCTGCAAATGCCAAACAGCATGGATGATTCCTGGTCACAGAACAACAAACACATCAGTGGCATAGTAGTGCTTGTGTCCCATAGCAACATAGATTGGGTGAGGCAAACAGTGCAGTGCAAATAAGACATACCTTTGGCCATGTGCAGACAAACATCACCCATGGGGGCTGACATTGTCAACATTCATCAATAACACAATGACAGAAGTGACCATCATAATGCAGACCCACATATCTGCACCAATGGACACACAAATGTAGATATCCTGTGGAGACTGTATATGTGAGGTGAACAAATACCATACCATGGCAGCAATGGGACATACAAACCATGATCATTGTGCTGACTGATGACCTAGGAGTCCCAGGGACAGCAGGGGAAACCCACCAAACAACATACAGCCAATGGCACACTAAAGATATGCCAATGCAGTGGTGCAGATGCACAAACACAAACAGGCAGCCTCACACTGCATATTAAACACAACAGGTGATGGGGGTGTGCCAGTGTCCCCAGGCAACCACACAACACATGAGGAGGCCTGAATCCCAATTACACAGATGTGTATACAGTGCCACACAAAAGTAACTCATGGATCGGATTAGTAGTATATTGTTTCCACGGTCCTGGGGATCAGGGTTGTCATGTTCTGAGGTTGCCAGAAACTATTCTCTTCCCGATAAGAGGAAAGATTCTAGTGGCACTGTGAGCTAGCTGGGGGAAACAGAAAGGCTAACATGCTCGTGTGGGGGTGTCAGAGCCAGTCTGCCACCAATCCTACAGTTTATGTTGGTCCGAACGCGCAAATCCTGTATGGGTAATATAGGAACTACACGACATGGCGCCAACGTTGGTTGGGTACTTATTTAACAGAATCTGAGTAGTTCAGTCGTACATTCTCAGAGACCCTACTCACAAACACCAGAGACGTCTGAGTGGGTGGGCAAACTCCGCCACAGCTGAGGAGGCGAAAAATCCTATTTATTAGCTGTTGGTTAATCGTTTTGAAGGACACAGTGTTCCTAAAATTAAAAATAAAACCTTATCTTAGTTCCCTTGAACAAACTTTTTGTTACAAAAATGACTGAGGGCGAAAAATAACCCAGTAGGGGAACTACACTCTCTCAGCCGGAGAAGAAGATCTAAACGCAAACAAATTGCACCAAAATTAGACGCACGACCACCCTGAAACTGTTAGGAAATGGTCATCACTAGGTGGTATAGTAGCTTTCGTGATTGAGGCACACGAATCAACAAAACAGAGGTATTCTATTTGTGGGTTACATTCCCGGAAGCAGATGCGAGAACACAAACATTTCACTACTATACAGAAGGAGATGCATCAGTGGAATATGGTCCGGTTTTCGAGGACATAGAGGCTCCACTCATGTACTAGAACACTTATACTGGTTTAAAGGCGCCCATCTAACGTAAGAAATAGAGTAAGATTAGGCCCGCTTGGAGGAGAGGGGGCAACATGGCTGATATTAGCGACCTACACACCACATCCTGACATTGAAACAATGTGCCACAGGCAGACTTACTCATATTAAACACAAGGATTTAATTAAAATCTACAGAAACTTGACACAATTCGTCATGAGGACTTTCACAGTCCAACCTGCAACAGTTGCAACAAATGGTACTCAATCTCAGGGTACAGCAACTAAAATCACACCACAAACATTACACGGGGTAATGGGCAAAATTCTACGAAACATGAACAAATGCCATTCTGGGTAGCTCAGAAAATAACTCAGCTCGAGGCATGCCAATAATCTGCTTGCCCATGGGGATAACACCACAGAAGATTGTACCACTTGGGGTACAGTCTTTGCTGTACCTTCAAGTGGTACATACATATATACCAGAACTCATGGTATTCCTTCATTAGCAGTAGTACCTGATGTATTAAGACAAATACAAAACGAGCACGGAGCAGCTTCAGGTGGCAACGCCTAAGGGAATTCAGTCCTATAGATCAACAACATGAACTACCCAAAATAATTGAAACTGTACATGCAGAATTAGGCAGAGACAGTTTAGGTGGGAAAGCTTTAAACCACAACTAATGGGCAGTCCTGAAAAGGACACTTCCAAGCAGACACCTGCTTCTTCTAAAAGAAGTGGGATAATAAAAAACAACAAAACTTTATAGGAAACAGATCTCAATCCCGAGGCAGATCTCCTCCACAGGGGAGCCCTCCGAAAGGAGGTATAATCTCAGAAATAGGGAAAATATTAGGAAACCTGACAGGTATCAGGATACTGATACACGTTCCCTCTCTGCTCCTTTCAGGGTTCACCGAAAAACTCAGAGAGAGAAGGACGGTCAGAACACAAAGAAGAGTGACAGTGTCCCAGAGACAAACAGCACGCTAAGACTATACTTCCAAAAAAGAAGAAAGTCAAATCAAACCTCAGTTTAAGAAGAAGAAAGTTGCAGGCCTGAAGATCAGACATGCCCAGAAATCTGAGGACACAAACTTCTGGAACGGGGAATGGGTCTTAGACGATGCTAGACAGTGCGGCAAGTAACAATAGTCTGGCCAGAACCTGATGGAATTCCTCAGACAGCGGACTTGAAAGATTACATCAACGGTGGAAACACCAGACACGAGGGTGAGCGTCCCACATAAGTTACATGAGATAACACTCCAAATGGAGGGGACAAGCCCAGAGTTAAAGGTCTATTTTGGAAGAATCTGTCATCTGGTTATGACATCCTACTGGCTGAACAAGATTGGCCGCCAGCATTCGTTATGGAGTGCCCTAAGGGGAGAAACGGGTAATTTTTCCAGCCTTTCTCCGACCTCGTTCCCATTCATTTAAAACACACATATGCACGGGAGTGGCAGTTGCCCTAGCTCCAGCACTGTGGCCAAAAATCATGCCGGATGGGATGAGAATTCAACCCACCACGTGATCCCGTTAAAAGTCTCACCAAATGCACAGAGACAATATCCAACAAAGCAAGAAGCTGGAAAAACAGGTCAGGGAGATCTCAGATCAACTCTCTGGATACCAAGGGGTGATCGAAAATTGCACCTTCACCAATGAACAATCCTTTGTTTCCCGTAATGAAACCGGACAACTACATATCGTCTAGTTTTAGATTACAGACATTTAAACACATGCAACAAAGACATTCGCTGTTCAAAATGCACACAGTGCCGCATTAATGAATAACATCGTGCAGGAAAAATACAAAACTACACTTGATATCTCAAATGGATTTTTCTGCCAAAATATAGCGCCTGGAAAGCAGGTATTTGACCGCATTCTCAGCGCTGGGGTCCCAGCGACAATTTTGTCGTCTCCCCCAAGGGTATAAGAATAGCCCGGGGGTGTTTTCAGCAAGAGTAACTGGGAGTCACTCCAAAATTTTGATGAGGAAGCATTGTCCTATGTGCATGATATTTGTCTGACGGACGAGGACTTAAAAAGGCACTTGACCAGGTGAGCACCACAACTATGGGATTCGCCTCTGAGGGCTACAAATTTAATTTTTAAAAAAACAAATATCGCCCACCTCAATGTCCTGTTCTTAGGATATGAGCTTTCGAGTGAAGGAAAAAAGTTCAGGCAGCTAACTCTTTAGAAAAGTGTGCGCTGCTCCAAACCTCCAAAATCATTAAAAAGACGTACAATCAATACTGGGATTCCTCACACCCCGGCAGAACATACATTTTGGATTACGCGGAAAGAGTAAAACCTTTCTACGACTTAATAAAACCTGACTTTTTCAAAGTTAGACAATGGACACAGGAACACACAAACATCCTACGTTCACTACAAGAAGACATGATAGCTTCAAAACACTTACAAACGCGGGTAAACGTACGCAACTTAGTGATCCGTGTAATAGCGGATCAATGCGGGTACACCTACGTAACCTTCAATTATGCAATTAACTTGGAATCCTTCTTTGGCGAACGAATTGATTTTTACTTTAATATCTTTTTGCCCATGCTCATGTACTGCTCTTGAGGACTTTAAATTGATTCCCTTTATCCCTTGCTTTAAATCTTGAGATGCTGTTAGAGAGAATCAAAACTATCCTTCTGCCTTTAATGATAGTAGGAGCCTGTAACCTAGTATCTGATGATTGTTTTAAATCATCCTCTTTGGATTTGAACCTCTGGCTAAATGTAGTCTATCACTACAAGCCTTAATATTCTTTGACTGAGAGGCTTAAGAAATTGTTATCTGTATGGATTTTGGAACATTAATCCAATAACTAACTATCTAAATTCCCTAAGTCTAATATTGTGTCCTGATGTTCTTTATTTTAAACTGAGCTAGATTATTTCTTGGATATAAATGCGTCAGGGAGAATCAGCAAAGCTTTCTTCCCAGAATATCAAGTTCTTTGCTTTTTTATTCTGGTGTGGCAGTAGCAGAGCTTCATTGTGCATCATTCTAGTTAAACCTAACTTTTTTAGAGACTAGGCTTTCCATTGCAATGCTTTATTTTTACAGTATGGCCCTGAGTAGAGTATTTGAATCTTATTTCACACTTGTGAGTTGGTCACCACTCACGGGTCCTCATTGGGTGGCTAACGCCTGCCTTGGACAGCCCAATTCCCACTCCTCTGCTCAAGGAGAAAGATCCATCAAAGGACCATTCGCCTCTGTAGTAAGGGTAATGCTGGTGATCCGTCTAGCTTAGGAGGCCCAGTACAGTTAGAGGGACAAATGAGTAAGTAGTGAATTGAAAGTTAAACTTAAAAATATTTATACCGCATTACACTGGATCACTGCTGGCTAGGAAACAAAATATGAGCAAAGGGCTTAAGTGACAAGGAGCCTTCAGCAAACCACAAACACTAAAGCGACTATAGACTTTGCAACTTGTCGGAAGCATTGTTTTGAACTAAGTTACTTCTACCATCTTTAAGTCTATTTTGAGTACAGTATTGTGGATTTTTTCCGTTTGTGGTCTTGTGTTAAGTCCAGGGCCGTTTCTAGGTGTTTTGCCGCCCTAGGCGAGAATTGAAAAATGCCACCCCCTCCCTTTTACTACCATCACTCTCTCCCCCGTCATCCAGGCTAGAAGAATTAATGCATTAGATATAAAAGAACTTGTATTCAACATTAAACAATAAAACACATCAAACATTAAATAACTAAATAAGCACTGTTCATGATATTTGCAGGGGTGTGGAATTTAATAAAATATCTACTTGTCCATGGGACAGGTTGCTTCATAAATCTACTTGTCCTGTAACAAAATCCACTTGTCCCTTTGGGGCCATGTAGTGCGGCGACAAATTATGGCTGCAATCTCATTATATAAGAGCTCTGATATAGCCTCTCTGATTATGCCAGGGCTCATACCATAGTAGTGTTTGAATACTTGCAATCCCCTTATGTTGCCATGTTTCCGCAGATCTACATACTGGGGCTGAAGGTAGTGGTAAGCAATAGTTTCAGGGTTAGAATGCCCTTTTGAGTCTGTGCAGACCAACTAACTTGCATGTTTTAAGGGTTTTCAACAACTCTTCTCTAATCTTTTCCCTTACTGAGAAATGTTGGAAATTTACTCCTGACAATGGCAGACGTAAACCTTCTTCCAGAGTTGGGAAAAAATTTGGTCGGGGGTAAAGTAAACTTGCAAACACTCAGATTTTCGCATGAGCAAATCTACGCATGCAGATTTTCTCATGCTAAAATGCAGTTCACAAATATATTCTAGGAGTACTATTTCTTGTCCTACTTCTGCAAATTCTTGAGAATTCACGAAAGCCGTATAGCTGCACTTAATGCAAGGACATATACCATGGGTGCACTTTTGAGACTTTAATAATTGGGCTCCTAATTTGGTCTGGCGTTGACCATGACCTTTGCGTTTATTAAAATTCTGTCTCTCTCTCTGTATCGGCTGGCTTCACGAGGAGCATATTGGCACACAAAGTAGTTTTGTTCAGTGCCAGTAACTACTGTGTCAGTGTGTGCTTTTTGAGACCAAAAACAATTTTTGCTTTTGCCAGTGTTTGTTATAATGGTGAGGACCCGGCAGCTCCCACACATAATGGTGAGGACCCTGCAGCTCCCACACCAATAAGGTTTTCCAAAACCATGCCAAAACAATTCACACATTGACAAAACTAAAAAGCTGACCACCAATTTCAGACCCTACTGGCCTTGCCAATGCTCATTTATTTTTGTTTCCCATAATCTTATTGAAACTGGTTACACTGATTTTCCATTATGAATATTTTTGGGAAATACTAGCATGCATCAACACATGTTATTAAATGATGCAGCAAAGAAATGGTACCAGAAATTTTGCAGTAGTTTAACGAAATGGTTTTTTTCTTGCTTTCATTTTTTTATGAACATTTTATTTTGAAAGCAAAGAATCATCAATCTTGGGGTACATTACCAGGGGTGGCCAGGACAAAGACGGCTGGGGCACAGGCCACATTTGGTCACCCTCTAGCAACGCCACTGCGAATCACCCACCTTTATACATCTCTTCTCCTCAACATGCCTGGGGCAGTGCAGACTTATACTTTCCCTGCCTGGGGGAAGGGAAGAGCCCAGGGGGGCCTCTTCTTCTCCAAGGTACGAGGGCTGGCTGTGGTGAAATGCTGTGGCACTCTTGACACCAGGCCCAGTTCCACGCACTGCTGGACTGCGCGCAGCTCAAGGGAAGGGAAGGGGGGGCTCTTCTTTAAGGCACACACTCTTCCTGGCCTTCCTTGACCCCCTCTCCCGTGTCCTCCAGCCTCGCCCACATGCACAGTGGGATTCCATCACCTCACCGGCTGGAGGCCTGGACATGGGGCCGAGGACCCCATCTTATGATGTTTGGACAGGGCCTGCTGCAACAAACAAACCCGCGCCAACATCCATATCCCTCTGGCGGCATGCTACCCCTTGGAACTCAGAGTTAGTTTGTAGGGTTAATACATCCCGTAGATGGTAATTGTGATGATTGAGGGTTCTACAAAGAAAATGTAACAACATATTCCTATATTCTTTATAGAATGATTTCCTATGCCAATAAGCAAGAAGTGGCACTGAAAAAAAAAGCATTTTTTAAATATAAAATGCGGAACAAAAACAGGAACATAATTCATATAAGTTCATACTCATTAACAGTGGCGCTACGCAAGCCCCTGCAACCCCTGCGGCTAAAGGGGGATCCCAACCCTTCAAGGGCCCCCATTAAGCCCAAGGCCAATGAATAGCTGTGCGATATGGGAGACTCAAGGGCCCCTTTTCACTTTCTGCAGGGGGCCCATTATTTTTCGTTACGCCATTGCTCATTAAGGACACACAGCTCTTGCAGGTTTGCAGCAGCTTTCAATGATTTTCTTTATTACGTTTTTTTTTTGCATTTTTTAAATGTATCTCATTGTTTTTGCCATAGCAATATAGTGAATGAAAGACAGAGGAAAATTGAATGGTCCCAAGTTATTCAGACGCCTTTAAATCAGAACATTCTTCAGTTTCTCAACATAGCCTGGTACAATACATCACAGCGCCGAGATAATTTGCAGTTGTCACGCCTCTGACATACCTGAGGGAAATTCTCTTAAAACAATTATTGGCCTCCTTCTCAAGGGCAAGTCTCCGGAACTTTCAGCTGAGCGACCTACTCGAAGCAACACATGTGACAATTAGTGATCTATGAATAACGCCAGTCTCCCTAAAGCCACTCTCATGGACTATCTTTAATAAAATGAAGTTTGGAGCGTGAGGCTAGTTTCACCCACGAATTGATCGTTCGGGGTCTTTGAGGCTCATGTGAAGTGCAAATGATTTATGACCCACGGAAGAAGAAGGCATGGTCATTAGAAACAAAAGAAATAGATTTCTCTGGGAAGTGAGGGCTGACAAGTTTGCCCTTCAGTGCAGGCTCTGTTGTGCGCCCGTCTCTGGGGCCGTGAGGACGAGCTCGGAGACTCACAGGCCTCTTTTACAACATTACATCCGAAATAATTTACACATTCGCAGGCCTGCGCGTTCGTAACATAGCTTTGCGCACTGACTGCAGTGACTCACCTGTGCTCGGGTGAAAGTCACGTCCACGAGTCCACGCGCTCCGCTATGTGGGATGCGGAACAGACCCCGGATGTGCGGTTTGCAGGCTCGTGCTGGCAGGAGCCGAGGACTCGGAGTAAAAGACGGCCGGGACAGGACTGTGTGGCACTGGCAGCACTGCAGTAATCAATTCACCATCATCCAAATCACCAGAGCAGCGCCAGCCGACACACACAGTTCATCCCCCGCGCGCCGAGAGAGAGAAGGTGGTGCGCGTCACCGTCACTGGCTGCTGAAGCACCTCTCGGGGATTGGCCAAAAATGATGCCCAGGGCCGTCATTGGTAGCGCTATCCCGCGCTACAATATTGACGGCCCTGGGGACCCATACATACACTGATAGTGTGTACCGCTGGCCCGCTTCACACACCACTAGCTAGGGTGCGCGTAGCATGTACAAGCAGGTGCGCTTGCACTCCACTCACAGGTGCTGCTGCCCGCTTTCTTTTGCCACCCTCCCCCCTTTGCCGCCCTAGGCGGCCGCCTAGTCTTGCCTAATGGCAGAAATGGCCCTGGTTAAGTCTATATAAAGAATACTTATTTTTATAAAAACCTGTGTGGTGTCCATCTGTAGTGTTTTCACTGTATTACTGTATGTGTTCACAAATGCTTAACACACTGCCTCTGAGATACGCCTGTCTGCTCGTGCCAAGCTACCAAGGGGGTGAGCAGGGGTTATCCAGTAGTGTAATCCCCTTGCCCTGACGTAGAAGCAAGGGTCCCTATTTGGTCAAAGGAACTTACCTCTGCCAACTAGAGACCCCCAGTTCTAACAAGGTCCCAGCCTGATTGTTGGTGGATTTCTCTTCATATGCTACATGTTCGTGCAAAGATTGTGGTGTGTGGGGAATGCACTGCAAAAAATAGGAAGTTTTAGTGTGTAAAATAGACATGTCAGAAGTGGGATTTGAACCCACGCCTCCATGAGGAGACCAGAAGGCTCAGCTACACTGAAGATCAAGCTCTCTTGAGCCGGACGCCTTAGACCACTCTGCCA
Source organism: Calotriton arnoldi (assembly GCA_963921515.1). Taxonomy (NCBI): domain Eukaryota; kingdom Metazoa; phylum Chordata; class Amphibia; order Caudata; family Salamandridae; genus Calotriton; species Calotriton arnoldi. Next base: position 643,924 of record CAWUFW010010057.1, on the reverse strand, counting down.
TCCTGACAGCCCTGCGTGTGCACAGGTCTGATTCTTCTGTCTGCACCTGCCAATGTTTCCACTTACAATGTTCACAACACTGTCACAGGTGTAAAGGCCCCACAATACAACATGGCATGAAAACAAAAAGCTAGGCACAAGTATGACCACTGATGGATGCAGATAACTTTGTTTCGTTTTGCAAAAGTAAAGGAAGTTTCCCACGGCTCACTGGGTTCAAAGAGCACCTCTTCTTAAGCTTGCATTGAGATAATAAGATTTTAGAGTGTGCACATAAAAGCAGCTAATGCACAGTGTTTCTGCCCGGTCTCGAACCGGGGACCTTTCGCGTGTGAGGCGAACGTGATGACCACTACACTACAGAAACTAACTTGCTGTTTTTTTTTTACTGTTAGAGCAAAGTTCCTCTCAAGGATTTGCTCTACTTCTATTCTGCTGTATCAGCAGCCGCTCAGAAAGCGAGTGTGAAAACTGCAGAGATATCAGCCAACATGCTTGCAATTAGACGTATTCAAAATTCACTTGTGCAGGCATCGACAAACAAATATCTGATGCCTAAATGCCAGCAAGTACAGCTTGGGAAAACATCACCTGGGACACACTGAGACTAAGCAGGAAGGCAGAAAAAGCATGGTGATCCATTTTTCTTCTGAGGTTAAAAATATTTTGTGCAACAATGCGCCGAGTGTAATGAGAAAAAGTCAGGCATTGTGCATTTTGAGTAGGATTTGTATGTTTACCTCTAAAAAAGGGCTCGTCCAGGATTTGAAACCGGGACCTCTCGCACCCTAAGCGAGAATCATACCCCTAGACCAACGAGCCATGGTACACAAGAGATACCTCTCACACCAGTTCCAGGGGTTATTGGCAGCGAGTTGGTGAATGCTTCACCAAAAGCAACCAACTGCACATGCTGTTCTCTTCCGCAATATGATTGCTGTCTTTTCCATGGCCGTCATCGAACATGAAATTAAACATGTTTGCTCTAGGTGTATGCTCTTGCTCAGGGCAAGAAAAACATTTTTACGCTTATACTTTGCTTTCTTGGCCAAACTCTAAATCAGGTCCATAGTTTCACATTATACCCTGGCCTCCTCCACATACATTTTTCAACAAATACCTTCACTTAGCAGTGAGATAATTTATAGAGATTGGGCTAGGTAGAGGGTTAGCTATGGAATGGTTGGGTGTCACTGATCATGGCCTCTGCTTTTGCTTAGTCACATTGGTTGATGGAAGAGAAAAATTGGAACAGTAAATCAATAATGGAAGCCATCAAATGTAAGTCACTTGGGAAGAAAAATGTGGCACGTGCTGAGATGGAATTTCCATTTTTTTGGCAGGCTGGGATTGATAGAATGGTGAGGTGAATTACTAGTAGGTGACTGAGCAGGCACTGACAAAAATTCACGTTGTCTTCGGTTTATATGCATAGCATATTTGTGCCGCCCTTTGAACTGAAGCCGACACACATTTCACTGCCTACACTACAGTGCAGAATTAAACTGTGCTTCAGTTTTAGGTGGCAAAATGCTTTAGGCAGGGAGGTAATGAGCGGGATAGCTGCCCTGCCTAACAAATACAGTATTGTCAATAAGAAATCAAGGTGGCTTACAACTTGTCCCTGACACCTTTGGGACTGCTCCCCGTCCCTCGATCTGCTAGGCCTCCTCTGCCATGCCTGGCTGGTTAGAGCTGTCACTGGTGGACTGCGCGCCTAGACAAAAACTTAATGCACCAATTTTAGATACCAGATTAGCCACCATAGTATTTATTTTGAACAAGGTACAACAGCAGTACCTCACTAAAGATAGGCTAGCTATCAGCGTCTTCTATCAGGTGTATCACTTTGGGTGGGGTTGGTTGACAACATTTTAAAAAACAGGTAGTCAATGAAAAACTTTTTTTAGGCGTCCTAATCAAAGCATTGGCTATGAACAAAGAATGAAACACAAGGAAGGGGTGGAAGGGAATGCAAAGGACTTTTGGTATTGGTTAGTAATAGTATCTCATCCTGCTATGCTGCACAGTCATGGAAACTGCTAATATATGACAACATTGGATGTTCAGTATGACCACTCCATTCTGTTCCTGTGCTTTTCAACTATGTGATCAGAAAGTCTTCTCAACAAACATGTTTGGAGAATACTTGGGCCTGCAATCCTGTTTATGTTACCAAAAATCTGTTCTCTTAACATTGCTAGACAAGACATAAAACTGAGGGGCGAGGGAGAGCTTACTAAAAAGGGGAGAAGAAAGCTAAGGACACGAGAAAGAAAGCTGTGGAAACAGGAAATACGGAAAGCACTGGGAAATGCAGGGATAACAAACCTTAGAAAGGGGAGCTGAGAAAAAGTAAATATAGAAGCCCATAATACCTTTGGGAATAGTTAACAGTAAGAAATATTAATAAACATGACTTTTGTGGGCCAAATGATCCATCTACCAAAGTTCCAGCACTGATGGCGGTGGTCCCAATCGCTGAGGCACTGATGGTAGTGTGCCTACGCTTCGCCCTCGGATGCCCTCTTTCCCTTACATCCTTATGTAAGGAATAAAGATAAAAAGAACAATGATTAGTGGTACTCTCTACAAAAAATATTTTAGCAGGCACAGCATTGCACTTTTATATTAGATAGACTATTCTTAGTTTCTATCTAAAATTACATTTTGAACAATATTTACTATATATACTTAACATTAGAATATTTACACACAAAGATTACTCACCGAGCCCCTCAATGTCAACACCTAGTAGGTCAAACAGGTTCTCCTCCCGGTCCAGGATGTCTGCCCAGCTCCTGCTGGGTGCGTAGGGCGCCAGGGGTGCGGCGCATACAGCACCAAACTCACCCCCAGAACACCAGATGCTCCCACAGGGCTTGATCCTTCCCAGGCCTGCTGTCTGCTGCCATCATGCAGGGGAGCTGGCACTGCACCCAAAAGATAAGTTTGAGCACCTGGAAATAGGAGGAGTCGGACTGGGATGGAAGAGAGCAGGAGGACAGAGAGGACAGTCAGAAAAGGAAACCAAAAACAAAGTACAAAAAGTTACAACAAAAAAAACACATAGAAATGTAAATACATGCAGTGAAAATCAGAAAGTAATAAATAAAGTTAAAAAAAAGTTGGGACTGATTAATAAAAGTGGTCAGATAGGGTGGATTCGATGGGATGGAGTAACCCTGGGCGGAGTATGCGGAGTGGTGCTCCGCGTAGTTCCACGAACTACGCTCTGCTCAGCTCCACCCAGGCCCACGGAAAGTTTTCGACGGAAAGAAGGAGACACCACGGCGAGGAGGATAAGTGGTTTTTTTCTGTTTTTTTTAAAGGTTGCTGGCCTCGGCTGAGGGGCGTACGCCGCTCCGCCACAGAGTTGGAGTTTTGCTGCAACTTTGTGTTCCCAGTGGAGCGTGGAGTTGGTAAAACTCCGCAGACTCCACAGGCGGAGCGGAGTACTCGGCCCAGGGTTAGGATGGAGCAGGACAGAGTCAGAAGTAGATAGGAGGAGCAGGCTGGATAAAACAAAATGTGCACACACGTGTGCACCATGTGGTGCTGATCAAGCTGATCTTTTAGCACAGAACGTGCTACCAGCTCTAAATCGCATCACAATGTGCATTTTCGGCCCATTTGTGGAACTCCAAGGTATCACGCAGAGTTTTTATTTAACCCTGTGGAATTCTGCAAAGAAAAATTCTGCGGGTTTTGCCCACCCCTAGTGATTGCCATTCTTCATAGGAGACCCAGAAGATGTCATAAACTCTCTTGTGACCACAACTCTATGAAATTGTGAACAACACCCTAGCCATATTGCCCATCAGTGAAAATGTTAACTTCAGTTGGTCAGAAACGCACAAGCTCTGGTAAGAGCAAACAATTCAGTCACCTATACAGACGTTACATCACAGAGACAGAAGGTTTATGCTACACCCTCTAAGGTCCAAACAGCAAAAGCAGTTCTCAAATTTCCTCATTCATCTCTTAAACCATGAGCCATTCACAATGCATAATGCACTGCAAGGGGTTCATCTTTAAATCAGATCCTTTGCATTCACACTAATAAATCTCTAGCTTAGTCTTGTTAGTGTGGTACAAAGCAGTCAGGCTTTAATAGAGGAACGTGTTATGCACTAGACCATTTACTTTTGGGCGATCCCTCGGCTGACCTGATGGCCAGTGATTCTTTGGTTCCAGAAGCATGCTTTACCAGTGGGCTGCAGGGGCCTAGTGCCACTAGTCCAAGCAAGTTCTGGAGTTCCCTTTGGCTCTCAGAGGATAACCCATTTCCTTTTGAATTGGTCTCTGGTCAAGGTCCTTTGGGAGGCTGCCTGGTTACATATCAGAGGCTGTGTAAGCTTTGAAGCTCACTGCTGTGGTGTGCACTTTCCTAGCCATCCTGTCAGGGAGGGAGTTGTCACCTGCTTCCCAGGAATGCCTTTGCTTCTGACTCCTGAGGGTATTCAGAACTCCTGGCAGATAAGATTCCTGTCTTGGGGCAACCAGTTGGGCAACCTCTAAGGTAGACACCTGGGTGCATGGAACATTAATTCCGACATGAGAACCATGTCAGGTTTGATGAGGCGAGTTGATTGATACCAAACCTGCCCCTTTTCAGTGGGACCATACTGGAGCTGGCAATCTCGGGGTGCCCGGTGCCAGTCCATGTTATCCTATGGCCCACTGAACTCTTATAGTAGACCTTAATGAAAAGAGGCCAATATAGGGACTTATAAGCTTGCACATATATGTCCACACCTTTAATATAATGCACCCTGACTCCTGGGCGCAGGAGGCCTACCTTAGGGTTACTTTGACCTTGCCACTCATGGTGAGGGCTAAGTTGAGTTGGCGCAGTTTGCACTGCTCATGCATTCTGTAATAGCAGGACTGTTGTCATCTGTTTACTCAGGGTGGCACAATCAGTGCTTCAGGCACCGTTAACTCCTTTAACTCCCTTGCCTTTGGCACTGCTGGTACCACTTACCAGGTTCTTATAAGGGACTCCAATGCACTTTCAGAGTCTTAACCACCCGAACTGGGGCAAAAAGTGTTGGAGTGACTGTAGGAAGCTGTCTCTGTATATACCATACCAAAGTAAGGTATAGTGAGCACAGAGTCCAGTGGATCCTCAAAGGTAGGCAGAGGTAAAGTTAGATAGCAACTCACTCTCTATTTGTGGTACTGTGGTCGAGCAGTAAGGCAGTATCAGAGGACAGTGTTAAGCGTTTGTTGTACACACTCAGTCAGAAAATGAATTCACACACTCAAAGACTGAACTTCAGACCAATTGTTTTTATATAAAAATATTCTTTCAGTTGTTTTATTTTCTAGAACCAAGCAAGCCTGGCACAGGTAAGTTGATAAATACTTTGCAGTAAATATACAGTTTGAAATACAATTGTAAATGTACTTTGAAGTGGTTACAGTTTGAATTACTGGTAATGCAATACTGTGGAATGCTGTACATATACTTTGTATCAATCTTGCAATGAAAATTACAGGTAAGTTACTTTTAAGTTACTTTTGAGATTACTTTTTAGATTATTTTTTCTACTCAATGTGATATGCCTAGATATCACACTGGGACATTTCCTAGAGAAAATGTAAGTAAAATCAGTTTTGCACAATTGCTGTTTCAGGTTTCCATACAAATCAACTCCACACTTAGAACATTTTTCAGAGAAAAACAGTCAGTGGATTCCTATGGCGAGAAATGAAGTTAACGGTTACCAGGTAAGTAAGCGGTATTTGGAGTTGAGTTTCTGGGGTTAGAACAAGGGTTCCTCCAGGGTCAAGGATGCACTCTTGTTACACCCTCAGCGGCACTAGGGTGGCCGGGTGCAGAGTGCTGAGGCCCAATGTTATCCAATGGGGTATAGGGGGCCTCTGGTTGGTGGCTGCTGGCAAGCAGGCCACTGAGTTGTGGGAGCAAAGCTCCTGGACTTTAGCTCAGGGCAAATGGGGAAACAAAGTAGCACCAAAGATGCACCCTCAGCGGCACTAGGGCAGCCAGGTGCAGGGTGCTGTTTTGACGTCGTGCTCCCTCTTGGTTTCAATGGGGAACCTCCGGTTTGCAAAGGCACTACAGGCTCAGGGACTAAGGTCTTCTGGGTGCGACCACCACTTCGAGACGTAAGTTGGGAAGTTAGGGGTTGGTTAGGCACCGTCAGTTTGGGGACACAAGGCCGTGGGGCGTCGGGTGCAGGGGTGCCTTTTGGGGTCGGATCTTCTTACCAGCTCCTGGTTGCGCTTAGGGGCCTTCTGGATTTAGGCTGCAGGCGCTGCTGGAGGCTTGAGGCAGGTCAGGGGTCACCGGATCTCGGGTCAGGATCGCCGAGGTGACCTCCTCGTGGTGTTTGCCCACTCGAGCTCGGGCCGTGGACGGCGGGTGCAGAGTGGGGCGAATCCACGGTGTCCGGCCGGAGCCAGAGGTTGCAGATGAACAAATCTGGTGTTCACTGGAGACAGAGTCTTTGTAGTTGAAGGCAGGCAGGTCCTCCGGGGTTTTCGAGGTTGCTGGCTGCAGGACACACCGGGATTTCGCAGGAGCAGGTTCGAGGGAGAGACAGGCCGGCAGGGCTGGGGCCACGTCAGTGGGTGTCTTCCTCTTGTTAGCTGCTGCACGGCTGTTCGGTCCTTCTTCTTCTTGTTGCAGGTTCTTGTCTGAGGAAGACAGGTTCAGGGGTGCCCCTAAATACTAGATTTAGGGGCGTTACAGGTAGGTAAAAGGCAGGGACCAATGGGTCCCTTCCCTGGGGTGGGTGCACCACCTATTATGCCACCCTCCAGTGGGAGGGAGGCATGAGCCTGTCCCTGGTTGGCTGAGTCCCCCCATCTTCAAGATGGCGTGGACTTAGAGTTGTGCTTCACCTCGCCTCCCCCACCTGAGGGGTGGTGTTGGCAGAGGTGGGCACACCTCTCTTCCTCACTTGTTTTTCCCGCCGGTTCTACCACCCAAACTGGGGGTTAGAACCAGTGGGGACCAGTTGCTGAGAGCTGCAAGTGGCCTGGGGAAGCTCACAAAGGTGGCAAGTCTTTGAAGCTTCCCCTTCGTGAACCCTGCCCATCCTGGGGGAGGAGGCTTGGCACCTCGTCCCAGGATGTGCATTGTTTCAGGTCCCAGAGTGCAGCAGGCTCTCGACCCAGGGGTCCAGAAACATGTCTGGTGGTGGCAGCTGAAAGCAGCCACTCAGCCTGGACACTAGTGCTAGGTTAGTTTTCAGGGGGCATCTCTAAGATGCCCTCTGTGTGAATTTTTCATTAAATCCCACACTGGCATCAGTGTGGGTTTAATGTGCTGAGAAGTTTTCAGTGTAGCCATTATGGTGCTGTGGAGTTCGTAATGACAAACTCCCAGCACCATATACTCTTAATGGCAGCACTGCACCTACAATGTCTAAGAATGAACTTAGACACTGTAGGGGTACAGGGCTCATGCACCTGTACCTTCACCACTGGTATAGTGCACCCAGCTAGAGGGGTGACTGACCTATGCCAGGGCAGTGGGTTGTAGGAATGGCACACAGAGATGTGTGCCATGTCGACTCTTCACTTTGTTCTGCACCAAAACATGCAGCCTGCAAATGCAGTGTGTGAGTGTAATGGTACAGGACCTCTAAGGGTGGCACAATAACTGCTGCAGCCTTTAGAGGCCTTCTCTGGTCACAGTGACCTGGGTACCTGTGGTACCATTTACCAGGGGCTGACCTGTGGCCAGAGGTGCCAATTGGGTTTAGGCTTCAATGCAGTTTTAGGGAAAGAACATAGGCCCTGGGTACCTGATTAGCAGGAGCCCAGGGCACACTCAGTCAAAGCACATCAGCAATTCAGCAAAAAGTGGGGGCAACCATGCAGAAAGAGGGCACTTTCTCACAGTGACCATACAAAAAGGGCAGTTTCCTAAATGACACCCCCAGATGTAAGGTGATGAGTAACTAACCTATACCCTGGTAGTTATCATCTAAGTGGAAAAATCTGGAAAGGCCATCTGCATAGGCATGGTCAGTCCCAGGTCTGTTTTCCACTATAAAGTCCATACCCTATAGGAAAATGGATCAGCTCAATGACTTGGGGTTCTCTCCTCATCTCCATCAGCCACCTGAGAGGCCAGCGGTCGATTTGAACCTTGAAGTGAGTCCCAAACAAGTGTGGTGTCAGCTTCTTCAGGGACCAAACCACAACAAAAGCTTCCCTCTCAATGGCACTCCAACGCTGCTCTCTAGGGGGGGATTCCATGTTCAGAAGCATCTATTTGGACAATGGACCCCTTTCCATAGTCTGGTGCCTTCATGACAGGGGCTAAGCATGTAGTCTCTTCCAGGGTGTTAAAGGTCTTTTGGCATCCTGTGGTCCAAATTACCTTCTTAGGCTGTTTCTTGGAGGTGCACTCAGTGAGTGGAACCACAATGGTACCATACCCCTTCACAAACCTCCAATGATACCCAGTCAACACAAAGAAAGCCCTGACTTGGGTCTGGGTCTTGGGAGCCTCCCAGTCCAGACTGGTCTGGAATTTGGGCTAAAGAGGTTTCACTTGGCCTCCACCCAAAAGATGGCTCAAGTAAGCAACTGAACTTTACCCTGTCTAGCACTTAATGGCCTTGATAAATAGGCCTGCTTGCTGCAGGGCCTGTAGTAATTCACTCAGGTGGATCAGGTGATTCTCCCAGGTTGAACTGAATGCAGCAATATCATACAAATATGCTGCAGTAAAGATGTCCAGGTATGAGAGAATTTGATTTACCAACCTTTGGAAAGTTTCAGGTGCATTGTTGAGTCCAAAAGGCATTTCTTTGAAATAAAAGTAACCTTCAGTGGTTGAAAAATCTGATCTGTCCTTTGTCCATGGTGGGGGGGGGGGGGGGCAATTTGCCAATATCCTGATGTTGTGAGGCTCACCTGGGTTTTCCACAGGGGCAAAATGGATGGAACGGATGCTAGATCCCTACTTCCCTCACCCAGCTCTTCTGCCCAACAGAGTCAAAGCCAAAGAGGGAAGGTGGGGAAGAAGGGGAAACAAAGCAAGGAAAGGGAGAAGGAGTAGAATCCACTGGTCTCTAATGGAGAAAACATATACACAAGTGTGACTCTCTTTCTGACCTAGGGTTTCGTTATATACTTAAGTGGTATTCTAGTGTTCTACCTGTTGCAGGTTCGGCAGCTGTATGAAGACAATATCAAAGAATGAGAGCCAGAGGCTTACAGAATGTATCTAGAAAATAAACACACACTTATTATTTCTCAGGACTGCAGAATTTAAGCTGTAAACAATGATAAATGTGAAACATACTAACCTTAACCCTTTAAGTGCGCCCGTCGGCCAACGGCCGTCGCGAGCACTACCTCGGTAGTGCTGCGCACGTCCGTTGGCCGACGCGGCCCCGCCCACTTAATAGAACGCCCCGCACCGCGGCGGAATTGCCGCCGCGGTTAAGGTGTTGACAACAACCACTGTAGAAAACCAACTGACCCACAAAAAATCATATAGTTCACCTGAACACCAGGAAAAAAACAAAAAACGTATTTTCCTAGTCAGGAGAAACAAAGCAAGGGGACAAACGTAGGGCACAGAAAAGGTGCAAGGTCAAGGGCGTAATTTACAGTGAAATAGCAGTGGTTAAAAGGCAATCTCTCTTTATTTGCAGTAAGAGAAAGAGATATAGAGACATCTTGAAAATGAAACAAGGTCAAGGCGGGAAGGACTTTCACAATGAATGAAGGAGCAATAGATCAGATAACTATCATGAGCCACAAGATACTTGAATAATATGTATCCTACCTTGACGCTGAACTAGGATTCTTTTGAAATGCCTCTTTGTATGTTTGTTAGATATGCAGGTACCAGGAGCTTGCAGTGTGGGAAAAGCTGCATTCAAGAGAAAAGCAAAACAGGCTGACAGACGAGGGAAATCTAGGAAGATGCTGTGCCCCGGAAGAAGAATGTCAACCCAGAAGGAACAGAGCACCGCAGAACACCAGAAGAGAAACACCCAGGACATCTCTTCACAGCAGAGCTGAGATGGAGAATGCAGGTAAGCGGGTAAAACAGGGGAGGCCTGGCGGAGTCCGTGATGTAACGCAAAGCTTGTTTTCCTTGCGGACCCCTCCCTTCTGAATGCCTCGAGCACCGCTTTCGCCAGCTGACAGGAGTCAGCAGGCAGGGCTCGCATCAGAGGTCGCGGGTGGGTTTAGCAGCGCTGACTGCGGAGCCCGACAGTACACCCCCCTAAGACTCCCCCGAACAGGTTTAGGCTTTTCGGGATAGCGACAGTGAAACAACCGCACCAGGCGTGGAGCATGAACATGAGAGGCAAGTTCCCAAGTCCGTTCATCAGACGTCAGATAAGCCTTATGTACTATATAGTACTGGATGATAAGATTTTGTAGTGCCATGGGTGTCCTGGCCAATAAAACAGCATTGTCTGCATAGAGGAGTAGGGGGAGGGCAGTCAATGAGACCAATAGAGTATCTTTCGCAACCTCAGTCAAAACCTTGTTTAGTTTATTAGTGTAGAGGGAGAACAGAAAGGGTGCCAGGACACAACCTTGCCTGACTCCCCTTTCAATTTAAAAAAGTTTAGTACATTCACCATTTTTCCCATAGCGTACAATAGCGGTAGCGTCCAGATATAGCTCTCTGATGAAGTTAGTGGCAGCATCGTCCACTCCCATCTCCTTCAGCATGATCCATAGTTTAAGCGTCCAGATATAGCTCTCTGATGAAGTTAGTGACAGCATCGTCCACTCCCATCTCCTTCAGCATGATCCATAGTTTACTATGGACCACGCAGTCAAAGGCCTTGGATAAATCCATGAAGGCCAGATGGATTTGGGCATTTTTCGCTCTGGTGTATTTCCCAATTGTAAGGGTCAAATTGAGACATTGGTTTGAGGTTCCCCTGCCCTGTCTAAACCTGTATTGAACTTCTGTGAGGATGTCCCTTTCCTCAGCCCATATTTCCAGTTTGTTTAACAGCAATCGACCCATTAATTTGGCCAAGCTGTCAAGCAGAGAGATGGGACGATAATTGGTAGGGATGGAAGCATCCCCTTTCTTATATATTGGAATAATTACTGATTTTTTCCACAAGGGAAGGGGACCAGTCTCGGCTAAGGCATTAAAAACCACGACTAAAAGGGGGGACCAAAAGGAGATGTCGGCTAAAAAGACATCCATGGGTACCCCGTCAGGCCCTGGAGCTTTTCCAGATGGAGATTGAGTCAAGGCTAGTTGAATTTCGCCGAGATCAAATGAAAGGTGTGTAGGGGAAACAGTATCAAAGCTAACATTCGCGCCTACGGGTTCCCCTACTTCATGGAAAATATCCTGAAAGTGTGTTACCCAGGAATCTTCGTCAATATGAGACTCTATAAATGGGCCGCTATTATTTTTCAGAAATGGAGTGTTAATAACTTTCCAAAAAGCTGTGCTATCATGAAGGGACGAGGTCTTCTTTAGGTTGTCCCATGCCTCTAATTTCAGCTGGCTTAATCTATGTGCCCTGGCTAGCTTATAAGATTTCCTCAGTGTGCGGACCTGCTCGGAATTCCTAGGTAGGGAATTAAGCATCATGGGCAGATTTGAAGAAGCGACAGAGCAGTTCTTATCAAACCACCGGTATGGAGTATGATCTCTTGCAGACAGTGGTCGTATTAGCTGTGATCTGAGATACATTAATAGTGTGTTAAAAGCCTCCGCTATACTGGTCTGATTTAAGGATGGGTCCAGGCAGGTTTTTATGCCCTCCTGGTTAGCCAAAACAAAACTCGTAAATAGGGTGTCTACATCAACCTTATCCCATTTCAGGGAGTAACCGTTAGTTCTATCTAGTATTGGTTTAGGTATTTTAGGTCCATTATTGGGTTTCGCCGCCGCCATAATAGCACACTGGACAGTGTTGCATGGTCGCTAAATTCGGTAAAGTTGGTATTTAGTTTTCAAAGGTTTGAGCTGAGGGACTCAGAGTAGATAATATAATCTAAAGTAGATAAGTATTCACCTCTTTGAAAAGTAGGAGAAAATGACCCCGTATGTGGATCTATAACGTTATGAATAACAAGTTGCCATTTCATTAGTATGGTATTGAGGGCGTTCCCCTGGGTATCATGGTAAAAATAGGGGATACAGGCATTCCTGTGGTCCAGGATTCCATATAACTCCACGGAGTTTCAAGAACATGGTTTTAAGTTAAAATCTCCCATCCAGATTATATATAGGGGTTTATAATGGGCCTCACTAGGTCGTCTAACAGGTTATCCAGAGACTGGGGTAACACCTCTGGGTCGGTGAAGTTGTTATTATAATAATTTACCTATAATAGATCCCACGTGCCAGCCCTTTGATGACTAGAATATGAAAGTTTGGGGATGTGTTTATGAAGGTCAGAACTTTAAATGTGACTACGTTAGAGATCAGCGTTAATAACCCCCCTCTAGGCCTACCCCCTGTCGATGGTAAGGCCAAGGTTTGAAAAGACCTATAGCCTTCAATGAGGATTTGGTCGGTCTCCCAGGTTTCTTGGAAGAGAAGAATCTGGAAATTGGACAAAGCAGTAAGCCATTCCTCATTGTTATGTTTGCCTCTATAACCAGCTATATTCCAGGACACAAGGGGGTTCGTTAGGTTCCATGCAACCCTAGTGGGAGCTGAACTGATCTGTTGGGTGAGGACTAACAAGTGTGAGTCAGGAGGGCCAGGAGAGCTCAGGTGTTTAATTACCCCCAGCGAGATCTGGCATGCACCGGTTTCCCCCACCGCCACCTCCACCCCTTTCATACTGTATTCGGGCAGTCCTCTGGCTAACAGCCGTATGTCAGTCACAAGAATCCAGACCTGCCAGTGAGGCAAATCTGTTAGTAGTAGCATATTGCTTAAAATTATTCATCAGGGTCCTGTTCACATGTGAATGACGGTCTGGCGCTGTTGTTTTGGCCCCACCCTGATACAGTGTTTGTGGTTGATAAAAGTAGCCCAGGGATACTGGACGAATCTTAGTTGCTAGATTAGAATTAGGTAGAGGTTGTGACAGTAAATCTTTTACCAATTGGGGGATGTCAAAATTTAAAACAACGCAATCACCCTCATTAGATTTTAAAGAGGGGCCCACCCAGGGAGTTCTTCTTGCCATTAACAGATGAAGTTGTCTTAGGGGCCCTGGCTTTGTATGTCCGGTTAACCAGTAGCATGCTTTGGCCATGAGCTGGGTGGTGGATTCCCTTTTTAGGGGAGGAAGTACCGGGACATATAGCAAAACTAATACAAGTGGGCAGGCAGCTGGCGGGAGATCAAGATTTTGATATTTGGGATGACTCTGTGTGAGTACTGACTGAGAATGATTGACGTGACTCTGAGTGGTATCTCCTAATCCCTCAGGGGGGGTTAGAAATGACTGATCTGTTCTCAGCTATAGGGAGGAAGGGTGTAAGAGACATTAGAGCGGGGGTATTGTTGATGTTTCCCCGCATTAGCTGGGTGCCCACACTTAAGTGTAACCCAGGATGCGGGGCACTCCCATGGTCGTCCGGTGCTGAGATACAGGCTGATTGAGAATGGGGGGGGGGGTGCAGGTAGTGACAGAATTACTCGTAGTGTGTGTAATGTGTGATGGTTGATTAGTGGATGGGGTTTGCCGTGTTGAGGCTCTACTTGTACTTAGTAACTCCTCCAACTTGAGTTCAATAATGTCCAGGCGGGATAATATCTGAGTAATTAGAAGAGAAAGTCTTGCGCAACAGTCTTCTAGGGGGACCAGTGTCCACGACTGTTCAGGGCCTGGCTCAGCTCTGGGTTGATGAGGTGATGATTTCCTGGATTTCTTTGCTCTAGTGGAGGGTGGCTCTTTTATGGGACCTTTCTTCCTCTTGCCATTCACTGTCAGTGGGGAAGGGGGCTTAGCTTGAATGGAATTACTAAGCGGGGGAAGAGTATCAGTGACAGGAGCGGTGAAATTTGTTGATAAGTCACTGTGGGTAATAGTACATATGTTGGGCTCAGCAGATACGGGTTCAGTGATAAGAAGATCTTTGAGCTGGTCGTTAGAACCAAAGGCTCCGTCCCCCAGGAAAAGTCTGTGCTCCGTCAAGGCAATCTCCCTGGAAATAGCGCTGGTCGCTTTGGTAAAAAATGAATCAATGGTGGATATGGTTAGTCCGGAGTTAGAAGTAGAAATTAACTTTTTCTTACCCATCTTGATGCGGGCTACAGGGAGCGTGATGGTCAGAGGTTACAGGTGTGGCCCAGCCTCCTCCGGGCTCCGATGGGTGTGGATGGCCAAGCCGTTGGCCCGGGCGCATCCCCGCGCGCGTACCGCACCACGGGAGCGCGGCTCGTTTTTAAAGGTCCTGGGAGGTCCTAGGAGGTGGAAACAGGTGACCGAAAGTGCTGACAGGGGGAGATGGGAGTTGTAATTTGCTCCCCGGCAGTGCCCTGTGAAGCACAGCTCTTCCCTCAATGGTCAGAGATGCTCTGGTCTCCCCTCTGCTCCCTTATGCTCAACGATTCGGTGGCCAGGTCAGTTACCTTAGTTGTCTAATACAGTTTTGAGATGTGAACAATATTAATTCAGTCTTTTTCTGTTTTACAAGATGTTACTGTCGTGTGACAATCACAGGTTAATGAACCGATGCATCTGAAAATAACGTTTTTAAAAGATCCAGAGCAGCAAAAGCTGTGTCTTGGTGGGAAATGGTTTATATATAACACTAAGTTACAAACATATCCATGCAGCAGATACATTAGCTCACTATTCTGCCTTTTTTGTCTTCAAGTGACTTCTCAGAGGAGCTGCTGCTACTTTTTGCTCCACCTAAGTCATTTATATTAATTACTCAGCCATTGCTGACTAAAGCCACCAGCAACCCCTCAGCACCTAGTGTGCAACCGGGCACGCTACCACACAGTCTCATCAAAATAGAGTAGCCATGTGCACCATCACTTACACCACAAGAACAGGCTCACCCAGGGTTAGTGCAAGGCTAAGCAACATAGTGATACCTCCCTGCAGTTCCAAAAAGTTTCAGCTCTTTGTACCCCTATCTTCGAAAACGGCCCATATCTTCATTTTCAAGAATACAGCAGACCAAGCTCTTCCTTCCTCAGCACATTATAGAAACCTAGACACATGTGCCCGGCCCAACATTAATGCACTGGATCCCGCCTGCATGCACCGGTGTTTGCACTGTGATTCCTGTATTCTACTGCATACAACAAGAGCCATGTAGAATATGTTGTTATGCAGAATCCTGAACCCGAAACCATGCTTCCGTTTGACATTTCTTCTTAATCCACACTTTAGCCTAATGAGCTTCACGTTTTTAAAAGAGCAAACCATCTCGGTTCCCAAGTGCATGCAGGGATTTTCTTGACCTTTTAGAAGTATAGAAGTTAGAAAGGAGAAACATTCAGAGAACAAGGTGTGTGGAGGTGGAGTGGCGGCAAAGTAAGAGACAGAGAGATGGATGAGTGGATGAACGACAATAGGGTGAGGTGCCCGGGTGGATGGAGGGATGGAAGGCTCGATGTGGTGGGGTGGGTGATAGATGGTGTTGATGGATGTAGTGAATAGATGGGTGAATGGATGGGTGGATGACTTAGTGGTGTGGATGGATGGATGGGTTATGTGGCATGGGCGCATTAATGGGTGGATGACAGGGAGGATAGAGGGAAGGTTGGCTGGATAGATGGATAGATAAAGATAGAGGGCTGTAGAAAGAAACCTAAACAGTGTATGTACCTATAACTAGAAAGAGAATGAAACACTTCCAAATGAAAAGAACTAGCCATTTGTATTAGTCACAACTTAGCCTGGAGATGGTCAGAGGAGCGCTGAAATTCTTGCCACCCACCAATATAAAGCCCCAAGGCGAGCCACCATTTATAGTGACTGTCTGTGCCATGTCTTTTTTGAAAGTTTGCTGCTTATCCTGTGAGCTGCTATTGTGAACAGCGTGTGACAACTACTTGCTGAGGCCAGAGCTCCATGTACTGCTGCCCTGCTCCTGCTGATGTGAGGTTCAGCACTGGAGTGGATGCAGCCTCCCTCATCTTGTTGCAGGAAACCGCAGGCGGCACGGGTGACAAGAGGAGCAAGCACCCCATAGCGTGCAATCCCTGCAACCAACACCGCAGACATCTTCATAACTTAAACCAGGCAAACTGAGAGCTTTGTATAAAGTGACAAACCACTCTTAAAACAAGCTGCTGCGCCTGGGTAGGAAGTCCGGGGGAGGAACGGGGTAACAGGGGTGCTGCTAGACACACTCTTGGGAGAGCTACAACATGCAACACAAAGTAGTGACAAGCACACTTGAAATGCGTCTTGCCACTGGGAGATTAGGTAACGTTACATGGTAAATGCTGTGCAGGCGAAACTTAATAAAAGAAGTTCCACCAAAGCGGATGAAAATAAGTACTTGTGCCATGCTACATTGACAAGAGAAACAACAGGAAATAGTATGCTACAACCAATAGAAATGGAGGAAAAGTAAGTGGCAAGCACACAAACAAATTAAAAGTAAGGGCGGGATGTAAGTCCTTTTAAGAATTATATTAAATACAATAGATTTCACAAGCACAGTGCAAGTGCTGGGCAAGGGAAACCTAAAATGGCAGATACCTTCCTTAGCTGTACAGACAAGGAGCCCACCCTATAGTTGTAGCTAGCCTTCTGGAGATGTACACCACCTTAATACCTAGTTTATCCACCTATCTGGGTTCAAATGTGCGTGGGGGCAGGGGAAGGCTGTTTTCTACTTAGGGAGGCAGCCTGGTTACATATCACAGGCTGTGAAGTCTTTGACGCTCACCGCCTTGATGTACCACTTCACTAGCAATCCTGTCAGGGAGGGAGGTATAACCTCCTTCCCGTCCAGGATATTGTTTCACACCTCCTGGCAGGGGGTCAGATTCCTGCATTGGCTGCAGCAGCTGCAGACTGGCAGCCAGAGCATAGGAAAGAATGGGGCAACCAGGTGGGCGTCCACTAAGGTAGCCACCTGGGTGCATGCCAAATCGTCCTTGACACAAGATTCATGTCAGGGATGATGAGGCACGTTGTTTGATACCAAACATGACACATTTCCGGAGTACCATAATGGAGCTGACAACCTCGAGTTTGCCCGGGTGCCAGCTCATGCTATCCAATGGACCGCTTATCACTTATAGTAGCCTTTAATGGTAAGAGCCACTATTGGGACATAGAAGGTTACCCTGATATGTCCTCACATATAATATACCGCACTTTGCCTTCTGGGCTCAGGAGGTCTTCCTTAGGGGTGACTGGAATATATTAAAATAGTTCATTGACTATGCCACACATGGGAAGGGAAAGGTTGGGTGTGAGCAGTTTTCACTGCTCCTGCTGTCTGCATTGACAGGCTTGCTGTCATCAGTTTACTTTGGCCACTCAGGGTGGCACAATCGGTGCTTCAGGAACTGGTGACCCCTTTAACACTCATGCTATGGGTACCATTGGAACCATATACCAGGAACTTATAAGATGGTTTAAGTCCTTTCCAGTTGGGGTTACCAATTCGCATGTGTCAGTTTTAGGGAGACAGCACTGGCACTGGGGCCTGGGCAGCAGGATCCAGTGCAATTTCAGAGTCACAACCATCAGTATTATAGCAAAAAAGTGGGTGGGGGTGACCATACAAAAAATACACGTTCCTACAATACCTAAAAGCTATGTGGGATGAACGTGATGTGAGCTACAAGTTTAGTATCCCCTATCACCCCGAGAAGAATGGTTTAGTTGAGGGATTCAACAATACCATAAAAGGCATGATAATGGCCCATTTCTGAAAAACTCAGAAGGAGATTGAATGTCCAGTTACCTTGCCTCTTGTTTGCATACAGAGAGGTGCCACAGAAGGGGGTTGGCTTTAGTCCCTTTGAACTTCTGTTTGGCCATCCCGTAAGGGGTGCCTTAAGTTTGGTGAGCAAAGTCTGGGCGAAATCTCTAACAGAGCCCAAATTTGACAAATTGGACTATGTGCTAGGCCTGCGTTCACACATGGTTGAGTACATGAAAAGGGCAAGCAAGAATCTAGAGGCCATTCAAGAGCTTATCAAGCTTTGGTATGATCAAAAGTCAGCACTGGTTGAGTACAAATCAGGTCAGTTGGTGTGGGTATTGGATCCTGTGACTGCCAGGACCCTCCAGGACAAGTGGACTGGGCCCTATCCCATTTTGGAGAAGAAATGGCAAGTCAACTACTTGGTAGACTTAGGCACCCATGGGAGTACTCACAAAGTTCTCCATGTAAATCACCTAAAGCCACACCAGGACAGAGCTGGCATGACCATGCTCATGAAGGGGTTTACATTCCTCCTTTTGGCCTCCCTGTTAAATGACCCAAAATATGGTTCAGTAGAGGGTGTTGTGTTATCAGACTCTCTTACTGCACAATAGCATTCTAATTGCAGACAAGTCCTAAACCAGTTTGTGGAACTGTTTTCTTTGACCCCTAGTCAGATTACACAGTGCATCCATGATGTGGAGACTGATAGGAGCCTCCCTGTCAAAATCAAGATTTACATTGTCTGATCAAGTCAACTTCTGCATCAGGTCTGAGGTCAGCAAGATGCTTGGGGTTATAGAATCCTCCCACAGTCTCTGGGCTAGCCCAGTGGTACTGGTTCCCAAACCTCACTCAAAGGGAGACAAACCTGAGATGAGGTTTTGTGTGGATTACAGAGGTTTAAACGCATTCACTAAAACTGATGCACACCTCATGCCAAGAGCAGATGAGCTCATTGATAAGTTGAGTACAGCCACACTCTTGTGTATCTTTGATTTAGCATCTGTCGGGCTCCGCAGCAGCGCTCCTAACCCCGCCCGCGGCCTCTGATGCGAGCCCCGCCTGGTGACTCCTGCCAGCTGGAGAAGGTGGCTCTTGAGACATTCAAAAGGGAGGGGTCCGAAAGTGAAAGGCGCTTCGCGTTCCTTCCCTGACCCCACCAGGCCTCGCTTACCTGCATTCTCCGTCTCAGCTCCACTGTGAAGAGACGCCCTGGGTGTTTTTCTACCGGTGTCCTGCGGTGCTCTGTTCCTTCCTGGTTGACATTCTAACTCTGGGGCATAGAGTCTTCCTGGATTTCCCTCGTCTGTCAGCCCGTTTTGCTTCTCTCCTGAATGCAGCATTTCGCAGACTGAAAACTCCTGGTATCTGCATACCAAATAAACATACAAAGAGGTATTTCAAAAGAATCCTAGTTCAGCATCAAGGTAGGATACATATTATTCAAGTATCTCGTGGCTCATGATACTTATCTGATCTATTGCTCCTTCATTCATTGTGGAATTCCTTC
This sequence comes from Calotriton arnoldi, assembly GCA_963921515.1. Classification (NCBI taxonomy): domain Eukaryota; kingdom Metazoa; phylum Chordata; class Amphibia; order Caudata; family Salamandridae; genus Calotriton; species Calotriton arnoldi. Next base: position 624,612 of record CAWUFW010010057.1, on the reverse strand, counting down.
CCACCTTGACCTTGTTTCATTTTCAAGATGTCTCCATATCTCTTACTGCAAATAAAGAGAGATTACCTTTTAACCACTGCTATTTCACTGTAAATTATGCACTTGACCTTGCACCTTTTTTGTGCCCTACGTTTGTCCCATTTATTTGTTTCTCCTGACTAGGAAAATAAGTTATTTGGTTTTTTCCTGGTGTTCAGGCGAACTATATGATTTTTTGTGGGTCAGTTGGTTCTCTACAGTGGTTGTTGTTAAGGTTAGTATGTTTCACATTTATCATTGTTTACAGCTTAAATTCTGCAGTCCTTAGAAATAATAAGTGTGTGTTTATTTTCTAGATACATTGTGTGAGCCTCGTGCTCTAGTTCTTTGATATTGTCTTCATACAACTGCTGAATCTGCAACAGGTAGAACACTAGAATACCACTTAAGTATATAACGAAACCCTAGGTCAGAGAGAGAGTCATACTTATGTATATGTTTTCTCCATTAGGAATCCTGGTAACAGCGAATTGGACAGACCAGTGGACTCTACTCCTTCTCCCTTTCCTTGTTAAGTTTCCCCTTCTTCCCCACCTTCCCTCTTTGGCTTTGACTCTGTTGGGCAGAAGAGGTGGGTGAGGGAAGTAGGGATCTAGCATCGGTTCCATCCATTTCGCCCCTGTGGAAAACCCAGGTGAGCCTCACAGAACGTGACGTTTTTATTTCTGGCCAGGCATAATGGAGGAACGCCAGATTACATTAGCCGATGTGGCACATATGATAGGGAATCTACAAAAAAAAAAACAAGCTTTGACACTTAGAGTAGATGCCCTACAACACGCCTCCCGAGTCCAACCACCTGACCCAGTGCCTGGAACCCATGGTACCTTTTTCACATCGCACTCGCCTTCTTCTGGTAGTTTGTCTCCTGTATATCACATTACAACCCACTCCTCTATCCCTTTAGCACCCCCAGAAAGGTTCCTAGGGGACTCAGCTAATTTTGCCACGTTCATTAATCAGTGCCAATTGCATTTTGTGTGCAAAGATTCTTGCTTTCCCACCGAGCAATCTAAAGTAGCGTTTGTCTTGTCCTATTTGGGTGGTACAGCAGCTACATGGTCAATCCCATTAGTGGATATAAATGATCCCTTATTGTATGATTATAGGTCTTTCAAGGAGGAGTTACGACATCTGTTTGACAGGCATTCATTTATGCAGCCTGTGGACACTGAGCTCTTAAATCTAAAGCGAGGATCGAAGGATCTCATGACATATGTCTCTTGTATAACAGGCCAGTTGCTGAAGCTGGATGGTCTGAAGCCAAACGCAGTGCTCTCTTTTACAAAGGATTTAGAGATGATTTGAAAGACATGTTAGAGCAAGTTGTAGACCCTCCAGATACTTGTGATGGGCTAATTGATTTAGTAATTAAATTAGATCACCGTTTGCATGAGCGAAAACGTCAGAAGGGACGAATTGAGACCAAGTTCCCTACCTTTAGAGAAAACAAGCCAGAGTCCAACAATCCTGTTGAGGACCCTGAACCTATGCAGATAGGCAGTATTTAAGGACACTTGAGTAATAAAGAGAGGCAGAGACAAAGGGACAATAAATTATGCCTGTTCTGTGGTAAATCTGGACACTTCTTGAGAGACTGCCCTATCAAACCTAAAAGGCGTACGGAGTCGGGAAACTGACCAACCTGAGCAAGGTGGAGACAGATTGCTCAGGTGAGACAGGTTTAATGGTCTCTCATTCTCAACTTTTATGTCATGATCACATACCCTACCCCATGCACCATTTTTTCTTTATAGCTCAGCTGAGCTGGCGCAATGATAGTGTAGAGGTACAAATTATGCTTGACTCAAGTGCCACTGGGAGCTTCATAGATTCCACATGGGTTGAGAGTATGGAAATCCCCATTGAACCAAAAAAGACAGTGGAAGTCGTTAAGACTATTGATGGGAGTCACATGAAATCTGGACCTGTCACTCATTCCACCAAAGAATTGGGGGCCAGATATACGACCATGTCATTTAGCGACTCGCAAATTGCGCTCAATTGCTACTCGCAATTTGCGAGCCGCAAAATGACATGAACAGCAGTGTCTGAGACACTGTTAGCGATTCCTAATGGGGTCGCAAATTGCATGCCTCATGCATATTAATGAGGCACTCGCAATGTACGACCCCATTAGGAATGGCTTGCCCTCCCAGGTACGGTGGCCTGCTGGGCTCTGCAGACCTCCAGTTCTGGGACTGCCTTGAAATAAAGCAGTTTTTTTTTAAAATGCAGCCCGTTTTCGTTAAAGGAAATCGGGATGCATTTAAAAAAAGAAATATTTTTGTTTCATGTTTTTGGGGCTGGTAGTGGTCCCTGGGACCACTGGCTGCACCTAAAATATATTTTCACAGAGTGGGAGGGGTCCCCTGGGGACCCCTTCCCATTTGCGAGTGCTTTACCACCCTCTTGAAGAGGGCAGTAAATTGCGAGTGTTTTGCGACCGCAATTGCGGTCGCAAAACATTCTTACATAGGCCTCTGACTCGCTATTAGGAAGGGATGGCCTTGGAACGCCCCTTCCTAATGGTGACTCGCAATTCCTATTTAGCAAATCGCAAAAAAATTGGGACTCGCTAAACAGGGATTGTACATGGCCCTATTAGATTTTGCATGCGCAAACGGGTCGCAAACCCGTTTGCGCATGCAAAATAGGGTCGTACATCTGGCCCTGGGTTTCCACAAAGATGACAAACATTTTGAAACCATCCAATTTGATGTCATTTCTTCACCTCAATTTCACGCAATAGTAGGACTCTCTTGGTTGATGAAACATGACCATGATATCAATTGGAGAGACCATACCATGGTTTTCTACCTCCGATTATTGTAAGAATCATTGTCTAAAAAGTAATACCCCATTACAACACGTAGCCGGAATTACTGATTCCAGTTTACCAGTATTACCTGACTGTTATGATTCCTTAAAAGAGGTGTTCAATAAAGCTAAAGCCTCTGTCCTACCACCCCATCGTCCTTACAACTGCTGCATCGATCTAGTACCTGGAGCAAAGATTCCATGCAGTCGTATATGTGCCTTGACTGAGAAAGAAAACATTTATTTGAGAGAATACTTGGACAACATGTTGCAGAAGAGATTCATTCGCCATCTAGATCAGCAGCCTCGTCTCCCCTTTTCTTTATACCCAAAAGAGAAGGGGGTCTTCGGTGTTGCATAGACTACAGAGCCCTTAACTGTGTAACAATAAAGAATAGATACCCTCTGCCTCTGATTCAATCCTTACTCGATCAAGTACAACAGGTCACCATTTTCACCAAGCTTGATTTAAAAGGCACCTATCCTTTGGTTAGAGTAAAAGAGGGAGATGAATGGAAAACTGCTTTGCGTACGAAGTTCGGGCTTTATGAGTATTTGGTTATGCCCTTTGGGCTATGTAACGCCCCTGCAGCTTTCCAATTCTTTATTGACGATGTATTAAGGGAAACATTGGACGTTAACACTATCGCCTATATAGATGACGTTCTAATATATTCTTCATAAACCGAAGAACACATCGGACATGTTAAGAGCGTACTAACACGCCTCAAAGATAACAATCTTTATGTGAAACTAGACAAATGCGAATTCCATGTTCCTGAAGTTACCTTTTTAGGTTTTGTGTTGTCAGCAAAAGAAGTGCTTCAGGCACATGAATCAGAAGAAATCAAAGACCTAGAAACCAAACACAAAGGAGTTAGAATCAACAAACGGGTATACATTCAAGGAGGCTTAGTTCTCCCTACCAAAGAATTACAGTTACAAGCGCTGGAATGGTGTCATGTACACGTGTTATGAGGACACCCAGGGCACAAAAATACCGTTGCCCTGCTCAAAAGACATTTTTGGTGGCCTTCCATGAATCAGGATATTCAGTTGTATGTTCAACACTGTTAGGTCTGTGCTCAGAGTAAAAGTTCACATCAGGTCCCAGCAGGGCTATTATCCCCTCTGCCCACTCCTCCTACACCATGGCATTCCATTTCTATGGATTTTATTGTAGAACTTCCACCCACTTAGCAAGGGCATACTGTCATATTTGTAGTTGTTGACATGCTATTGAAAATTTCCTATTTCATACCTTTGAAAGCCTCACCTGACTCCAAAGAGCTTGCTTACATTTTTCTCAAACATGTGGTGTGCCTACACGGTCTTCCTTCTGTTAATATATCAGATAGAGGCCTCCAATTCATGTCTAAATTTTGGAAAGGATTGAACACTTTGCTAGAAATAGATGTAAGGCTCTCTTCTGCTCATCATCCCCAACAGACGGCCAGACTGAAAGGGTTAATCAGTGTATTGAACAATATTTAAGGTGCCAATTTTTGCAAGTAGGCAGCGATTGGGACACTTTTCTTCGGACTGCAGAGTTTGCCTATAACAATGGTGAGCACAAATCCATAGGAGTATCCCCATTTTTTGTAACTACGGTTTTCACCCTCGTTGTGGCTTCGTATCTCCTCAGGCTCCTACTACTACTCCTGCTGCCTTGGACCTTGTGACTAACCTCCAAGATATTCATGTTGCAGCTAAACAGAATTTGGAGGAGGCCAAACGTAGGTATAAGGAGGATGCTGATCACCATCGTCGACCACCTCTGGATTATGCAGTTGGCGACAAGGTTTAGTTGTCCACTAGAAATATCAAGGTTAAAGGGACGAGGCAATTTAAACCATGCTTTATTGGTCCCTATGCTATTTCTAAGATTGTAAATCGTTTTGCCATGAAACCCGACTTGCCTGACTCCTTACGAATCCATCCTGTTTTCCATGTGTCTTTGTTGAAACCTGTGGCCCCTGGTACTGTTGTACCTGCTCAGCCTCCCCCTATTTTGGTGGATGACGAACATGAGTTTGAAGTAGCCTATATTGTGGACTCTCGTAGAGTGAGGCGTAGGCTACAATATTTGATTCACTGGAAGGGTTACAACCTGAACGAAAAGAGTGTCTGTCACACTGACTTTTGCTCAGCCTGACAGACATTCTTCTTGCTGGTAAAAAGGTGGGTTTGTGGCCCAATAACCCATATGGATGGGCCACTGCTGTGTAAATGTACAGGGCCACACAAGACACCTCAGTTTTAGAAAATGGGCTTCTTATAGGGGGTAGATCTGGCTCCTCCAACGAGTAGCTCGTGAGCTACTGGTAGCTCTCCATCTACCTGCAAGTAGCTCTCCTGTATGCAGCCCAGCTTACTAAATCAGAATATTTTGCTTAGCTAAATTAATTTATGATACCAAAATTGAAAAACATGTATTTGAGACAAACGTGTATTTTCAGAACTCATAAGCTGATGTTTGTAGATAAATGGTTGAATTTTGAAAATATATTTAAGGCTGATATTTGAGTGATAAATCATGCAGTGTTGGGGAGACTTACCATTAATATCACCTTGGCGCCAGAAGCATTGCTGCTATGACTGCTATATCATTTATGTTGGGACATTCCACAATGAGAAATCCATTTTTACATTACTACTGGCACCCGTTCCCGATGACCTGAGGTGATCACTGTTGTAATGTTGCATATGGTGGCCACTAATGTAATCTTGTCTGATGTGGTTGGTATTAAAACTCCAATATTGTTAGTAGCTCAGGATGCTTTTCATTGAACATAAATAGCTCATATTACAGAAAAGGTTGGAGACCACCGGGGCAGACACTTTATTTGTTTGTATACTCCTTTACAATCTGCTATGGTTGAGAAACATTCAAAACAAAGCCAATATGGACGCTTGAAGTATGTGAGAAGCAAAGCTGTGCAATTATAGATTGATAACATTTTCTTTTTTTAAAGTCCTACCCATGAAGGGCTGTTTTTAACAGATTCAAACTTGTTCAATGCTGGCTCACCTGAAAGTTTCCGGGGTCCACGCGGAGGTTGTAGGCGTGCAGGTCGCTGAGTTTAGACAAGGCCTGCTCCAGGCTGTCCATGTGCTTGGCTGCCTCACCGATGGCGCCCAGGACCTTGCCTCCATGTCGCTTCACGTCAGCAGAGCTCTTGGAGAGGTCGAAGTGACTGAAGTAGGTCCTAGTCTGACCGAAGCTGGCAAACAGCCTGGAAAAAAGGATATCTGCTTTAATAAAAAAAATTACTAAAAAGCACACTCACATCAATTTTCTATCCAGCATTGCTACTTTAGACAACAAATACATGTATGAAATGGCTATTGCAGTGGCAAAAATGGAAATAAATGTGTTTTTGGGCATTAGTGGAGATGTAGGAAAAGATTAAAGTCGTAACAAAAAGTCTGACCCTGAAAATGCCAATTGTTGGCTAAAGGTTTTGGCCAGAAATTCTAATCAACTAGAAAGCATAGAATTACAGTGATCCATTTGCTTTAACCTCTTATTCCTGTAGGCCATCATCTCTGAACATTTCCTTCATGACTTGCAAGCCCTTACCATTGCCCCGAAGGCTCCAAACTCTTACCTCGTAGCTTCTAACCTTTTCCCAATCTTCCTTTGGGCTCTAACCCCAACTCTTAACCCTCATCAGTCTAACCTTTTACTAATCACTCTTGGGGCTGAAACCAATTTCTACTTTACTGTAGGTTCAAAACTGTTGCCCCAATGGGATCTATCCCCCGGTCACTTCCTCTGTGCACACTAACCATTTACCACTTCACCCAAGGAATAACTTCTTACCACTACGTCCATGAGCCTTACACTCATACCGCCTCCCCAAAGTATTAACCTCTTACCACTCCCACTATAGGCCTTAATCTCACCTTCTGCTTTCTCAGCTGTCCCAGTGACATGTTTTGTGCTCCATACAGATGCCCCACCATGCTTAAAGGGACTGCGTACTGTCCAGTAAAAGCCCAGGCTGTACCCTGCCCCTTTTGACTACATTGCTTTTTGCAATAAGGGCAAAGATCTGCAAAGCACAGTGACAGCTTTGCTGCTGGTTCACTGCTGGTGGAGACACAGAAACTCTGTGTGCTCATCTAAGACAAGCCCATGTCTAAGCTACCTGGATGATTCAAGGGTTGGTGTAAATCAGAACACAGCCAGGTGTGCCAGGAAGGTGTACCAATATTGGAGCCAAGATGTTGTATTTAATAGCAAACATCAGTTTGAGGTCTATGTACACTAATCCGCCGGCAGAAACACCATAAATGTGGATATTGCCAGCAGGCTTCACCAAATAGGGTTCATAATTGCCTAGCAGGGGCAGACCACAGTCAGCGCGCACACACCCTATGAGCAGCACTCAGGCACTTTTAGGAATCTGCCCTGATCTCAAACTCCTAACTGTTGGTAATGCTGGAATAATCAATTACGTGTCAATAGGAAATTGCTACGAGGCAAAGGTCAGCCCCAGATGTGACTGTCTCTTTTTTATAAGAGAAGTAAAAAACTAAACACAACTGTCAAAATGTGCATCGCCATGATATAGATCGATCTTACTTTAAATATTTACACACCATACTAGACACAGAGAGAGCGAGTTGGTCTCAGTGACCCTCTCCATAGTCCTCACCTGTCCAAGGCTTCTCCTCCGAGGGCATCGCAGTGGCCAGAGATCTTTCCCCAGATGCCGACCACCAGGACCTTCTCTTCAGCAGACAGAACCATCTTGAGCGGTGTGTGCTGGCGGGCTCAGGATCCACAAGAGATGGAAGTTAGAGACAGTCCGTGCTGTGTGCTGGACAAAGACCCTTTTAAAGGGGAAGGGGGCCGAGGAGCCTGGCAACCTTCCACCGTGATTGGTCAGTTTTGGATCCCACCCAAGGAGGCGGGGCTATCTTATCTCCCTGAAACACTGGCAGGGAGCAGGTGTATCTTTGCAGCATGACGTGCAAAAAAGGCCTAATCTGTGGGTTGCTTCATTAACTTGACCAAGAAAGACATTTCTGGAATTTCAAACATGTGTTTCAAGGTATTTTACATTGTTTTAGGTATTTTTATGAACAATGAACTTTCATCATTAGTTGGAAAGCCTTGCAATTGAAAAAATGCACACTCTGGTAACAGAGAATATGGTAGTTGCGTTCTTACTCGGTGCTATACTCACGTTGAAGATGACAAAATGCTTCTGTATGATAATATACATTAGCATTACTAAATGTGCCTACACGGAGCAATAGGTCAAGCCGGGTTGGTAGAAAGAACAACAAGCATTGGCATAGCCAATAGGTCTCGCCTTTGGGGCCTTATAAGTGTTTAGACAGAGCTATTGACTTTGTTAACGTTTTTAATATGTGTTGTAGAGCGTTGGGAATGTTGTGCAGAATGTTAAAAAGTTATGTTATAATAAAAAAGTGGTATAACCATTTTTGTCACCTTTTATATAAAAAAATTCTTTTAAGCCCCAGAGACTCCCTCCGGACCTCTGGGTGGCAATTTGTCTGAGCCCTCTGTGCTCTACAGCTTTAGATTTGGTTTCAGCTGTTTTAAAAAAGTAGGAAAGAAGCGTTAGAGGCGCTGCATAGAGTTACTGCTAATGAAGCAAAATAGCATTTTAGTTTTGGAGCACTCCCTGCATGTAAATTAAAATAAAAGGAACGTGTGCACCATTTATTATAACATCAAAAAGTACTCTTCTAATGTTGTATTATAATGGGGAGAGAAGACAAAATTGAGTTCTGGAAAGTAGTAGCTGCGCACACAAAAGTGAAACAAAAATTAAAATTAAAAATATATTATAGTGCAGTGTAGGAGTTTAAACCAAATAGAAAGCATAGCTGTGTGCACCCCTGGGAGGATAGGGAGCCCAACTGAGCTTGCCTTTTCTGTGCGAAAAGATCTTTTCTTTTAGATTAACAGTCCCTGAAGTCCTGACAGTGAATGGGGCTTAAACAAAGTCAATTGCCCCAAATCACCATATGTTAGGGTGACGCCAAGACTTAAATAACAACTTAGGCACCAATGGAAGTAATTTGGCCACAGTAACAGGATGTTTAGCAGAGGCTGTGATTCTAACCTGTTTTCCTGTGTTACAATTTGCAGCTGAGGTTGCATCTGCTCTCCAAAATGCCCCTTTATTGTTTAAAATATGTGCATGCTGCCATTTAATATAGGTTTTTTGGACACATTGCAGAACGAAAACATTAGTGGTGGGGGCAAGCTGGGTTGCCAGTCACTTTTAGAACACAGGCATTTGCAATGCAATCGGTCTCATATTTGTGAAAGTTAGAGCTATTGGCGTTGAAAAAGACATTGTTTTTTACTTTTGTTTGCAGTGGAGCGATCATATTTTCATAGCTCTATTGCCATTTGTATGACCTTGCAGTGTTGGAGAACCAGAAAATGGGAAATAGGTTATAAGGGAGGAGAGACAAAAGTTATATGCTGCTGTAGTGTCGGTCTCCGGGAGAGGGACACACGTGGAGGTAGGCCTGGCGCCGGACGGAGACACAAAGGGGCACACACGTTGCGTACTGTGGTGGCCAGCAACACACTAACCACGCCCGGTGCTCCAGGCTCTTTATTCCCACTTCACACGCTGTGCTGGCGTACGCCAGCACAGCCCATTACACTTACGCACCGGGGGGGTACGTTACATCAGCGGGTCCCGCCAGGCGGGAGGAGTTGGTCTCGCCTAGTGCCTTGCAACATTACATTCCTCATATACCAGGAAATGACAAACGTTAAACACAAACAACCTATTTGAAGTTCAAACGAACTAACGCACTGGTAGTCCATGACTCCAAATGTCTGTGTGGTTGTAACAAGAAAAAAGAAAAACAGGAACAGTCTTACTTATTCTCCGGTGGCAGGTGCGCCCACCCTGCTTGCCCTTTCCCCGGCTCGCCTCACTGATCGATGTGGCTTATTCAGACACAAAGTCTTGGTATCGTTGCGATGGCTTCGGGTGTGGCCGTAGGGCGTACTGACTCTGGCTGCCCCTCAGCGAGGGAGTGGGCGATGGCAGCCGGGGGTTGTCGGTTCCGCCGGGCTCAGCGTTCTCGCCTTCTTGGAAGGCAGCAGGGGGTGGCGTCCTGCCGGCATTCCCTGCTGCTGTCGCGGTGGAGTCTGCGGCGGCCGCCCCGGTAGGTTCTCCATTGGCGCTGGGGTGGTCCTCAGGTAGTGGTCTGATGATAGGGAAGTCTCCCACGCTGTCTCTGATGTCAGGGAAGTCTCCCACGTGGTCTCTGGGTACTCTCTTGAACTGTGACACATTCCTTGTTACAGACTCTTGGCCTCTACGGGCTGTGACTTGGGTGCCTTTGACGTTGACTACGACCCAGGGGTCTAGTTTGAAGGGCAGCCGGAACTTCCCTCCCGGGTGGCGATCTTGTACCAGCACCTGGTCTCCTACCTGGATCGAGGGTTCTTTGGCGTGCCTCCTCCGGGAAGCTTTGTCATTGGTGGCGGCTCTTCTGGCATTCGAGTGATTTTGTGGGTTTGCGATGTTCTCCCACACAGGATGGTGCGGGATGGTGTCCATCACGTTCCGACCGAGGCTTAGCTTGCTCGGGGAGATGCCGGTGGTGCAGTGAGGGGTGAGTTGGTACTCACGGAGGAACTGGTACAGGGCCTGTTCTAGGTTGTGGCCTTCTGCTACGGCAATCTGAATGGTTTTATTCAGGGTCCTCATCAGGCGCTCCACCTCGCCGTTGGCTTGAGGCCATCACGGGGTTATGCGGCGGTGCTTGATGTGGTTGGAGGCTAAGTAGTTGGTCAGCTCAACGCTCGTGAACAGGGGCCCGTTGTCCGTGCGAATTTCTTTGAACAGTCCGTGGGTTGCCATGATTTTTTCTAGCTTCGGGATCACTTCAGCCGCGGACGTGGTGCGCACGATTTCCACTTCCGGGTATCGTGATAAGTCGTCTATCACCACCAGCATGTGTGAGCCTCCCGGAGGCTGCCGAAATCCGTGCTCACTCTTTCCCGCGGTGCACCGGGGGCGGGTTCAGTGACAATCGGTGCGGGTTTATCCGGAAGGCTGGTAGCTAGGCAGACAGGGCATCGTCTCACAATTGCTTCCACTTGCTGGTCGAGGCCGGGAAACCACACCTTGCTCCGAAGCCTGCTTTTGGACTTGACAATCCCTTGGTGGGCGCCGTGTGCCAGGAGGGCAGCTTTGTGGGTCAGACTTGCCGGTAGTACCAGGCGGGGGCCTCTCAGGAGACAGCCATCTTCGGTCACTGAGAGTTCTTGGCGAACAATGTATAGGGCCTTCAGACTTGACTGAGCGGTCTCCGTGCGACGTGGCGTAGGGCTCTGTAGCGGTTTCCAGTCACCTGATGCGAGCGCTTGGATCGCCAGCTGAAGACAGTCATCCTCCCTGGTGGCTGCGATGACGTCTGTGAGGGAGATAGGAAGGGGCCTTGACCTGTCCACGATCAGTCTCACGTATTCTTCAGTTGCCGCTGCTTCCGCTGCCTCCGGGATCGTGACGGGCCGAGCGTGTCTAGAGAGGAAGTCTGCTGGATTCCGGGTGCCTGGTTGGTACTCAACGGTCAACTGGAACTCCTGGAGCTGTAGGACCCACTTCTCAATCCTCGGGGGTGGGCGAGACGAGGAGCCTTGAAACAGCGGGATTAGCGGTTTGTGGTCGGTGACGACCTTGAACGGGTGGCCATACAGGTAGATGTAGAAATGCCGGCAGCCCCACAAGATGGCAATTGCTTCTTTTTCAATTTGGGAGTACCGTTGCTCTGTGGGCGTGAGCGTCCTGCTGGCGTAGGCCACTGGGGCCCATTCTCCACACGACTGCCGCTGGGCCAGAACCGCACCGAGGCCCGTGGGACTGGCATCCACCATCAGCTGGGAATCTCGTCGGGGATCGAAGTACACCAGAGTGGTATCCGCTGACAGGGCTGCCTTTGTGAGCTTGAAGGATTTGTCGTGTTCAGGCTCCCACGACCATGGGTTGGAGGCCTTTGTCAAGTCTTCGAGCGGGCCGGTGAGGTCAGACAGATTCTTGATGAAGCGCCCACAGTATGTCACCATACCTAGAAAGCTGCGGACACCTGACACGGAGGTAGGGGCTGGAGCTTCTTGTATATCCCTTACTTTGTCCGGGTCCGGGCCGAGGCCTTTTTCGGAGAATTTGTAGCCGAAGAAGCTGATGTCCCGTCGCAGGAAGTCGCACTTCTCCCGGTGGAGCATGAGTCCACAGTCGCGGAGGCGCGCGAAGACAGCTTGGAGGCGGAGGAGGTGTTCTTCCAGTGTTGGGGCGTGCACCAGGATATCGTCACTCACGTTGAGGACACCTTCTAGCCCGTGGAGGATGTTTTTGATGATGTTCTGAAAAACTTCGGCCGCACTGGAGATGCCAAAGTTAAGTCGCGTGTACCTCCAGAGTCCTGCGTGTGTTGAGAATGTGGTGATGGGGCGTGAGTCTGGGTGTAGAGGTATCTGGTGGTAACCCGATCGTAGGTCCATCTTCGAGAACCACTTGGATCCTGCCAGCTCGCTGACGATATCGTCCACCGTCGGCGTGAGGTGGCGTTCACGTTTTATGGCTAAATTCGGAAGGCGCATGTCCACGCAGATGCGCACGGCGTCCGGTTGTTTCGGTTTCTTCGCCACCACAATGGGTGACACCCAAGGCGTCGGTCTGCTCGCCCGTTCAATGATGCCTGTTTTTTTGAGTAGCCGCAGCTCGGCCTCCACCTTCGGCCGCAAGTGGAACGCAATCCGCCGGTGCCGGAGGGCGATCGGGGCCACCGATTTGTCGATGTGGAGTCGGATGGCCGGTCCTTTCAAGCATCCGATTCCTTCGAACAGCCCCTTGAAGTCTTGGAGGACGCCGTTGAGGTCATGGGCGTGCACGTTGAAGGCGAAGTGGATGAGGTGGAGGTCTTGTGCTGTGCGGCAGCTGAGGAGGAACCCTGACCCGTCCTGTGACACGTAGACTTTCGGTGGTTGGTTGGTGGTCGCGTGAGAGAGATCTGCTTGGAAGACACCGCGCAGCTTCAGGGGCGCACGGGTGCCGAATGCATACACCTGTATGTTGGTGTTACGGAGTGCTGGAGGACCAGGCAAACTTCGGTAGACACTCTCGGCCATGAGATTGATGGTGGCTCCTGTGTCGATGAGGGCGGCGACGGAGTGACCTTGTATTCCGATGGTGCAGATAGGTGCGGACAGTCGGGCGGCTGTGAGTGTGTTCAGCATCCGTACTACATGGACTGTGGCCACATCGTCTTCATCCATGTCGCTGTCGGGGGACTCCCCCGGGTTCGGTTCGATGACGCGCACCTGTGTCTGCGAGCCTCTGGGGCGCCTACTCTGCGACGATCGGCATACTTTAGAGAAGTGATTCAGCTTCCCACAGGCGCTGCAGGTCTTGCCGCTGGCTGGACAGGGTCCGATGTGTGGCAGGGGGCCTCCGCACCACCCACACGGACGAGTCTGTGGGCTCCGCCGGGGGAGCGACGACATCGGCTTGGAGGGTTTTGGCCGGGCGTCCCGCCCCTCTGTGCGTATCGCATTCACCGGCTCTTCCTTGATCGCAGGGGTTGAGGCGGGGTCCATATGTGCCGCCCGTGCTTTGGACAGCTCTTTGGAGCGCCCCAACGTCAGGATGGCCCTCATGGGCATGTTGTGTTCTTGTAGGATGCGCTCGCGGAGCTTGGACGAGGCGCACCCTTGGATAAATTGCGCTCGGATCTCGTCCTCGTCCGGGAGGGTGCACGTGCTGGCAAGTTCTTTGAGGCGCGCATAGAAGATGTCGACAGACTCGTCTGGCAGCTGCCGCGCCTGGCGGAGGAGGAACCGTTCGTAGTCAGGATTGGCGAATGGTTCGAAGTGTGCTGTGATTGCATCCCGCATGGAGGCGTAGTTCCGTGGGGGTCCACCTTCTCGGACAGTCTTCGAGATTTTGTGGATCTCAGCGCCACCTAAGTGAAGGAGCATAGGATGTCTGCGTGGCGCCGGGATATCCGCTGCGTCGAAGTAGGTTTCGAGGCGCTCCACCCACGATTTCCATCGTGCTGCCTGTGACGGAGGAGGGTCGGTGACCGTGAAGGGTTCCAGAGGCGGGACGGACGTCATGGCGGGGCGGTGCAGTGGTGGGCAGTGTGCTGCGCTGTGCGGGCCTTGGGTCAAAATGGCAGTGTAGCACCACGATGGTGGAGCAGGCAATGGGCTGCGCACACGTGGAGCGGGTGTGGCGGCCAGGCAGGCCCTTGCCGAGCGTAGACTCGATGCGGCAGATGTGGCAGCTCAGGTCGTTGGCCCACCGGCGTAGAGTAGGATGAGGTGACCGTGGGGAAAGCACCCACGTGGCCTTGCGGTGCACCGCAGCGGCGGCAGGGGGCGCTGCGGCGGGTGTAGCGTTGAGCAGCAGTGGTGCAGCAGCGTGAGGCCGTTGGCAGGCTGTGGCCGCGCTCGCGGCTGTGCGGTGCCCTGCGGTACCGTCAGGGGGTGCTGCAGCGGGAGACTGGTGCGGCTAGAGCTGGAGGCAGGTCGCAGAAGCACCGCGTGAGAGCGGGAGCGGGCACTCACTGCAGGGATCTTCCAGGCGGCCGCGGAGCTGTCGCTGACCGGGAGTGGCAGGGGGCGCCTCGCACAGCTGCCGTCGCGCGGCGGCTGGATCCGCGGAAGCACTGTGAGGAGAGGCTGGCACTTCGGGCCGCTGCGGCGGCAGCTGCAGGATGCTGCGGAGCTTGCACGAGGAGCATGCAGGGAGCCACCTCGTCGCCAGTGTAGTGTCGGTCTCCGGGAGAGGGACACACGTGGAGGTAGGCCTGGCGCCGGACGGAGACACAAAGGGGCACACACGTTGCGTACTGTGGTGGCCAGCAACACACTAACCACGCCCGGCGCTCCAGGCTCTTTATTCCCACTTCACACGCTGTGCTGGCGTACGCCAGCACAGCCCATTACACTTTCGCACCGGGGGTGTACGTTACATCAGCGGGTCCCGCCAGGTGGGAGGAGTTGGTCTCGCCTAGTGCCTTGCAACATTACAGCTGCCTGAAAAAAAACAAGCTTTACTCGAGAATAATAAAGAGTTTACGAGCTTGACACAAGAAAACAACAGATGTAGTTCTATATACCATGTCCACCATTTCGCCAAGTCCTATAAGTACACTCTGAGACATTAACTCCTATGTAGAAAAATAAACATCAGAAAGACATTTATTCGATGTCACCTTGTTTTTCTGCTGCGCTAGTTGCTCATAGAGTGTTATTAGATGAATGGTCGTTTTCACCTAAACTATGATTTTTGCGTTCAGCGACCTTATGGCTCGCATGTTAGAGTTGTTTTCTGTTTATTTGCTCATTGCTGCATTTTTAGAGGTATTCGCCAGTCATACCTTAAAGGAAAAAGCTGTTACCAAAAGCTACAAATACGCTAGATAGTGTACCGTTTTGTCATCTGTGCTGACTGAACACAGATATTTAAACAGTTTAAACAAGCCATGGCATTTAAGTAGTGTTTGTTGTTAAAATAGAGGTGAAGATACTTGCCTTACCCAAGAGTCTTGCAACATTTTCAGATTGAGTGCGTTGGAAAATAGGAACGGATTTGGGGAAACAAGGGAGACTTTCTATCGGGTGGCTGGATTAAAGTCTACATTGCAGATGGCTTGAAGACTTCTGGGGGATAAGGATACCACAAGGGGAGAGGTACCTGATAGGCTGCTGTGCTCGGGTGCGGCATCCGCCGGAGAGTACTAACGGCTAAGCATTGTTTTCACTTACTAGGGGAGCAGTGTGGTGCGCCGGGTAAGGGTGCAGAAGACTGTTTTGAGCTCTCGCTGTGTCGTGGCACCGAAGTCTGTCCCGGAGCACGGCATTCTGAAAGATTATGCAGCCGTAAAGCGGAGCAGTGTGGTGAGCATGCAGATGAAAACTTAAAATAAATACTGTCATTTGTAACAGCTGAACGGTAGTAACAGCTGAGCGACAAAAGATAAAGCACTGCTCTCGTGAATCGGGAGCCGCGCTGAGAGTTAAAGTATAGTTATTCTTTTAATAAAATGGAGGCACGTCCGCCACAATAAAAGATACAGCATGTGAAATAGAAGCAGGAACAACATGTTAAACCTAACGCGTTTTACACTTATTATTTATAAATGACACGAGCATGAAGGGAGGGGGGGCCGGAGAGTGCGAACAGCTGAGCGTTGTTTTCACTTAACTGGGGAGCAGTGTGGTGCGCGAGGGGGCGGAACACTACTCCGAGCTCTCAACGTATTGTGCCACCGAAGTCTGGCCGGAGCATGGCATGCTGAAAGATTAAATGGCTGTAAAGCTTGCGCCATACGGTTCGAGTCTCTGCGTCATGATGATAAAAACTAAAAATGCCACTTCAATAACAAGCTGATTATAGGTGGGCAAGCAGTGCACCAGCGCAGCAATCGCGGCACCGGTGCTTTACCTAAACCATGTTAAAAGTAAAGCGCGGGTGCCGCGATTGAGCAAAAGTAAAGAAATAGAAAAAAACATCTATTTCTTTACTTTTGCTACAACCGCGGCACCCACGCTTTACTTTTAACATGGTTCCAGCGGGAGGAGCTGGACGCGCTCTGTGGTGGGGGAGGGGGAGGGGCGTGCGTTGAGGCATGGGAGAGCGAGACAAATGTCAGATGGCGGCTGCGCGCGTGCACGCGCGCGTAACCGCAAGCTGGTGGCCGGCAAAAGTAGCACTTTCCAAAGCCCCTTACTAAATGTCTCGAAGAACAGCGCATGCGCGCTGGCTCAACGAGACCTAAAAATGAAGGAAAAGGTAACATCTGGGATTCTCAAAGTTTCATGTTATAGGACATTGGTTTAAATACAAGGAAGGAATATTTACCGATCAAGGTCCTTTTCTGAGTATTTCTAATTCAGATGCAGACAGGAGTTTGTGCCCACTAGACATTATAAGTCGTGCAGAATTTTGCTGTCTTTTTCCGCAAACAAATTCCTACGAATTTGTGTGGGGAAAAAATACAATTTTCCAGGTTTCACAGCTCGAAAGGGGAGAATCAGACTGTACTATTAAATTCTGTTTCTTTCTGAGGGGTGGAACCGGAGTGAGAATGTATTACTGTATCTGGTACATACCGCAACACATTCCTGCAAGAAATTACCTCCCCAAATTATTAAGGGTGGGCGGCAAATTCCGTTCCGCTCGCGGAACTTGCAAAATTTCGGCATTTCCGCGTTCCGCGCGGAACGCGGAAATGTCGAAACTTCCGCGATCCGCGGCGGAACGGAATTAGGGTGCAAGAGAAAGCACTGAAGCAGGTGCCCGAGTTGAAGCTCAAATTCTGTAACGCATTAATCAGCACAAAAATTCGTGAGCAAGGTCGAGGCTAAGCAGGAGTGCTTTCTGCCCATATCTACCGTCAAACATTAGCTGTAATCCCCGATGGAGGTCTTTGCATCCTTGATTTTCCCGAGCGCAATACCCGTGTAGATCCAGTGACCAGGAGGTTCTTCCTCCTCATCTGCTGCTCAGATCCTGCTCTGACCCTTTATAAACAAGAGGCATGTGAACAGGCCTAGAAGCCCCGCCCGTTTGCCCCCGCCCCACATACACTAGTGGTATGCACCGTCTTCCCGCCCTTTCCCCAGAATGATGGACAGCTTATTCAAAGGACCCCAGCGCTTTCGGCGCGGTGGCAAAGTTACAGCACACAGGTCACTGGGGTCAATTCTTCTGGGCCTTTACGCAGCTGTAGTGTAGGAAAGGCACTATACATTTACCCAACGAGGTAGCACTTACCGATTAGCCAGTAGAAAGTACTCCAGTTGAGTAGAGGTATTGCACAAAACGGAGGCATCTTCGTGGATAAATATGCAGGGCAGGTGTGCAGAATTCGTGAGCGTGGTTAAGCAGATGTGCCTTCTCTCCATTTCCAACGTGAAAAGTTAGCTGTAATCCCCGATGGAGGTCTTTGCATCCTTGATTTTCCCGAGCGCAATCCTCGTGTAGAATTCCTGAGCGTGGTTAAGCAGATGTGCCTTCTCTCCATTTCCAACGTGAAAAGTTAGCTGTAATCCCGATGGAGGTCTTTGCATCCTTGATTTTCCCGAGCGCAATCCTCGTGCAGAATTCGTGAGCGTGGTTAAGCAGGTGTGCCTTCTCTCCATTTCCAACGTGAAAAGTTAGCTGTAATCCCCGATGGAGGTCTTTGCATCCTTGATTTTCCCGAGCGCAATCCTCGTGCAGAATTCGTGAGCGTGGTTAAGCAGATGTGCCTTCTCTCCATTTCCAACGTGAAAAGTTAGCTGTAATCCTCGAAGGAGGTCTTTGCATCCTTGATTTTCCCGAGCGCAATCCTCGTGCAGAATTCGTGAGCGTGGTTAAGCAGGTGTGCCTTCTCTCCATCTCTTCCATAGTGTAGGAAAGGCACTATACATTTACCCAACGAGGTAGCACTTACCGATTAGCCAGTAGAAAGTACTCCAGGTGACTAGAGGTATTGCACAAAACGGTGGCATCTTCGTGGATAAATATGCAGGGCAGGATTCAACGGGTGCAGCAAAATCTCCGCGAGCACGCGAAATTCCGCGTGCTCGCGGAGATTTCTTGCCATTTCGCGTAATTTTGCGGAACGCAACTCCGCAAATTCCGCCCACCCTTACAAATTATGAGACTTTTTTTTTTTTTTTTTTGAGAATTTTATATAGCGCTGGCTAGACCCAGAGGTATCAGAGCGCTTTACATGAGAAGATAATATAACACAAACATGGCATACAAGTAGAAAAAAAGATAAAGAAACAACGTGTGAAGTATACAAAAACAAAATAAATATACAGGTGCAAGAGCTATACATTTCAAGTAACTAGGTATATGATGTTCGGGGATGGACAGATAATACTGGACAAAATGTAACATGGTGATTGGAGATCAGGTGCAGGTCACAGGTTAGGACCCCCACAGATAATTGGGCCAAACATGGCGTATAAGTAGATAAAAGATAATGACAACAACATGTGAAATATACAAATCAAGTAGATAGACAAATAAAACAGATTAGATAAACGAATCAAATAGATAAACAGGGGCAGGAGCTATACATATCAAGTAATTAGGCCGATGATGTTCATGAAATGGACAAATATTACTGGACTAATATAACATGGTGAGATTGGAGATCGAGTGCAGGTCACAGGTTAGGATCCCCAATAATGATTGAGGAGGTGGATTTTGAGGTCTTTTTTGAAGCTGAAATAGGAGGGGTTGCAGCGCAGGTTTTTTGGGAGGGCATTCCAGATGATAGGGGCATTCCCAGAGAAGGAGCGTGATTGTGTGGCTTTCTTTTATGCAGTGGTGGTATAAGGAGGAGGGAGTTGGTGCTTCTCAGGGGTCGTGTGGTGCCCGCAATGTGGAGTTTCTTGGAGAGGTACTGTGGAGTGTTTTGGTGGAGGACTTTATGAGTGATGCAGGCAGTTTTGTATGCAGATCTGCCTTCAATGGGGAGCCATTTAAGAGATTTGAGAGCCGGGGATATGTGATCAAAGCGTTTGCCGTCTGTAATGAGCCTGGCGGCAAGGTTGAGCACAGCTTTGATTGGAGCAAGGTGGACCTTGGGGATTCCGTTGAGGATGGCGTTACCATAATCAATACGTGAAAGAACAAGTGACTGAACTACAAGTTTAAAATCATCGGTGGGTATAAAGGGTTTGATTTTCTTGAGGTGACGGAGAGTGAGGAGGGCTCCTTTAGCAGAGTTTTTGATGTGGACGTTAAGGGTTAGGGTGTTGTCGATAGAAATACCAAGAGATTTGACGGAGTTGGACAAGGTGAATGAGCAGTTGAGTGCGTTAAGGTCAGAGATCCATGATTGAACGGGGAGAGGGTTGTTTTTAGGGGAGAAGAGAATGATTTCAGTTTTATTAGGGTTAAGTTTGAGATGATTTGAGTGGAACCAGGTTTGGATTTTGGTGAGGGTGTTGTTCAGGTGTAAGATGTCGGCATGAGTTTTAATCTTGTAATAGATTTGTGTGTCATCAGCGTAGAGGTGGTAGTTGATGCCTGCTTGTTTAAGAATGAGGGTGAGGGTTCCATAAAGAGGTTAAAGAGGGAGGGAGAGAGAATAGACCCTTGGGGGACTCCAAGGGAGACAGGAGTGGGGTTAGAGAGACAGTTTTGAATTTTGATTTGCTGAGTTCGGTGTTGTAGGTAGGAGACGAACCATTTGTAGGCAATATCATTGAGGCCGAAACGGGTCCTAAGCACATTGAGTAGGGCTGAATGGTTGACTGTATCGAACGCTGCGGAGAGATCAAGGAGGATAAGAAGGCAGGTCTCGCCATTATCAAGTGAGTGGTGGATGTCATCGACGACATTGAGCATTGCCGTTTCGGTGTTGCAGCCTTTCCTGAAGCCTGATTGAAAGGGATCAAGTAGGTTGAAGTTTTCGATGTGTTTGTCTAGTTGTAGTAGGACACATTTTTCAAGGACCTTTGAGAGAAGTGGGAGGTTAGTGATGGGGCGGAGATTGTTTTGGTCATTGGGGTCGGCATTAGGGTTTTTGATTATGGGAGAGATTTGTCCAAGTTGAAGGGAGGTGGGGACACAGCCAGTGGAGAGAGAGGTGTTGATGATTGTGGTCCAGTATGGGGTGATGATGTGCTTAAGGGCAGGGACAAGGTTAGAGGGTAAGGGGTCTTTTGTGTGGGAGGACGGTTTAAGATTACCAATTATTTTAAGGACTTCTAGTTCAGTCACGGGGAGGAAGTTGAGCAAGGAGGCATTGTTCTTTAATTGTGAGTTAGGGAGTTGGTTTCCGGAGAGGTAGCAGGGTCAGCTGGTCGAGGGGATGTGGGGTAGGCATTAGAGGTGAGGACGGGTTTGCATTGGGAGTTGGAGGGGAGCTGTGTGGAGCAGAAGGATTGATCAATTTTGGCTATTTTTTCTGAGAAGAAGTGGGAAATTTCTTCACATCTGGCTGAGGAGGCGGTCAGATTAGGAGGTGCGGGGGAAGTTTGGTTACGAATGATTTTGAAGAGTTCCCTAGGTCTGTTTTGGATGAGACTTTCAGACAGAAGGTTCAAGTGAGGTGGGACATTCTGCAGGGTACCAGGGGCCCAACTCACAAACGTGAAGGGGGAAATGATCTGAAATTTCCTACAGTAGGATTGCTCCTACCATTGGAGCACATTTCCAAATTTAACGAAATTCACTAACAAACAAACAAAGTCGTCCTGGAAATCTCAGCAAGCCATGGAATGCTAGGAGTACATACATGTGCAACATTACACCCATGCATGATTCCCAACTGAATTAGTGTCACCTTCTGCATGCACAAATGTAACGCAAATATGCATTTGGATAATTATATTTTTTAGGTTTCTAGTTAACTTTATCTAAATTACTTCTAGTTTTTCAGTCAAAGGGCCACATGTATGTTCTTTTTTTTAAGGTCGCAAACGGCCCGATATGCAGAATTGGGCCATTTGTGACTGGAAAAAAGGCTTTTCCTATGTACCAAACCCTATTTATGATTTACGATTCGATGTTAGGAAGGGGCGTGTTTAGGGTACCCTTTCCTAATACCGAATCGCAGGGGTATGTAAGAATGTTTTGCCACCGAAACGGGGTCGCAAAACATTTGCATTTTACCACCAACTTCAAGTTGGTGGCAACCCTTCGCATATGGGAAGGGGTCCCCAAGGGACCTCTTTCCCTTGTGAATGGTAGTACAAACATTTTTTCAGAGCAGGCAGTGGTCCGACGGACCACTAGCTTCTCTTAAAAAAATGAAAAGAAAATGTCTCTTTTTTTTTTTTTAAATGCAACCCGTTTTCCTTTAAGGAACACAGGCTGCATTTTAAAAAAATGATTGCTTAATTTAAAAGCAGTCACAGACATGCTGGTCTGCTGACCCCAGCAGGCCACCATCCCCATGATTTTAGCGATTCCTAATGGGTCGCAAATAGTGACCTACCTCATTAATATTCATGAGGCAGGTCGATTTGCAACCACCTAGGAGTCGCTAAATGAGACTCGTGGAGTTTAATGCATTAGGAATAGCGATTACCTAAATGTGATTTACAGAAAATCACAATTAGGTAATCACTATTCCTAATATTGATCCATGAGGCCCAAAATGTTTTTAAATAATCAAAAATCAAGGCAGGAATGCAGAGAGGGAAAGTAGAACCAAACCAGAATGTGCCAAAACCACAACCCCAGAACCCTACAGGAGCGCTGGGGACACACAACCTGTAGGGCACAAATCTCCAAGAAATATTTGGGCAATTAACAGCAGGGCCGGACTGGGAACGCAAACCAGCCCTGGCAATTACGTCGCGCCGGCCATGAGATGGGGGGAGGTGGGTCCGGGGGGGGGGAGGGGTGCTGGTGGGAAACACTGCTGCTGCTTTTGTTACAGGGGGCCAATATTGCTGCACTGCTGCAAAACTGGCCCACAGTAACAAAAATGGCCCCCACCCTTCCGGCCCACCGGGAAAACGCCCGGTGCCCACTACGCCAGGCCGGCCCTGATTAACAGTTAAGTGCACACGCACCTCAACAGAAAAGTGGCGATGACAGAGGGCATGTAGCCAGAAGGCACCAACACAGACAGCCATGCCAAGGTAGCCCATAGTTCTCCAAAAATGTAGATTCACAGTGGCGTAGTGAGGGTTCCATGGACTTAATGCAAGCAAAGAAACTGTGTCCCCTCCCTTGGGTGTCACCCCAATCAGCCATCTGCCTCTGAGACTCCTCAACCTCCTTCACCATAGTCTGCACCTGCCACATCAACACTCACCACCATTCCCGGGCGCACGCCGTTGTATTACCGCTCCCTACACTGCAGTTCTGCAAATCCAAACCATAACTAAGGCTCCCAGTTTTCCACTTTTACAGATAAATACAAACAGAAAAGAACGTGTTTGCTGTCTGTATTTATTTTTAAAAGCAGAAAAATACAGAAAATTGTGCTTCTTGTGAGTGACTCTCCATCCTGTCCTTCATGAATTCTAGGCCAACAGTTGAGCACATCATGGAGAGTAAAAAAACAACAACATTACATTTCTTAAAATACAGGCATATGTTAATGAAAATTTGTATATAATGCTAATATTTAACTGTCGGTGTACTGTTTTGTTGTATTTGGCTGCTTGATTAGCTGAAACGTTACCGGTATCAAAGTATGAGTGCATGTTTATCAGTTAAATGCAGAAATATATCATTTTACATCTCTGTTTATTCTCAAAATACAAAATAAATATGGATAAATACCAATAAGATGGCCAAAAAATAAATATAGATAAATACAGCCGAAAATGGTGGAAAAAAAAAAAAAATACCATAAAACTGGGAGCCCTAACCATAACCCAAAAGAAGAGAGGAGAATGGCGCGTCGAAATATTTCTGTTAGCATTATTGTTACTGTACTAACGTGTACCAAGTAGACTTTGTTCAAGTTATTTCATTACTATCTAGATTATTTCACATTTATTCAGAAGCTAAACACAATGTAAACTCATTCTGCAGTCCCACATTGTCTCTCCTACCTATGAAGGTCTATCCCAGGCTACAATTCCAGGCACAAACACGAATTGTGAAATTAAGAAGAAAACAAATCTGGGCAATATAGATACATTGTGATTATTTTGGGAACTATACATTGCAACACAGAATTTGCCTAAACCTTTCTTTTATATTGTTTACAAAGTAGACACATGTTTTTCATAAGCACAGATGTGATGGCCCAGTCATGACTATTCATGTAACAGAATTTAAGTGAGTAACAGTGTCACGTGACATATGTAGTGTAATAAAGCCACACGGCTTTGGTAGAAGGCACTATATATAAACAGATCATTAGAATTGAGACACAGTTTGCATTACAGTGTCTCATTCTGGGGTGCAAACTGTCATTCCCTGAAATCCAGGCCTGTTTCCATGGGTCTCAGAAGGGTGACTAGACTACTTGTACCTATGGCTGTGTTAAGCTAATATAAGTGGCATCTGAGATCACAAGACACTTTTTCATAGAAGTTTTTTGTAGTATCAACTTTTTTTAGCATGAAATGTACCAAATACTCCCATCGAAGAGTTAATTTCTATATTTCCAGTACTTTGTGCTAAGTAACTTCAGATGTTTTACTACTTGTCAAAGTCTGGACTACACCTGTCCAACCCAGTAGCTGAACTTAATAATCACTCTTTTTTGACAGAGACCAGAATTTGCAGGAGAGCGCACAGCTTATTGACCTCTTCCGGTGCTAAGGAGTGAGGGTAGAGTGGTGCACTCTGCACCTACAAACATAGGCCTGTGCACTGCTTCAGCATGGCGTCCCTCGGCTACTGAGTGCATACACAATGAAATCTTCTCGCCCGCTTCCTTTGTCACTGACTAGGGGGCTCGCGTGGACCGTGTTAGTCAGAACCTTTGACACCTGTATACTTGCCATCATTCTGTAACCAAAACAAGATATGATTTATTATGTTTCACAAGTGCTAATTATAAAAATGAAAAAATCACAGGAAATTATATCATATGCTCGTTGACACCTTTTGTGGACATCTTCTGCTTGCATCCTGGAGACCAAAAAAAGTGCCAGAATGGCCTTGAAAGATTGACAAGCAGTAGCAGTGTCAGACCTCTCCTACTGCAACCTGTCTGAGGATCACTTCTCCTTTCTGAACCTGGGTCTGGTTAGGAGGGGTTGAAGTTCATGTAGAGTGGCCCTCAATGCATGCAAAGTTAATCACAGGTGAAGGGCCTCATCCAAAGCTCCTCACTGGGCCATCAACCGCTTCCCTCCAAGGTTTTGTTGCTGCAGAATAGCTCGGGCAATCTCTCGCCTTCTTTCATCGACACTTACTTGGAGTGGGAGCTTGCCACGCTGGCCCCAATTGATCATCGCCTCAGTGAGTCAGCAGAGGGGGAGGGGGTATCGGTGCTAAATCACAGACAGGAAGAGAAACCTGAACCTCTCTCATTTGGGCCATTAGATGCTTCCATCTTAATGCTTCTCTGAGTGGATTGAGGGTGATAATAAGAAGTCCTTATAGCACCCCAGGGAACACTGGGACCAGCTTGTCCTTTTATTTCCCTGGGCATATCCCCCTGGGCTGGAGCCTTTGAGGCAGGTTTTGAGAGCACAGGGCCTCTTCTGGTGCCTCTGTCACTTTCCCCACCTCTCCCAGGTTAATTGCAGCAGGCATGGGGAATCTTCAAAAAAGAGAAAGCGAGGGAGGGTGAAGGTAGAGAGGAAGCAGTCATAGAGGGGAAAAGAAAGAGTGCAGTGGTATTGGAACAATTTTCATACGGGGAGGCGGTTGCTGCCATAAATGTTACATCACTGAACTCACAGGGATTCTGAAAAATCGTACACAAGGAGATGATGGACGGAGTGCTGAAACTTTTCAGACACTCACCCCCAGTCACAGATTTGGGTTGAATCCATCATTGTTCTTTAGCTCGCTTCGCCACCTCAGTTTAGACCCAGCTATATGCAAATCAGTCTTGACCCTGTCTCTCACGGGAACAGTCCATCCCGAACTGCCAAGTCAGGTCTTCCCTGAACTGGAATCAAGCATCATGGGACCGGTTTCAGGGTAACACCCCTCATCAGCCAGGCTAGCTTGAATCCAGTGGCAAAGTGAGCAAGGGAACCACGTCTGGGCATACCCTCCCAACCTAGGGCGAACAAAGCGAACACAAGGAGATGAGGGACGGAGTGCTGAAACTTTTCAGACACTCACCCCCAGTCACAGATCTAGGTTGAATCCATCATCGCTCTTTAGCTCAGTTCGCCACCTCAGTTCAGACCCAGCTATATGCAAATCAGTCTTGACCCTGTGCCTCAAGGGAATAGTCCAGCCCGAACTGCCAAGCCAGGTCTTCCCTGAACTGGAAACAAGCATCCTGGGACCAGTTTCGGGGTAACACCCCTCATCAGCCAGGCTAGCTCGAATCCAGTGGCAAAGTGAGCAAGGGACCCAAGTCTGGGCATACCCTGTCAACTTAGGGCAAACAAAGCGAACACAAGGAGATGATGGACGGAGTGCTGAAACTTTTCAGGCACTCACCCCCAGTCACAGATCTGGGTTGAATCCATAATCGTTCTTTAGCTCACTTCGCCACCTCAGATCAGACCCAGCTACATGCAAATCAGTCTTGACCCTGTGCCTCATGGGAACAGTCCAGCCCGAACTGCCAAGCCAGGTCTTCCCTGAACCGGCATCACAAAAAGAACAAGTGTCACAAATGAGCTGCACACATTTATCAGGAGAGTAGTAATGCTGTCTGCGATGCTTCCCAGGAACGTTGCTGTCTGCTACCCTACTTTCAACCAGAATCAACCACAAGTCCCATGCGTGTCAGGATCCAGTATGAAAAAGCTTCTTGGTGTAGAACTTTAGATACTGTATGTCCCGTGTGCGTTATCATGACTGATGAGGTAGCTTGTTGTCCCGGTATGTATGCCGCCTGGTTCAAATACTGACAGTACTGACTCCGTTTGTGTCAGAGGTTACAATGTGGATTTGGGTGCCTTGAATTCCGGCACTCTCTTTTCTGTGATCCTTGGCTAATCATTCCACCTACCTGAGCCTCAATACTGTAATGTGACAAAAAGGTGAGACACTGACTTTAAGTATAAAAGGTAGCAATTTATATCCTTATAAGTGAATAATAACACTGATGATGTGCAGTGATTGTAAGCACTATAACATAACTATGTTATTACTTGTATCCTATGTGCCTTTTAGCAATCAACAAAGGATCATGGAGTTGTATGAACCACTGCCACTCACCCTAAACAGGAGGAAAACTGGCAAATTGTTAAACAAACTTTGATATTTCTCTACTTTGTTTTTTACTGTTTCACTCAAACCAAACAATAGCATTGCTGTGTTTAGCTGAAGACTTAGAATAAAGCACACATGATTTCGGGCATTATGAAAGGTGTAATACCCTTGATAATCTATGTGCCACTTTCATTTGCAACATTTTATAGCAACAGGTTCGCCACAGAATCCAGCAAAGACATAAAATGAGAATAAGCAAATTGTTTGTGAGAAATGTTATTCTTAGGTGCTACAAAGACTTCTGAGACTCTACCTTGTTTTGTTGGGTGTCCCATGTTAAATTGTGATACCTCTAGCCAGGCCTTTGCATGTAAAAGGTTGTGACCGATTGACCGTGGTTCAGTCCTTCCAACCTTTCACAAGCAGCTGTCCTACAGTGTAGACCCCATATTTCACCACATCTGCCTACTTTAGGTAGCACACAAAGTGACCCTATGTTGAGGGGCAACCTCTTAGGTTTGAGTGGGGTGAGTGTAAGAGTATAAATAGAGAGGATACAGACGGAGCTGAGAAGGGAGTGGAGTCTGGAAGAACTTCACATACCTCACCAAACACCTCACTAAAACAAACTACACCCCAACAACACTGCTTTCCAAAAGGGGGCCAAACTACACCCCAACAACACTGCTTTCCAAAAGGGTGCCAAGAATCTGAAATGATTGTGAGCACTTTGTGGCCTTATTATGGGTATAAGGTGCTACATGAACTATATAATGCAATACAATACAATACTAAAGGATGAATGTACTGGTTGCAAGTTGAAGAGGCTGGACTATGGATGCATTTCAGAAATCTCTTTCAGATTAGTGAGTGCTGTGTGAATGTACTCATTTGGACCATTTACATTCCTGTCAAGTGAGACTTTTTCAGCCAGTCATGGCCACTGGGCTACTTTACTTTGCATTCTGAAACTTGTAGTCCATTTTTCAGTAATATAAGAATCCATAAATTCAAAGTGCTGCTGCCTTAAAAAGACAGATATATTTCTGAGTGTGTCACACATGACATGGTGCCACTTTACAGCTTTGCATTTACATACAGTATGTGACAGACAAGGTGTGTTGTGACGCTGTCTTGGTGTGGTGATAGCAGGAAAATTTGAGGATCCTAGGAGAGCATGGTATGAAAGAAAGGTTACACATCAGAGAGTGGTTGTCAGTGCAGCATAGGGGGGCTATCTCACTCTCCATGTTGCCATGGACACCATGTCCAATACTGGTTATTCATCGACAAATCATTGCCATCAAGCATTGCAATCTAATTAGTTCTATGGAAGCAGACCAAAACCAGGGCCGGACTGGCATTTTATTCCACCAGGCATTTCCAGGTATGTTAGAGCCCTTGGAGGCCATTTTTGAAAGCCCAGTGCCACTTCCGGTGTCTCTATATCTTCCCCAGCTCCCCAAGGTTAATTTTCACAGGCACAGGGAGGCTTCAAGTGAGAGAGAAATATAGGAAGGGAGGGCTAAAGTAGAGAGAAAGCAATCAGAGATAGACAAGAGAGAAGGGAGAGAGAGAATGGATGGATAGAAAGAGAGCACTTGCGCAAGGAGATGAGGGAATGGAGGTGGTTTGAGCATTTTTGCCAGGGCTGCTTATGGTTCCCCAGTCCAGCCCTGACCAAGACTACAAGAGCCATAATACATTTGGAGATCATGCAAAAAGCGTTAAGTAGACAGAGTCCGTAATGCCATAGAGTGAGAGGGTACCCTATTGCACAGTGAATGGCACACGTCACAATGTGGTTGGAAATGAGATGAGGAGTGCAGGGTGGATGCTAATAGTTGGTGAGATTAGATTAAATATAGGTAAAACTGATTATGTGTGGGAAGTGTGTTTTATTCTTTGAGCATTCATGTGCTACTGTCGTGTAGTTCCTAGGAATCCCCAGGACCTGCGCATTTTGGATGACCTAAACTGAGGGCTTGGTGTCCAAACCGCTTCCGGACACCTCCACGGGATATGTCAGCCATTAGACCAGCTAGCTCTTCAGTGCCTCTACCACCCCCCGTATTTTACAGTGGTGTAGTTAGTTTCTGGCAACCACTGAACCTGACAACCCTGATTCCTCAGGGATCGTGGAAAACAGTACTGTACTTTTCGCTCAGTCATTCGTGCTTACTTATTCTCAGAAAATACACAGGATGGCGATAAGGA
Organism: Calotriton arnoldi; assembly: GCA_963921515.1. Taxonomy (NCBI): domain Eukaryota; kingdom Metazoa; phylum Chordata; class Amphibia; order Caudata; family Salamandridae; genus Calotriton; species Calotriton arnoldi. Next base: position 595,744 of record CAWUFW010010057.1, on the reverse strand, counting down.
CGTTTCAATAAGTATTTATTGGTCCAGCGTCAGTCTTGTGTAAAACATATTTGCTGCGACAATCAGGAGACAGAAGCATACGAAAGAAATCGCAAGTAACAATATAGTAAACGGTAGATACATTTCTACCATAGTGCTAAGAAGATGTTCAGATAAGACAGTAGCACTTGCATACTCCTAGAATGCGCTCCCCACGTAATTTGCCTAAATGTACCTAGCCTAGATATGTAGGTGCAGCATGTATATGTGTATAGATATATATGTATACAGCCAAGAATCCCCTAGGGAAGAACAAACCCCCTCACCTGATGGTAGAGAACGAAGGACCCCGTCTCTCCTCCGAGGATGACCTCCGCAAGAGATGTCAGACCGCTGCGCGTCGAAGATTCAGCTTGCAGGACCCCGTGTCAGCATGGAAGGAATTCTCCTCTAAATTGCAGGGGGGAATAAGGGTCTTATATACTAGAGTGGTCACTCCAGGGTTTCTTCCAGAATCAATATGTTTTGAAAACAATCATAAATGTTTTGTAAACAATCATACATGTTTTTCCAAACAAATGTGATCATGCAGAGCGGGCTTGTTGGCCAAGGATGAAAAAAGTGGTTACCCTTATGCAGAATAATTATGCAGTGCCTGAGGACATGTTTATGTGCCTCAGGTACAGGGATCATGATAAAATACTAAGAGCCTGGTGTTGAAGAGACAGGAGCAAACTACTAGGTAAAAGGTCACCTAATCAGAACTGTTAGGGTCGTGTGGATGGAACAATGTATGTAAAAAGGGGCATACATGACAGGACTAGCCTAAAGGAGGTGACATTAAATCAGAAGAGTTGAGTCCAGGTATAAAGATTTATGGACACTGGATTGGTGGCAAAATCCTCATGATCTGCACTCAGGAAACATGTTGTAATCCCAGCTTCCACGGTTTACTAAACTGTGTGATCTCTGGCTCAGCTCTCCCGCCAAGTTTTCTCGACTGCCCACTGCTTGTGCTAATTAATGTAAATGATCAGGATTCGAAAAGAGTCACCAGGAAAGAAGGTAAGAATTGACACTGGCATGAATACAAAGAGGTTGAAGTAGTGCCATCTTAAGGATTTTTGGGATGCCAGGCAAGACACAGTTTGGGACGTCCAGTTTGGAACAACTTTGAATTTGTTACACATTTTCACTTAATTTAACCTCTCAGGATGCCACAAAATATTAAATTATACATTAAACTTTCAGAAACAAGGACACAAAAGGAGCCAATAGTTCTAGCGACCCATTAATAAAAACCTATTTCTTTGGACTTAGACCTACTTTATTTTGTCTTGCAACATTTTACGTAGAATTCAGTGTCTAGGCAGCCTGACCCTCCAATTGTAGGAAGGAAAAGGTAAGGGTGGTTTGATGTCTATTTAGTGGAAATGTGCAAAACATCAAAGTCTGGCCTAAAGTGCTTGCAGTTTTGCATTATTTGATGTACACTTGTAAATCTTTCTTTCTAACTGCTGCAGGGAAAGTCAAAACCCAGGGGTCAAACCTGATAATTTTCTCTTCCATCCTCTTCACTTGGCTTGTCCCTCCTATACCCTTTCTACGGTTAGATGGTGACCACTTTCTCTGCTCAGTAAGAGAATTAGGAGGAGACAAGTCATTGGCAAAAAGTAGAGCAGTAAATAGAATGGTACAGTAAGAAAGGTAAAGTAGAAGGAGAAGAGACAGGTGAGGCAGAGAGAGATATAAGATAAGCAGAGAAAAGTGAGGTAGCCAGAAAGAATGATACAGAGGTAGTAATCAAAAGAGAAGCAGAGAGATAGGAAAGGTTATAGAGTAGAGAGAAACCTAGAGACAGGAAGAAAGAAATGTAGAGCGAGAGGCATGGAATGCAGGGGTATGAGGTATAGCAAGAGAGGCAAGACAAGAGGTATTGAGAGAAATATAGAGAAATGAAAAGCAGGGAGTGCTGTTGTAGAGGGAAGGGCAAAGTGAGAAGTGAGTTATACAAAAGATGCCAGGTAAAGAGAGGAGTAAGGCTGACAGGAAGATAGAGAAAGGGGTTGAAAGGTACAACGAGGGATGGGTAAAGATAAAGAAAAGGTAGAGAGAGTTGAGCTACAAATGGAGTAGATACATTGAGATGTAGCAAGAGTGAGAGAAAGCGTAGTAACATGATGGCTGGGGTAGAGAAGTTAGGCGAAGTATTGAGACACATGAGAAGAAGATAGGTGAGGAAGAGAAAGAGAGGTGGAACATATGGAAGACATGGTTAGTCAGAGACAGGAGTAGGTAAAGGAGTGCTGCAGGGAGGAAAACATGGATAGAGTGATTGGTGGGTACAGAGGTAGATGCAACAAGACAGGGAGGAAAGAGAGTGACGTGAAGTCGATGAAGGTAAAATAGAAAGAGGGGAGAGAGGGAATGGAACAATGTTATGAGTGATGTTATGGGGCTTTACCTACATAGGGATTGTGAAAACTGCCATATTACATTGCATTACATACTAAAGAATTAAACTTTACAATGAGCACAATTGCATCATGACCACAAATGGATAATTGTAAGGCTTGGGAACTGATTCTGTAAAATCAGTAATCTGAGAGTATTACAAACCTAAACCAGTGTGGGTAAGGACTCTGGAGTTCTGAGCAGACAGTTGGTGGATTGTTTTATTTCTTTTCGTGTATTGTGCCTCGGTTTATGGCGTCTGATGGACTTTGAAGCGCCCACTGTACTATGGTCGATTGTTTTCTATTGGGATTAAAAGGAGCTGCATGCATCGGTTTGGACTTTAATGTAAGGTGGATTTGTAGAGCGCTGCTTGTCACCCGGGAGGGTTTCCAGGCGTTGGTCGTCTGAAAACGGAACGACCAATATTGGCTGGGCGCTGTGCGGAATAAAGGCGAGTCCCTGAAGTCTCTCCATCTTTGGAGCTTTCTTTACAAATTGGTGACAATTTTTGCTACTGCTGCTGTCCGTTTCTCCAGCATGGGTGGAGGGATCAAGGCCGACCTCCCACGCCCCCGTCTATCACAGCTGAGCGGCTGTACCACCGACAGTCACGAGCGAGTTATCTTTAACAATAATAAACAAGCACAAGGAGACGCAGTGCTCAAGTCCTGTGAGGAAAATACAGTTTCTATGATCTACCAGGAAACACGCATGCCTTAGTACAGGTCACTATGTCAACGCTCTTGTGCATTCTGGGAAATATTGTTTATACGACATGCTGAACCCCATCAATGCTATAATGGGTATATTGACCAGTACTGCAAATACAGTAATTAAGGTATTCTCTTATATAGAATGACACATGCAGGGCTGGCTTTAGGGCAGTGCGACTGGTGCGGTCGCCCTGGGCACTGACCTGTGGAAGGGGGCGCCTTCCTCAGGGGGGCGCTGTATTTAGTAATATCTTATGATTGGAGAGATGAGGAACACTTTTGCCCTGTGGTAGTGAGAGAATCTGAGGAGACGGTCAGTGGGCGTGGGGGCGGCAAACATGGTTTTCGCACAGGGCGCCACCAATGCTGAAGCCGGCCCTGGACACATGCAGTGTTATTAATGAATTTTTTTAACTATTGACCCAAAAATACAGAGGATAGCAATTATTTTATCAGTGATCTGCACACACAAACCAGAAGCAGATCATACAGTAACTTATTATAATACCAAAAATATGATTGATCTGCACATATTTCTTTATTTCTTTAACTCTGCTGGACCAACTGAGCTTGGTCTCAACCAGGCATATGATCTCTATTGTCACAAAAGCTGCCTAAACAAGAGCCATTTCTAAGAGCACCTTTCTCTACATGGCCACTTTTTCAGTGATATATTCATACAAGGAAAGACAAAAACATTCCATAATGTCTCTCACCCAGGATTTCATATCTAGTCCTGTCGCTCTCAGCAGTCTGATTGCTATTCGCCTTTTTGCCAGCACCAGCCCCAATAATGCAAACCTGTACTGTATTCTCTTCCCCTTGGACAGATCTGGCTCCTATGCTCGACACACTGATTGTAGTACTTCAAATTCAATGTGTTCTTTGAAAATGTAGTTCTTCTTCCTTCGTTAGGAATTCATCTGGAAAATTGGATCTTGGAGGCATGTAATTTTTACCTCTTAATAAATCAAAATCTTCGCAACATGAGTCCACAAGTTTTTGTTTAGGCCCAGTGTCCCTGTTTGTGCACTGCCAGTGAACTGGCCTAAGCGGGTATGAAAGAGTTGAAATCGAATATTAAATTCAAAAATATTCTGAACATAGGTCCCTAAAATATGTTTGGCCCATGGCCTCCCAAAATTTGATTGGCCCAGGGCTCCCAAATACTTAAGATGTCCCTGCACCTTCTCCAAAAAATGGAAATATGCAGAAGTCAAGCTCCTACTCAAGAAACCATCCGCCAACCACAACAAACTCAAGAATTACCGACCCATCTCTCTGCTGCTCTTTCCTGCCTCAAGAAGGCCATCAACCGCCAACTCACAGAACACCTGGAGAACAACCATCATCTGGACACTTCCCAATCTGTATTCCGCACCAACCACTGCACCAAAACCGCCCTGACTGAAGCCATAGACAACATCAAATCCCACCTCGACCATGGAAAAATGGCTACCCTGATCCGCCTCGACCTCTCAGCACCATTTGACACATTATCACACCACACCCTGATCAAAAGGCTTCACACCATTTGAATCCAAGGAAATGCCCTCAAGTGCTTCGCCTCCTTCCTTATCGGAAGAACCCACAGAATCTGCCTTTCTCCCTTCACTTCGGAACCCAAGAAAACCATCTGTGGCGTCCCTCAAGGCTAATTCCTCAGCCCTACCATGTTCAAAACCTACATGACTCCCTTGACCAATGTCATCAGATCGCATGAACTGAACATCATATCATACGCCGACAATACCCAGCTCATCCTCTCACTTTCAGAAGACCACTCAGCCACACCGACTAACTTCTGCAGGTGCATGATGAGCATCGCCGACTGGATGAGAGACACCTGCCGATGGATTAAACCCAGATCTGTGACTGGGGGTGAATGTTTGCCAATGTGCAACATTCCGTCCATCATCTTGTGTGTTTTCCATTTCGCCCTAAGTGGGAAGGGTATGCCCAGACGTGGGTCCCGTGCTCACTACGCCACTGGAGTCAAGCTATCCTGGCTGATGAGGGCTGAAAGCCCGAAACCGGTCCTAGGATGCTTGATTCCGGTCCAGGGAAGACATGGCTTGGCAGTTCGGTCTGGACTGTTCCCATGAGGCACAGGGTCAAGACTGATTTGCATATGGCTATGTCTGAACTGGGGTGGCGTGGTGAAGCAAAATAACGATGGATTAAACCCAGATCTGTGACTGGGGGTGAATGTTTGCCAATGTACAACATTCCGTCCATCATCTTGTGTGTTTTGCTTTTCGCCCTAAGTGGGAAGGGTATGCCCAGACGTGGGTCCGTGCTCACTACGCTACTGGAGTCAAGCTATCCTGGCTGATGAGGGCTGAAAGCCCGAAACCGGTCCTAGGATGCTTGATTCCGGTCCAGGAAGAAATGGCTTGGCAGTTCGGTCTGGACTGTTCCCATGAGGCACAGGGTCAAGACTGATTTGCATATGGCTATGTCTGAACTGGGGTGGCGTGGTGAAGCAATATAACGATGGATTAAACCCAGATCTGTGACTGGGGGAATGTTTGCCAATGTGCAACATTCCGTCCATCATCTTGTGTGTTTTGCATTTCGCCCTAAGTGGGAAGGGTATGCCCAGACGTGGGTCCCGTGCTCACTACGCCACTGGAGTCAAGATATCCTGGCTGATGAGGGCTGAAAGCCCGAAACCGGTCCTAGGATGCTTGATTCCGGTCCAGGGAAGACATGGCTTGGCAGTTCGGTCTGGACTGTTCCCATGAGGCACAGGGTCAAGACTGATTTGCATACGGCTATGTCTGAACTGGGGTGGCGTGGTGAAGCAAAATAACAATGGATTAAACCCAGATCTGTGACTGGGGGTGAATGTTTGCCAATGTGCAACATTCCGTCCATCATCTTGTGTGTTTTGCATTTCGCCCTAAGTGGGAAGGGTATGCCCAGACGTGGGTCCCGTGCTCACTACGCCACTGGAGTCAAGCTATCCTGGCTGATGAGGGCTGAAAGCCCGAAACCGGTCCTAGGATGCTTGATTCCGGTCCAGGGAAGACATGGCTTGGCAGTTCGGTCTGGACTGTTCCCATGAGGCACAGGGTCAAGACTGATTTGCATATGGCTATGTCTGAACTGGGGTGGCGTGGTGAAGCAAAATAACGATGGATTAAACCCAGATCTGTGACTGGGGGTGAATGTTTGCCAATGTGCAACATTCCGTCCATCATCTTGTGTGTTTTGCATTTCGCCCTAAGTGGGAAGGGTATGCCCAGACGTGGGTCCCGTGCTCACTACGCCACTGGAGTCAAGCTATCCTGGCTGATGAGGGCTGAAAGCCCGAAACCGGTCCTAGGATGCTTGATTTCGGTCCAGGGAAGACATGGCTTGGCAGTTCGGTCTGGACTGTTCCCATGAGGCACAGGGTCAAGACTGATTTGCATATGGCTATGTCTGAACTGGGGTGGCGTGGTGAAGCAAAATAACGATGGATTAAACCCAGATCTGTGACTGGGGTGAATGTTTGCCAATGTGCAACATTCCGTCCATCATCTTGTGTGTTTTGCATTTCGCCCTAAGTGGGAAGGGTATGCCCAGACGTGGGTCCCGTGCTCACTACGCCACTGGAGTCAAGCTATCCTGGCTGATGATGGCTGAAAGCCCGAAACCGGTCCTAGGATGCTTGATTCCGGTCCAGGGAAGACATGGCTTGGCAGTTCGGTCTGGACTGTTCCCATGAGGCACAGGGTCAAGACTGATTTGCATATGGCTATGTCTGAACTGGGGTGGCGTGGTGAAGCAATATAACGATGGATTAAACCCAGATCTGTGACTGGGGGTGAATGTTTGCCAATGTGCAACATTCCGTCCATCATCTTGTGTGTTTTGCATTTCGCCCTAAGTGGGAAGGGTATGCCCAGACGTGGGTCCCGTGCTCACTACGCCACTGGAGTCAAGCTATCCTGGTTGATGAGGGCTGAAAGCCCGAAACCGGTCCTAGGATGCTTGATTCCGGTCCAGGGAAGACATGGCTTGGCAGTTCGGTCTGGACTGTTCCCATGAGGCACAGGGTCAAGACTGATTTGCATATGGCTATGTCTGAACTGGGGTGGCGTGGTGAAGCAAAATAACGATGGATTAAACCCAGATCTGTGACTGGGGGTGAATGTTTGCCAATGTGCAACATTCCGTCCATCATCTTGTGTGTTTTGCATTTCGCCCTAAGTGGGAAGGGTATGCCCAGACGTGGGTCCCGTGCTCACTACGCCACTGGAGTCAAGCTATCCTGGCTGATGAGGGCTGAAAGCCCGAAACCGGTCCTAGGATGCTTGATTCCGGTCCAGGGAAGACATGGCTTGGCAGTTCGGTCTGGACTGTTCCCATGAGGCACAGGGTCAAGACTGATTTGCATATGGCTATGTCTGAACTGGGGTGGCGTGGTGAAGCAAAATAACGATGGATTAAACCCAGATCTGTGACTGGGGGTGAATGTTTGCCAATGTGCAACATTCCGTCCATCATCTTGTGTGTTTTGCATTTCGCCCTAAGTGGGAAGGGTATGCCCAGACGTGGGTCCCGTGCTCACTACGCCACTGGAGTCAAGCTATCCTGGCTGATGAGGGCTGAAAGCCCGAAACCGGTCCTAGGATGCTTGATTCCGGTCCAGGGAAGACATGGCTTGCCAGTTCGGTCTGGACTGTTCCCATGAGGCACAGGGTCAAGACTGATTTGCATATGGCTATGTCTGAACTGGGGTGGCGTGGTGAAGCAAAATAACGATGGAATAAACCCAGATCTGTGACTGGGGGTGAATGTTTGCCAATGTGCAACATTCCGTCCATCATCTTGTGTGTTTTGCATTTCGCCCTAAGTGGGAAGGGTATGCCCAGACGTGGGTCCCGTGCTCACTACGCCACTGGAGTCAAGCTATCCTGGCTGATGAGGGCTGAAAGCCCGAAACCGGTCCTAGGATGCTTGATTCCGGTCCAGGGAAGACATGGCTTGGCAGTTCAGTCTGGACTGTTCCCATGAGGCACAGGGTCAAGACTGATTTGCATATGGCTATGTCTGAACTGGGGTGGCGTGGTGAAGCAAAATAACGATGGATTAAACCCAGATCTGTGACTGGGGGTGAATGTTTGCCAATGTGCAACATTCCGTCCATCATCTTGTGTGTTTTGCATTTCGCCCTAAGTGGGAAGGGTATGCCCAGACGTGGGTCCCGTGCTCACTACGCCACTGGAGTCAAGCTATCCTGGCTGATGAGGGCTGAAAGCCCGAAACCGGTCCTAGGATGCTTGATTCCGGTCCAGGGAAGACATGGCTTGCCAGTTCGGTCTGGACTGTTCCCATGAGGCACAGGGTCAAGACTGATTTGCATATGGCTATGTCTGAACTGGGGTGGCGTGGTGAAGCAAAATAACGATGGAATAAACCGAGATCTGTGACTGGGGGTGAATGTTTGCCAATGTGCAACATTCCGTCCATCATCTTGTGTGTTTTGCATTTCGCCCTAAGTGGGAAGGGTATGCCCAGACGTGGGTCCCGTGCTCACTACGCCACTGGAGTCAAGCTATCCTGGCTGATGAGGGCTGAAAGCCCGAAACCGGTCCTAGGATGCTTGATTCCGGTCCAGGGAAGACATGGCTTGGCAGTTCAGTCTGGACTGTTCCCATGAGGCACAGGGTCAAGACTGATTTGCATATGGCTATGTCTGAACTGGGGTGGCGTGGTGAAGCAAAATAACGATGGATTAAACCCAGATCTGTGACTGGGGGTGAATGTTTGCCAATGTGCAACATTCCGTCCATCATCTTGTGTGTTTTGCATTTCGCCCTAAGTGGGAAGGGTATGCCCAGACGTGGGTCCCGTGCTCACTACGCCACTGGAGTCAAGCTATCCTGGCTGATGAGGGCTGAAAGCCCGAAACCGGTCCTAGGATGCTTGATTCCGGTCCAGGGAAGACATGGCTTGGCAGTTCGGTCTGGACTGTTCCCATGAGGCACAGGGTCAAGACTGATTTGCATATGGCTATGTCTGAACTGGGGTGGCGTGGTGAAGCAAAATAACGATGGATTAAACCCAGATCTGTGACTGGGGGTGAATGTTTGCCAATGTACAACATTCCGTCCATCATCTTGTGTGTTTTGCGAAACTTAACACAGACAAAACAGAAGTGCTGATCTTCAGGAACAACACTTCCCCATGGAATGACACCTGGTGGCCCCTCGAGCTAGGACCCTCACCTACTCCGACTGACCACGCCCACAACCCTGACATCATCCTGGCAGTAAGCTCACCATTAAAAGTCAGATCAACGCAGTTTCATCTGCCTGCTTCCTTGCCCTTTGCATACTCCGCAAGATCTTCAAGTGGTTCCCCATCGACACCAGACAGACCGTCACACAAGCCCTTCTCACCAGCCGACTCAATTTCGGCAACGCAATGTACGTAGGAATCACCTTGCACCTCCTCAATAAGCTGCAAACAATACAGAACTCAGCAGTAAGACTCATCCTAGACTTCCCTAAATGGACCCACATCACCCCCACCTCAAGAAGCTCCACTAGCTCTCTATTCATGAGATGCCAGTTAAAGATGCCGAGCCACACCTTCAAAGCCCTCCACAACAAGGGACCAGCATACATCAACCACTGACTGAACTTCCATGTTCCCTCCAGACATCTGCGCTCAGCCTTCCTGTGCCTTACCCACACCACTTACATCCGATGCAGCCACAGAGGAGAACTCTCCTTCTCTTGCCTTGCTGCAAAGTCCTGGAACCTTCACCTACGGACCTAATCATCTCTGTGGGAATTCAGAAAAGGGTTGAAGACTTGGTTGTTCAACTGAGCCCCCTGCAGCAGTTTCTTTCAATGCCTGTATACCCTCTCAGGTGATAAGCCACAGTTTACAAATCCAGATTGGTTGATATGAACCCAGAACCCAGATTGACTCCAAGGGCTAGTTGGCTGGCCTACTGATCTGAAGCCTCAGGGACATAACAGGCTTCCAACAGCCTTGCATCTGCACCTAGACTCTGCCATCTGTGAGGCTACCCTGTCAAGTGGTGCCACCCCAGTCCTGGACCCTTGTATCAAGCCTAAGGTGCTTTACTAGCCTCTGTAGATCAAGGGGAACTGTCGCATCACCTCTGCTGCTTGGCGCAACCCCGAACAGAACCAACGCATCTCCGCTGCTGCGTGGATAGGACCCGTCACAAAGACCCGCATTGCCACTGCAGTCTGCATCGCCTCCGAACCCGCCACTGCATGAGGCATCCTCGATGCAGACCCTCGTATATCTCATCAACAGCGACCTCGGCAACAATGCCTGACTTCGCGTTGCAGCCTCGCAGCTCCCTGGAACCCACGCATCTCCCAGACAGCACCCCGCATCCCTGATTCCGGACTTCGCATTGCAAGCCCCGTCGATGGGATCCTTGATGCCGATGCAACAGACCTCGCAACGGAACCTTGCCACATCTCAGAACGATGCATCACCTCAGCTGCATGACACATCTTTGACGAGGAATCACGCAACTCTCCACAAACCAGGATTATAGGTACTCTGTTCAGCGGGCCTAACTTGGCCCCAGTAGCTGGCCAGCGCTCCATCGCAGTCAGCCTGAACTTGTGACTTTGTCCCGGTCCCATGTAACCAGATATCCACAGTTGGTGCTTTACGCCTTTTGGTGCTATTTTCTCTAAAAACTTTACAATTCAATATCACCGGTTCAACTAATTGGATGTTTGTCATTTTGGTCTGGTTTTATTTATTAAATTAAGCCCTATTTTTCTAACCTGGTGTGGGATCCTTTTTTGTGTTTTTATTTACTGTTTTACTGTTTGAAGTGTTGCACAAATTCTTTACACATTGACCCTAAGTTAAGCCTAACTGCTCTGTGCCAAGCTACCAGGGGGTGAGCAAAGGTTAATTTGGGGTTTGCTTGTGCCTTAGCCTGACTAGGATTGTGGTTGCTGCTTTACCAGGGCTCACACCCAGTCAACCAGTAACCCGATTTCTAACACAAACACTCTGGAAGAGAAACACACCAATATAATCTTGCTCAACACCACTACACACACACACACACATGCACTCATTCTCTGAGTCACACACTTACACACAGAACCCATATAGTGACTTATTCATACACACAGATGCTCAAACACTGGCTTTGTCACAAACACACTGAAATATGCATGCCCTCACACAACCATAATCATGCACTCTCAGTCACTCATGAAATGCACCCATGCAGTCATACCCTCACAGACTCATGCACACTCAACACACTAACTCACTCACTCACTCACTCATATGCATACACCCAACCAGTGACTCTGGCACACCCACACAAACATGCATGTACTAAAACAACCAAAGTTAACGATTTGCACTCTGTCACGCAGATGTACAACTGCACCTAGAAATACATACCATGACACACTTAGCCAGACACATGCTCTCACACTCTGAACACACTCACCCACTCAGTTATATACACGCACACGTCCCTCTGGTGTCTGTCACAGCCACACAGACATTCACAAACACACATGACCAGAGTCATCCTTCATACTCAGTCACACAGATGCACAACTGCACCTAGACAAACATACCCTGACACACTCAGTCAGACACATGCACTCACACTCTCTACTCACTCACTCACTCACTTATATACATACAAAGCCAACAAGTGACTTTGTTACACCCATACAGACATGCACATACTCAAACAACCAAGGTTATCTATTTGCATTCAGTCACTCAAATGCACAACTGCACTTAGTCATACATACCCTGGAAGACTCAGTCAGACACATGCACTCACACTCTCTACAAACTGAACAAAGGTCTGCCTGACAGACACTCTTCTGATTCAGGTCATGCAGCCACGAGCTAGACATGCGCAAAGTGTGCAGGGTCCTGGCTGCCTGTGCTGAACTTTGCCAGACTGAGGATTTCACAGCTCTGTGGGCGTGATCTCCTCAGCCTGCAAAAGTGCCTCGAGGCCCTCCCCCTTGTGACAAGGAGTAGCGTCACCCATTGCCTCGGACCTGGGCGCTTCTGTTTTAAGGCCTGAAATGGCCACGGCCAAGTGTCAATCAGTAACAGCTCATCACAGAATGGGGCCAGCAGTCTCACTGACCCCATCCCACTCTGTGACGAGGTTGTGACTGCTGCCTTCCTGTATTGGCTGACCTTAGGTCAGCCAATGGGGGAAGGCAGCAGTCTCAACCCTCCTGGGACCTCAGGTGGCTAGGGACTGCTTGCTCCCCTCTTTGGCTGAGTGAGGCCAGCAGTCCCAACCCTTCTGGGGTCTCAGAGGCTTTCCTCTCGGAGATCTGCATGTAAGGTAAGTTTTATGTTTTTTTTTAATAATGTTTGGTGCATGTGCGTGTATATGAATGCATGTGTATTTTCTAGTGAGTGTTGTAAATGGGTGTGTGTACATGTGTGAATGCATGGGGGTGAGTGATGTTTTTGTGTGCTTGTATGACCCCCACACCCCTCCCCAGTAAAATTACCAGCTGCCACTGCACTCACTCATATATGCACACACAGCCAACTGGTGATTCTGCCACACCCATAGAGTCACACATTTACACACATGACCAGAGTCATAAACTTGCATTCAGTAACGCAGATGCACAACTGCACCCAGACATACCTATCCTGACACAGTCTGATACATTCACTCATACTCTCTACACACTCACTCACTCACTCATTTGTATACAAACATAGCCAACTGTTGACTCTCACACCCAACACAGATATGCACATACTAAAATGGCCACATTTATCACTTCGCTCTCAGACACACATGTACTCAAATAACCATCTACATCCACTCACTCTCACACACATACATGCATAACTGGATGAAAACACAAAGTCACTAATACACTTACCTTCTCACTGAACCCACACAGAATAATTCACACATATACACAAAAGGCAACCATACAATATGAGACATAATTCTGTACTTTGACAAACTAACAAATAACATATAGCTTTTGTTTCTTTGGACCAAAATAGCCGGTTCAGAAAAGAACCATTTTTCAGGTTTTTTAAAACCTTTTTACATTTTTTGTTGTTTGTTTATTACTCTTTGGAAACGTAACTTTGTGAAAAAAGGTTTTCACGTGCCAACTGTGAAGGGTAACAACAGGGAACAACTTGAAGAAAAGTTAACACTTTTGTTCAACAACATCTTTGATAAAAGCAGGCATGGATTGCTCCACCACTGTTAATATTTTTTTGAACACTGAAGAAAGATGACATTTTTTGCATTTGTGGGACCGTAAATGGAAAGTTTGCAGTAACAATGGAGGGTACTGGGTCTCCGGCAGCCAGCGGTGGTTGAGTCAATGACGCAAAAGCTCCAGCAGCATCTCTTGCAATTTCAAATCTCGCAAATTGGCATGGATGGATAATCCATAGATACTTTTTAACATGCGAGTATTTTTTCGCAGTACCCGCGACAGCGTCTTATTGCAAAGGTTGCATTTAACAACCTCCGCTACCACCTTTTTTTCATCTAACGGGATGGTGAAAAACTCCCATGTGATTGATGCTTTTTTTATGGGCGGCTCCTCCTCTTCTCCTTGATGATCCTGCTGCTCCCTTTCTTCCCGGAAGCTAATGGTGATGGTGCAAAAAGTAATAATAAAAACACCAGGAAAAACAGTAGGATCAGAGGGAGAGGTGTGGAGAGGTTGCTGACACACCCAAAAATGAAGAGCTGGGTGGGAACTTCCTGCCGAATATGGTGGTCAGATCTTCTAACCAATCAGAATTGTTCTTAGCATGTGACATCAGATTGGAGGAGCATTTGTGGTGCCGCTGTGACGCCACAGTGGATATGGAAAAATCTACTAAAAATATGTTCTAACCCCCAAAATAATGTACTTTCAAAGTTTCTTTTACAGAACCACTTGGCTCTATGTGCAATATTATAATATAATATATTATAATATAATATAATATAATATATACAAAAATGTTGATAAAAATGTGTTGATGTTCCAGTTAGAGGAGGGATGCTGTGAGTACAATCTTGAATACAGTGGATGAGTAAATTAACCATAAGTCGGCTAAAAACAACTTCCCAGTAACCTGAAGGATTAGTAAGTTGATGCCGTACAGCGATGTTTTCCAGGGGCAAGTAAGTTTGACTGCTCGATCACAGAATGGAAATAGGGCAACAACGAGTGAGTGTTTCATAGAGATAGTTGGGGAGGTGCCAGTGAAAGCTTGAAATGCTGTGGATAGCAATTTGTACAGGATGCTCCACGTGGTAGGGAAGAGAGAGAGGAGATAAGGAAAACAACACAGACCAGGGAAAATGGTGTATGTGAGCACCAATGACTATATGAGATCAAATGCTGGCTCTTTTTTACCACTGCAAAAACTGAGGAACAAAACAGGAGGAAGAAAGAGAGAGAGAGACAGAGAGAGAGATGTGAAAGATTCAGAGGACGCAGATATTTGAGAATGAAGAGATGAAAATAGTCAGTTGATATCAACAGAGGAGAGACATCAAGTTAAGGAAAACTTAGACGTGGTCTTTGACAGACTTGAATGTATTATACACGTCCCTCCCTAACATAAACTGATGGCCTTGAATTTTTCAACAATTATAACTTGTACATTTATTCTGATTGCTGTACCTGTCACGGTAGCATGACATGTGGGCACTACATGATAAAGTGATGGGCGTACAATAGTTATTATTTTCTTTGGGTACTAGGATTTATTTAGTACACCACAACATTGCAACTTAGTCTTTGTGGGGGCTGCACTTCGTCCCAGTTAAGGGCTGGGCGCCCATATATATATGTTCATTCTCTTTCTTCTTCCATGGCTCTCTTTCATCATCAGTCTCAAATTTCTGTGTCCCCTGAGTCTATTTCACATCTTTCTCTCTCTATATATATATATATATATATATATATATATATATATATATATATATATATATATATATATATATATATGTGTTCAGCTCCAAGGTTGTCCACCAGTCGAGCAGCACTCGGGCAACAGCAGCAAGACAACAGCCTTTAATTGGTATGGACGGATTCCTCCTGCAGTACTTGAAACAGCCGTTCCGTATAGGACTGCCTGACGCGTTTTGAAGTTCCTCAACTTCTCCACAGGCACACACTGTCTCCGTTCAAGCCTCTGAAGAGAAGCATATGGAGCTTCGAAACGCGTCAGGCATTTCCGTTACGGAGCAGCTTCTACAAGCGGATCCTCGTCCCTACCTATCATAAACAAAGCTGCTGATCGAGTGCTACTCACCAGGTGGACAACCTTTGGAGCAGAATGTAATACGCGGCCGTCCTGCCGCGGAGTGTGCACCACCCCGTAATGTTATGGGGGCCACCCGACATGGTAACTATCATGTCGGCTATGTGGACCAGCAGCCGCAAACAGGATTGAGGACGAGTCCACTTGCAGGGTCCATACAGGACAAGATTTGTGTGCTATCCGGACCACATTTCCCACAATGCACAGTCTCATTCGAGCTTCCCATTGGTGGGTGTGCAATATGAAAATGGTGAAGTGGGTTCAGCGTTTGCACACACTGTCTCCGTTCAAGCCTCTGAAGAGAAGCATATGGAGCTTCGAAACGCGTCAGGCATTTCCGTTACGGAGCAGCTTCTACAAGCGGATCCTCGTCCCTACCTATCATAAACAAAGCTGCTGATCGAGTGCTACTCACCAGGTGGACAAACTTTGGAGCAGAATATATATATGTGTATATATATATATATATATATATATATATATATATATATTCCGCTCCATTGTCCACCTTGGCGTACGCTGCACTCTTAGTGACGGGTGCAGACAAGAATGGAGGTGGGTCCATTCAACGATCAAAGCTCCTGTGTCCTAAGAACACGCTGCACTCACTGGGTTAATTTTAATCCATTGATTTGCGAGGACGCATTTCGGCTTTCTGCCTTCTAGCTCGCATGTAAAATAAACAGCAGACACATGACGCACTTTTAAAGTCATAGCTGATTTTCCATTGGACGCTGTGAATGAAAGGGAGAGATGGATTGGTCAATCCCGTACCAATGTCTTTAGCCCCTCCGTTGTTATTACGGGAAAACTGCAATCCATACTCCTGGAGTACATTAACATTAAAAGTCACAATGACTAATGCAGATTTTACTTATTGTACCACAATGGGGTGCTCCAAAAGTATACAGTTCATTCAAGAATTACACTTCTCCTCTCTTCACCGCTGTCGTGCACCGTACCTCATCACGTTGTTTCGGTGACCCTTGTGGAAAACCCCTCATCAACCACCAGGCTCTATGGCGCTAGGCGCAGGAGTCGGTAAATATCCAGATCTCCACCAGTCTGAATGGCTGGCGACTATGTCGACGCTGGTGCCTCAGGTGCCCATGTGGCGATGCAAGATGCCATAACATACTCCGCTCCATTGTCCACCTTGGCGTACGCTGCACTCTTAGTGATGGGTGCAGACAAGAATGGAGGTGGGTCCATTCAAATATCAAAGCTCCTGTTTCCTAAGAACACGCTGCACTCACGTGGTTAATTTTAATCCATTTATTTGCGAGGACGCGTTTTGGATTTTTGCCTTCTTCTAGCTCGCATGTAAAACAAACAGCAGACGCATGACGCACTTTTAAAGTCATAGCTGATTTTCCATTGGACGCTGTGAATGAAAGGGAGAGAGGGATTGGTCAGTCCCGTACCAATGTCTTTAGCCCCTCCGTTGTTATTACGGGAAAACTGCAATCCATACTCCTGGAGTACATTAACATTAAAAGTCACAATGACTAATGCAGATTTTACTTATTGTACCACAAAACACCTACATACACTAGGGTACACTATGGGTTGGGCTACCCCTGTGATTGGTATGACCTCCCTTGTAAGGCCCTAGTACATAATAGGGCAGGGGGATTAAAACTACCTCTAACTAAGAGGTGCAGAAGGAGGCAAGAGAAGTGCAGAAAAAAGCAACAGAGGTGCCGAAAGAGGCAAGAGAGGTGCAAAAAAAAGCAAGTGAAGTGCAGAAAGAGGCAACAGACGGGGTGAAAGAGGGAAGAGAACTGCAGAAAGAGACAACAGGGGTGCAGAAAGAAGCAAATGAGGTGCAGAAAGAGGCAACAGACGTGGAGAAAGAGGGAAGAGAACTGCAGAAAAAGGCAAGAAAAGTGCAGAAAGAGACAAAAGAGGTACATAAAGAGACAACAGGGGTACAGAAAGAAGCAAGACAGATGCAGAAAGAAGCATGGGAAGTGCAGAATGAAGCAACAGGGGTGCAGAAAGAGGCAAGAGAAGTGTAGGAAGGAGCAAGTGAGGTGCAGAAAGAGCCAACAGAGGTGCAAAAAGAGGCAAGAGAGGTGCAGAAACAGGCAAGAGAAGTGCACAAAGAGGCAAGAGAATTGCTGAAAGAAGCAACAGAGGTGTAGAAAGAAGCAAGAAAAGTGCAGAAAGAGGCAAGTGAGATGCACAAACAGGCAGGAAAGGTATGGAAAGAGGGAAGGCGAGTGCAGAAAGAGACAACAGGGGTGCAGAAAGAAGGAATGAGGTGCAGAAAGAGGCAACAGACGTGCAGAAAGAGGGAAGAGAGGTGCAGAAAAAGGCAAGAAAAGTGCAGAAACAGGCAAAAGAGGTACATTAGGAGACACCAGGGGTGCAGAAAGAAGCAAGACAGGTGCAGAAAGAAGCATGGAAAGTGCAGAAAGAAGCAATATGGGTGCAGAAAGAGGCAAGAGAAGTGTAGAAAGGAGCAAGTGAGGTGCAGAAAGAGCCAACAGAGGTGCAAAAAGAGGCAAGGGATGAGCAGAAACAGGCAAGAGAAGTGCACAAAGAGGCAAGAGAATTGCTGAAAGAAGCAACAGAGGTGCAGAAAGAAGCAAGAAAAGTGCAGAAAGAGGCAAGTGAGATGCAAAAACAGGCAGGAAATGTACAGAAAGAGGGAAGGCGAGTGCAGAAAGAGACAACAGGGGTGCAGAAAGAAGCAAATGAGGTGCAGAAAGAGGCAACAGACGTGCAGAAAGATGGAAGAGAACTGCAGAAAAAGGCAAGAAAAGTGCAGAAAGATGCAAAAGAGGTACATAAAGAGACAACAGGGGTGCAGAAAGAAGCAAGACAGGTGCAGAAAGAAGCATGGAAAGTGCTTAATGAAGCAACAGGGGTGCAGAAAGAGGCAAGAGAGGTGCACAAAGAGGTGAGAGAGTTACAGAAAGAGGCAAGTGACATGCAGAAGGAGGCAAGAGAACTGCAGAAAGAGGCAATAGAGGTGCAGAAAGAGGCAAGTGAGATGTAAAAACACGCAGGAAAGGTACAGAAAGAGGGAAGTTGAGTGCAGAAAGAGACAACAAGGGTGCAGAAAGAAGCAAATGATGTGTAGACGTGTAGAAAGAGGGAAGAGAACTGCAGAAAAAGGCAAGAAAAGTGCAGAAAGAGACAAAAGAGGTACATAAAGAGACAACAGGGGTGCAGAAAGAAAGCAAGACAGGTGCAGAAAGAAGCATGGAAAGTGCAGAATGAAGCAACAGGGGCGCAGAAAGAGGCAAGAGAAGTGTAGAAAGGAGCAAGTGAGGTGCAGAAAGAGCCAACAGAGTTGCAAAAAGAGGCAAGAGAGGTGCAGAAACAGGCAAGACAAGTGCACAAAGAGGCAAGAGAATTGCTGAAAGAAGCAATAGAGGTGTAGAAAGAAGCAAGAAAAGTGCAGAAAGATGCAAGTGAGATGCAAAAACAGGCAGGAAAGGTACAGAAAGAGGGAAGGCGAGTGCAGAAAGAGACAACAGGGGTGCAGAAAGAAGCAATGAGGTGCAGAAAGAGGCAACAGACGTGCAGAAAGAGGGAAGAGAGGTGCAGAAAAAGGCAAGAGAAGTGCAGAAACAGGCATAAGAGGTACATTAAGAGACAACAGGGGTGCAGAAAGAAGCAAGACAGGTGCAGAAAGAAGCATGGAAAGTGCAGAATGAAGCAACAGGGATGCAGAAAGAGGCAAGAGAGGTGCACAAAGAGGCGAGAGAGTTACAGAAAGAGGCAAGTGAAGTGCAGAAGGAGGCAAGAGAACTGCAGAAAGAGGCAATAGAGGTGCAGAAAGAGGCAAGTGAGATGCAAAAACAGGCAGGAAAGGTACAGAAAGAGGGAAGACGAGTGCAGAAAGAGACAACAGGGGTGCAGAAAGAAGCAAATGAGGTGCAGAAAGAGGCAACAGACATGCAGAAAGAGGGAAGAGAGGTGCAGAAAAAGGCAAGAAAAGTGCAGAAACAGGCAAAAGAGGTACATTAAGAGACACCAGGGGCGCAGAAAGAAGCAAGACAGGTGCAGAAAGAAGCATGGAAAGTGCAGAATGAAGAGACATGGGTGCTGAAAGAGGCAAGAGAAGTGTAGAAAGGAGCAAGTGAGGTGCAGAAAGAGCCAACAGAGGTGCAAAAAGAGGCAAGGGAGGTGCAGAAACAGGCAAGAGAAGTGCACAAAGAGGCAAGGGAATTGCTGAAAAAAGCAACAGAGGTGCAGAAAGAAGCAAGAAAAGTGCAGAAAGAGGCAAGTGAGATGCAAAAACAGGCAGGAAATGTACAGAAAGAGGGAAGGCGAGTGCAGAAAGAGACAACAGGGGTGCAGAAAGAAGCAAATGAGGTGCAGAAAGAGGCAACAGACGTGCAGAAAGATGGAGGAGAACTGCAGAAAAAGGCAAGAAAAGTGCAGAAAGAGGCAAAACAGGTACATAAAGAGACAACAGGGGTGCAGAAAGAAGCAAGACAGGTGCAGAAAGAAGCATGGAAAGTGCTTAATGAAGCAACAGGGGTGCAGAAAGAGGCAAGAGAGGTGCACAAAGAGGTGAGAGAGTTACAGAAAGAGGCAAGTGACATGCAGAAGGAGGCAAGAGAACTGCAGAAAGAGGCAATAGAGGTGCAGAAAGAGGCAAGTGAGATGTAAAAACAGGCAGGAAAGGTACAGAAAGAGGGACGTTGAGTGCAGAAAGAGACAACAAGGGTACAGAAAGAAGCAAATGAGGTGCAGAAAGAGGCAACAGACGTGCAGAAAGAGGGAAGAGAACTGCAGAAAAAGGCAAGAAAAGTGCAGAAAGAGACAAAAGAGGTACATAAAGAGACAACAGGGGTGCAGAAAGAAAGCAAGACAGGTGCAGATAGAAGCATGGAAAGTGCAGAATGAAGCAACAGGGGCGCAGAAAGAGGCAAGAGAAGTGTAGAAAGGAGCAAGTGAGGTGCAGAAAGAGCCAACAGAGGTGCAAAAAGAGGCAAGAGAGGTGCAGAAACAGGCAAGACAAGTGCACAAAGAGGCAAGAGAATTGCTGAAAAAAGCAATAGAGGTGTAGAAAGAAGCAAGAAAAGTGCAGAAAGATGCAAGTGAGATGCAAAAACAGGCAGGAAAGGTACAGAAAGAGGGAAGGCGAGTGCAGAAAGAGACAACAGGGGTGCAGAAAGAAGCAATGAGGTGCAGAAAGAGGCAACAGACGTGCAGAAAGAGGGAAGAGAGGTGCAGAAAAAGGCAAGAGAAGTGCAGAAACAGGCAAAAGAGGTACATTAAGAGACAACAGGGGTGCAGAAAGAAGCAAGACAGGTGCAGAAAGAAGCATGGAAAGTGCAGAATGAAGCAACAGGGATGCAGAAAGAGGCAAGAGAGGTGCACAAAGAGGCGAGAGAGTTACAGAAAGAGGCAAGTGAAGTGCAGAAGGAGGCAAGAGAACTGCAGAAAGAGGCAATAGAGGTGCAGAAAGAGGCAAGTGAGATGCAAAAACAGACAGGAAAGGTACAGAAAGAGGGAAGACGAGTGCAGAAAGAGACAACAGGGGTGCAGAAAGAAGCAAATGAGGTGCAGAAAGAGGCAACAGACGTGCAGAAAGAGGGAAGAGAGGTGCAGAAAAAGGCAAGAAAAGTGCAGAAACAGGCAAAAGAGGTACATTAAGAGACACCAGGGGCGCAGAAAGAAGCAAGACAGGTGCAGAAAGAAGCATGGAAAGTGCAGAATGAAGAGACATGGGTGCTGAAAGAGGCAAGAGAAGTGTAGAAAGGAGCAAGTGAGGTGCAGAAAGAGCCAACAGAGGTGCAAAAAGAGGCAAGGGAGGTGCAGAAACAGGCAAGAGAAGTGCACAAAGAGGCAAGGGAATTGCTGAAAGCAGCAACAGAGGTGCAGAAAGAAGCAAGAAAAGTGCAGAAAGAGGCAAGTGAGATGCAAAAACAGGCAGGAAATGTACAGAAAGAGGGAAGGTGAGTGCAGAAAGAGACAACAGGGGTGCAGAAAGAAGCAAATGAGGTGCAGAAAGAGGCAACAGATGTGCAGAAAGATGGAAGAGAACTGCAGAAAAAGGCAAGAAAAGTGCAGAAAGAGGCAAAACAGGTACATAAAGAGACAACAGGGGTGCAGAAAGAAGCAAGACAGGTGCAGAAAGAAGCATGGAAAGTGCTTAATGAAGCAACAGGGGTGCAGAAAGAGGCAAGAGAGGTGCACAAAGAGGTGAGAGAGTTACATAAAGAGGCAAGTGACATGCAGAAGGAGGCAAGAGAACTGCAGAAAGAAGCAATAGAGGTGCAGAAAGAGGCAAGTGAGATGTAAAAACAGGCAGGAAAGGTACAGAAAGAGGGAAGGTGAGTGCAGAAAGAGACAACAAGGGTGCAGAAAGAAGCAAATGAGGTGCAGAAAGAGGCAACAGACGTGTAGAAAGAGGGAAGAAAACTGCAGAAAAAGGCAAGAAAAGTGCAGAAAGAGACAAAAGAGGTACATAAAGAGACAACAGGGGTGCAGAAAGAAAGCAAGACAGGTGCAGAAAGAAGCATGGAAAGTGCAGAATGAAGCAACAGGGGCGCAGAAAGAGGCAAGAGAAGTGTAGAAAGGAGCAAGTGAGGTGCAGAAAGAGCCAACAGAGGTGCAAAAAGAGGCAAGAGAGGTGCAGAAACAGGCAAGACAAGTGCACAAAGAGGCAAGAGAATTGCTGAAAGAAGCAACAGAGGTGTAGAAAGAAGCAAGAAAAGTGCAGAAAGATGCAAGTGAGTTGCAAAAACAGGCAGGAAAGGTACAGAAAGAGGGAAGGCGAGTGCAGAAAGAGACAACAGGGGTGCAGAAAGAAGCAATGAGGTGCAGAAAGAGGCAACAGACGTGCAGAAAGAGGGAAGAGAAATGCAGAAAAAGGCAAGAAAAGTGCAGAAACAGGCAAAAGAGGTACATTAAGAGACAACAGGGGTGCAGAAAGAAGCAAGACAGGTGCAGAAAGAAGCATGGAAAGTGCAGAATGAAGCAACAGGGATGCAGAAAGAGGCAAGAGAGGTGCACAAAGAGGCGAGAGAGTTACAGAAAGAGGCAAGTGAAGTGCAGAAGGAGGCAAGAGAACAGCAGAAAGAGGCAATAGAGGTGCAGAAAGAGGCAAGTGAGATGCAAAAACAGGCAGGAAAGGTACAGAAAGAGGGAAGACGAGTGCAGAAAGAGACAACAGGGGTGCAGAAAGAAGCAAATGAGGTGCAGAAAGAGGCAACAGACGTGCAGAAAGAGGGAAAAGAGAGGTGCAGAAAAAGGCAAGAAAAGTGCAGAAACAGGCAAAAGAGGTACATTAACCCCTTCCATGCGCGGCCGATTTTCGCCCTGTGCGAGGCGTTGCATTAAGCGGACGGGTTCATGACGAGCTCAGCTCGTCATGCGCACACGAGCACTGCGCAGCATGACGAGCTGAGCTCGTCATGAGCATGGAAGGGGTTAAGAGACACCAGGGGCACAGAAAGAAGCAAGACAGGTGCAGAAAGAAGCATGGAAAGTGCAGAATGAAGAGACATGGGTGCTGAAAGAGGCAAGAGAAGTGTAGAAAGGAGCAAGTGAGGTGCAGAAAGAGCCAACAGAGGTGCAAAAAGAGGCAAGAGAGGTGCAGAAACAGGCAAGAGAAGTGCACAAAGAGGCAAGAGAATTGCTGAAAGAAGCAACAGAGGTGTAGAAAGAAGCAAGAAAAGTGCAGAAAGAGGCAAGTGAGATGCAAAAACAGGCAGGAAATGTACAGAAAGAGGGAAGACGAGTGCAGAAAGAGACAAGTGAGATGTAAAATCAGGCAGGGCGGTACAGAAAAAGGTACACTTGTTATATCAGGCCCCGCCCCCTCCCTGCACCACTGTGCAAACGCGCCCCCTGGTGCGTTGTAAGTTGGGGGATTAAGTCCCCTTGAATCCTGAGGGTCCCTGGGGGCCAACTAGCCCACCAGGTACCTCCAGTAAGCGCCACAGAGCTGTGTTGCAGAGAGGTGTTCTGAGGCCATGCCACTTTTTACACCACGCTGCAAACGCGGCTTCTGGCGCACTGCTGCTCGGAGGATGAAGTCCACTTGTGTCCTGAGGTCCTCATCGCCCCACCAGCAGTGCACCAGAAGCTGCGTTTGCAGAGTGGTGTAAAAAGGGGCGTGGCCTCGGACCACCTCTCTGCAACGCAGCTCTGTGGCGCTTACTGGAGGTACTTGGTGGGCTAGTTGGCCCCCAGGGACCCTCAGGATTGAAGGGGACTAAATCCCCCAATTTACAACGCGCCTGAGGGTGCGTTTGCACACTTGTTGTTTCAGGCCCCGCCCCCTTGCTGCACCACTGTGCAAACGCGCCCCCTGGCGTGTTGTAAATTGGGGGATTAAGTCCCCTTCTATCCTGAGGGTCCCTGGGGGCCAACTAGCCCACCAGGTACCTCCAGTAATCGCCACAGAGCTGCGTTGCAGAGAGGTGTATAAAGGGGCGTGGCCTCGGACCACCACTTTGCAACGCAGCTCTGTGGTGCTTACTGGAGGTACCTGGTGGGCTAGTTGGCCCACAGGGACCCTCAGGATTTAAGGGGACTTAATCCCCCAATTTACAACTCGCCAGGGGGCGCCTTTGCACACTTGTTGTTTCAGGCCACACCCCCTCGCTGCACCACTGTGCAAACGCGCCCCCTAGCGCGTTGTAAGTTGGGGGATTAAGTCCCCTTCAATCCTGAGGGTCCCTGGGGGCAAACTAGCCCACCAGGTACCTCCACTAACCGCCACAGAGCTGCGTTGCAGAGAGGTGTAAAAAGGGGCGTGGCCTCGGACCACCTCTCTGCAACACAGCTCTGTGGCACTTACTGGAGGTACCTGGTGGGCTAGTTGGCCCCCAGGGATCCTCAGGATTGAAGGGGACTTAATCCCCCAATTTACAACGCACCAGGGGGCACGTTTGTACCCTTGATGTTTCAGGCCCGCCCCCTCGCTGCACCACTGTGCAAACGCGCCCCCTGGTGCGTTGTAAGTTGGGGTATTAAGTCCCCTTCAATCCTGAGGATCCCTGGGGGCCAACTAGCCCACCAGGTACCTCCAGTAAACGCCACAGTGCTGCGTTGCAGAGAGGTGTAAAATGGGGCGTGCCCTCGGACCACCTCTCTGCAACGCAGCTCTGTGGCGCTTACTGGAGGTACCTGATGGGCTAGTTGGCGCCCAGGGACCCTCAGGATTGAAGGGGACTTAATCCTCCAACTTAGAACGCTCCAGGGGGCGCGTTTGCACAGTGGTGCAGGGAGGGGGCGGGACCTCCGGCGATATGCCGGCTTTTGTTTTATTTTTTTTAAAATCTTTTTTTAAGGGACGGTGGCTGCGTGGGCCCCCTTCCCTGGGCCACTTTTGGCCCCGGGGACCCCATCCCACGGGGCCTGGCAGCCTTCTTTTTTTTAATTGAAATTTTGGGAGGGGGGCCGCTTGGCCCCCCTCCAGAGGCCAATAATGGCCCCGGAGACCCCATCCCCCGGGGCCTGGCCAACCTTCTTTTTATTTTTTTATTTTTTTGGAGGGGCGCCGTGTGGCCTCCTCCTTAGGCCAATTATGGCCCCGGGGACCCCATCCCCGGGGCCGGCCTTTCCGTTTTTTTTTTAAAATTATAATTTCAGGGGAGGGGGGCCGCGTGGCCCCCCTCCCGGGCCACTTCTGGCCCCGGGGACCCCATCCCCCGGGGCCTGGCCTCTCCGTTGGGGACCATGGGGGGAGCCCCAATGCCCCCACGGTCCCGCCGGCTCCCCGCATCCTGCGGGAGCCGGCATTGCTTTTGAGCAAGGGGAGCTGCAGACATGCAGCTCCCTTTGCCCAAAAGCGATCCTGCTTTGCTTCCTTGAAGCGAGAGCAGGTTGCCCTGCTCTCGCTTCAATGAAGCAAAGCAGAGTTTGCTATGTCAGGGCGGGAGCCGCACGGCTCCCGCCCTGCCATAGCAAACAGTAATGTCCCGGGGGTGGGCACCCCGGGACCTTGCAGGAGCCGGCCCTGGGGAGTGGCGGTACCCAGGACCATCAAGGGCTCCAGGAGGGGGGCCACACGGCCCCCTCCCTCTATTTCAAAGCCCCAGGGAGGTGGTGGTCCCCGGTGCTCGGGGGTCCGTAAGGGACCCCCAAATTTAAATATTAAGTGCCCCGGGGAGGTGGTGGTCTCCAGGGCTCGGGGGGCCTGCGAGGCCCCTCCTTTCATTTATTTAAATGCCCCGGGGAGGTGGCGGTCCCCGGGGCAGCGTGGGGTGGGTTGGGACCCCCCCCACGCATTTATTTTAGAATCCCCGGGGAGGTGGCGGTCCCCGGGGCTGCGGGGGCTCCCGCATATTAAATACACATTGCCCCCGGGACCTGGCCCACCCGGGGGCCTCATTAAAATAAAGCGCGGGAGCCCGCGCTTCATTTTTTAAAAACATTTCGGAGGGATTCGCGACCCCAACGCGAATTCCGCCGAAATTATTTAAAAAATAATGCTATTCTTGGCCCCGGGGGTCCTTGTGGGACCCCCTGAGCAGGCCTAGGGGGTCAAGGTGTTTCTACCCTGCCCCCTTTTCTTGTTTTTTATCTTAGTTTTTCTGTTTTCTTGTGACTCGGTCACAAGATGGCTGCCAACACTTCCTGGTTTGGAGTGTTGGCAGCCAATCACAGTGAAGCTCGTGCCCGGGAGGGTTCGCGAACCCACCGCGCCCACAGATATCAAAACTTTTCCTTTTTCTAATTTCTCAGGAACTACTGAACGGATTGACACCATTTAAAAAAAAGGGCTCTTTCTGAACCAAGACCTACCTTTTTGCCAAATTTGGTGTAATTCCATTCAGCAGTTCGGGCTGTAGCTTTGTCTAAAGATTCCTATGGAAATTAACATGGGGAAAACGTGTTTTGGGACCCCCTTTTTTCTCGGCCCCCCCTTGTTGAATCACCTTGAAACTTTCAAGACAGGAGCTGACTGGAGCGGGCCACTAGTTTTGAAAATTTCGCGACGATTCGTCAACCGGCGCCAAAGTTATTGGGAAAAGACAAAACACTTTTTGAATAGAAACGAGGTCCAAACTATAACTACCTACTGGCGACCGCCAGTAGGTAATATATATATATATATATATATATATATATATATATTCACTGAAAAAACCATAGGTTTCAGGCACGTTATAGTTAGAAATTAGCATTTAAAAAACCTTACAAATTCACTGAAAAAACCATAGGTTTTAGGGACATTTATAGTTAGTTGGACATTGCACTCGTACAAAACCCGTGAAATTCCACCGTTATAGTTAGTTCAGCTAACTATAACTCGCGCCCCCGCAATGCACTGCTGATGACGTCACATATTACATCACTCATGACATGGTCAGTGACATCACTGATGACATCACTGATGACATCTCAAATGACATCACTGATGACATCATCCAGTGACTGTGTGTTTCTGTAAAGTTTAAATATTTTTAATATATATAGGGAAAGGCGTATTGAAGAATGAGTGGGTGTATAAGTGTCTGTATGGATGATTTAGTAGGTGCGTGACTAACTCTACAAGTGAGTGATTAAACGTATCTTACTGAATGCATGGGTTAGTGACTAAACTGGGTGAATGTCTGTATCCGTCTGTCTGTTGCTGTGTAAGTGGCTGCATGGGTTTGTGAATAGCTACATGAGTGTCTATATGAGTTATTGATTGGTTGTCTGAGTATCTGTATGGGTGCCTGAGTGTTTGTGTGGGTGGGGTGTGTGCGACTCTGTGCATAGATGTGTGAGTGGGTGATTCACTGGGTGGATGGTTTCAAGAGTGCATCTGTGATAGACTGTATGGGTGGGTAAGTGTGTGTAAGAGTGTGTTAGTGAGTGAATGTATGTCCCAGTGGTACATGTGTGAGTAACTACATATGTGAAAGGCAGTATATATGTGTGTTGGAGTATATAAATAGCTATAAGCGAGAGTGTGTGATTGTGAGAGTGACTGTATGGATGAGTGTGTGCTTGTATCAGTGATTGTATGAGAGCGTAAGAATGTGCTAGTATTTGTATGAGTAAGTGAGCTGGTGTGTGTATAACTGTATAGGTGAGTAAATGGCAGTGTGTTTAATTATTTGCATGACTGACTAGGTGTGTGAGTACCTCTATGGATGAGTGGCGGTGTTTGAGTGTCTATATAGGAGTATGAGTGCATATGATAGTCCTGTACTGAGTGACCGTAAGTATGAGTGACTGTACGGGTGAGTGAGTGGATGTGTGTGTAGACCTAAGAATAAGTGAGTGGGTATGTAGTTATTGGTGTTGGAGTGTCTATGGTTTTGCGAATGGCAGTCTGTAATTTAGAGTGGGTATATCAAAGGTTATATTAGGGTGTGAGGAGGTGCATCAGATTATCACATGGATGATGTCATCAGTGATGTCATCAGTGATGTCATTTGAGATGTCATCAGTGATGTCATCAGTGATGTCACTGACCATGTCATGAGTGATGTAATATGTGACGTCATCAGCAGTGCATTGCGAGGGCACGAGTTATAGTTAGCTGAACTAACTATAACGGGGGAATTTCACGGGTTTTGTACGAGTGCAATGTCCAACTAACTATAACTGTCCCTAAAACCTATGGTTTTTTCAGTGAATTTGTAAGGTTTTTAAATGCTAATTTCTAACTATAACGTGCCTGAAACCTATGGTTTTTTCAGTGAATTTCAAAGGTTTTGTAAATGACAATTTTTAAATGTATTAATTGTTATATTTATTTTTTGATACTCATTTACTACATTTTTTTAAACTATTTATTTTTAGATATTTTATTTTTAAATTACATTGTAATTACATTATACATTACATTACAAAATATACTTTCTCAGAATGAATTACTTTAGTTTAAATACTTTGCAAATAGGCAATAGACTTTTAAGTACAGTAGTTACAGTTGTTGCAATGGGCAACACAATTTCAAACACAATGCAACATTGAGCTCAATGTGAATTTCTAGTTAAATGCAATTAGTTACTTTATGGATTACTTTTCTAACCACAGGACTGGATCCTAGATTCAGTCCTGGGACATCTCCTGTAAACAGTTGAGTAAAGCGTTTTGGTTACAGTAGTGAATTTTAAGGAATATTATTGTATTTTAAAAGTTGACACTTAGAAACTTCTTCACATAGAATCACCAATGTTATCCTACGGGAGGAAATTCACTTAGCAGGTAAGTAGTGTTATCGTTACTTTTTCTTACTCAGTGGTGGATCCTGGATACAGCACTGGTGCATCTCCTGTAAACAGTTGAAAGAATGCGTTTAAGTCATACAGGCGATTTTTAAGGAATATTTGTAGTTTGTGAAAATTGACACTTTGAAACTTTTCTGCTGAAAACCAGACAATGGATTCCTATGGAAGGAAATACAAGTTACTGGTAAGTACGGTTAGAATTACTTTTCAGGGTCAGTGCTGGGCTAAAAGATGCAGCACTGCGTTCTCTCCTGATAACAGGTGAGTAAATCGAAATTCGTAGTTCGGCTGATTTTAGAGGAATATTATAAAGTTCCAAAACTCCACACTTAGAAGAATTTCCAAGTGAAACCAGTCAATGTTAGCCTATGGAAGGAAATTCAAGTTACTGGTAAGTACGGTTAAAATTACTTTTCAGGATCAGTACTGGGCTCAAAGATGCAGCACTGAGGTCTCTCCTGATGACAGGTGAGTAAATTGGAATTCGTAGTTCAGCTGATTTTAGAGGAATATTATAAAGTTCCAAAACTCCACACGCAAGAATTTCCAAGTGAAACCAGTTAATGTTAGCCTATGGAAGGAAATTCAAGTTACTGGTAAGTACGGTTAAAATTACTTTTCAGGATCAGTACTGGGCTCAAAGATGCAGCACTGAGGTCTCTCCTGATAACAGGTGAGTAAATTGGAATTCGTAGTTCAGCTGATTTTAGAGGAATATTATAAAGTTCCAAAACTCCACACACAGAAGAATTTCCAAGTGAAACCAGTCAATGTTAGCCTATGGAAGGAAATTCAAGTTACTGGTAAGTACGGTTAGAATTACTTTTCAGGATCTGTACTGGGCTCAAAGATGCAGCACTGAGGTCTCTCCTGATAACAGGTGAGTAAATTGGAATTCGTAGTTCGGCTAATTTTAGAGGAATATTATAAAGTTCCAAAACTCCACACACAGAAGAATTTCCAAGTGAAACCAGTCAATGTTAGCCTATGGAAGGAAATTCAAGTTACTGGTAAGTACGGTTAAAATTACTTTTCAGGATCAGTACTGGGCTCAAAGATGCAGCACTGAGGTCTCTCCTGATAACAGGTGAGTAAATTGGAATTCGTAGTTCAGCTGATTTTAGAGGAATATTATAAAGTTCCAAAACTCCACACAGAAGAATTTCCAAGTGAAACCAGTCAATGTTAGCCTATGGAAGGAAATTCAAGTTACTGGTAAGTACGGTTAGAATTACATTTCAGGATCAGTACTGGGCTCAAAGATGCAGCACTGAGGTCTCTCCTGATAACAGGTGAGTAAATTGGAATTCGTAGTTCGGCTGATTTTAGAGGAATATTATAAAGTTCCAAAACTCCACACACAGAAGAATTTCAAAGTGAAACCAGTCAATGTTAGCCTATGGAAGGAAATTCAAGTTACTGGTAAGTACGGTTAAAATTACTTTTCAGGATCAGTACTGGGCTCAAAGATGCAGCACTGAGGTCTCTCCTGATAACAGGTGAGTAAATTGGAATTCGTAGTTCAACTGATTTTAGAGGAATATTATAAAGTTCCAAAACTCCACACAGAAGAATTTCCAAGTGAAACCAGTCAATGTTAGCCTATGGAAGGAAATTCAAGTTACTGGTAAGTACGGTTAAAATTACTTTTCAGGATCAGTACTGGGCTGAAAGATGCAGCACTGAGGTCTCTCCTGATAACAGGTGAGTAAATTGGAATTCGTAGTTCAGCTGATTTTAGAGGAATATTATAAAGTTCCAAAACTCCACACTTAGAAGAATTTCCAAGTGAAACCAGTCAATGTTAGCCTATGGAAGGAAATTCAAGTTACTGGTAAGTACGGTTAGAATTACTTTTCAGGATCAGTACTGGGCTCAAAGATGCAGCACTGAGGTCTCTCCTGATAACAGGTGAGTAAATCGGAATTCGTAGTTCGGCTGATTTTAGAGGAATATTTGCACAATGGTGAAGGAAGGGGGTGGGGCCTGAGGTGACAAGTCTGCAAACACGCCTTGTGGCGTGTTTTAAGTTGGAGAATTAATTCCTCCTCAATCCCGAGGGTCCCTAGGGGCCAACTAGCCCACCAGATACCTCCAGTATGCGCCAGAGAGCTGCGTTGCAGAGAGGTGTTCAGAGGCCACGCCCCTTTTTGCAGAGAGGTGTAAAAGGGGCGTGGCCTCTGTACACCTCTCTGCAACGCAGCCCCTGGCGCATACTGGAGGTTCCTGGTGGGCTAGTTGGCCCCAGGACCCCAGTATTCAAGGGGATTTCGTTCCCCATCTGCAAACGCGCCAGGGGCGCGTTTGCAGAGTGCTGCAAGCAGGGGCGTGGCCTCCGGCGTGATGCCGGTCTTTTTTATTTATTTTTTAAGAAGGGGGCTGTGTGGCCCCCCTTCTTTTTCTAATCTATTGGCCCTGGTGACCCCAACCCCAGGGCCTGCCCCCTAATTATTTATTTATTTATTTTAAATTTGGGAAGGGGGCCGCGTGGCCCCCCTCCCGAGGCCTTAATCCCCCGGGGCATGGCCTTCTTTTTTTTTTTTTTTACTTATGGAGGGGGGCTGCGTTGCCCCCCTCCTCAGGCCACTTATGGCCCCGGGGACCCCATCCCACAGGGCCGGCCTTTGATGTATTTTTTTTTTTTTTTTAATCCAATTTTGGGGGGGCCGCGTGGCCCCATCCCGAGCCACTTGTAGCCCCGGCGACCCCATTCCCGGGGCTGGCCCTCTCCGTTGGGGACCGTGGGGGGTCCCCAATGCCCCCACGGTCCCGCCGGCTCCCCACGTCCCTCGGGAGCCGGCATTGCTTTTCCACATGGGGAGCTGCTAAGATGCAGCTCCCCTTGTGGAAAAGCAATTGTCTTTGGTTTTTGGAAGAGAGAGCAGGTTTCCTGCTCTCTCTTCCAAAAACCAAAGCAGTTTGCTATGGCAGGGCGGGAGCCGCGAGGCTCCCGCCCTGCCATAGCAGACTACAGTGTCCCGGGGGTAGACACCCCGGGACACTGCAGGAGCCGGCCCTGGGGGGTGGTGGTCCCCAGGGCCATCACTGGCTCCAGGAGGGGAGCCGCGAGGCCCCCCTCCAAACATCTTGAATGCCCCGGGGAGGTGGCGGTCCCCGGGGCGTGTGGGGGGGCTCGAGCCCCCCCACACAGGTACTTTTAATTTTTAAAAAAGAAGACCCGGGGGGTGGCGGTCCCCGGGGCTGCGGGAGGGACGAGAGCCCTCCCGCACCATTGTTTATTTAAAGCCCCGGGAGGTGGTGGTCCCCGGGGCTTGGGGGGGCCTTAGAGGCCCCCCAATCATAAATTTGATAAACCCCGCATGCCCCCGGGACTTGGCCCACACGGGGGCCAATTACCAACGAAGCGCAGGAGACCGCGCTTCGTTTTTTTTTTTATCGGCTGGATCCGCGCACCCAGCGTGATTTTTGCCGATTTAAAAAAAAAAAAAAAAAAATGTTTGGCCCTGAGTAGGCCTAGGGGGTCAGGGTGTTTCTACCCTGCCCCCTTTTTGCGTTTTGCGCATTGTTTTTACTGTTTGGCTGCCAACACTTCCTGGATTGGAGTGTTGACAGCCAATTAGCATACAGCTGGTCATCGGGAGGGTGCGCAGACCCTCCGAGGCCATAGATATATATGTGTTTTTACTTTTGATTTTCTCAGCAACTACTGAACGGATTTACACCATTTAACAAAAAGGGTTCTTTCTGAACCAAGAACTACCTCTTTGCCAAATTTGGTGTAATTCCGTTCAGCAGTTAGGGCTGTAGCCGTGGCTAAAGTTTCCTATGGGAAAATGAATGGGGAAAACACGTTTTGGGACCCCCCTTTTTTCTCGGCCCCCACTTGACGAATCACCCCAAGACTTTTAGGATAAGAGCGGACCGGAGCGGGCCACAAAGTTTGAAAATTTCACGAAGATTCGTCAACCGACGCAAGAGTTATTTCAAATAGAATGTTGTGGATTTCCTATGGAAAATAGGTCCTAACTATAACTATCTACTGGCGACCGCCAGTAGATATATATATATATATATATATATATATATATATATATATATATATATATATAACTCACGCCCCCGCAATGCACTGCTGATGACGTCACATAGTACATCACTCATGACATGATCAGTGACATCATTGATGACATCACTGATGACATCTCAAGTGCGAAATGCGATCCACGCGTTTCGGCTCGTCCGAACCTTGATAACGATACAAGACGTCGTTGTAGCTTCCTTATTTAAATGTACAAATGCCTCCAGTTGCCAACATTAACAAAGGACTACATATTACTTTAATCAAAAAAGCTGGCGGCCATATTGGCCTGGTCACGATGTGAAAATTCAGGAATTGATACAATAAGGAAAAGAAAACAAGTGTTAATGTGCACACAATGTCATTTCAGCATATCTTGCCCCGTGACCGCCGTACCTGTATGTTCGTCAACGTGACTTATTCATAATAAACATACTTTGGATTGCAAACATCAACATAAACAATGGACTACAAATTACTTTAAAGTGAAAGGCTATCGGCCATATTGATCTGGGCACGTTGCGTATTATAATTGTTCTTACACGAAAGAAAAGAAAAGAAAAGGTGTTAATATACACACACTATCCATAAATGAAGTTCTAGCGATTATAGTTCCATTCCATTCACAGCTCATTTGAGATGTCATGAGTGATGTCATGAGTGATGTCATGAGTGATGTCACTGACCATGTCATGAATGATGTAATGTCTGAGGTCATAAGCAGTGCATTGCGGGGGTGCAAGTTATAGGTAGCTCAGGCAACTATAACTGCTGAATTTCACTGGTTTTGTACGAGTGAAATCTGAGTCTAACTATATTGTCCCTGTAATCTTTGTTTTTTTCAGCGAATTTCTAGTTTTTTTTAACGTTAAGTAAGATGCCTATCACAATGGATGGTGGGGGGTTGGAAGCAGGGCCTGGCCTGGCATTGTGCTGCCCCCACCAAAGCTTGCTGCTCCTGCCTCCCCTCCTCCTTGCCATCCATTGTCCAAGTCCATGCCCCTGCTTCCTCATTACAGCCCTGTGTGGCCGTTGTTCTGCCACTGGCCTTCCCGCCTTCTCTGAACAGTTAGCTTGCTGCCCCATCCACCTCCTCCCTATCCTCTGTTGTCTGAATCCATGCACTAGCCTTCTCCCTCCTGCCATGCATGGTCTGATGTGCTGCCACTGCCCTCCATTTAGCATGATGTCACAGTCCACTCCTCCTGCCCTCCATTGCCCAATTCTATGCCCCATCATTGACCTCCTGCTTAGCCACTGTGCTTAGCTTGATGCCCCTACTCTCCTTCCCCCTGTCTTCCGATGTCTGTGTGCATGCCCCTGCTCCATCCTTTGTGCCCACCATGTTCCATGGACCTGCCCCTCCTATCTAATCTGAGTGTTCTGTTGAGCTGCAACTCCCCTCCCACCTGCCTAGCATTGTCAGATGACTGTAACCTGTCCCTGCCACCTCCACCCTGCCTGTCCAGGTTCCATGCCCCTATCCCCTTCCTCCTGTCCTCCATGGTTCATTTTACTGCCACACCCTTCTACCCTCCCTGGTCTGTTGTGCTGCAACTGCTCCTCCTGCCTGCCCCGCGTGGTCTGTTGTGAGGCCCCTTCCCCTGAACTCTCTTGTCTGTGCCCAGCTCCTACCCCTCCCTTCTATCCTCCATGGTCCTTTCTGCATGCGCCTGCCCCCTCCTTCTCGCCCATCATGGCCATTGTGCTGCCACTAACCCTCCCGCTTGCCATGCATGGTCTTCTGTGCTGCCACGGCCCCTCCCACCTTCCCTGTGTGGTCAGCTAGCTGCCCCTGACCCCCTCCCACCTTCCCTCCATGGTCTGTGTGTATGCCATTATAGTCTCACTGTTGCTCTCCATGGTGTGTCTTGCTTCTAGTGCCCATCCTGCCTGACCTCCTTTGTCAGATTGCTGTTCCTGCCCTGCCCCCTTGCCCCCTGCCCTCTGTTTTCCATGTGCAGACCCCTATTCCCTCCCTCCTGGCTTGTCTGTTCCATTGTAATGCCCCTGATCCCTACCTCCTGCCCTTTATGGTCCGTTATGCTGCAGCTTTCTCTCCTGTCTGTCCATTATGGTCAGCTAGCTGCCATTGCCTCTTTCCCCTCTGTTCTCTGTTGTATAAGTGCATGGTCCTATCCCCTCCCTATTGCTTTCCATGGA
Source organism: Calotriton arnoldi (assembly GCA_963921515.1). Lineage (NCBI taxonomy): Eukaryota > Metazoa > Chordata > Amphibia > Caudata > Salamandridae > Calotriton > Calotriton arnoldi. The sequence goes on along the minus strand of CAWUFW010010057.1, from coordinate 560,936 downwards.
TTGTTGTGCTGCACTCCCGTCCCGCATGCCCTGTGTGGTGTATTGTGCTGCTGGAAACCCTGATGCCTGCCCTGTAAGGTCAGTTTGGTGCACCTGTCCATGTCCCTCCTGTCCTCTGTTATCCGAGTCCATGTCCCTACCCCAATTCCTCATGCCTTCCATGATCCAATGTACCATACTTGCTAACATTTTGAACATGGTAAGAGGAAGATTTTGAAAAAAAAACTGGGGTATTGATTTTCCCCATTGACTTACATTGAAAAAGAGGAGATTGTAGACAGGAGACAGATCAAATAAAGCCCATTTGGGCTTAAAAACATTGGGCGTTTCCTGGCTGAATCGGGTCTGTTGGCATGTATGGTTGTACTACCACTATTATATTGTCATAGCCTCTCTTGCCTCTCCTGCATTGTTGGTTTGTTGCCCCTGCCCCCCTTTCCACTGCCCTCCATAGTCTGTTGTGCTGCCACTGCCCTTCCTGCCTGCCCAGTGTGGTCAAATTGTTGCCTCTGCACCCTCCTACCTGCCTTCAATTTTCTGAGTCCGTGCCCCTGGCCTCTGCCTCTCAACAGTATCCTAATGAACAACTAGATTGCTAACATTCTATATTTATTACAAAAGTGTGGCACTCCTGATGTCATCTTGATGTAATCAAAACTGTAATACCTAGAGCATTTCCTTTAGAAATTACAGAAATGAGAGGGTCTTATTTGCATCGAAATTATGGTTAGTGCTCTAAAAAACTAAAATGAGGACATATTTTCTGAGTTTTCAAATAGCGACAAAGCACTTTTAAATTATTTGTTATCTTTATGTTTTTTTATCCAGTTGACCACTTGATTAAATGTTGCATTTAGGGGAGAGGATGTGGTATTACTTCCAGAGCTGCAGACTTTGCAACTGGGGAACCAGGTTGGAGTTTCTGCTTCAGCTCGACATTCTGTGATTCTGGTCAAATCACTTAATCTCCCCATGTCTACAACCAACATGAATTTGTCCTTGTGTGATGTAACCAATGCTCATGTAAAGCACTCCAATACCTGACCAGTTTGCACTATATAAAACTGCAAAAAAATAAAAAGTGTTTTGCACACTTCTGTCATTGGGCTATACGTGGGCTACATCTGGGTGATATTTGTGCTACATTTGGGCTCTTTTGTCTCTGGTGGCCATCTTGGGAGATTTATTTGTTATGAAGTTTCCTAATTTCCTCATTTACTGCAGTCTCCTCAGTAGGAAATGCTTTCAGTTTTTACTTTGATTCCATCAAGAAGGCATTCAGATGTGTCACACATTCGCCATAAAGTCTGAATGTTAGCACTCTAGTTGCTCATTAGATCACTGTAGTAAAGCTACTGCTCACTAGGGAAGTCTTCTGCTGGTATTGAAAGTGCATGTTTCAGGCTGCAAATGTCAAAGCAAAATTGCAGGGGGTGTGGTCTAGCCACGACGCAAGATGGCCACTTGATACCGGAGCTCCGCGCTGAGGGGAGCCCTGGACGATAATGAATTGCCCTTCCAGTCATCAACGACGCCTTATTCATGGAAATCACGCCGTCTGAATGATCCGTCCTACTGTTGTGAAGATTTCAAAGCTTTGAAGAGGCTCCTTCACAAACTGCGAGGGCGCTTTGCTCTGAGCCACAGCACTCGCATTCTCACAGAGCACAGCTGTCAGAGCGCGCGCCTCTTAGTAATGCGGTGAGAGGCTTCTGAATACCACAGACGTTTGAAGAAACTTCACCGCAAGTGTGACCGGCTCTTGTAAGCAAAGATTTATGACTCTGTGTGTGTTTATCTGCCTCCCTACATATCTGGTGAACCGGAGGTCTGTTATTAGCTGTTAGTTGTAACGCTTTGAAACTAGCGTTGTCAAAGCACATCTGACTAAAACTCGCACCTCTCAGAAATGAGCTGAAAGGCTCCTGAACCTTCGTGCTGCCTAATGAGACTGCATTGTTTACTAAGTTGGCCCTCTTCAACTATAATTAACAGAATGCGGTGAGCAGCTTCTAAATTCCACAGACCGGCTCTTTTAAGCAAGGATTAATGATTCTGTGTGTTTATCTGCCTCCCTGCATATCTGTTGAACCGGAGGTCTGTTGTTAGCTGTTAACTGTAACGCTTTGAAACTAGCATTGTCAAAGCACAGCTGACTAAAACGCGCACCTCTCAGAAATGTGCTGAAAGGCTCCTGAACCTTCGTGCTGCCTAATGAGACTGCATTGTTAACCAGGTTGGCTCTCTTCAACTATAATTAACAGACTTCGCAATAGCTACATCTCCTCTCTCAGGATTACTTTTACTTCACATAGTTCCTGGCAACTTACTAATACATATAACTTAAACAATATTATCTGAACTTGGTTTACCATCTTATGTAGCTGCTGTAACAAAAATAGTCGATTTTTAGTGGTATTGACAGCTCCTCAATAGTCTTCCTTGTTCTTCTGTTTATACCTCAATGGTTAGAGAAGTAGAGTGCGCCATTGATATGCAGCTAATAAATCTGAGGAGATTTCACTCATTATATTATATATAAGAGGGTTTGCTTACTCCTTTTTTGAGCTGTCTTCTCAGTCTTATGTTACATCACTGAAGCAGTGCACTGGTGCTTACAGGAGTTAAGCTGCATTTTGATTTTGCGCGCTTCTGCCACATAAAGAAAATACCTGAGAAGACTGATGTGCTCACCCAATATTATATAATACTTAGAACTACCTGAGGTTGATTTGACCATAAATAAAATGTGCCTCCGCAATGTGTCAGAAACATGAGAAATCCATAAAAGTTTTTTACTTACTCTTATTCATACTACATTTTTGAAGAAACCAAAGTCTGCTCATTCGGTAGACATCTGTTTGCCAAGTTTTTAAAATTCCATACAGAATTAACCATGAATACCTTCCGGTAAAGTGGCTGGTAAATTTTTAAAGCAGCCTTCATGTTCTGAAATTCTACATCAGGATCGCTCTGTTCCAGAAGACTGGAATACTACCCTTTCAGCCTAAAAAATCGCTTCCAATTTTGTTTTTTTTGTATGTATTGCTGATACGGTGAAGCAGTGTTGATTGGAGTTAGGCTACCTTTAGCTTCTGTGCGCTTCTACTATGTGCTGAAAATACTTGAGCTACAAATCTCCGAAGCATCCGGTAATGCCTTCTGGCAAAGCCAACTGGTAAATCCACAAAGCAACCCTCATACTCTGAAATTTTAAATCAAGGTCGTTCCTCTTCAGAAACTTGGGATACTAGCCTCTCAGCCCAAAAATCATCCAACCCTTTGATGTCTACTGTACCAGACCCTACCATGGAAAAAATACTTCAGGAAATCACTGAGGTTGGACGACGTTTAGAAGGACTGGAGACATCCATATCTACCCTTACTACTGAAACAAAATCGATGCGTGTAGCTATCGCTGGATTTCAGGGTAATTTAGATGGACTTACTGAACGTGTAGCCTCAGTTGAAAACCGCATCAACAACTTACCGGATCGAGACCAAGAACTTCTCTTCCTCAGAAGTAAGGTGACAGATTTGGAAGATAGAAATCGTCGTGACAATGTGCGCTTCTTTGGATTTCCAGAGGGAATGGAAGGATCAGATGCCAAATCCTTTCTTATAACAGCCTTTCCAAAAATTACAGGACTCACTTTTGATCCACCATTAGAGATGCAGAGAGCACATCGTTTGGTCCTTTCAAAGGTGGAAAAACCTTGCATCCCCGCACACTTATTTTCTGCTTTCTAAGACACGAACAGGCTTGTCAATTAATTAACGCAGCTCGTATGCATGGTCCATACCAATTTGAAGGTCATCAGATCCGAATGGCAGCAGATTTCTCAAAAGAAACAAATGATCGCCGTAAAGCTTTTCTTTCTTTACGACCCTGCCTACGTCAATTGGACATTAAATATGGCCTCTTTGAACCAGCACGCCTTCGGATCACTAAAGATGGCATTTCCAAAGACTTCTTTAACCCAGAAGATCTTCGTCTTTTTTTAGACACTCTCCTTCCTCAAAGTATGGAATGCAACACACCTGTACATGAGCTTCAATCTCCACTTCCTTCCTTGAAATCCAAGAAGACAAACATGGATTGTGCTGTGTCTACACCAGAGTTTAAATCTCAGCCTCCTTCATTAAACTCCAAGACGTCTTCTGGCGGAACTCGACGCAATCCAGGTCGTTCCAATAGTAGAGGAAGAGACCCAGATCGACTTGTGCGTTCCATTGGCGACCGCTCACAAGCTCTTCAAGCAGTGGCAGCTCTTACGCAGGATAGAGATAGAGACAAGTCACGTTCTCCTTTGAAATCTCCTTCATCTACTGAGGAGGGTGTGCCCTGAATCCTGATTTAACGTTTAATTATTTCATACTAAAGTTATGATAAGAATCTATTTATAGTTTTCCACTATAGCAACCAATTAGAAATATTACGAATTTAGAGTCAGTATATATAGGTCTTAAATCCTAAAAACAATTCAATGAAGTTGCGATCTGATGAAGCAGTTAGAAGTCACTTACTTCGTTATCTACTGATACTCTGATCTGATGAGATGTTTCCTTAACTATACCCAATGGATTGTTTTTCTGTACCCACGAATGTATGGAAATTAATCTATTCAAATTCACAGTAGTAAATGCTTAGATGAATATCAGATGACTGCTTCAACACATCTTGAACAGTGTCTCTCCCCAACACATGGTTTATACTGATTCCTTCTCTGAGGTACATTTTTCATTTTCCACAACAACAATCAAAAGATCTTTGACGTCTAGGGTAACTCAGAATGTTTATGTAACAGAAGAAAAGACTCAGATAGAAATGTTTGCTCGTTTAGGATTCAACCCTGATTTAATATTTTATTACTTCATATTAATATTGTTATGATGTTAGCTATATATTAATAGCTCTCCGATATGATAATTAGCTTAACATCTTTCTTCCTTCTTTCATGACTTGTCTGTCCCTGTCTACTGTTATAGCTAGACTTATTCACATTCGTCTATCATTCTCATGCATACCCTTTTTATGACATTATTATATTTCCTTACTTCTCTTCCTCTTTATTCTTTTTATCCTTATTACTCTTTTTTCCCCTCTATTTTCTCTTCTCATTTTCTCTAATACTTTTTATCTAAATCTTTTTTAATCTTTTCAGTCTTTTCTCCTATTATGAATTATAATTGTTACCTGGATGTTCTTTCTCTTCTAAATCTCCTTCATTTATTGAGGAGGACGTACCTTGAATTCTGATTTAATATTCTATTGCTTCATATTAAAGATGTTATGATGATAGCTCTCTATTAATAATTCTCCAATATGACAACTAGTTTAACATCTCTCTCGTTCTTCCTTCATGGTTTATCTGTCTTTGTCGCCTGTTCTTGCTCCATCTATTCACATTCGTCTATTGTTATTTTATGCACACTTTCTTTTACTATCTTTGGTAAAATAGTATATTTGTTGACACTATCTTTCCTTACTTCTTTTCCTCTTTGATCTTTATTATTCGTCTTTCTACTTTCTCTTCTCAAATTGCACTAATATTTTCTATTTGAACCTTTTAAATCTTCTCAGTCTTTTTTCCTGTTATGAATTATAATTACTATTTGTATATTTTTTCTCTTCTAATTTCTTCTATTGTTTCAATGTTTAATATTCAATTGTTCTGTTATTTACTTACGATAATTTTTTTGAATATTTATGATATGCTAGTTCCTTGACATAGTAATATTTATTTATTATGTTTTTTCATATTCTTCATTATAGATAATAGGATTATTGCTATATTAATATACGACTACCTTTTTTGACACAAGCAAGTTATTTTATTATTGCTTTATCTACTTATTTCCTACACTGTTTACATATAAGATAATATTATTCTGATCTGTTTCTGACTAGATAAGTTAACATTTTTTCCAGTGAATATTCTATAATACTGTTATATTTTGTCTGGTTTACCTTATTATGTCATCCATATGCCTTATATCTTATTTTTTCCTACACTATATTCCCATGATACTCGTTTCCTTTTCTTTCTTCATTTCGACCTCTAAATTCCAAAGAATATGTTGGAATGCGATTTATATTATTTAGTAGATGTCACCCTTACCATTGATGGTCCCATCGGATGGGGCTCCCCCGGCGCGAGTAGCCCACAAGTCTAGACTCGCAGCTAAAAGATCCACTTTGTTGCTATCATCTACGTATTTTAATCACACTCCTTTTCCAAAACTTATTACATCTACAAACTTCTTATTCTAACATTTCAACCATTCTTTGTTCTACTGCTTATATATATACCTGTTAAAAACCAAGGGTTCCTTCCCCCCCCTTTTTTTTTTTTTCCCCACTCTCCCCTCCCCTTATATTTATTTTTCAATTTTTATTAATTCAGGACGTTTTTCTGACTTTTAAAATTGTATAAGCATACTTTTACAGTTTCTCTCAACCTCATCTGTACTCTTTAGACATGTCTACCACGGCAACAACACACCCTCTTTCTGTCTTAACATGGAATGTCCATGGTCTCACTCATTACATCAAACGGAAAAAAGCGTTGTCATATCTTCAATCTAAAAAGACAGATGTGGCATTACTCCAAGAGACGCATTTAGATGCATTGGAGTCCGAGAAATTGTGTAGAGATTGGGTGGGTAAAGTGATCCATAGTAGTATACAGAAAGGTGATCTGGCACATACAGGTCCCACTCGCAAATGTGGAGTCGCGAGCCTCATCCACAAATCTCTCCAGGTTAAGATTTCAAAGACATGGACAGATCCTGAAGGTCGTTATGCATTTGCCAAGATACGTATCAGAGATACATGTATTTGTGTAGGTTCAGTCTATGCCCCAACCGGAATCAAAAAATCATTCTTTCTCCATCTGAACCGCTTATTAACAGAGATTGGTGCATCACAATATCTCATAGGTGGGGATTGGAATATCATGAGAGACCCAGTTCTAGACAAAACCGGTCCGTTAGACAAAAGTAATGCAGCGGATAGAACATTAATGAATGACATACTAGTAGACCATGGCTTAATTGACCACTGGCGTCTCTCTCATCCATCAGATACTGAATATATATTCTTCTCCCCAACTCATGGCACCTTGTCTCATTTGGATTATTTTTTAGTATCCCAGGGATTGATTCAATCGATTCAAGACTCCTGTATCTTTGAAGCAGCATTATCTGATCACTCCCCGGTTTTCTTGGCTCTGGAAGTTGATCTACCCAGACCAGGACGTAAACCTTGGCGCATGAATATACACCGACACAAATCTCCCAAGGGTAAAACCCAATTACAAACTTACTTTCAAGATTATCGCTCCACCAATCAGGGTTCTGTGGCTTCAAGCAGAATGATGTGGGCTGCGGCTAAAGCTACTATTAGAGGTCAACTAATGCGTGAAGCAGCACTGGCTAATAAGCGGAATGCTGCACGACAAACAGAATTAGAGCAGGAAATACTATTATACACCCGCCTATATACCAAAACCCCAACTTTACACAATCGTAAATCTTTAGAACAAGCTCGAATGGCATTAAATGGACTCTTTACCTCTAAGGATAAGAAAAAAGAGAGGGACCCCTTAAAACCAGGGGAATAGGGTACTACTAAGCAGTAGAAAAGATAATCCCTTGGCCAAGGAATAAATTGAAGTTACTGAGTCCAAGACTATCTTGTACACAGAGAATGTTTTTTTCAGGCCACCCACACGTTGTACCAATAATCCACAACTAGTACAACCCATATGGTAGATCCAAGTAATTACATGAAAATATTTAATGACAACAGACACAGGAGAGAAACAACAAATAGACAGTACAATTTGTCATCAAACAGCACATCTACAAAAGACACTTCTTTAGCTTGTCCTAGATACACTATATTATCTTTAGTCTGTAGGATAAGCTGATTCCAAAGATTGTGCAACAACAGCGTCGACGCGTTTCGAATTGTACTGTCTATTTGTTGTTTCTCTCCTGTGTCTGTTGTCATTAAATGTTTTTGTGTATATGAAATTTTATCTGTACCCTTGTGAAATGTATGGGGTTGTTTTATGAGATTGTGATTCAAGAGATGTTTTAATGTAAATAAATATGATTTTATTTTTGAATATATTCATGTTGTTCATGTAATTACTTGGATCTACCATATGGGTTGTACTAGTTGTGGATTATTGGTACAACGTGTGGGTGGCCTGAAAAAAACATTCTCTGTGTACAAGATAGTCTTGGACTCAGTAACTTCAATTTATTCCTTGGCCAAGGGATTATCTTTTCTACTACTCTTTACCTCTAAGGCAGAATTTGCTCTCCAAAGAATGAAAACGAGACACTACGAACAAGGAGAGAAGGCAGGCAGATTGCTAGCGGCACAATTAAGACAAAGAGAGGCAGCCATGACCATCTCAGCTATCAAATCATCCCAGGGTAGCATTCTTACTAGGCCACAAGATATAGTAAATGAATTTGCTTCTTTTTATAAATCTCTCTACACACCTGAGAAGCAAATAGACACGGAAGGATTGACTAACTTTCTTTCAAAGATAGATCTTCCCCGTCTTTCTGATGAGGGTAGGGCCCTTCTTGAGGGAGAGATTATCAAGGATGAGATTGCGAAAGCCATATCCAATTTATCATATCATAAAGCTCCTGGAGAGGATGGATTTCCAGCTGAATTCTATCGCTGGTCTGGGTATAATGTGGTCGATTCATTACATGCTGCGTTCCAGGAGGCTGAACGAGATCATTCCTTGGGTCCCATCTCTAACAAAGCAATAATTGCAGTACTTCCTAAACCTGGAAAGGACCCTCTACTTTGTGCCAGCTATCGCCCTATTTCACTTTTGAATTGTGATATAAAAATTCTTGCCAGTATTCTGGCCTCTCGTCTTAAGAAGGTATTGGCTTCATTAATTCACCCAACCCAAGTGGGATTTGTTCCAGGGCGTTCCTCCAGGAATCACATACGTACATTGACACATACATTATGGTGTGCCAAGAACCTCCCACAAGATGCATTAGCTTTATCACTAGATGCCGAAAAGGCCTTTGACCGCATAGAGTGGGAATATCTTTTCAAAGTGCTGGAACGCTTCGGCTTAGGGAATCAGTGTATCCAAAAAATACATCTCTTATATGATAATCCTTCTGCACAAGTTAATTGTGGGGGTTTTTTGTCAGACCCATTTCCAATCTTAAGAGGAACTCGTCAGGGTTGTCCTTTATCACCGCTCCTTTTTCTTTTGGCATTAGAACCCTTGGCATCCGCTATTCGTCAATCAGAGGAAGTTATGGGCATAAATCTCCCCATAGGTAAATCCAAAATCTATTTATATGCAGATGACATTTTACTTACTCTCACAGATCTTTCTCGCTCCCTGCCATCTTTACTCCAAATCATAGACAACTTTTCATCCTTCTCAGGTTATAAAATAAATTGGGACAAAAGCGAAGCTTTACCAATTTCTGATGGTACCACAAAAGCGGCTATTCATGGTTTCCCTTTCCATTGGCAATCCTCACACCTTAAGTATTTAGGTATATTAGTAAATAAAGGTATGGAATGTATGGTTTCAGACAATCTTAATCCATTGATCACTCAAATGCAACGTGATTTTGATAAATGGAAAATTCTGAATCTTTCCATGTGGGGAAGAGTGCAAGCTGTCAAAATGGTTACTTTACCACGTTTTTTATATACCTTAGGCATGCTTCCTCTCCACATTCCCTTATCTACGCTGAGACTTATAGATTCTAAAATAAAATCTTTTATATGGGGTACGACAAAACCTCGTTTAGCTATAACGAAATTAAAAGCACACCACACTTATGGAGGAATGAGTCTCCCTTCAATTGAACATTATAACCTGGCATTACAAATTTCACAATTATCATATATGCTACCGGGAATTTCTGACGTTCCTCAAAGGGTTCATATAGAAAGGCATCTCTTAGTTACTGATCCAGGCATTTCTGCATTATATGGTATTAAAATCACTCGTCAGCAATCTAAAAATCCAATTTTATCAGCAATGCTCAAGTCCTGGCAAAGAGCACACCGATTATTAGATCTAAATCCAAACATTCATGAAAAAGCACCTATTTGGAACAATACCAGTATTCGTATAAATCAGAAAGTGCTATCATGGCCATTATGGCATTTAGCAGGTATTCAAACACTAGATCAGCTTTTCCACAATGGTGATTTGAAATCCTTCACACAACTTAGAGCAGAATTTGGTCTTCCACTACATCAAACTCCGAAATATACTCAACTTCAACAATGTTTGAAAAAGCACTTCCCTCTATCTTCTTCCATGCTTCAAACTTCACACATAGTCACATATTTAAACATTTGGAGTAAACATAAAGGAGTAATATCTGGTCTCTACAAAATTTTTACAATGCACCTTCACTCTCAACCCCTGTTACAGACGCTATAACTCAAATGAGTCACGGAAGACCAGCTAACCACAACCCTCGCCCTGAGCCCACCCGCTGAACCCTCCGACCCCGACACCGCCGCCCGCAACCTCAGACAGTGGATCGACGACTGCGCCAACACCCTCGCCCCGCTCAAGAATCCGCCCAACAGCCACACCAGCAAGAAAGCCACCTGGTTCACCGAAGACCTCCAGGCCTCCAAACGAACATGCCGAAAACTGGAGAAGATCTGGCTCCACGAACGGACAGTGGACAACTACGCCGCCCACAAGAGCGCCACCCGCAGTCACCATCACCTCATCAGATCTGCCAAAAGGGCCTCACTCAAAGACCGCCTAGACAACAATGCACACAACAGCAAAGAGCTCTTCAACATCGTGAAGGAACTCTCCAACCCCAGCTCCAACACCAACGACATCCAGCCGTCGCGAGACCTGTGCGACTCACTGGCCACCTTCTTCCACCGCAAAATCGCCGACATCCACGACAGCTTCAACACCACGACCGCCCCGGCAACCACTGAGACCACTGCCCCCACAACCACCAACCGCCTGCTCTCCTGGACCAACATCAACGACGAGGACACCAGCGAGATCATGAACACCATCCACTCCGGTTCACCGCTAGACCCGTGCCCTCACCACATCTTCAACAAAGCCAGTACAGCCATCGCGCCCCATCTCTGGAAAATAATCAACATCTCCTTCGAGACAGCAACCTTCCCGGAAAGCTGGAAGCACGCCGAGATCACCGCCTTACTCAAGAAACCCAAGGCAGACCCCAAGGACCTCAAGAACTTCCGACCCATCTCTCTGCTCCCGTTCCCCGCGAAGGTCACCGAGAAAATCGTCAACAAACAACTGACCCGCTACCTCGAGGAGAACAACATCCTGGACCCTTCCCAGTCCGGCTTCCGCAGCAACCACAGCACCGAAACCGCCCTCATCGCCGCCACCGATGACATCAGGACCCTGCTAGACAACGGAGAAACAGCAGCCCTCATCCTCCTGGACCTATCAGCCGCCTTCGACACGGTCTGCCACCACACACTACGAACACGCCTTCACGACGCCGGGATCCAAGAGAAGGCCCTGGACTGGACCACATCCTTCCTTTCCGGCAGAACACAAAGCGTCCGCCTCGCCCCTTCCGATCCAAGGCCACCAAGATCATCTGCGGCGGCACCCCAAGGCTCCTCCCTCAGCCCAACGCTGTTCAACATCTACATGGCACCCCTCGCCCACGTCGCCCGACAGCACAACCTCAACATCATCTCCTACGCCGACGACACCCAGCTGATCCTCTCCCTCACCAAAGACCCTCACACCGCCAAAGCCCACCTCCATGAAGGAATGAAGGCCGTCGCCGAATGGATGAGGACCAGCTGCCTGAAGCTGAACTCGGACAAGACGGAGGTCCTCATCCTTGGTTCCAACCCTTCAGCCTGGGACGACTCCTGGTGGCCAACATCACTGGGAACAGCCCCGCCACCCACAGACCACGTACGCAACCTAGGGGTCATCCTCGACCCCACCCTCTCCATGACTAAGCAGGTCAACGCCGTTTCCTCATCCTGCTTCAACATCCTCCGAATGCTCCGCAGGATCTTCAAGTGGATCCCCACCGAAACAAGAAAAACAGTCACCCAGGCCCTCGTCACCAGCAGGCTGGACTACGGAAACGCCCTCTACGCAGGAACGACGGCTAAGCTCCTGAGACGGCTGCAACGCATCCAGAACGCCTCTGCACGTCTTATCCTCGACATCCCCCGACGCAGCCACATCACACCCCACCTGAGAGACCTGTACTGGCTCCCTGTCAACAAGAGGATAACCTTCAAGCTCCTCACCCACGCACACAAAGCACTCCACAACTCCGGACCAGCCTACCTCAACAGACGACTCAGCTTCTACACCCCCACCCGCCAGCTCAGCTCGACCAGCCTCGCCCTCGCCACAGTCCCCCGCATCCGGAAAACGACCGCCGGCGGCAGATCCTTCTCCCACCTCGCCGCCAAGACCTGGAACACCCTCCCCACCAACCTCCGACAGACCCAAGACCTACTGGCCTTCAGAAGACTCCTCAAGACCTGGCTCTTCGATCAGTAGCAGCACCACCCCCCTCTTCCCCCAGCGCCTTGAGACCCTCGCGGGTATGTAGTGCGCTTTATAAATGACATGATTGATTGATTGATTGAAATGGCAGAATCGGCTTTCAGTATCTTACACTGATGAGGAATGGGAGGAAATACTGGAAAATTTAGACAAAGGCACCCGTGAAGCTAGACTAAAATTCTGCCTTTTCAAAATCCTTCATGAGTGGCATTGGTCCCCTGCAAAACTACAGAAGGCTGGTTTACTCTCAAATGCTAACTGCTGGAGGTGCCCTAATACCAATTGTGACTCCACACACATTATATGTGACTGCCCAATGATACAACCTTACTGGACTTACGTAGGTAGAATCTTACGATCTAAAATGCCTTTATCTCTTCCGCTTACGTCTGCTAATATACTTCTTCATGATCTCCGTCTCTCCCCAAAACTCTCCAAACCCCCACGTCGTCTTTTTCATACAGCATTGGCCACCGCAAAAATTTCTATCTTACGTCATTGGAATTCCACATCTCCTCCTTCACAAGAAGAATGGCTGACAACTATGATACACACAGCATCACACGAAAAAGTGATTTACAACCTCCAGAATCAAACTGACATATTCCTTCAGGTTTAGTCACCTTTCTTGAATATGAATAGTGGTATTGATATTGATGTTAATACCCCCAATGCTACTATTTCTCTACCTTAGTCCAATTATGTTCTTCCCCTTTTTACCCTTTACTCTTTCCCACCCCTGGTTATCCTATCCTATCCTATCTTATCTTATTCTATCTTATCCTATCTTATCTTATATTCACTTACCCTATCTTATCTTATCTTCTCTTCCCTTATCTCACGTCATATTATACTATTTAATATCTAACTTCTTTCCTATACCTGTCCACATTATTATCTCAAAACCCCCCCTTTTTTTTTCCTCCCCTTTTTTCTTATTCTTATATTTATTCAATTCTTTATTTACGTATTTATTCACATATATATTCTATTTTTTAACAAATAGTACTTATCACCTATATATATTTCTGCTTATAATGTATTCATTTCTCTACTATGAATTGTTACATGTTGAATGCTATTATCATTATTGTTCCTGTGATGAATTTTTACAAAAATGCTAATAAAAAAATTACAAAATAAAAAAGAAAGTGCATGTTTCAGTCTGCATGTCAGAATTTTTTAATGAAATAGAAGAGGATTTGAGAAGTCACTCAAAATGTGCCCTAACTTTTCTTTCTTCAGCACTAATCATAATTTCTATGGCAAAATGAACCCCTCAGTTTGTTCCTTTTAAATTAAATGTTTTAAGTGTTACCAGTTTATTCCAATCAAGATGGCTTCAGGTGTGCCATACTTTTGTCATAAGTAAGACAGTTAGCGCTCTAGTTGTTCTTTAGAACACTCTGGGACATTCTGTCATTGGGCTATACGTGGGCTACATCTCGGTGATATTTGTGCTACATTTGGGCTCTTTTGTCTCTGGTGGCCATCTTGGGAGACTTATTTGTTATGAAGTTTCCTAATTTACTCATTTACTACAGTCTCCTCAGTAGGAAATACTTTCAGTTTTTTACTTTGATTCCATCAAGAAGGCATTCAGATGTGTCACACATTTGCCATAAATTCAGAATGTTAGCACTCTAGTTGCTCATTAGATCACTGTAGTAAAGCTACTGCTCACCAGGGAAGTCTGCTGCTGGTATTGAAAGTGCATGTTTCAGTCTGCATGTTAGAATTTTTTAATGAAATAGAAGAGGAGTTGAGAAGTCACTCAAAATGTGCCCTCATTTTTCTTTCTGCAGCACAAATCATAATTTCTATGGCAAAATGAACCCCCTCATTTTGTTCCTTTTTAAATTAAATGTTTTAAGTGTTACCACTTTATTCCAATCAAGATGGCTTCAGGTGTGCCATACTTTTGTCATAAGTAAGACTGTTAGCGCTCTAGTTGTTCTTTAGAACACTCTGGGAAGCTGCAGTAGAACACAAAGGAATCAACTGACAGTCTCTGCCCTTGTTGGATGTACATGTTTTACTGAGAATGTCAGACTTGATTCTCACATGACTGAGAAAGATAATGTGAATTTACAGAAAATATGCTCTCATTTAGCTTCTAGATCACCTTCCAAACCGCTATGGGAAAAGTATGAGAAAATAGTTTTCTCTCAAACATGATTCATGATATCCCAGCAGAAGGCTTTTTCACAGGGTAAAATCACCGTAGAACACACCACAATTCCTAAAATTAGTATTGTACCATCAACAAATGATTTATAATGTAACGAAAGTCTTATCACCCTTTATACGTTCTCCTTTTGGTGACCTCAAAACCTTCCATTCACTACAATGCATTTTAATGGGGTGCTATCATGTATATTGGTCCCAAGATGGCTGCCAACACTTCTTGGATGAAGTGCTGACAGCCAATCAGATCTCACAATGAGATTGTGGATAGGCTCCGCCCAGATATATACATTTATTTTTCCTTTAATATTTAAAATACTACCGAACGGATTTACACCATTTAAAAAAAAAGGGCGCTTTCTGAACCAAGAGCTACCTTTTTGTCAAATTTGGTGTAATTCCGTTCAGCAGTTCAGGCTGTAGCCTTGTCTAAAGTTTTCTATGGAAATTAACATGTGGAAAACGTGTTTTGGGACTCCCCTTTTTTCTCGGCCCCCGCTTGACGAATCACCCCGAAACGTTCAAGACAGGCGCCCCATTAGTTTTGAAAATTTCGCGAAGATTTGTCAAACGGCACCAAAGATATTGGCAAAAGAAAAAACGCTTTTTGAATAGAAACAAGGTCCTAACTATAACTACCTACTGGCGACCGCCAGTAGGTAATATATATATATATATATATATATATACATATATATATATATATATGTCTCTGTCACTTGAGCCTCTCTCTGCCCCGTGTCTTCCTAACCACTGTCCATCTTTCTCCCCTCTGCCCTGTCTCTTCTTTGAGATCTCGTCCCCCTGCCCCTCTCTCGTCCCTCTGCTGTCTTTTGTGCCTCTCTACAGTTTCTCTGGCCTGTCTTCCATCTCCACACTCCCTTTTTCTCTACATGTCTCTGTCTATAATCCAGGCCACATACAAAGGAGGGGTCCCTGCTCTCCATAACTCTGTCAGTGACGTGGCCTCCTCGCATCCCCTAAACTCTCCCCTGAAGCTTCTATTTCTGACGGATATTAGTTAAGTGAAATGAAGAACACTTGTAAGTTGTTGGAGAAGTGTTTTGCTACATTTGTGTGTTAATAGCCAATTTTTGGTTAGTTGTATCTTTATTTGTCGTGCAGCTCTGACCACACAATGATACCCTGCATCAGAGGGCTTTACCCAGGGCCACCTGAGTTTTGCAGCAGGGGAGGGCCTAATAATGCTGCAGTGTTGACTAAATTATGCAGCAAGAAAAGACAAATTATGCGCCATAGTACAGCACATTTTGTGAGTATTAGTTTACTATTTTGATATTTTTACGCTTGTTAACACTCTCTGGGCATAGATTGCACCTCATTGGTACCAGTGTAACTCCTAAATATAGCATAAGCAACAGAAAGGTGACCAGTCAGCCTTTGCAAAGGGCCTTCCACTGCACAGCAACACGTGTCGCCACATTTTTAGTAACCTCTGAACCATCTGAGCTAGAAACAAATATTTTTTGTTAAAATCTGCAGATTACGCAGCGATGATGGATTATGTGGCAAATGCAGCAAATTCATAATCATGCAAGAAACGCGGTGGCTGCACAATCATATAATTCCAGTGGCCCTGGCTTTACACTACACTTAGAGATTAGTATGAGGTAGAATACTTTGGCAGCCCTGATGGGAGTGGTTTACCAGAATTTACTTTTGTCAACGCTCTTTAGTGTGACTTCATGGCCGTAAATATCTCTAGAGGATGGTAACAATATTTGTGACCATGTATAGGTCTCTGCTGCCTTTTGGCTAGGTTCACGCTATAGAAATACCACATACATACATACCTACAACATTAGTTGGTGTGATCTTTGCAGTGGAATATGTACGGCCGCCAAGTTGACATGTGCCCCTTCAGAATCATGTCAAGTGCTCTCATGTTTCCTATTTCACCATGTAAGTAGTTCATACAGTCCAGGTGTTTCTTTAAGTGCTAGGATTTCTAGTCCACTTCATCCCATTATAAAATCAAGACTACAAATCCCCTAAGGCAAAGCAAATACCTGCTGAAAATGAGCTACTTAGGCATGGAGCTGGGAAACTTGTTCTGCATGTCCTGCACCAGAGGGAATATTTAACAGAGATGTGAAAATGTGCAACAACACAATAGTTAGACGATAAAAGAGCGCATACATGAATAAGTTAGAAAATAATTAGAGCCAGAGGTCAAAGTAGAAAGGTGACATATTTATTAAGATGTTACAAAATAAACGAGTGACTGGGCCTGATGGAACCAGAAGCGTCAATTGATGCATATTCTGTAAACTGAAACTGCATTTTCTGAGCTTCCCACATATTTCTTTGTGTGGCATCACGGTGGCCATCTTGTAATCCCTGTAGACAGTCTTCCTGCGCTGAGCACACAGTTTATCGGTACTTGGAGGTCAGGACAGCAGATACTGCGGCCAGGAACTTGTCCCAGGCAGCCTGGCACTGAGGGGTGAAGTCAGCAGGGAAGTGGGCGGCCAGTGTAGCCTGAATGCAGTGGGACAGCAGCTGAAAGAGAGAAAAGCAGAAGGTGAACACCACCACCCAGGGAGCACATGGACAAATACTGGATTAAAATGGCAAGAACGACCAGTAATATAATGCCAAATTCACAAGATACTGAGAAACTCAGTTTCTGTCCTACATAACTGGTAAAAACATATACAAATGTTATTTTATTTTCATTAACAACAACATTTCATTGAAAGTACAAGAATGGTATTTCCTAAAAAAGCAACTATATTTCTCACTGTGTCCAATGTTTTATCCTCACCACAAACAAAGATTTTGCACTGGCTTTCAATCAAAGAAAGCAGAAAGAACAAAGGAATTGTGAAGTATGTGAAAGAGTTCCCATGTAGTAATCTTTTACGTACTCTCATGCAGCCGCGGTCCGTGCAAGTAACAGCGGTGAGGCGGTGGGGCCGGGTAAGGGGGGATTTCGAAGGACGATGCTGAGGGAAAATGTATTATTTATTTAATTTTCCCCCAGCATCGTCCCTCAAAATCCCCCCTTACCCCGCCCCACCGCTGTTACCTGCACGGACCGCGGCTGCTCTCATGCCTTTGTCAATTAGCCCCAAAACTTCTGAAATGGGAATAAATTGATACAATTAGTACAGATAGACAGGACTGTGCCCTCTTTGCACTTTTACTAATAGGGAGTTGATCATTTTAAGGCCAATTCACAAAGACATTTAATAGTAGAAAATGGCTACTCCTGTTGTACCACTTCCCTTACTCCCTGTCATTAAGAGAAATAATAATGATAAAAGCAACGGTCGCCTATTAGAACTTTTTTCGATCCTCTGAAACTAAAAGCTTTGTCTCCGACTGGTCACGGCTCATACATTTATCATGGCAAGGATGTCCAGCTTAGATCCAAGAAGGTTGGATCTATTCTAGATTTTCAGGCTAATCTCTGATTAAATAAATCCATTCCATGTAGATCAATTTTATGTAACAATACCATATGTAAATACAGTGGCAGCTGGTAATTTTACCAGGAATGAGGAAGGGGGGCCACATGCACACATACACACTAACTCACACCCATGTATTCAAACACATGCACACACCAGTCACAACACTTACTAACAAATACACATACATGTATGCGTATGTGCCCGCATGCACCAAACATACAAAAAAAACATAAAACTCACGGACACTGTAGAGAGGAAAGCCTCAGAGGTCCCAAAAGGGTTGGGTCTGCTGCCTTCCTGAGGCAGCAGTCCCTCACCCATCACAGAGTGGAATGGGTCAGTGAGACTGTTGACCCCCACCCCACTCTGTGACGAGGTGTCACTGATTTACACTCGGCCCTGGGCACTTCAGGGCTTAAAACTGAAGCGCCCAGGTCTGAGGCAATCAGTGAAGCTACCCCTCGTCACAAGGGGGAAGGCCTTGAGGAACTTTTGCCAGGCTGAGGTCACGCCCGCAGGGCTGTGAAATTATCAGCCTGGCACGGTTCCGCTCAGGCAGCCAGGAGCATGCTCCTTAAGCGCATGTCTTACTCCTGGCTGCCTGACCTGAACAAAAAGAGTGTCTGTCACGCTGACTTTTGCTCAGCCTGACAGACATTCTTCTTGCTGGTAAAAAGGTGGGTAAAAAGGTGGCCCAATAACCCATATGGATGGGCCACTGCTGTGTAAATGTACAGGGCCACACAAGACACCTCAGTTTTAGAAAATGGGCTTCTTATAGGGGGCAGATCAGGTTCCTCCAATGAGTAGCTCGTGAGCTACTGGTAGCTCTCCATCTACCTGCAAGTAGCTCTCCTGTATACAGCCCAGCTTACTAAATTAGAATATTTTGCTTAGCTAAATTAATTTATGATACCAAAATTGAAAAACATGTATTTGAGGCAAACGTGTATTTTCAGAACTCATAACCTGATGTTTGTAGATAAATGGTTGAATTTTGAAATATATTTAAGGCTGATATTTGAGTGCTAAATCATGCAGTGTTGGGGAGACTTATCATTAATATCACCTTGGCGCCAGAAGCATTGCTGCTATGACTTCTATATCATTTATGTTGGGACATTCCACAATGAGAAATCCATTTTTACATGAACTGAGGTGATCACTGTTGTAATGTTGCATATGGTGGCCACTATTGTAATCTTGTCTGATGTGGTTGGTATTATAACTCCAATATTGTTAGTAGCTCAGGATGCTTTTCATTGAACATAAATAGCTCTTACTACAGAAAAGGTTGGAGACCACCAGGGCAGACACTTTATTTGTTTGTATACTCCCTTACAATCTGCTATGGTTGAGAAACATTCAAAACAAAGCCAATATGGACGCTTGAAGTATGTGAAAAGCAAAGCTGTGCAATTATAGATTGATAACATTTTCTTTTTTTAAAGTCCTACCCATAACAGATTCAAACTTGTTCAATGCTGGCTCACCTGAAAGTTTCCGGGGTCCACACGGAGGTTGTAGGCGTGCAGGTCGCTGAGTTTAGACAAGGCCTGCTCCAGGCTGTCCATGTGCTTGGCTGCTTCACCGATGGCGCCCAGGACCTTGCCTCCATGTCGCTTCACGTCAGCAGAGCTCTTAGAGAGGTCGAAGTGGCTGAAGTAGGTCCTAGTCTGACCGAAGCTGGCAAACAGCCTGGAAAAAAGGATATCTGCTTTAATAAAAATTTTACTAAAAAGCACACTCACATCAATTTTCTATCCAGCATTGATACTTTAGACAACAAATACATATATAAAATGGCTATTGCAGTGGCAAAAATGGAAATAAATGTGTTTTTGGGCATTAATGGAGATGTAGGAAAAGATTAAAGTCATAACAAAAAGTCTGACCCTGAAAATGCCAATTGTTGGCTAAAGGTTTTGGCCAAAAATTCTAATCAACTAGAAAGCATAGAATTACAGTGATCCATTTGCTTTAACCTCTTATTCCCGTAGGCCATCATCTCTGAACATTTCCTTCATGACTTGCAAGCCCTTACCATTGCCCCGAAGGCTCCAAACTCTTACCTCGTAGCTTCTAACCTTTTCCCAATCTTCCTTTGGGCTCTAACCCCAACTCTTAACCCTCATAAGATCTAACCTTTTACTAATCACTCTTGGGGCTGAAACCAATTTCTACTTTACTGTAGGTTCAAAACTGTAACCCCAATGGGATCTATCCCCCGGTCACTTCCTCTGTGCACACTAACCATTTACCACTTCACCCAAGGAATAACTTCTTACCACTACGTCCATGAGCCTTACACTCACACCGCCTCCCCAAAGTATCAACCTCTTACCACACCCACTATAAGCCTTAATCTCACCTTCTGCTTTCTCAGCTGTCCCAGTGACATGTTTTGTGCTCCATACAGATGCCCCACCATGCTTAAAGGGACTGCGTACTGTCCAGTAAAAGCCCAGGCTGTACCCTGCCCCTTTTGACTACATTGCTTTTTGCAATAAGGACAAAGATCTGCAAAGCACAGTGACAGCTTTGCTGCTGGTTCACTGCTGGTGGAGACACAGAAACTCTGTGTGCTCATCTAAGACAAGCCCATGTCTAAGCTACCTGGATGATCCAAGGGTTGGTCTAAATCAGAACACAGCAAGGTGTGCCAGGAAGGTGTACCAATATTGGAGCCAAGATGTTGTATTTAGTAGCAAACATCAGTTTGAGGTCTATGTACACTAATCCGCCGGCGTGAACACGATATATGTGGATATTCCAAGCAGGCTTCACCAAATAGGGTTCATAATTGCCTAGCAGGGGCAGACCACAGTCAGCGCGCACACACCCTATGAGCAGCACTCAGGCACTTTTAGGAATCTGCAATGATCTCACACTCCTAACTGTTGGTAATGCTGGAATAATCAATTACGTGTCAATAGGAAATTGCTACGAGGCAAAGGTCAGCCCCAGATGTGACTGTCTCTTTTTTGATCAGAAAAGTAAAAAACTAAACACAACTGTCAAAATGTGCATCGCCATCATATAGATCGATCTTACTTTAAATATTTACACACCATACTAGACACAGAGAGAGCGAGTTGGTCTCAGTGTCTCTCTCCATAGTCCTCACCTGTCCAAGGCTTCTCCCCCGAGGGCATCGCAGTGGCCAGAGATCTTTCCCCAGAGGCCGACCACCAGGGCCTTCTCTTCAGCAGACAGAACCATCTTGAGCGGAGAGTGCTGGCGGGCTCAGGATCCACAAGAGATGGAAGTTAGAGACAGTCCGTGCTGTGTGCTGGGCAGAGCCCCTTTTAAAGGGGAAGGGGGCCGAGGAGCCTGGCAACCTTCCACCGTGATTGGTCAATTTTGGATCCCACCCAAGGAGGCGGGGCTATCTTATCTCCCTGAAACACTGGCAGGGAGCAGGTGTATCTTTGCAGCATGACGTGCAAACAAGGCCTAATCTGTGGGTTGCTTCATTAACTTGACCAAGAAAGACATTTCTGGAATTTCAAAGCTGTGTTTCAAGAAATTGTACATTGTTTTAGGTAATTTTTAAAAATTAACAATGAACTTTCATTATTACTTAGAAAGCCTTGCAATTGAGAACATGCACACTGGTAACAGAGAATATGGTAGTTGCGTTCTTACTCGGTGCTGTACTCACGTTGAAGATGACAAAATGCTTCTGTATGATAATATACATTAGCATTACTAAATGTGCCTACACGGAGCAATAGGTCAAGCCGGGTTGGTAGAAAGAACAAAAATGAAGGAAAAGGTAACATCTGGGTTTCTCACAGTTTCATGTTATAGGACATTGGTTTAAATACAAAGAAGGAATAATTACAGACCAAGGGCAATTTTCGAGTATTTCTAATTCAGATGCAGACAGGAATTTGCACCCAATAGACATTATAAGTCGTGCACAAATTTGCTGTGTTTTCCGCAAATAAATTTCTACGAATTTGTGTGGGGAAAAATACAATTTTCCTTGTTTCACAGCTCGAAAAGGGGAGAATCAGACTGTACTATGAAATTATATTCCTTTATGAGGGATGGAACCGTAGAGTGGATGAATTGCTGCACCCGATACATACCGCACCATATTCCTGCACAAAATTCCCGCCCCAAATTATGAGACATTCAGACGGAAGGTTCAAGTGAGGTGGGACATTCTGCAGGGTACCAGGAGCCCAACTCACAAACGTGAACGGGGAAATGGTCAGAAATTTCCTCCAGTAGGATTGCTCCTACCATTGGAGCACATTTCCAACTTTAACGAGATTCACTAACAAACAAACAAAGTCATCCTGGAAATCTCAGCAAGCCATGGCATGCTAGGAGTACATACATGTGTAACATTACACCCATGCATGATTCCCAACTGAATTAGTGTCAACTTCTGCATGCACAAACGTAACGCAAATATGCATTAGGATAATTATATTTTTTAGGTTTCTAGTTGACTTTATCTAAATTACTTCTAGTTTTTCAGTCAAAGGGCCACATGTATGTTCTGTTTTTTTAAGGTCGGAAACGGCCCGATTTGCAGAATTGGGCCATTTGTGACCGGAAAAAAGGCTTTTCCTATGTACCAAACCCTATTTATGATTCGGTAAGCTATTACCGAATCGCAAATAGAGTTTGCGATTCGGTGATAGGATGGGGCGTGTTTAGGGTATTCTTTCCGAATATCGAATCCCAGGGGTATGTACGAATGTTTTGCGACCGAGATGGGGGTCGCAAATCATTTGCATTTTACCACCAACTTCAAATTGGTGGCAACCCTTCGCATATGGGAAGGGGTCCCCAAGGGACCTCTTTCCCTTGTGAATGGTAGTACAAACATTTTTTCAGAGCAGGCAGTGGTCCGATGGACCACTACCTTCTCTTAAAAAATGAAAAGAAAATGTTTCTTTTTTTTTTTTTTTTAAATGCAACCCGTTTTCCTTTAAGGAACACAGGCTGCATTTAAAAAAAAATTATTGCTTAATTTAAAAGCAGTCACAGACATGGTGGTCTGCTGACCCCAGCAGGCCACCATCCCCGTGATTTTAGCGATTCCTAATGGGTCGCAAATAGTGACCTACCTCATTAATATTCATGAGGCAGGTCGATTTGCAACCACCTTGAAGTCGCTAAATGAGACTCGTGGAGTTTAATGCATTAGGAATAGCGATTACCTAAATGTGAGTCACAGAAAATCACAATTAGGTAATCACTATTCCTAATATTGATCCATGAGGCCCAAAATGTTTTTAAATAATCAAAAATCAAGGCAGGAATGCAGTGAGGGAAAGTAGAACCAAACCAGAATGTGCCAAAACCACAACCCCAGAACCCTACAGGAGCGCTGGGGACACACAACCTGTAGGGCACAAATCTCCAAGAAATATTTGGGCAATTAACAGCAGGGCCGTACTGGGAACGCAAACCAGCCCTGGCAATTACGTTGGGCCGGCCATGAGATGGGGGAGGTGGGTCCGGGGGGGGAGGGGTGCTGGTGGGAAACACTGCTGCTGCTTTTGTTACAGGGGGCCAATATTGCTGCACTGCTGCAAAACGGCCCCCACCCTTCCGGCCCACCGGGAAAACGCCCGGTGCCCACTACGCCAGGCCGGCCCTGATTAACAGTTAAGTGCACACGCACCTCAACAGAAAAGTGGCGATGACAGAGGGCATGCAGACAGAAGGCACCAACACAGACAGCCATGCCAAGATAGCCCATAGTTCTCCAAAAATCTAGATTCACAGTGGCGTAGCAAGGGTTCCATGGACTTAATGCAAGCAAAGAAACTATGTCCCCTCCCTTGGGTGTCACCCCAATCAGCCATCTGCCTCTGAGACTCCTCAACCTCCTTCATAGTCTGCACCTGCCACGTCAACACTCACCACCATTCCCAGGCGCACACCGTTGTATTACCGCTCCCTACACTGCAGTTCTGCAAATCCAAACCATAACTAAGGCTCCCAGTTTTCCATTTTTACAGATAAATACAAACAGAAAACAACGTGTTTGCTGTCTGTATTTATTTTTAAAAGCAGAAAAATACAGAAAACTGTGCTTCTTGTGAGTGACTCTCCATGCTGTCCTTCATGAATTCTAGGCTAACAGTTGAGCACATCATGGAGAGTAAAAAAACAACAACATTACATTTCTTAAAATACAGGCATATGTTAATGAAAATTTGTATATAATGCTAATATTTAATTGTCAGTGTACTGTTTTGTTGTATTTGGCTGCTTAAATAGCTGAAACGTGACAGGTATCAAAGTATGAGCGCATGTTTCTCAGTTAACCTCTTGGGAGTGTGCGTCGGACGGCCAGGGGCCGTCCGTTTCGCGCACGCGTGGAATTTGCCAGCACAGCGGGGGAATGTGCGCCGCATCGAAGTGGTTAAATAAATGCGGAAATATACCATTTTACATCTCTGTTTATTCTCAAAATACACAATAAATATGGGAAAATACCAATAAGATGGCCCAAAAATAAATATGGATAAATACAGACAGAAATGTTAAAAAAATAAATACCATAAAACCAGGAGCCCTAACTATAACCCAAAAAGAGAGCAGAAATGGAGCGTCCAAATATTTCTGTTAGCATTATTGTTACTGTACTAACGTGTACCACGTAGACTTTGTTCAAGTTATTTCATTACTATCTAGATTATTTCACTTCTATTCAGAAGCTAAACACAATGTAAACTCATTCCGCAGTCCCACATTTTCTCTCCTACCTATGAAGGTCTATCCCAGGCTACAATTCCAGGCACAAACACGAATTGTGAAATTAAGAAGAAAACAAATCTGGGCAATATAGATACATTGTGATTATTTTGGGAACTATACATTGCAACACAGAATTTGCCTAAACCTTTCTTTTATATTGTTTACAAAGTAGACACATGTTTTCATAAGCACTGATGTGATGGCCCAGTCATGACTATTCATGTAACAGAATTTAACTGAGTAACAGTGTCACGTGACATATGCAGTGTAATAAAGCCACACAGCTTTGGTAGAAGGCACTATATATAAACAGATCATTAGAATTGAGACACAGTTTGCATTACAGTGTCTCATTCTGGGGTGCAAACTGTCATTCCCTGAAATCCAGGCCTGCTTCCATGGCTCTCAGAAGGGTGACTAGACTACTTGTACCTATGGCTGTGTTAAGCTACTATAAGTGGCATCTGCGATCACAGGACACTTTTTTCATAGAAGTTTTTTGTAGTATCAAATTTTTTAGCATGAAATGTACCAAATACTCCCATCAAATAGTTAATTCCTATATTTCCAGTACTTTGTGCTAAGTAACTTCAGATGTTTTACTACTTGTCAAAGTCTGGACTACACCTGTCCACCCCAGTAGCTGAACTTAATAATCACTCTTTTTTGACAGAGACCAGAATTTGCAGGAGAGCGCACAGCTTGTTGACCTCTTCCGGTGCTAAGGAGTGAGGGCAGAGTGGTGCACTCTGCACCTACAAACATAGGCCTGTGCACTGCTTCAGCATGGCGTCCCTCGGCTACTGAGTGCATACACAATGAAATCTTCTCGCCCGCTTCCTTTGTCACTGACTAGGGGGCTCGCGTGGACCGTGTTACTCAGAACCTTTGACTCCTGTACTTGCCATCATTCTGTAACCAATACAAGATATGATTTATTGTTTCACAAGTGCTAATTATCAAAATGACAATTATATCATATGTTCGGTGACCACTGGTGTGGACATCTTCAGCTTGCATCCTGGAGACCAAAAAAAGTTCCAGAATGGCCTTGAAAGATTGACAAGCAGTAGCAGTGTCTCCTACTGCAACCTGCTAGAGGATCACTTCTCCTTTCTGAACCTGGGTCTGGTTAGGAGGGTTTGAAGTTCATGTAGAGTGGCCCTCAATGCATGCAAAGCCAATCGTCGGCGAGGGGCCTCATCCAAAGCTCCTCACTGGGCCATCAAATTCTTCCCTTCAAGGTTTTGTTGCTGCAGAATGGCTCGGGCAATATCTCACCTTCTTTCATCGACACTTACTTGGAATGGGAGCTTGCCACGCTGGCCCCAATTGATGATCACCTCAGTGAGTCAGCAGAGGGGAAGGGGGAATCGGTGCAAAATGACAGACAGGAAGAAGAACCTGTACCTCTCTCTTTTGGGCCATTAGATACTTCCATCTTAATGCTTCTCTGAGTGGATTGAGGGTGATAGTTAACAGTTGTTAGTGCACTCCAGGGAACACCGGGCCAGATTGGCCTTTTATTTCACTGGGCACTGGGCATATCCCCCTGGGCTGGGGCCTTTCAGGCATGTTTTGAGAGCCCAGGGCCTCTTCTGGTGCCTCTGTCACTTTCCCCACCTCTCCCAGGTTAATTGCAGAGGCATGGGGAATCTTCATGAAAGAGAAAGCGAGGGAGGGTGAAGGTAGAGAGTAAGTTGTTAGAGAGGGAGAAGAGAGAGTGCAGTGGTGCTGGAACAATTTTCAGACGGGGAGAGGGGGGGGGGTGCTGCCATTAATGTAATGTTACATCACTGAAGTCACAGGGATTCTGAAAAATCCAAACATCACACAAAGAACAATTGTCGCAAATGAGCCGCGCACATTCAGCAGAAGAGTGGTAACCCTGTCTGCGATGCTCCCAAGGATCGTTGCTTTCTGCTACCCTACTTTCAACCAGAATTGCCCACAAGTCCAATACTTGTCAGGATCCGGTATGAAAAGCTTCTTGGTGTATAACTATAGAGACTGTGGGGCATATTCTCAAGAACGTGTGATAACCATCGCAAAAGTTACTTAACGCAACCTCCAACATCGCAGTCTATCGCGGGAAATTTACGCCTTGTTAACCAAGTATTCACAACACGGTGGTACCATGCGATAGTCACCAGATAACGCGTCAAATGGCCGCGTAAAAATCAACGCCACGCCACAGAAATGCGAAACACGAACGCAAAAAAAGCTGCGATGAGGTCAATCGCGATACAACAAGCAGCGAAAACCAGCGGCAGGCCTGCAAATCCCACGCGTCTGGCGGGAAAATGCACTATGAAAGCAACAAAAACAACACACCAGAAACAATCCAAAGTGCGTAGCAACATGGATGTACCCTGACCGACGCAGAGGCCAACGCGAACCCCACAAGCCCCACAGACCACCAGCAAGGATCAACCGGGTCGGGGAAGGCCAAGGAGAAGAGGGAGAGGAAGACGGGGTGCAGTCCGTAGGAAAACAAGACCAGCGTCACGGATGTGACAGAACACTACCAGCAACTGACCCACAATCAGACTACCTTGAATGCAGCCGGAGTGTCGAGGAGGCCAATGGAGGAGGCCAAGAGGCGCTGGCATGACGTGAAAACCTAAACCAGGCCCAAAGCCGCTGCCAACAGGAAGGCAGCAACGGCGACAGGAGGTGGGAGTCCTGCGCCACAGGAGGAGCTGGAGGAAATGGAGGCCAGTCATCAGTGTGGAGACGGTGCAAGGAGGTGGGAGTACGGACACAGCTCGAGAGGACCTGACACAACAACAACAGGGTGAGTAACCAACAGGGACTGGGGGACGGGGGAGATGGGCACAATGGCACACATGCACAACGATGTGTAGCACACTGCACACCCACAATTACCCAGGGTCATGTCCCCCATCCCCGTGGCACACTGCAGCACACACACATGGCAATCACAGCACATCCCATGACAATGTGGCACAAAGTGCAACACCGACACTGCAGAACAGGGGACACAACTGGGTCCGCCCATGCGCAGAAACAGGCCAATCACATCTGACAGAGCAGGGAACTGTGAGATGCATATGTACGGGTACAACCTCACATCAGTCATGTAGTCCAAATGTCCACTGTCCCCCCTCAAATTGCCAGCACCGCCCAAACAGTCACAATGTACATTGTCACACAGTCTGCATGTCTACAAGAACAATGCGCCAACATATATGTCAACACAATGTCAACATGCATCTCCCCTTCACATTGCAGAGGGAAAAACAACACCTCCAGCAGGTCAGACCAGACAACCCATCAGTGATGCAGGAGACGACCAACACACCTTCGACACCGACGCCCTACAACAGCCCATGGACATCCCACGCAACCCACCACCAGGACCAGGGCAGACAAGCTACTCAGAGGAGAACCCAGCCCCTGCAACAGACCACACAGCATGAAGCACCCGCAAGCACGGCTGGCTCACAACACTTCACCTACCCACACATGGCACCCCAATGCCAGGTGTCAGAACGCCAAAAGGAGGTGGCCGAACAGGTGCGGGTGTGGTCCGAACCCATGGAAGGCGAACTAGATCACATACGTGGGTGTCAATTACCCTTCAGGGACCACCTACACCCCACAAAGGAGACCAGCACTGCCATAGAGACACATGCAGATGCACATTCCCAGTACAGGACCACGCCCAGGGGCACGCACATATCAGTCACACACCCACGTTGGCTCTGCGTACGATGGCACAGTCCACTCCCCTTACGAATTGAGTGGGTGACGACAAAGCCACATGTCCAAGCTCTAACCCGCTGCCTGCGGTGACATGTCTGCGCCTGCTGTACACAGCACAATGTAATGTCGTAGGGCCCAGGGCCCTCATGCATACAACAAGACCACAGGGACACACGCAGATGTTATGTTGAACTGGCTACGGGCACGTGCGCCCGGCCCCTTTATTGGCAGGGCCACATGTACAGTGACGCCTGTGCTGGATGTGTGTGGGGTGAGCATAAGCCAGCCCGCACGGAGTGCTTGGTGCTGGCAACAACTTGAACAGTGGACACCAGTGCAATGGAAACAGAAAACACCTGCATTACAGAGTCAACTGCTGAGCAACATGGAGGGAGCCGGAGCAAGTACAGAGGTCACCCAACATACAAACAGAAGTGTCCGTGAGTCGCAGTGCACTGAGGTTGGGGCACTAGAGCTGAGCGTGCTCATGTGATGAAAATGACTAGGATTGTGTCCATTCGGGATATGCCTGATGCAGATGCAGTGGGGTGTGTTAGACCTGCATCCACCTCCCCATCAACGTCCCAGGTCCCCCACACTGCCTGAGGTGACATTGCTGCGCAACCTCTCCACAGCACAAAACTCAATCAGTAACGGTCCATGGGTTGCGGTGCACTGAGTCAGTGGCACCTGGTGTGCTGAGCAGGGGATCAGGCAGATGAGGGCATCCATGACAGGTCTGAGCAACTCCGTTAGTCTGCCAGTACCACTGTTTCGACTCTGGCAGATGGTGGTTGGAGTTGGCCCTGGCGTGGTGGCGTGTGCCTCCTGCGGTGATGCGACGTCCGGGCCGGTCAGGACTGGATTTGATGTGTGAGCCCTGGTGGTCCGCAGTTGAGGCCGGAGGCAGCGGACAGCGCAGGGCCACATGCACATGGCGTCGATGACCCCAAGACCACCGTCACAGAGGTCATCCAATATTCATTCAGACAGGGTCCCTGACTTGAGCTGCACAGAGTTGGTGGCCCCGGATGCACAGCGGCAGGCACAGGCACACCGCCACGGGACGGTGACTTGCGGTCCACTGAGGTAGGGCCACGCAGACTGAGCGGGTCCTCGTCCATGTCGAAGGTGAATGTGGCGGAGGGTTGCGGGGGACAGTGGAAGGTGTCCTCCAGGGCATGATGCAGAGGGCAGAAGCTATCCGGAAGCAGCAAATGGAGGAGTGGAAAGCGACTGCCTCGTTGCCACCACCAATTCGGTATCAGCTGCATGAGGATGAAAACTACCCCCTAGTCCATAGACTCAGACGCCACCAATGTACGACCAGAGAGTGTCCATGAATGTCCGGGAACAGACTTAGTGGCACCGGGGCTGAGAGGGGATGCAGTCTGCGATGATGCCGGTACACTGATATGTACTCCGGCATTGCCGAATCAAGACTCTGTGACCTACTGGACCGCAGTGTAGGCCGGAGGCAGCGGTCAGCAGTGGGCCACAGCCACGTGTCGTAGGCTCGCGATGCACAGAGTTAGTGACATCAGGGCAGTTGTCGGTAGTGTTCGATCACCTCCGTAACGATGATCCTTTTTTCCTCCCAAATGCAACGCGTCATCCTCTTATGCCTCTCCTTGCGTGCAATGATTCGTACTCTGCCTTTGAATAATCGATGTTCAGTTCCAATTCTGTGACGCTACTCGAGCGCAGCGTAGGCCGAGAGCAGTAGTCCGCGTGGGCCCACAGAATCTTGCGGCTGTGATGTAACACTAAGACCTGTTGGCACCACATCGGAGGGTGTATAGTGACATACACTCAGCCATGATTTATGTGCTGTGCCATGGTGTAATCAAGACTCAGTTCCAAATGTGTGACATACTTGTCCCCTGTGCATGCCGGTGGAGTACGTCAACGTGAATGGAGTACTGCAGGCCTGTGTTGCGGAGGCCGTGATGGTCTGAGGAGGCTGCCAAGGTCGCAGGCCTCAGGCTTGGAGATTGCACAAGCACGTGGTGGGCCCTCTTCGACACATGCCGGTGTCGGGAGGTGGGCATTGTGGCATGGGTGCACAGGGGCGGGCAGGACTGGTTCGGGGACCAGCGTCCCAGGGTGCAGCAGGCGCACAGGATCGCTGGCAACACCGCTCACGGCGTCGGCCTCGTGGCGGGGTGAGAGGCACCGCCCTGGCAGAGACGTTGGGCATTCGGGAAGAGGACCACGCCCAGAGTTACGTGCCTTTTATTCACACCCCTACGCTGGCCTGGCGTACGCCGGGCCAGCCCACTCCGCTCACGCTTACGGGGGGACGTCACAAGCTACATTTCCGCGATCTTCCCCACTGGCTGGGGTGACATGGTTGCGTCCACTGTCCACTACACTCCAAACACCAGCGGTGTGTGTCAACATGGATATGTGTGTGGTCTGCATACTGCAGTCTGGCCAGCAAATCCACGAGAGGTGTGGTGCAGCGGCCAGGTCAGCTGACTTCGGAGCACAGAGTTCACGGTTTGATCCCCGGCTCCGGCGGCAGCTCAGCTCAGCACCACGTGACTCTGGGCAATAGCTCACTTAATTTCCACTCCGGCCCCCAGCGCCTTGAGAACCGTAAGGGTGAGTAGCTGCGCTATATAAAAACGGACTTACATTTTTTTTTTACATTTACGCCACACTTGGCATTGTGTACATTCTCATTCATCGGTCCCTTGCCTCCTTCGCACATGCCTGGTCCCCACCTCTTCCGACATTCTGCTATTGTGTGTCCGAGGTGCCATGCCGTTGATGGCTCATGTACATGGCTGGCCCAGGTTCCCACAGTGAGTTGTGCTGTCGTGTCTGGTGGGTGTGCATGTTGTATGTGAGCTTGTGACGTGTGCATTTTCTGTGTTGTGTGTTGCATGATTGTGGAGTTGAGGTGTGTGGTGTGTGCATTTGGTATTGGCCAACGAGCAGTGCATTTCCGTGGGTGCCATCCTGGTGGCGCAGGTTGATGATGGACTGTCGGGAAGTGCAGGTATCATGCACACTGCCTGGGTGGTTGGCGGCGGCGTTGGCGGGGATTCCACGGTGGTCCACTGTTGCCTGCACATTGGTGGGATACGTGCGCTTTCTGTTGTGCTTATTGTGTGCAGTCGCCAGGGGCCACTAGTAGGACATGTGTGCAGTCAATTGCCCCCTGACACGTGCGGGAAGCCAGCTGTGGCATACACGCCTTGCTTGGTCTCCGGCTGTTCCTGCGCAGTGTGTGTGAAGTATAGATAGTGGGGTACCAGTCTGATGGTGTCATCCATGACCGTTGTGGGGGACTTGGATTGGCCTGGCTGTGTGACTCCTCCGTCTCAGGCGGATGTTGGTTGGAGGGTACCAGAGGCCAACACGTGCAGCTTGGCCAGCAGCTTTGTCTGCGGGTGGGATGTTGGTTGTCCGCTGTGTTGGTACCGTCAGCCTGTGGGCAATGGTGGTCAGGGTGCGGAGGAGGGTTGTCCCTTTGGGCATATAGTGGGCAATGACATTCTCTGGTGTTGGGTCTGTGAGGTTGGTGCTTTTTCAGAGGGTCGCTGTCTTTGTCTGCGCTGCCTCAGTGTTGGTCCGGGGGGGGGGGGGGCGGTGGGTGTCCGGAGGGGTGGTGGTGGTCCTGGGGGTGGTGGTGGTGGGTGTTGGGGCCCCTCTTGGGTGTCCGGCCCGCATGTTCAGTGGCTCCAAGGCATCTGTTGTTCTTCAGGTGTGGCTGTGGGCTGGGCTCCATTTTGTGGTGCAGGCTGTGGTCCGACTTTACACCAGGTCAGAGCAGGTGTTAATTTCCTGCTGCTAACGCGCCTTATCGCATGTTTTGTGATCTTATCGCAGATCTGGCTGGTCGTTGAGAATGTTGAGGAGTGGTGCTGTTGCTGCTTTTTGCACGGGAACGCCTACTCTGCATCTCATTAGTGATAGTTGGGTCATCTGTGGCGATGTTTTTAGCGGATGCTATCGCGGGTAAACTGGTGTTATGGGCTGTTAACCCAGCTTGTGAATGGTGAGATAAATTTATCGCCACTTTGGCTGCGATAAGGTGCCGCTAACTCGGCGATAAGTCCTTGAGAATATGCCCCTGTATGTGCTATGGATGTAGTCATAACTGATGAGGTAGCTCGTTGTCCCGGTATGTGTGCCGCCTGGTTCAAATACTGACAGTACTGACTCAGTTTAGTCAGTGGTTACAATATAGATTTGGGTGCTTTGAATTCCAGAGCTCTCTATTCTGTGATCCTTGGCTAATTATTTCATCTACCTGAGCCTCAATACTGTAATTTGACAAAAAGTCGAGACACTGACTTTAAGTATAAAAGGTGGCAATTTATATCCTTATAAATTAATAATAACACTGATGATGTGCAGTGATTGGAAGCACTATAACATAACTATGTTATTACTTGTATCCTTTGTGCCTTTAAGCCATCAACAAAGGATCATGGAGTTGTATGAACACTTCCACTCACCCCAAACAGGAGGAAAACTGGCAAATGTTTAAACAAACTTTGATATTTCTCTACTTTGTTTTTTTACTGCTTCACTCACACCACATATTGGTATGTGCTACAAAGGCTTTGGAGGCCCTTACCTTGTTATGTTGGGTGTCCCATGTTAAACTGTGCCATCTCTAGCCAGGCCATTGCATCTGAAAGGTTGTGACCGATTGACTGTGCTTCAGTCCTTCCAACCTTTCACAAGCAGCTGTCCTACAGTGTAGTCCCCATATTGCACCACATCTGCCTGCTTTACATAGCAAACAAAGTGACCCCTATGTTGAGGGGCAGCCTGTTAAGTTTGAGTGGGGTGAGTGTAAGACTATAAATAGAGAGGATACAGAAGGAGCTGCGAAGGAAGGGATGTCTGGAAGTACTTTACATACCTCACCAAACACCTCGATAAGGCCAAACTATACCCCAACAACACTGCTTTGCGAAGGGGAGTCAAGAATCTGAAGTGATTGTGGACACTTTGTGGCATTATTAGGGGTATAAGGTGCTATATGAACTATATAATGCAATACAATACTAAAGGATGAATTAACTGGTTAAAAGTTGAAGAGGCTGGACTATGGGTGCATTTCAGGAATCTCTTTCAGGGTAGTGAGTGCTGTGTAAATGTACTCAGTTGGACCATTTACATTCCTGTCAAGTGAGACTTTTTCAGCCAATCCTGGCCATTGGGCTAATTCACTTTGCATTCTGGAACTTGAAGTCCATTTTTTAGTAATATAAGAATCCATAAATTCAAAGTGCTGCTGCATAAAAAAAGACAGATATGGCTGAGTGTGTCACACATGACATGGTTCCACTTAACAGCTTTGCAAATACAGGCAGCATGTGACAGACACGGTGTGGTATGAAGCTGTCTTGATGTGTTGATAGCAGGAAAATTTGAGGATCTTAGGAGAGCATGATATGATAAAAAGGTGACACACCAGAGAGTGGTTATCAGTGCAGCATAGGGGGGGCTATCTCACTCTCCACGTTTCCATGGAAGCCATATCCAATACTGGTTATTCATCTACAAATCATTGCCATGAAGCATTACCATCTAATTAGTTCTATGGAAGCAGACCAAGACCAGGGCTAGACTGTTATTTTATTCCACCTGGCATTTCCCAGTGCGTTGGAGCCCTTGGATGCCATTTTTGAAAGCCCAGTGCCACTCACGGTGTCTCTATACCTTCTCCAGCACCCTAAGGTTAATTGCCACAGGCACGGGGAGGCTTCAAGCGAGAGAGAAATATAGGAAGAGAGGGCTAAGGTAGAGAGAAAGCAATCAGGGATGGAGAAGAGAGAGAAAAAAGGGAGAGAGAGAGAATGAATGGATAGAAAGGGAGAACTTCCGCAAGAAGATGAAGGTACGGGGCTGGTTTGAGCATTTTTGGCAGGACTGCTTTTGGTTCCCCAGTCCAGCCCTGATGAAGACTACAAGAGCCATAATGAATTAGGAGATCACACAAAAAAGCCCAGAAGTAGACAGTGTCCGTAATGCCATAAAGTGAGATTGTACCCTATGGCAAAGTGAAAGGAATGTAGTTGGAAATGAGATAAGGAGGGCAGGGTGGATGCTAATAGCTGGTGAGATTGGATTAAAGTATGGGCAAAAGTGATCATGTGTGGGAGGTGTGTTTTACTCTTTGAGCATTCATGTGTTACAACAGAAGAATAGAGTCAAGGTGTAAAGATTTTTGGACACTGGATTGGTGACTAAATTCTCATGATCTGGGCACAGGAAACATGTTGTAATCCCAGCTTCCACGGTTTACTAAACTGTGTGATCTCTGGCTCGGCTCTTCCTCCGAGTTTTCTCGACTGCCCACTGCTTGTGCTGCTTAATGTAAATGATCAGGATCCGAAAAGAGCCAGCAGGAAAGAAGGTAAGTAGTGACACTGACATGAATACAAAGAAGTTGAAGCAGTGCCATATTAAGGATTTTTGGAATGCCAGGCAAGACACATTTTGGGAAGTCCTGTTTGGAACAACTTTGAATTTGTTACACGTTCTCAGTTAATTTAACCTCTCAGGATGCCAAACAATATTCAATTATACATTCAACTTTCAGAAATGGGGACACAAAACCAGTGCTTAATTTGAGCCGGTGGTTTCCGGTGCTCAACACCGGCACTTAATCATCAACACCGGCGCTTTTCATGAGCACCAGTTAAGGATACATTCATTTATGGTAGGCACAGGGATTTGCCCAGAATCACAGGATGTTGAGCTAACGCCAATAATCTAATCTGGTTCCCCAGCTCCAAAGTCGACAGCTGTGGCCATTATGCCACATCCTCTCCTCACTTTCATGGTTCTGTTTTGGGCGGCACTAACAGGAGAAATGGGCTGGTACAAGCTGTCTCCTGACAAGAGCCCCGGCACTTCTTTTTTTTTACAAATTAACAACTGCGCAAAACAAGCCAAAAGTTCAAGGTACCCATTGATAAAGCCTCTTCTTTTTGGACTTGGATCTACTTTATTTATTTATTTGAAAAGTTTTATAGAGCGCAAACAAGACCCAAAGGGGTATCAGAGCGCTGTACAGAGTTGGCGCCAGCAAGTATACAAAACATAAAGAAGGTAAGTGAAGTTACAACCTGTGGGAAAACATTCAATAATAATGAGTAGGGTGTATCAGAGGTGCCATAGAGCGCTCCGAGTAAAACATCATACAATAGAAAGAACCAAGATGTGCAATGTGCATCAAGGAATTTTGACAAAAAGGAAACGAGCAAAGTCAACAGTTAATGAGCTATCACGAGCTAAAAACAAAAAGAAGGTAAAAACATATAATATAACATCAGTGAAAAATAATTCAAGATTTTGGTTATTTAACAAAACACACGAGCATGATCAACGCGTTAACGTTCGTTCATTAGTAGCCTTTTGACAAGTTTTTTTTTTTTTTTTCAGTTTTATTAATTTAAGAGAGAGAGTATAAATAGTTAAGATACTACAGCATGTAATACATACAAGTCATCTTGACCAATAAATAGTTAACAAACACATAAATATGAGCAATATGATAACTAGTGGGTAAAATCTAAAACCAGCAGGAATAAAGGAACCTATTCATGTGAATTCATTTGTATTACATTGACTAACAAGAGACGAACACACAAAAGAAAATAATAAAGAAAGAGAGCGTTAGCAGAAAAAGGAAAATAGGAAAAAAAAGACCGATGAAAAAAGAGAGAGAAAGGGAGAGAGAAAGAGAGAAAGAGAGAAGAGGAGAGAGAGAAAGAAAGAGAGAAAGGGACTCCAGCCTTAGTAACATAAAGAGGAAAAATCAACCAGCGGTAGAAAAGGGGTACTGAGCGATTAGGCCCTGAGAGGCTAAATGTATATATTTATCAAGCGATCTCCAGACACCAGAGGAAATGGAGGGAGTATAATGTTTCTCCTCTACCGAAGTATGGGCACCACGGAGAAATGATACCCATGCCCACCATGTATGGTACGATAAGGCATTAAATGATTTCCATTCTGACAAAATAACTTTAACAGCTATGGATATTAGTAAATCCAAGAGTTGAAAATCTAACTCATCTAAAGGAAGTGGAGATGGAGCTGCCCAAGGACCCAACACGACTAAAGGAAAGGAAAGCTCAAATTGAATATCAAAGATTAATAATAAGTGCTTATGGATGAGTTCCCAGAACTCATGGAGAAGGGAGCACTCAAAAAACATATGTTGAGGAGTACCAACAGCACTTTTACAATTCCAGCAAAGATCATCATCTTTAAGTTTGAGTGTATATAGACGAGCTGGGGTCCAATGTAGAAGGTTGATAGTAAAAAACTTTGATTGAATCAGAGAGGGAGCAACTTTATTCCGTAGGGAGCGTTTCCCAATAGTTTTCCAAGTATCCGATGTAATATGTTTGACTACATCAGCGTCAAAATGTTGCATCCATTTGAGCTGTGTGACCGTAGAGGATGATGATGGAGAAGTGAACAAAAATTTATATATCCTAGAAGCCATATGTCCTACCTTACCCCAAAGCTGTAGGAGAGAGACCATATGTGAATCTGGATGAAAGGTACTCTTGGACAAAGCTACTTTAATTTTAAGAAATGAGTAGAAATCAATAGAGTTAAGACAATAATCTGGGGCCAACGAGGAGAAAGGCAAAGGATCATTGTTAGCATTATAAAAATGCTTGACCAATGTAACACCTTTGTTGGCCCAATATGACCTTGTCTCCGCGTCCAACTGAATCTTAATCTTGGGATTGTGCCACAAAGAAGACCACCTAGAATTTTGAATGTGTAAAGAAACTCTCTTATCAATCTTTTTTAATGCTAAAATCGTGTCTGATATGATACGTCCAGAGAAAGGAAAAGTCAATGTAGACGCAGTCATCAAAGCTGAGGTGGGTAAGGGAGA
Organism: Calotriton arnoldi; assembly: GCA_963921515.1. NCBI lineage: Eukaryota > Metazoa > Chordata > Amphibia > Caudata > Salamandridae > Calotriton > Calotriton arnoldi. Next base: position 523,374 of record CAWUFW010010057.1, on the reverse strand, counting down.
GCACAAATGTTGTTCAATACATAACCATGGTGGAATGTGTCTATTATCAGAGGGAAACCATAAGGCCCCTGAGAGGCTAAAAACGCCGACTGATATAAACTCCAATCTGGGAAATTACAACCACCCATATCATAAGATTTCCTTAATTGCTTGTATGCAATCCTAGCACGTTTGTCGCTCCAGAGAAATTTAGAAGTGATCACATCTATCTCATGAAAAAAGGAAGAGGAAAGATTTACAGGGAGCATGGATGACACAAAATTGACAATAGGAGTTATCATCATTTTTAATGACTGGAGCCGTCCCCACCATGAGATGAACTTAGGCGACCAAGCGTCCAATAATTTTTTAACTTTATCCAGTACCTGAGATTCATTATAAGAGATAGTATCCGATAAATTCGCAGAAAACCAAATTCCCAAGTATTTAAGCCGTTCAGACTGCCATTTGAATCCTGCATCTCCCATGTGAGAAGAAAAGCACAACCGATTAAGAGGAAACATTTCGGTTTTGTCTCTATTTAAAGTATACCCTGAGACAAGAGAAAATTGTTTGATAATAGTGGAAATAGCAGGAATTGCTCTTTCTATATCTTCAGAGAAGACAAGAACATCATCCGCATACGCGGCTGTTTTAATGCGCTGTGAACCAAATTGAAACCCCCGAATGTCCTGATTAAGGTTAAGTAGGCGAAGTAACGGGTCGATAGACAGTAAAAAGAGAAGTGGTGACAATGGACAACCTTGTCGAGTGCCCTGGCCTAGATCAAAGAAGGGTGAGGTAATTCCATTAATTCTAATATTAGCCTTAGGTTGAGTATATAAGGACATAACCATACCAATAAATGCATCCCCCAGGTTATGGGATTGAAGTACCGCCTGAAGAAAAGGCCACGAGACCTTATCGAAAGCTTTCTCGGCGTCAAGTGCAATAGCTGCCGCCGGCGAACTAGAACTCTTAGCTTTCTCTAAGATATGGCAGAAAGTGCGGATATTATCCCTAGCTAGTCTTCCCTTGACAAAACCCGTGTGGGAGGAATGAATGAGAGTAGGAATATGGGACTCTAGTCGTTTTGCCAAAATTTTTGCAAAAATGTTTGCTTCCATGTTTAGCAAAGAAATTGGGCGGAAATTTTTAGGGTCCGAATGATTCTTACCTTCCTTAGGAATAACCACTATAGTAGCCTCCGTTGCCGAACCCGAAACCTTCCCAGAAGAAACAAAGGCATCAAAAACCTGTTGCAGATGTGGTACTATAGAGGAACTAAAATTTTTTAAAAACTCTATAGAAAAACCATCCGGTCCTGGCGCTTTCCCTGATCTAGTTGCCTTAATAGCTTGAACAATTTCCTCAGATTCAATCGGTTTGCTTAGAGAAGCAATATCCGTGTCGGCAATGGTGCTAGTAGGAATAGAAGTCAGAAATTGTTGGCACTGCGCTAAAGAAGATTGGTGCTCAGGGGTGTATAGATTAGAGTAAAAGTCACGAAATACCTCCAGAATATCTTTAGTCAGGAATTTCCGCGTTCCCGCCGTGTCTGTGATACAAGTAATCTGAGTTGATCGAACACTAGTGTCCTGATATTTTAAAGTAGCTGCCAGAATTTTACCTGCTCGGTTTTTTAGTAACAAGCGTTTTGATTTTTGTAATTGTACCCCAATGTGTGCCCTCTTGGTCAAAATAGAATTATATTTATATTTAAGATTTTTAATTTCTTGCAGTATCACTTTATCTTTAGAACCTCTGTACAATTATTCTTTTTGTTTAATGTTGTCTGTAATCGAGAGAAGCTCTTTTTAATAATACTATTTCTTCGTGCCATAGTTTGAATAATGTTACCTCTAAGGGTACACTTGAAAGCATCCCATAGTACTACAGGAGATGTCACGGATAATTCATTCTCTCGGAAAAAATTATGTATAGCTGCATCAAGCAACTCAACCTCTTTGTCGTCCTGTAAGATTTCTGTATTGAGACGCCAAGTACGCGGTCCGTGACTATCTGTGAGATTAAGAAGAGTGAAAGAAACTGCGGCATGATCAGAGACAACTATAGGGTGGATTATCACATTTGTAGTATGTTTCAACATATTTGCTTGAACCAAGAGATAATCAATGCGAGAGAAGCTGGAGTGAGGAGAAGAGAAAAAGGTAAAGTCACTGCCAGTGGGATTATGCATTCTCCACACATCAATGAGTCGTTGGGAAGAACACATGTTAAGCATTTGTTTATGCGCCCTGGGAGGACGGAATCGGAATGCAGAATATCTATCCAAGATAGGATCCATTGGCAGATTGAAATCTCCCCGACAACCACTTTGTCACAAATAGGTATTTCGGAAAGCTTCTTGGTTATTGTTCGCCAGAAAGAAGGATCATCACTATTGGGAGCATATATATTCATAATATAGAGATCAGAGGACCCATTAGACAATTTCGTAAGCAGTCACCTACCTTCAAGATCATGTTCAGCCGAGACAATGGACAGTCCCGAATTTTTAGAAATAAGAGTAACCACCCCGTTCCTTTTCCCAAAAGCCTCTGAGCACGACACATCAGAAACCCATTGCTTACGCAAGAATAAAGCCTCCTTATACGCTATCTTAGTTTCTTGCAATAACACAATATCAGTAGAAAGGCCTTTGCAGTAATCCAAAATTTTTGATATTTTTACTGGGTGGTTCAAACCACGCACATTACGTGACATCACATTTAAGCCCGCCATAAGTAAAGGAGATCAGTAAAGATCAGAAAGGTCAGTAAATAAAAAGCACTAAGGGATGTAGATTGCATGAGATGGACGTCACGGGAAGAAGACTTATACACATAAAAATAAGAGAGTAAGGCTGAAGTCCGTAGAAAGAAAGAACTCAGTACAGCAAGCAAGAAGCAGAAATGGAAGAGAGAAAGAAAAGGTGAGGAGAAAAACACATACTGTAAAAGTAAAAAGAATAACCCCACCAGGGGAAGTCTATAAGAGACCAGAACCATATATGGGGGAACATGAAGTAGCAGCCAAAGAGGCCATTGTTTACCATTAGCCATAGAAGGGATAGGGTATAAACAGTATATAACATAATCCATTCATTATTATAGATTACACAATGTTTGTGTAGATAATCATCAGACAGATTGCAATTTAGCTAACATGTACTATATTATTCTTACAATAAGAAATTAATCCAGGATATGAGTGAACACCCTTATTATTGATAAAAAGGGGAAAACGACTAGAAAGAATTAATGAGTATACTCGCAACATTACCATTTGATAAAAACCTGAATAGCGAGTCACAATTTACGTGTCATACAGATATTATAAAATACATATCTAAGAAAGAGTTAAATAGATACACTCTTAATGCCTGCGGAAAAAAGGATTCTACAAGGGCATCCAGCTGTCACCATAAACATATCACCTAAAAAACAGTTAGTGTTTAGTTGAGCAGCCACCTAATAATCCTCAGCCATACCTAGGAAATAAGTTACGCTCTGAAGCTAGATAATGAGAACTGTAAGAGCGTCACACCAGCTATCAATACACAATGAAATGAGGAAATAGAAATTACTATAACTATTTCATTAAAAAACCTGCAAAGGAAAAGGAATTAGTGGAACATACCTACCGAAGGCAATTAATATATCTTGAATAAAAAGCACTAAGAGAAGGGCCTAATCTTATGTGACATCAACCTTCCCTCAAAAAAAAGATATCGTTAACCTGCAAGGAAAGGTTAATATACAAATAAAAGAGGATAACAATAAACTTGAAGGGCCCATAACCGTGGATGAAGTAAGGGGACCTCCAACTTCCCACAGAAAAAAGATGCCTCAAAAACCTGTAAGAGGAAAAATAGGCACAGAAAAACCTAGAGTCCAGCCATAAAAGCAATGATCCCTTCAAGAAGAGGCCATTGTTTACCACTAGCCATAGAAGGGATAGGGTATAAATAGTATATAACATTCATTATTATAAGTTACACAATACTGGTGAAGATAAGCATCCGACAAATTACAACTCAGCTAACATGTACTATATTATTCCTACAATAGGAAATTAATCCAGGGTATGCGTGAACACCCTTATGATTAATAAAAAGGGGGAAGACGACTAGCAAAAATTAATGAGCATACTCGCACCATTACCATTTGATAAAAACCTGTATAGCGAGTCTCATTTTACATGTCATACACGTACTATAAAATACATATCTAAGAAAGAGTTAAATAGACACACTCTTGACGCCTGCGGAAAAAGGATTCTACAAGGGCATCCATCTGTCACAATAAACATATCCCTTAAAAACAGTTAGTGTTTAGCTAAGCAGCCACATAGTAATCTTCAACCATATCTAGGAAATAAATTACGCTATGAAGCTAGATAATGAAAACTGTAAGAGCGTCCCACCAGCTATCAATACACAATGAAATGAGGAAATAGAAATTACTATAGCTGCTTCATTTAAAAACCTGCAAAGGAAAAGGAATTAATGGAACATACCGACAAAAGGCAATTATTCTATCTTGAATAAAGAACACTAAGAGAAGGGCCTAATCTTATTTGACATCAACCTTCCTTCAGAAACTATTGTTATAAGTTATAAGCGAAAAAAAGAACCTGCAAGGAAAGGTTAATACACAAAAAGAAAAAAAAGATAAAGATAAACTTGAAGGGCCCATAACCGTAGGTGAAGTAAGGGAGCATCCAACATCCCACAGGAAAAAGAAGCCTCAAACCCTGTGCGAGGAAAAATAGGCACAGAAAATACTAGAGTCCAGCCACAAAAGCAATGATCCCTTCAAGAACCAGAGGAGACTGAGGGAGAGTCAGATTCCATTCGCGATTCAGATTGATTATCCCAAAAAGTTGTTAACTCTGATGGTTCATAAAAAATTTGAGATCGACCTTTAACAGTTATTCTGAATCGTGAGGGACCGGCGAAGGAAAAGGGAATGTTCATGTCCAAAAGTCTCCGCCGCAGGTTTAAAAACCCTTTCTCCTGATGACAGTATCTCTAGCAAAATCCTGAGATATAGCAATCCTGTGGCCTTCCCATGTAATCGATCTGATCTTCCTCATCTGAGACAGAATCAGTTCTGAGTGTTGGTGTCGTAAAGGCTTGAACACTATAGGCCTAGGATGTGGCGAGGACTTAGGGCGAAAAGAGGGAACTCTATGAGCCCGTTCTATTTCAAAGTCTTTCTGAAAAGAGATATGGAGAACCGTAGGGATCCAGTCCAGCAGAAACTCAAGCATTGAAGGAGCACCCTTCTCCGCATCTTCTGGTAGACCAAAAATACGTAGGTTACTCCTACGATTCCTATCTTCCTGTTCTGTAAGGTCTCTCCGCAAAGAAGCCATAGAGCGCTCCAAATGCTGTACCTGCCTGGTCTGCTGATGAGATGTGTCCTCAACTGCGCTTATGCGAGATTCTGCATTTGAGACACGTAATGATAAACTTTTGAAGTCACTTCTAATCGCCGCAACTTCAACCTGAAGTAGATCTGTATTTGTTTTAGTACTCTGCGCAATATCATGAACCGTATTTAGACGTAGAAGTATTGTGTCCAAAGTAGTAGTAGAGTCTTTAGATGTTACCTCCTGCGTGGGAGACGTTTGTTTAGATCTCTTAAGAGCACCTTTTGCATCCTTATCTTTAACAGGGAGGCCCATATTATCTGCCATTGGTAAAGACAAATATAGGTGAAAAGAAAAACAGCACTGCCAGCCACTCCCCGTTCCAGACCACCAGAGCGTTACCTGGGAATATGGCGGAACAAGTCCCTCAGAGGACAAAGAACAGTGATTAAACACATAAACTGTGCCCTACAAAAAGACACTGTCCAGACAGATAGCAACCTCTACCTCATGGTTAAAAGGCACTTAAATAAATGTGCGCCACTGAGAGACTAGTGTCCAACCCGCGACAGAGGTAGAGGAAACAGGTGCAGCTGCAGCAAATCACTGTAGCAAAAACCAGCTCATTAAGGCGTAGGTATTAATCCTCTGCCACTCCAAAACTGGTAGACAAGGTTATCCTCGCAGTGCCCCTTATGAACTTCCAGCCAGGTCTTAAGCACAAAAGGGTTGTTGCTGGTCCTGTGTTAAAACAGTGCTCCACATAGCTGGTGAAGAGAACAAACATTGCACATCAGCGCACATTCAAGAAGCTTCCATATTAGATGTGTTGCCCCTCAGGAGAAACATATCACCTCAGAAAAGAACAGCGCTTCATTTACAGGTGAAAAGAACGCTGCAAATATTCACACTCTTTTGACCCCTGGAGATCCCCTCAGGGCAAGCAGAATTTCCCATACGCAGCCACTGTCCGTTTACATATACAGCCTCTCAGCGCTGCTTAAAATACACTTCATTCGAATGGACTTTAGCTTCAAATGTCTCAGAGCATGTATTAACCTTCAGCAGCAGCGTGGTATGCGATTCAGGCGAAGCGCTCTTACTTTGTCACTCGCTGTACCCTGGAATCTCCAAGTTGTGAGGGTTAATGCGCCTGTGTTCCTCGCGCCGCCGCCATCTTAGGCGCCACTCTGAGGAGAACACAGATGCTGCTGGAAAAGGCACCAAAAGCGCTCCAAATGCGCCGCAAATGCTCCTGAGTGCCCTCGCTACCTTCCGCTGCCGATATCCATCCTCAAAACCGCCCTTCCAGGACTCCGTTTACTGAAAAACCGGACGGCCTCACGGAGGCTCTCCGGAGCTTAAGCAGGTGCGGCCATCTTGTCTGCGTGCGCGTCACGCCCCCCCCTTTTGACCAGTTTTTTAAAGGAAGTAGTGGAAGGATTGGATCTGATCTCGGATGGCAAGGAGTTCCGGATTCTCGGAGCAAGACCGGTGAACGCACGGTTGTATGATCTTTTCTTTTTGAATCTTGGAGCTTTCAAGAGAAGGGTGGATGTACTTCTGAGGTTCCGGCTGGAGCCCGATAGTTCAAGCTTATTTGCTAGGTAGTATGGGGTATTGTGGTGTATGGCTTTATGAGTCAGACAAGCTATCTTGAGTCGGATTCTAGCTTCAATAGATAACCAATTTAGCTGCAAAAGGGCGGGTGAAATGTGATCAAATTTCCTCGAGCCCGTTAAAAGTCTGGCCGATGCGTTCAAGGTAGCTCTGAGTGGGGCCAAGCTAGCTTTGGGAAGTCCTGCTAGGGTCACCAGCCCATATTCCATATTTATTTTGTCTTGCAACATTTTATGTAGAATTCAGTGTCTAGTCAGCCTGTCCCTCCCGTTAAAGGAAGGAAAGGGTAAGGCTGGTTTGGTGTCTATTTAGTGGAAATGTGCAAAACATTAAAATCTGGTCTTTAGACCTTGCAGTTTTGCATTATTTGATGTAGACTTGTAAATCCTTCTTTATAACTGGGCTTATCACTGCAGGGAAAGTCAAAACCCAGGGGTCAAACCTGATAATTTTCTCTTCCATCCTGTTCACTTGGCTTGTCCCTCCTATACCCTTTCTATGGTTAGACAGTGACCACTTTGTCTGCTCAGTAAGAGAATTAGGAGACAAGCAATTGGAAAAAGGTAGAGCAGTAAATAGAATGGTACAGAAAGAGAAGAAAAGTAGAAGGAGAAGGGAGGTAAAGATAGAGTTGAAGTAAAGATATAGGTGAGTCAGAGAGAGATACAAGGTAAACAGAGAAAAGTGAGGTAGCAGAAAGAATGATACAGAGGCAGTGAGCAAAAGAGAAATAGAGAGATAGGTAAGGTTATAGAGTAGAGAGAAACCTAGAGACAGGAAGAAAGACATTTAGAGCGAGAGGCGTGGTATGCAGGGGTATGAGGTATAGCGAGCAGAGAGTGCTGTTGTAGAGGGAAGGGCAAAATGAAAAGTGAGTTATACAAAAGATGTAAGGTAAAGAGAGGACTAAGGCTGACAGGAAGGTAGAGAAAGGGGGTAAAAGGTACAAAGAGAGATGGGGTGAAGATAAAGAAAAGTAGAGAGAGTTGAGCTACAGGTGAAGTAGATACATTGAGATGTAGTGAGAGCGAGAGAAAGAGAGGTAAAGTGAAGGCTGGGGTAAAGAAGTTAGGCGAAGTATAGAGAGACATGAGAAGAAGATAGGTGAGGAAGAGAAAGAGAGGTGATATATATGGATGATATAGTTACTCAGAGACAGGAGTAGGTAAAGGAGTGCTTCAGGGAGAAAAACAGGGATAGGGTTATTGGTGGGTACGGAGGTAGATGCAACAAGACAGGGAGGAAAGAGAATGAAGTGAAGTAGATGGAGATAAATAGAAAGAGGGGAGAGACGGGATGGAACAATGTTGTTATGAGTGATGTTATAGGGCTTTACCTACTTAGAGATTGTGAAAACTGCTATATTACTATGCTTTACATAGTAATGAATTGAACTTTACAATGAGCACAATTGCATCATGACCAAAAAATGGATAATTGTAAGGCTTGGGAACTGATTCTGTAAAATCAGTAATCTGAGAGAATTAAAAACCTAAACCAGTGTAAAGTAAAAACCCTGGAGTTCTGAGCAGACAGTTGGTGGATTGTTTTATTTCTTTTCATGTACTGTGCCTCGGTTTGTGGCGTCTGATGGACTTTGAAGCGCCCACTGTACTATGCTCGATTGTTCTCTATTGGGATTAAAAGGAGCTGCATGCATCGGTTTGGACTTTAATGTAATGTTAGGTGGATTTGTAGAGCGCTGCTTGTCACCCGGGAGGGTTTCCAGGCGCTGGTCGTCTGAAAACGGAACAACCAATATTGGCTGGGCGCAGTGCGGAATAAAGGCGAGTCCCTGACGTCTCTTCATCTTTGGAGCTCTCTTTACAAATTAGTGACAATTTTTGCTACTGCTGCTTTCTGTTTCTCCAGCACGGGTGGAGGGAGCAAGGCCGATCTCCCACGCCCCCGTCTATCACAGCTGAGCGGCTGTACCACCGACAGTCACAAGCGAGTTATCCAGTAGCGGCTCATGGAGGGAGTGCTGCGGGGCGGTGGGGCGGGGGAGGAGCAGGGTGGGGGGTAGTAAACTACGGCATACGGCCGAACAGAGGTAAGTAAGCAAATAAATAAATAAAACGAATTTCATTGCGCGCGCTGCATTGCCAAATGCGATGCAGCGCGCGCATTGCCAAATGCGATACAGCGCGCGCAATGAAATTCGTTTTATTTATTTATTTGTCTACTTACCTCTGTTCGGCCGTATGCCATAGTTTACTACCCCCCACCCTGCTCCTCCCCTGCCCCGCCCCGCAGCACTCCCTCCACGAGCCGCTACTGGAGTTATCTTTAACAATAATAAACAAGCAGACTAGCACAAGGAAACACTGCTTGTGCCATAGTGTTCAAGCGCTGTGAGGACAATTACGTTTCTATGAGCTACTAGGAAACACGCATGCCTTAGTACAGGTCACATGCCAAAGCAGCACTCGTGCATTCTGGGAAATATTGTTTATACGACATGCTGAACCCTATCATCGCTATAATGGGTATATTGACCAGTACTGCAAATACAATAATTATGGTACTCTCTTTTATAGAATGACGCATGCAGAGTGATTACTAAATTTTTGTTGACTATTGACCCAAAAATACAGAGGATAACAACTATTTTATCTGTGGTCTGCACACATAAACCAGAAGCTTATCCTACAGTAAGTCATAACACCTAAAAATATGATCTGCACACACTTCTCTAACTCTACTGGACCAACTAAGCTTTGCACACCTAAACTAATCAGCAGATCCAGAAATTTCCTTCTGTGACTTGTACACTTTCGAATAATCATACTAAGGGCCAAGTATTTTCCATTTTTCTTGCAGTTGACAGAATTGGAATCTTTGTTCAATAACAAGATTGCAATGACTGAGTACGTTATTGTTTTGGCATTATGGTGTCATTATCAAAGAAAAGTTCTATTACTCTTATGGTAGACAATTTAATCCTCTACCCCGCTTTCTCCAAACAAAATGGGAAACAGTCAATACCATGAACCAAGTGGAGGGAAGAGTGTATGACACTTGTGCAAGTCATGGGGGGAGGGGGCGTGGTTAAAATGCCTGTAGAATACAGGAAAAGTATTTTATTACATTGCCCAGGATCTGAGGTCCAAGAAGTATTTAGATTATTACCAAGGACTCCAACCAGGGGAGAACAAGGTGAAATTAATGACTTTGATGATGCGCTATTAAGGTTAGGACAAACAAAATATATATCATAGTGATCTTCACTGCTTAAATAATATTTATTAATAGAAGCGTTCCATATTCGTATGGGGAGCTTTATGCTTTGCTGCGAAGGGACCCATCACCATCTAAATCTAAGGGACAATTGTGCTGGGAGGCGGAACTGGGCAGAACTCTCCCTGCTAAAGAATGGGAGGACATCTTTTATAGAGCACACCACATGGTGCACAACATGGCCGGTACTGAGACTGCATATAAGATTGTCTCCTACTGGTTTCTCACCCTGGAGAGGCTTCAGGAATGGCAGGCAGGGCACTTGAAAGAATGCTGGTGGGGTTGCGGGACAAACGGACCCCGCTTCACCTTTTATGGCATTGCCCGAAACTTACCCGGTACTGGGATCAAGTTCTGAAAGACATTGACTCAGCTTATGTACAATTTTTTAAATCATTTTTAAATTTGTATTAGAATGATAATTTTATTACCAAAATGTAATTTTAATCGTTAAATATTTGTTGTTCTCAGATGAGAACTAAATCAAATAAACTTAAAACTTGTATCTCGAGTTTCCCAGCTTACATCATCCTGGGTCTACTGAACCTTTGACGTATCCGCTTACATTTATTCTCATACAACTACAAGCAAAACACACACAACTGTGAATTAGAAGGATCTTTTGCTGGTACATAAAAGTCTTTAGGGCATATGTATCAAGGAATGTATTTGCGATTCTCAAATAGCGATTTTTAGAGAATCGCAAAACGAGATGTAATTAGAAAATAGCAAATTTTTTGCGATTCCCTCGCATTCCTTAATTGCGACTCGCAAAGGAATGGCTTCCCATTCATCCCTATGGGCCAAGAGGCCCATAGGAATTAATGGGAATTGCGCGCGCAATTTGTGAGTACCCAATAGGTCCTCGCAAATTGCGCTCGCAATTTCAAGGGTGCAAGGGTTCCAAAAGGACCCCCTGTTGCACCCCTGAAATGTGCATGTGTGCACATGTGGCGCACATACATGCCCTAAGGGCATGTATGTGTGCCACATGGCACTTTGAAAAAAGCAAAAAGTGCATTTTTAAGGAAATCGCAAATTACCACCAACTTGAAGTTGGTGGTAATTTACGATTCCTTAAGGCAATATCGCAATTTGCGATGCCTACTAGCATAGCATTTAGGGAATTGCAAATTGCGATTCTCTAAATGCTTGCGCAAAATAAGGAATCGCAATTTTGCGATTCCTTATTTTGCGAGTAGGTATTTGCCTACCTACATAGCACACAGCTAAATTGCGATCGCAAACGCGAATTTCAGCATTTGCGAACGCAATTTAGCTTGATACATCTGGCCCTTTGAGCTTAAATACTTTTTGGGGTATTTTGTCACATTTCACTAGAAAATTTGTTCTTTCAACTATTATGCTGCCACATTCCTTCACATGCATTTTTATTTTCTGTCAGGCTCTCACATTCCCTTATTGTTATTGTCATTCCCTCTAAGTTATTGCTATTAATTCCCAGTCTGTCACAATCCTTGCCAAGACTGCCATTCTTATTCCCAGTGATGCTGCTGCGTCCCCCATAATCAAGTCTATTCAGTCAGAGTCATATTTTTGGCATTTTGGATAGCACTAGCTATCATTTATATAGCATCACAGCCCTTTTGATAGTCTGGGGGCAACTTTCCAAATTACTCAGAGGTTTCCAAGGCAGACTGGACTCCGATTCAGCTTGTGTAGAATGTGCATTCCATACCAAGAATGGGTATTTTCCTGTGTTAGAGTAATCTTTCAACTTCTATGAGTTGTGCATTAATGTTTTTTGTGTTTGATAGTCAGAGACCATAGGGCTGTTCCAACGTGCTCACCCTTCCTCCTCAAAGAATGGTTGTCATGCCCATCACCCCATAGAAATATATATGTGTACAACACAATTGGTGGTAACAAGTGCTGTTGGGTGCTGTCATTTATCTACAGAATATTGCCAATTTCCTCTCAGACCATTGCCTCCCCCCACAACCAGTCTTTTCGATTTCATCTCATGTTGTTCCATTTAGGCTTTTATGTCAGTGCTGGAAGGGTCTCCTCAATTGTTTCTCCTTCATAATTTGGCTTACCAGGACTCAGAGACTCGAATGAGTCTGGGCTGAAAATGTACAAAATTCAGCAACACGAAAAAAACTTAAGGCACTACTTTCTACAGAATAAGTATTTATTAATAATCCCACCTTAGTTGAAGTAAAATAAACAAAGATTTGTTTTAATAAACGGGTTTTGCATCTTACATTTTACATCTTTACATTTTCAGATATATTGTTTCACTTTTTCCGTTATAAAGCTGGCTATCCAATTCTCAAGATATAGGTGCCGAAGTGGCACAGATGTTGTGATGCGAGTTTTTTGTTTTTCAAAAACAAACTTTGAAAATGTTGTTTGTGTTTTTGAAAATTGCAAAACTAATGGCCCCACCCCCTAGGACAGTGGTTCCCAAACTGTGCGCCGCGGCACCCCGGTGCGCCGTGATGAGAAGCCAGGGGCGCCGCGCCGCCGCGGCGCACAATTTGGGAAATTGGGAAATTGCAGCTGCAGCGCAATATGCGTGGGGGGGGATGAAATTCCACCTTCACAATGGTTTGGCCCAAGAGCGCCGTACTGCCGCCATACACATACGTGTGTGCGTACGTACGCGTTGTGCGTGCTTTTAGGTGCGTAGTCTCCGACTCTCCGTCGTAGTGGCATACGCAGCTCGTAGCGTTGTTGCTGCCTGCCGTGTTTGGCCGCCGTGTTTGGCCGCCGTGTTGTGCCTCGCCTCGCGGGACCCTCGACAAGGAAATCGGTAAGCCTAAAATACATTTATACAGGCAGAAGCCTATAAAATATGCCTTTGGGCATCTCTGCATATCACAAATGCACCGGGAGTTGCCCCAGAGAAAAGAGGTCGAATACAAACAAATAGTAATACGTCGGTTATTGACCAGACATACATCACCTATGATGCCCGTCTTTATGCAGGTAAGCAAGGGAAGCCTTCCTCTCCTCCATAATCACTTGGAGAGCTGTGAGAGGAGTGACGAAAATGGGTGAAGGCTTGAAATCCATTTGCATGAGACAGGATGCAACTGTAAACTGAGCGATACAATCTTTAATAGTCTTGATCTCACAGAAAAATAGAGGCCAAATTGCCACAAATCTTGGGAGGGGAAGCAGTCATTTTCACACCGGGTAGATTGATGAGACTGAAACTGAAACTGCCTGGAAAAGAGTAGTCGAGGAGTTAGAGACCTGAGAAATAGAGCTTGAAATAAAAGAGGTATTAGTAGCAATAGGAGACCATTTTTAATGCATGTATTGTTGAAATTTCCATGGTGCTTTAGAACCTGACGTGTGTGTGTGTGCATGTGCGTGTGCGCACCTATAAAAGTTTGTGCTTTGCTAAATGCAAAAAAAAATTGTTACACGGGTTGCAGACCTATTTGTCTTTCCATGGCCTTTACCGGATGTGCCTACCTCCACCCTGCCCTACTCTAAAGAATGATGCTTTGCTGTTTAGCAGATCATTCGAGTTGTTTTCTTTAGCACTATATACTTCATGCTGGTGGGAAGGAACATGAGCAAACACAGAGGTGAAACTAAGGGCCTCATTTCGAGTCTGGAAGAGCAGGAGCACCACCATAACTCTGTTATCTTCTTATTTTGTTACACATATGATTATAATACCTTCATTGCATCCCAATTAATTTAAGGAAGACAACAGGAAGTACTCCCGAGGTCAGGCTTTCATCCCCCGCACCCGCCTCCGGTAAAAAAATGGTGGGGAGCCACGGCCAACTGCCAATTAGGTCAAGGGAGCCACAGGGCAAAAAAGTTTGGGAACCACTGCCCTAGGAGTTTTCTCCGAGACTGTGGTGATCAGTTTGTTGTTTTTTCCTGCCCTTTACTGCCAGGTTTTCCCTGAAGGTGACATCAGGGCTGGGTGGCTCTAAGGCGGTGCATCTGTTGCAGCCGCACTCGCAGTGGCGTAACACAGGCCCCCCACAGCCCCTGCTGTGCGGGGGGGCCCCCAAGCTCCAGGGGGCCCCCTCAGCACAATACTCTTGCTGGAGAGCTCCTGATCGAGTCCCGAGGGGGCCCCTACCCGTGTCTTGCAGGGGGGCCCTCTCAAGCTTCGTTACCTCAGTGCGCACCCGTCGCTGCCTTCGGGGGGGGGGGCACCATGTTTAGAAATAACTTATGGGTATAAAAAGCACCTGCTGCAGAGTTCCTTGTGTGTTCAGCAGTTTTGAGTCAACAATAAAAATGTCAAGATAACCATGATTAATGTTTCTGCTTGAAAGAGATCAGAATCTTGTCTAATGGCAGTTTCCACTTATCATAAAGAGGCACATAGGGTTAATATGCCTGTTGCAAAGAACATGTACCACGGAAATTACAGAACTGTGGGGCATATTAGCAAGGGCGGTATCGCCGCTTTAGCGGCGATATTTCTATCGCCCTATTAGCAAGCTGTCGCTAACAGCTGTTAGCGACAGCTTTATGGCGAAAGCGACCGTTTTGGTGCCGCTTTGCATGTCAGCGATAATTATCGCTAATGACATGCAAAGTAGGCGTTCCCAACTAGCGCAGTGAATTTCTCGCTGGATTTCTCGCTCTATTGCTGGGTTTCGCCGCTATCGCTGGATTTTTTATCGCCTTGGAGATAAGCGTTGATAATAGCGCGTTATCTCCGCGATGAAATCCAGCGATAGCCGGCGATAAAAAAAACAGCGTTAAGCGCGCTTTGCGATAATTATCGCAAATCCTTGGTAATATGCCCCTGTATTTTATGTGGATCGCTCAATGGGTTACTGCTTTTGTCACAGAGATCCTTTTGTTACTTGTAGTTCATAAGATACAGCCCCAATATATCACAGTGAGCTATAAACCATCATCAGAGCTGCATGCAAACTGCACGGTATTGGTTGGAACGTCATATTTTTCCACAGTCTTTTATTATCCCAATGTTTATTTTTTTCTTCACTTTCAGCCATGTTGCATGGCAAACAAAACAATGACAAATCCGATGGTGTCGATGAGGGAGAGCGTCACTGGGTTGTGGCTGCACAACCAATTCTGATCCGTGGACGAGCAATGGGCGCCCCTGAGAATCCCATTCCCTGCTTACAGCCTCAGTCATCAACAACATCCATCTTTGGTTCCATGGCTGCTCTTAGGCATGCAGCATCCCCCCCACCCCCACCCCTCACCGCTGCATGGAGGATGAGGGGAGGAGCCCGGGTTGGAAAATAATTTGAGGACTAGGATGTTACTGGCCCAGTAAAATAATTCAGGGATACTCTGATGAAAATCCTTCTGGGATATTGTGATGCACAGAGAGTATTCCGATCATTGTTCACAAATTTACAAAGATCTATTAGAAATCATATGTGACCCCTCTGTTGAAACTGATGGAATGCTGATTATGCTTCAAGCCCACCCACGATCTTGCTTACTGCATTGTGAAAGAGAGCACTACCAAATTTACCATAGTCGGAAAATAAAGGAGGCGGATAAGAGATTGAAGTTGTGCCAAGGTTATTTTGACCACAGCAGGCTGATAGCATCTAACTTCTGCCCTCGGAGCATCACTTTGGATTTTAGTAGCTTTGATTCTGACTTTATAACTGTCAAACTTATCACCAATAGATGTAAGTGACTCAGTTGAACCAGTTGGCCATTTGCGTAATATTGTAATTCAGCTTAAAAATTGTTACATTCTAAATTATTTAATTTTTAATATAATCTTTTAATATTAACACATTTATACACTTATATTTAACATTAAAGTAAGAAAAAAAAAATCTTTACCATTATTTCCTGTGGTTTTTGTTTTTATGTCCCTACCTCCATTATATTCTCTGGGAGTGTGTTGTCATACATATGAGTGGCCATGTGTAGTGCTAAACTTACTCCAAGGCTGGGTAGGAGTACATGTATGGCTGCATGCAGCCTTTTGGGCTGTAGTAATTTTAGAAGTGCAGTTTGTGAATGGCAATGGGTTTTCTATTTCGTGGGTGGGTGTTTGTATTAGCAATTCCTTCCCAAAACACCTTAACCCTCCCTAAACTCTGCCTCCTCCCTAACTCCCACTATTTTGTAGTAAGTACACCCATTTTTCCATCCACTCCTGGTGGCCCCTCCCATATTTACTAAAAACCCTATATTTATGTGTGCAGGATCTCCGTAGAGAAAAGACCGGAGAAGCACTGGTTTCCCGCCAAAACTGTCTTCAAGAGAAGAAGCCAAGCCAGAAGCCTGAGAACTCATTTTCATCATCCATCTACACAGGAAATGACAGCACACCTCCACCCTATCCGTACCAACTTCATGGTGGCCCCAGCCTGTGCATGCAGTGGGCGAGCCAAAGGCAAGTCTGTCTGTGCCCGTCAATGCCTGGACTGCACCCAGCATCAGGAACCCTGGTCCTCACCCCTCCCACCGCTACCCTGCTGCAACCATTTGTGTCCTTAATCCTGGCCGCCGCTACACATGCTGCTGCCTCACAGCACCACACAACACCAATGAAGGGTTCCCCTGCCATTCCTGCAAGTTTTCATGTACTTACCGAAACCCACCACTCATTGCACCCGCACCAACAGCACCCATCACCCCACTGTCTTTAACTCACACAATCCTGCAACCACCCACACAACACTCTGCACTCACATGCATGCTCCTCAACATCCGCTCTCTCACCAAACACGCCTCAGAAATCCGGGATCTGCTGCACAATAACGCCCTGTGCCTACTTTTCCTTATGGAAACCTGCCTGAACCCTACTTCAGCACCTGACACTGCCACAGCCACCCTCCCCCTGCAAAAAGATCACCAGGCAAGACAGAGTTCACAAGCCTGGAGGTGAAATTGCATATCATCCACAAGAACACCATCAGCTACACCACCTCTATGGACAAGTAATCCACCAACATGGAACACCTGTCATTCAATGTCCAGGTCACAGCCAACTACACCCTAAGCGGCACTCATCTACAGATTACTCGGACCCCACACCAACTTTTCCAACACCATCACAGACTTCGACCCACCACTCATCCTTGACTCTAGCAATTGCATCCTACTCAGAGACCACACCGACCCCAACTCAAAAGAACACTTCAAAGATAATGGAAGCCTGGGCCTAACCCAAAATGTTAATGGACCTACTCATGTTGCTGGATACCTCCTGAACCCTATTTTCACCACCTTCAACAACATCAGGGTTGATGAGCTCACACCAGTCTCCTAGACAGACCACAACCTTGTCAAGTTCAGTATCCCTGTCCGATCCAACAGACACACACGCACCACCACCAGACCAGCCCAAGAAACTGGAACAGCATCAACGACAAGGGCTGAAACACGGCTCTCACCACCCACCGACCCGACTGCAGCAACAGCCTCCCTAAAGTCATCAAGAAGTTCCTGCCCCCCATCAAGCACAGTAATACAACAAGATCTAGATCCCATTCCAGTTGGTACAAGGAGGAACTCAGACTGATGAAACACCACAGCAAACGACTGGAGGTCAAATGGAGAATGAGTCAAGACAATACAGACAGGAGCACATTCAAATCCTCCCTAAGAAGCTACCACCAAATGATCCGGACAACCAAATGCGATGCTCTGGCAGACCGCATCAATACCAGCACCAGCAGAAGCAAAGAAATCTTAGCCATTGTGAGCCACCTTTAACTTGATTACCTCCTTGCACAATCTCTACATCAATCCCTCTCAATTCTTCGGCAAAAATATCACTGCCAATACAGCAACTTCTCCCCACAATCAAACCCATCAGACTTGCCAAATGCCTCCCAATTTGATCCAAAGAACTATGCTAGCCACATGACTACAAGCCACATGGCGTTTTACCTAATACTTCAATGACCACCAACTCCTCGACACCACTCAGTCTGGTTTCAGACCAAAGCGCAGCACAGAAACTGCCCTCATTGCCACCATGGATAACATCCACATGACCCTGGACAGAGGCGACACAGCGGCCCTAATCCTCCTGGACCTCTCTGCAATATTTGACACAGTATCTCACCCTATCCTCATCCAGTGTCTACACAACAACGGAATCCAAGGACATGCACCCTGATTGATCTGCCCCTTCCTGACTGGAAAGACCCAGTTAGTCAGCCTGGCACCGTACACCTCGGATGCCCTTGACCTCATCTGCGGAGTTAAGCAAGGATCTGCCCTGAGCCCGACCTTCTTCAAAGCATACCTGATCCCTCTAGCCAGAAACATCTTCTCTCATGACATCAACAACCTCTCCTATCTGGACGATATGCAACTCGTTCTCTCTTTCATGGACAAGATGCCTAATACCGGGATCAGGTTCAATGCCTTCATGACTGAAATCGCCCACTGGATGAAGACCAACTGTCTAAAGCTGAACACCGACAAGACCAAAATCATGATCCTCTGGAAGAGTACTTCACTGTGGTACTTCACCTGGTGGCCAAAAGAGCTTGAAACGACAACGACCCCCCACCACCCATGCCAAGAACCTTGTGGTCGTCATCCACAACAAACTTGACGTAGCCGCCCAAATCAATGCCATCACCGCCTCATGCTTCCATACCTTGAAGATGCTGAGGAAAAATTTCAAATGGCTCCCAATAAGCACCCAGAAAACCATCACTCACTCCCTGTTCACTAACAAGCTGGACTGCGGGAACACCCTCTATGCTAGGATCCACAAAAAACTCACTAAAAGGCTGCAGACATTCAGAACTCTGCAGTCAGAATCACTCTCAGCCCCCACATCACACTCACATCATACCACACCTGCAGGGGCTCCACTGGCTCCTGACACACAAACAAGAACAATTCAAACTTCTCACCCACACTTTCAGGGCACTAAATGACACGGGCCCATCATACCTTAACAATCCTATCTGCTTTCACAAATCTTACAGACACCTCCACAAATCTGAACTCCTACTTGCACACATCCCATGCATACACAAAAACAGATCCGGTGGTCAAGACTACTCCTACATCGCTCCTAAAGCATGGAATGTCCTGCCACTACACATAAGAGTCTCCTCCTCACTTCTTGATTTCCGAAAGAAGCTGAAGAGTTACCTTTTCGAGTAATCCTACTAGGCCCTGGGTTTGGCGAGGCTCACACATGCTCTGCGCCAGGATTCCCTCACTGGTGATCACCACCCATAGGTTAGTGAATAGCATTTTGTAGTACAACACTCTTTATTGATTAGTTTAAAAAAAATAAAAAACATTTACAATTTGAAACATGACTAAATTGAACGATAAAAATGACAGTAATAAATGTTAAAAACTGTGGATTTAAAATTACTTAAAATTAGGGGGACCATTATGGGCTAATAATGTTCTGATGAAGGACATTGCTCTGGATTTCTTATAGTCTCTGATTTAATAGTTGAGTCTATTAACTCAGCCGCCATGCTGTGATGAGGAGGATTTGGGTGTGATTGTGGCTTCTAATAGTTTTGACGCTTTGTAGACGAGTTTCGTAAGCCCAATGTTTAGCATGGTGTTGTCAGGGTTAAGAGCGGCCATTATTGCTTGGCGGCAGGATCGAACTCCCAACGTAATACATTGGCCTCGCAGCAGTGACCGTCTGGCCGTGAGCAATGCAGGGCATGCACAGATGATGTGTTCCATTGTTTCAGAATGATAGCCACACAACCTGCATTCAGTGCTACTACCTGGCCGGCGCCATTCGGGAAGGTTCTTCAGAAAGGGCCAGTCACCCATCCTCAAGGCTAAAAACGTATGTTTCCAATAAAGTGCATATGTGCTTGATAGGTAGAGCGGCTGAACACCCACTTTAAAATTAGCGATTATAGCCCAAGCGTGTCTCCTCTTTGACAGTATTGCCCTGTCCGAGTGAAAGGACCACAATCTAACGTTTTTTTTAATGGCGGCCTTTAACACCGGGTGAGAGGGGTTTGTTTCCCAGAAGTCTTTTACACCTAGTAGCTGTAAACTGCGATCCAGGAGTTGCCGATGCTTATGGCTGGTCTGATTTTTCTGTATTTCCTGCCATAGTCGGGCCTCCAAGGAACCCTCCCGGGCACGGCGCAGTCTGTGACATAGTTTAATAAATGCGTCTGCCTCCACTCCATGATGATCTTGAAGTCCCAGTTCGAGTCTCACTTGGGCTGGTGAGGCAGATCTTGACAACCGAAAGGCTCTTTTAAAACTTTTTGTTGTAAACTTATTTATTAATGTACTGGTTGTGCCCTTAGTGATCTCGTGTCCATACGTCAGGGAGTTGATTACTTTAGCCTTCATTACTTTCAGCATGGGGGTTAGGCTGGGACCTAGTAGCAGTTTTGCTAATTTTGCAGCGGCCACTTCTAACGACAGGGCTTTGGTTTTCAATGCTTCTTTATGTTTGATAAAGGTACCTCTTGTGTCAAGAAAGATGCACAGGTATTTATAACTGGGGTTTGATTCTAGCTTTGTTTTGTTAAAGAACCACCTTTCTATTGACCTTTTTTGCTTCCCAAAAGATATAGTTTTGGTTTTTAACAGGTTAAGCTCTAGATGGTTTCTTATCGTGTAAGGTAGCAGTTCATCCAGTAGCCTCTGGAGACCCGCTTTTGTGTGGCTTAACAACACCAAGTCATCGGCGTAAAGCAAATTGGTGATGCGGGTCCCATCTAGTTGAGGAGGGTGGCAGTTTACACTGTCGAGAACTGGAGAAAGGTCAGATATAAACAAGTTAAAAAGGAGTGGGGCCAATACACAACCTTGTTTGACGCCTGTTTCGGTTCGGATCTTCCTGGAGACGTGGGAGCCTTCTCCCAGCTTGATTCTTATCCATGTTTCCGTGTGGAGTTGGATTATTGCTTGAAGAAGAGGCTGGGGTATGCCCCACGATTTTTGTTTCTGCCATAACAGACCCCTGGGCACACGGTCAAAGGCCGCTTTGAAGTCTACAAAGCAACAGTGCAACTGGATTTGTTGGACTGTCGCTTTCTCCATCAGGACTTTTAGCGTTAACAGATTGGTTGTAGTACCAGTGTTAGCCACAAAGCCCGTCTGATTAAAAGGAAGGCGCGCAGTTGTTTCGGCCCAGGCCTGTAGCTCCTCCAATAGAATATTTGCATAATACTTAGACTCCACGTCAGTAATTTTTTGGCTCGTTTCTCTTCCCACTTTTGTAGATTGGGTGAATGATTGCACCTCGCCAGGACTCTGGGACCATGTTGCTTAGACTGCAAAAGAGAAACAAGGGGGTCAGGTATTCTGACCATAAGCTGACATCGGATTTGAACATGGCTTGAGGGAGGCCATTCGGGCCTGGGGCTCCTTCGGCTCTGGCTTTCGTTATGAGGCGCAAGACCTTATTTTTTAAGGCATCAGGAGTCACCGTGGGCTCTAGTGAGGTATCGTTCCTTTTCGTTGATTCCTTGTATGGCGGATCTTCAGATGGAATTTTTACAGGGCGAGCTCGCCTCGGACACTCCAGTCCCGGGGGGATCATAGGGTTAACGGGGCTGGAGGAATTGGTGCAGGCTTCGTTTATATTGGTGTCCCCAAAGTGAAGAGATAAAAACTTACTCCAAACAGCTTCACTAATATTTGCACTGCCATACCCACTTGTACTTTGTTTGCTCCTATTTACAAGAGACCAGAATTGCTTCGGGTTAGGATTTTTACTTTCGTAGATGAGCTTCAGCCAGAATTGATCCGAGGCCGCAATTTTTTCCTTTCGTATAGAAATTCTAAAAGCTGCTTGGGCTTGCTTATAGTTATTGAAGTTGATTTTATTGCAGGGGTTCTTTCTTGATAGACGGAGTGCTCGGTTCCTCTCAGTTCTTAATTTCCTTGTGGCTTTTGAGATGTAAAATTGAGAGATTTGGTGTCTCGGGCCCCTCCTGATTGGCAATACGTTGAGAAGGAGGTTTGTAAGAGAGGTCCAGCCACTAACGACATGAGTATTTAGCTCTAGGGATTGATGTAATAGGGCTCTGCTTTTTCCCATCAGGTAAGGGGCCGTGGAGTCTGACCACTTTATCCGCTTTAGATCCTCTGTGTGGCTGCCTGAGTGAGTATGGGCAAGTTCTTGATGGTGTGGAGTGCTGGTGGATAATGTTATTATTTGTGCCCGGTGGTCACTCTCTCCCTGTGGTGCGATTTGATAACTCTTGATCCAGGGCAGTATTTCTCTACTCCCTAGAGTGAAGTCCAAAAACGAGAAGGATCTGCCATCTGACCGGGTCCATGCGGGCGGGATGTCGGTGGGGAGGCACCCATTTAATAAGGCAAATACTAAGCTGCTGAACTGCATTGCCACATATTCGCCCAATGTCGAAGATTTGTTTCCAACAGGAATTGACTGGGATGCAAAGTGTGGAGGGACTCTTGGGGGGTCCGGTCCTGTGTCATCGGCAAGATTGCAGTAGAGATTGGTATTGAAATCACCTGAAATGATACTTGGTGTGCTGCCATACTTGCCAATTAAGTCACAGATGGAGTTGATCAAGCTATCCATTTTGGCTTTTTTCTTGGTGGTGCAGGGGAGATATAGACATTGAGGATGAGCAACTGAGGATCCGTAAGTGAACTTCCCAGAATTATTCCAGAGAGCCAATCCTCCTCAAAGTTAATCTGTTTAATGCATTTGGATAATTTTGTTGATACGTAGATCGAGAGACCGCCACTTGGTCTACCGAACTTGGACTGCCTGGTGGCGGGTGTCATAAACTCCAGGAAGCCCACTATTGGGATACTTTCTCCTGCCCATGTTTCCTGTAAAAGAAGGATGTTGTATTCTTTTAAAGAGTCCAGGATGGCGGCAGATTGTTTTTCCTGCCCAAATCCGTTAATGTTCCAGGAGCATATTGTTAGACCGTAATTAATGATGGTTCAATCGGTCCGGTTTCTGGATAGGACTCCCGGCAGCCATAACCAATCTGCTCCGTTGAAGTTTCGCTGGTCGGTTGCGGGCTCTGGGATTACTGTTGGTGAGCTGCCTCTTGCTGCGGACCTCAGTACTGAATAGGGGGCTAAGGAGAAGCTGGAAGTACGGGCCTGATTGTTTTCCAGTATTGAGGGGTAGCGAGGAGCACTTGGTATTATTGTTGTTATACCCCAGGATTTAACCCCTTCGATGCTCATGACGAGCTCAGCTCGTCATGCTGCGCGGACGCGCTGTGCGCATGACGAGCTGAGCTCGTCACGATCCCACCCGCGATCGGAATCTCCAGCACACGAGCGGAATTCCGATCGCGGTCAAGGGGTTAAATTGGTCAGTTTTCGTCAGGACCAAATCCCGGGTTGCCGGGGTTACCAGTGTTACTTGCGTAGCTTCACCCGTATTAGATCCAGTAGATGGAATGAATTCAATAGCGATTATGTCTCTCGATTGTAGGTGGCTTAGGTCTGGTAATGATTTGAAAAGTTTAAGTATATTCCCTCGATTGAGGATGTCATGAGGGCCTCTGGAGATGAATTCTGGAATAAGCAGCAGTTTGGTGTTTTGAGGGCTGCTTGGGGGCTCACAGGGCTCATTAGACAATACTGGCTGTGTTCGCTTTGAATTTTCTTCGATGGGCTTTTTTGATGATGTAAATATAGTGAATGATGGAAGGGGCAATTCCCTATGCTGGATGATTGGGGATGGTGAAAGATGACTTTTATTTGTAGCCACCAACTTGCGACAGCTTGCTGAATTCGTGAGATTCTTACGACCAGGTTCTGTGGTTATACTCTGTGTACATGATTTGTTGTCCTCAACGGTAAGAAGACGAGAGAAACTAACTTCTTGAGCTGACATCTGGAGAGTTGCAGGACTCTGTTGCCCTGCTTCCAATGCTGGGTGCTTAGTTGGCGGTTGTTTAGGGCCAGGTTTTGCTTGTATTGATGGTTGCAGGGGTGTCCCATAGCTTGAGGTGGCCCTGACTGCTGACTGGTCTGGTGTGGAGGTTCTGTCTGTGGGGGCAACTGATTCGATGTTAATTGCGGGCTCGTCCGTTCTCCTTTCGAAAATAATGTCGAGGGGGCATTTCCTGGAAGCGCTGTGTCGCTCATAGGGGGATTACTCATATTTGAAGTTGTAGAGTCGATTTTTTGTTTATTTCGGCTTTTCGTTGTCTTTTCTTTTCCCTTTTCGACAGCCGATGTGAATTATGATTTTTGGATGGTTCAATAGGGAATAATTTAGCGTCTGCTGTCTCCGTGAGGTACAAGGAAGGGGGTCTGGTTTGGACTTTCGCGTAAGATGGGCCCTGTGCCGGGCTTGGAGCCTGAGGAGAGAGATCTGGGGGCTCGGACACCGATGGTTTCTTTATTTCCATTAGGACTGCTGAAAGAAATTGAGGCAGAGATGATAGGGAGTCAATTATAGGGGAGCAGCAGCACACTGATTGCACCAGTTGAGTTTGGGATTGGGCTTTTTTGATAAGAGCGTTAAGCGCCTCCAATTTTTGGTCGATCCCGGCAGTGTACACCGCGAGTGTATTTAGTAGATGCACCTGCAGATCCATCTTGTCTGAATGATATGTTAGTGCAGCTGACGTTGTTTGAAAGGTTTGTAATAATTGAGACCATAGGTTATTAAGGTTGGCCGATGGAGAACTGTCCTGCCTTACAGACTCTTTGGGTTCAGTAGTAAAGAACGATAGGTCTAAAGAATTGTGGATTATGTTGTTGTTTGACCCTTCTCGGATAACCGTTGGGTCAACTTGATCCCCTTGATCCACCTTGGCTAGAAAACATTCCGACTCTGGTTGGTCTAGATTGCTGGAAAAGGCTTGCGGATAGGCCATAACCTGTGGTAGTAAGACTTTAGGACTCTTTTGTAGCTTGACAGGTTTAGATTTGATTGGAGAGTAAAATACAGATGGAGAAAGCGGGCTTAGGTTTAAAAATGGTTGAAAAGTTGACAGGTGGACGTCTCTAGGGATGATTACGTTGGGAGAAACTTGTTCTAGTTGAGTTGTGTGTTGAGCTGGGAGTTGAAAGGGAGCCTGTTGTGATTGACTGACGTCCAGGGCTTCTAAGGCGCCTTTGCATAGAGATTCTGTTGTTAATAAAGCACTGGATTGCGTCGAGTTATCGGGCCCTCCGGCGGCCACATGGATCAGTGGCAGAATCATAATTTGATGTGGCAATAGCTCGGAAGCTACGAGGGGGGTACCTGCTGGGAGGGTGCCTGCTGTTTGTCCAAGGTGCTGGTTATTTTCTTCCGTGCTATCGCCGGTACTGTGGTCCTAAAGTAGTCCCTTAATGAGGCCTTGGTTTTTGTAGGTTTGGATTGTTCTTTAGAGCCAAGTGTTGGTTCCTCGGCGGTTAGATGGGCATGTACAGGCCCTGGATCGGAAGCTGTCCTTGAATTTGCAAATATTTGGCGAGGCGAAGACGCCATTGAGGGTTCTACCAGAGGTTCGCAGAGGTCCATTTTCTTTGCACCTTTTTGGAGGGTTTTGATGGAGCTTTCCTTACTCGTCCTGATCTCATCCCGTGAACTTTTTTATTATTTTTTTTAAAATATTTTTTATTTAAAGGGCTGCACGACTTCCTGGTGATTCCTATCGATTGGTTAAGGTAATGGCCCGGGTTGGTTGGTTAGTTGATTGATGAAAACAAGTAAGTGAGGTTAATTAAGCGATTAATTAATTGATCGATTGGATTAATATGAGCCCTTGGTTTTATACTGTAGCTTTATTGTATTGTATTGCAGATATTAATAATTATTTACGAATTTTTTCTCTCCGGTGGATTTATTGGTTGCTGATTTATTGATTTAATGAAATTATTTTGTTTTATTTTTTATTATATGTTAAGAGCCTGCCAGCCTGCCTGCCTGCCGATGCCTGATGCCCCTTAGATGACTCTAGGATGGCCGGTTTTCTGAGTCCCGAGCGGTCGGAACGTCTAATATTTCCTAGTTTTTCCTTGTCCTTTCCTTGTACTTATCCTCTTCTTTTTTTTTTTGGCCTTCCAGACCTTCAAGACCTTCCCATGTGTTGGACGCAGTGTTAGAGCTAGTGCTGATGGTACTGATGTCCGTTGTTGTTATTATTATTTTTGATTTGCAAGAGATTTTTTCTAGGCAGTCTTTTTTGGGTGATTAGTAAAAGGTGATGGGGAGGGCTGGAGTGGGCTAGAGGAGCTAGCAGGGCGCTCTGGCTGAGTTGCCGGCTACGCTTGTTCTAGACAGACCACCTCTGCGGGCACTCACACTGGTCCGCCATCGGCCGGACTCGCTCCTCCAGATTTCACTGGCTCCCACTTACTACTTCGTTGTTGCCGTTTCCCCCCTGGGTATCTTAAATCCGCCGCTCCTCTGTGTGTCCGCGCGTCTACTCTCTCTGCTGTCTCTGCTGTCCAGGGGTCCCGCTGTGTCTTGCCTCTTCTGCCGGATCACGACTGCCGGGTCACGACTGTAGCACTACGGCTCCCCACACCTCACCCTCGCCTTGCCCCCCCCTCGCCCCACCTCGCCCCCCCTCTGCCGCCACCCTGCTCGCAGCCTTGCAGTGGCTGCTACTAGGGGCAGGGGGCGAGAGAATAGGGTGGTGGATGGAGGGCAGAGGGTGGAGGTCAAGCAGAGAAGGTGGTGGACTGCCACCGTGCCCCCCCAGGCCACAAGCCACAGGAGGGGCACAGGAGTCACAAGGGGGGGCCCAAGGAAGGGCCGCTACACGGACCACCGCAGGCACCGCAGGCACCACCGCAATACCGCAATCCGCTCTACTGTCCACAACCACGCCAGCCGCTAATGAAGGCAGAGGACGGGACAACGGTAGCGGGAGCGGGTGCAGGAGCCGCGGAAGCAAAGCGTCTTCCTCGTCGTGAACAGGGCAGGGCAGACAATACTGCCAACTGCGGGTGGGGGCCGGGGCCGGTACAGCGCCTGCCGCCGCCTCGCCTCGCCTCGGCTGAATGCTGAATGCTGATTGCAGGGTGCGGACGCTCCGGAAACACAGACTGGACTGTGGACTGTGGACTGAGAAAAAGGAGCATAAACAGGATGAAGCATTTTGTAGTATGTAAGTAGTACTATTTTAGTTCTACTTCATGTACTATGAAATGCACTTTCTGAATAGGACCCCAAGTGTCATTGCTATGTAGCACTATTTTTAAAATGCTGTTATACCAATGCATGACCAGAGGTGTAGCTAGAGCTCTGGACACCCGGGGCGATCCCTTAGTTTGTCGCCCAGTGCCGGTAAGAGCTGGGCTGGCGGGATGTTGGCAAAAGATGATGACGAGCGGGGGGGGGGGCGACAGACGCCGCCGATGAGAATAAAGAAAAAACAAAACTTACCTTGTGCTCACCGCCACCCCCAAAAAAGTGAGATCTGGGGCGGACTGCCCCCACCCCCCTGCTCCTAGCTAAGCCACTGTGCATGACTTTGGCCATTGCTGTTAAAGGGTGTTCAGTGCTCCTAGTATTACTTTTCCTATCAGAGTATGTATGATGGTTATTATAACTGGTATTGTCCAATGTCTTAGTTTGACATCTTTTCTGCTGCCACACAATCTTCCTATTGTTGATCATGCAAGTTTGTAACTGGTTGCACAATGTTCTCCATGTTTATATTAAAGTTGTTGTAAGGTATCTGTCTCACCTTCCGGAACTGGGAAGTTTAACATAAATTCATTACACGGTCACAATGTGATCTCAGCATTTGATCTTATAACGAGTCTTAGAGTTATCAAGAACAGAGACGTGTGAATGAATGAAGGTGTTGTTCTTAGTAGAGCTCTTTGCGTGTTTTGAGTATTATCAAGATATATTTTTTGAGTATGTATGTGTACTATCAAGTTTCAGCATTGAAAAATGTGGGGTAATATTAGTTGTGGTTCATGACTTATGAAAGAGTTGATGCATAAAAGTTGTTTGCAACCATCACAAAGCAAGGGAGTGAGCAAAGGAAGCAAACAGGCTGGCCCACGGAGGGTTTGAGAGATTTATACAACTCCTAGGAAAGTTTGATAAACAGAAGGTAACATGGTGTATTTTACATCACATTTTAATACACAATTTTTAAAAAGCCCTAGCTTTAAATAAAGGGTGTTAAAGAAAAGCTTATTTAAGCACCAGCTCTGGGGTCCTCAGGCATCTGTAAACACAATCTTCTAAATGATAAGCCATGGGGCTACCTCTGTGCATATTCATTTTGCACTCTTTTGGCTGCTCAATTAACATAAAAATGGAGTGAACTGATTTTATTTTATACTTGGTCCTTTTTTAAGGAAGAGACACAAAATGTATTTGCTCTGTTCCTTATTAGGTAAGAAGTAAAAATAGGGCAGCATTTTTAGTTGGTAAAAATTTTCACAGGTAATTGACCAAAATGTTCTTTCATAAATATTGTGGTGCAACAATATTGAGTCAAAAATATAGAGGGAGAAAATATAGAAGGTACGTGTTTCGTTTAGGTATATGAAATTGTTTCTAAAATGTTATTCTATATAATTTCGTTTTTGTAAATATAGTTGTATTAAATATAGTGTTTTAATTATGTTAATATATTAGTTATTATATTGTGTTAGCGTATTAGTAGTATTATAACAATTGTTTTATATTTTTAGTGTGGTTTGTAAGATTTAATGTGCAAATACAATTTATTTACATTTAATTGGTAATTTATAATTTAATGGTTGTTGGGTTGAAAGTTATTTAAATAACATATTTTTGTTTTCTATTTTAATTTTTTTCAATGTT
Organism: Calotriton arnoldi; assembly: GCA_963921515.1. Lineage (NCBI taxonomy): Eukaryota > Metazoa > Chordata > Amphibia > Caudata > Salamandridae > Calotriton > Calotriton arnoldi. Next base: position 494,495 of record CAWUFW010010057.1, on the reverse strand, counting down.
AAGTAATTATTTAATTGGTAATTAATTATGTAAATTATTTGTCCATGAGGGTGCCCAAACCAATCAGTGATCTCTCTCCTCTATTCCCTCCCATATCCTCAAGCAAACCCAGGAGGACTATATGAGGGGAGAGATCAATGGGCCGCTCCAGAATCCGTGAAAGTGAGCGGATTACGGCTGCCCAATACCACGCGATCATATGGAAGAAATCCAAACCCCCCTCTGCGCACCTAAAGCAAGGGGAGCTAGAGCAGGGCCGGACTGGCCGTAGCGGGCACCGGGCGTTTCCCCGGTGGGCCGCTAGGGTGGGGGCCGGTTTTGGGCCCCTGGGGGCCGTTTTTGTTACCGGGGGTCGGCATTATCGGCCCCCTGTAACAAAATCGGCCGAAACCGGCCCTCGCAAACTGCTCGGCTGCACCCCCCCTCACCCCAGGGGGGGGCGGCCGAGCAGTTTGCCAGGGCCGGTTTCGGTTCCCAGTCCGGCCCTGAGCTCGAGCTCCGGTGAGCCCTCCACAGTTGCAAGGTTGTTAAGTACGTAATGTGTAGACATTTCAGCTGAATCAGCCGGAATCTGGAGGATGATGCCAACTCCTGTGGTGCAATTAATGCCTCTCTCCATGAACTGTCTTTCATGCTTCCCATTTGCTCTTCAACAGGGCAAGGAGGTCTGGTGAGTTAATTACTAGGTATTTATAATTGTGCAATATTCTCCCTTTGCCCAGGGCCCCATTAGTGTTTGGGCCTTGAGGGGGTTGAACCAGGGGTCCCTGTAAGAGACTCCCCATGGGACCTCAATGCATGCTGGAGCTACAGAAACCTAAAAAAAGTGTGAGTGGTGAAGAGTGAATTCTACCTGCAACTCTTGAAAAGACATCCCCCAGTATGGAGATACCAATTAAGTCCCATTTGCCAAAGCCCTCTAAGCTGGGTACCTGTCTCAGACATTAGTCCCTCCAAAGTTATCTTTCTATCCCACCCCGTCCAGCGTAGCTCCGACCTCCAACCCAGAAGGACCACCCAAGAGGGATCTCGTAGAGAGTGCAGAATTAGTGCCCTGTAAACCATATCCATGAGAGAGTCCCACCTCAAGGCCCTTACTTCAGTTCGGATAGCAGGATCTGCCCATCCCATGTATGTACTCATTTAGGACCACTAGTTGGGAGGCCCATTTATACAGCCATACATCTGCAGCGGCCATGCCCTGGTCATATGTGGACTGAGAACACCTGCCAAAAGCTATATGTGGCACTTTGCCATCCCACAGGAAGGACCATACTCTGGCCTGTACTTCCACAAACCATTTCTGAGGAATCACACATGGAAAGTTTTGGAGAATGTAGAAAAATCTCAGCAACATCAATAAATTTAAAGAGTGCTGACCTCCCCAGAATACTGAGTGGCAGGTGGGCCCACCTGTCCAGGTCCTTCTTCATTTTAGCGATCTGCGGCATTAAATTCAAAGACCAGACGAGGGCCAGGACCAAAGATATATGGATTCCCACGTGATGAAAACGCAGCCTATGAGCAGGCACCTGACTGTGCCAATTCCCCGCCATTGCGCCTCTGAAGCAATGTAATAACAGGATCTTGGACGAGTTGACTAAGACTCCTGATACCTGGCCGAAGAGTTCCAGCATTTGGAAAAGCCTCGGACCGTGACCTCCGGGCGAGAGAAAAAAAGGAGGACATCATCTGTATCTAGGGCAACACAGTCTTCATGTCCATCCAAGTCCCCACACCTGAGTGTCACACCTGACCCATGTCGCTAAAGCTCCATCGACAGCGCGAACAGCAGGGATGATAATGGGCAGCGCTGCTTGGTGCCCCTCTGGATTGGAAAGACCTGGGACAGAATTCCATTCATGTGGACCTGAGCCTTGGCCCAAGTGTACAGCACCCACACATATGATATAAACTGGGCTCCAAAGCCTGGTCATCTAAGCGCGTTCCACAGCACAAAAGAATCGAAGGCCCCCTCAAAATCAATAAGGAGAAAGGCACTGTGCCCATCTCTGCAGTGCTGATACGCAAAGGCCGGGTGTACCCTGCATATACAGTGTCTGTACTACGCTGTGGTATGAAGCCGCACTAATCCGGGTGGGCCAGTGCTGAAAGGACTACGAGAAGCCTGTTGGCATAAAGTTTGAGCTCACTATTAATTGGGGAAATAGGTTGGTGTGAGGAGCACTCCTCGGGTGGCCGTCCTGCTGTGTGCATGATCACAGTTGTGGATAAGTCCAGCCCCTTCGGAAAATGGCCTTTTGCTATGGCCTCATTAAACACAGCCAAAAGTGGTGGCATTATTTTTACGTTTAAGTTATTGTCAATATTTTGAATATAATGCTTTTTAAAAATTGCTTAATTATTGTTTATTATTTTTCTTTTATACTTGACCCCCATAGCCTTCGGCAGGCACCAGGCCATGGCTTTGATAAATCCTGGCTAGAGGGAGCACACAGTTAGGAAACAGATTTCCTATTATTCCTAGTACAGCTCACTAACATTTCAGAAGAATTATATATGGGCAATTTCAATGAACTTCGATGTCCAGCACTGCAGGAGAGAGCATGGACAGACTCAGACAGGGTCTGTGCACTGCCACATGCTCTGCGACCTGGGACGGGATGACATGCATTGACTGCTCCTTCTTACACCTCTGCACCCTCCTGTACAGTGCCTTCTGTGGTGGTGAGTGAGATGGAAGAAGCACACTGCCAAACCAAGGGTTCAAAGATACATGGTCATTTACTATGTTGTTTCAAAATTAAGACACAGTGATTGGCCATATTGAACTGATCTTCTGCCACCTGTGCTGCCTGTCAAACACTTTGGGCCTCATTACGATGTCGGTCGGTAAGCCTCTGACCGCTCATCGGAGGCTTACTGACCGACACTGTCGGTTTACAGTCCGACCGTTGAATTTCAATGTCGGCGGTCGGAGTGTAAACCGGCCGGTCAATCCGACTGTGTTCCGGCGGGCTCCTTGAGCCTGTCGGCAAGTCGGATGCCTATCATAATCCCTTACGGATGGCATTTCTGCCGTCGGGATTATGATGTCGGTTTCCGACGGCCTTTCCATGTCGGGCTTTCCGATATGGAAAGGCTGTCGGAAAGTGACTTTTGGGGCATCTAGCAGAGCCCCTATCCCTCCGCGGCCCATGGTTGTGGGCCTGGGGGCACCTATGGTGCCCCTTTAAAAATCCCTACACCGTGTGGCAGCCACCAGGAGGTGCCTGCCACACAGTGCAGGGATTTAAACAAACTCCCATTTCTCTATGGGAGCTTGTGCGGCGGGTGGCTTCCACCCACTGCACAAGCTCCCATAGAGAAATGGGAGTTTGGGACTGCACCATGTGCAGTCGCATTGCAATCCGGTGTTCGGAACCACCGACCTATGTTCGGTTGGTTCCCACACCGAGATGGTGTCGGTCAGAGGCAACTCCAACCAACATCGTATTAGGGCCCTATGTGTGTAGGCCCCAACGGTTTTCTTCCTGCCTAGGAGCACATCCAGGTAATCCAGACACTTCTTTCATGCTCTTTATTACAATAAACAGCATAAGAGCATCGTCCGCGTAGGCTGGGCAAGCAAATCCATTGTTCCATTAGACACTGGAATGGTGTATTTCTCCCTCCTCCAGGCTCCCTGACGGAGGGCTGATTTGAGGGTAAAGTATGCATGTTGGGCTGACCATAGAAAGGGACCAGTCAAACTGGCAAGCACACTTTACTTCACTGTTACAGATGTACAGACAGCCTTCTGAAAGTGGCACTCACACGATGGCTCTGCAGTACTCGCCATTACAGTCAGTGATAGGCCTACTAAGTGACGCTGCATATCAGTTGCCTGCTCCTGCTATGTCTATGGGAATGAATTGGTAATGTAAATGAATCACTAGCAATGTTAATTAAGTGAAAGATAAACATAAAGAATGTAAATATCTGATAGGTGTGGTGGCTCTCAGTGGAGGGGGAATGCCCTAACGTCCCTATGGCTGTGCCACGTCTGATTGTTATCGAGAATAGAGACTGATAGGTGTGTGACCCTTCTTTCATTTTGCGATGCAAATGATTTACTAATCAGTCACATTGCAATATGCACAATTGCGGAGAGTGGTGAAGACACCTATCTATTCAATATTTTGGAGACTGGAGCTTTGTACACCGCAATATACATTTTTATAGTCATAAAGCCATATTTTGTGAAATGCAGGCTTTACTCCCACGGAATACTGAATATATCAGGCCCGAATGTCTTGTGACTCCAGGATTTTATTCTAGACCTCTGAGTGAGTATCAAGAACAGATATTTGAAGAGCCATCTTAAATGAGACCATCATACTATAAACTGTAATAAGGAACTGTAAACGTATTCTTACATCAGCAGCATTTTAAAATGGCTTTCTAGTGGCTGGGCTGCTTTCACAGTGTCAGGAGGACATTTAGTTAAACAAATGTAAAGAAATCTATCATGCCAAGTTGTATTCATGTTTTGGGGGAATTGTGCTGAAAGGCCAAATGTATTGAATATTTTGTGGACTGGTGTTAGCCAAGAACTTTTGTTTTTAAAAGAAATCCTTAAAAATAGATACATATACGTACAAACATAAATACATGAGCTTCCTGTCAGCCCTCTTCGTCCCTTGGTTTGCCATAGTGTCATTCTCTTTTAGCTTCTGCCCACCATAGCAAACAACATGGGAAAACGGGTCAGCCCACTGCTCTCATTTGCTCTCCTCACTGGGAGTGACAGCATTTTTTCCTCTGCACAATGTGCACATCAGCTTAAAAATGTGTCCCCGTGGACCTTTGGTGGGCCTCCTAAGCCTTTCATTATTTGATCCTTTTGTTTAACTTTTTTTATTTTCCTTGATCTGTCCCTCTTTGCTTTGGAGGAAGACGACAAACACTCTTATCTTGCTTCCGGGAGGAGGCGCGTAACACTCCCTCACTCCTCTCTCGCTCCTCCGGGTTAAAGAGAGAAAAAACGATGCTGGCCCTGCGTCAGGGGCGTAACCTAAGGCCCGCGGTGCGGGGGTGGGGCCTGAGCTCCAGTGGGCCCCCTCATCACAGTACAGGGTAGGGTGACCAACCGTCCGTAAATTTCACGGACCGTCTGTTATTTTAGTATGATGTCTGTAAAGCGTCTGTAATTTGGGGTCCCCAAATTACAGACGCCTTTCAGACATCATACTAAAATCAAATTGGGGAATTTCAGGAAGGTATGCTGTACCCCTGCGAGAGGCCCCATGGGTTTAAAAGTTTCCACTCGGGGCCTGTCGCACTTATCTTTTAATCTGTAGACTGAGGCTGCCTGCAGCAGCCCCTCCCGGACCTCGCAAAGACTGTGGACTGGCCCATGGTCATTCTGATACTGCAGCTGATTATCACATATAGAATGACAATGCGCCCTATTGTAGTGACAGCATGTGGTGTGCCTTCTCCTGCACAAATCTTCATTGCAGAAAGGGCCTGATGTCGCTTTGCAAAGCTGCACGCATGATTGTCTCAACCTTATATAAACTTATTTTGACTTGCACTTATTTTGGTTGTCTATTTACTTATACACTTTTGTGCGACCTCCTCTGATACATCTGTAAAACGTATGTTTTGGCCCAAATTTTTGTCCCGAATTTTGACCTTCTGTCCTGAATTTTTGTCCTGAATTTTGACCCTTTGTCCTGAATTTTTACACTGACCGTCCTGAATTTGCACCCATGCCAGTTGGTCACCCTAGTAACAGGGGGCTGTGAGCTCCTGACTGACTCCGCAGGGAGAGCCCCTCCATGCTCATTGCAGGGGGATCCCCTCAAGTTTTGTTACGCTTCTTACGCCACTGCCCTTCCTGAGATCACAGACACCCTCCTTGGGGCTCTGACCCGTCAGCCAGCCGCCTCTCAGCCCCTGCTGCTTATTCTGCAGTCGCCACACCCGGCCTGCATCGCTGCAGCAGCTCTCACTGACTTCCGGGTTATACCGCGTGAAGCACATCCTTGTTTTCCATCCAGATTAGGCGACTCAACATTTCAACCTTCTGAAGTCGAGAGCACCGCTCTCGTGAGCTAGTACACCTGTTAACGCGAATGCATAGGCTTGTCGGGAGTGCTCTCAAAATAGATATAATGTATTCTTCTACAGTGATACATAAGAGTGTTTGGTTAAAGCATGTTTCCCAGAGACTTACACATCCTTCCAAGCACATACATGTTCCGTTCCAGCAGCGACAGTTCAAAGTATTGTTGTTTCTGTCGTCTTATAAAGAGTACTCATTTCATGCATTTTTTCATGTACTTTTTGCTTTATTTTTGAGACACAGATCACTATATTTTGATTTAGGCATTAATACTGTGGTACTTCCATTTCCATTTGTGTAACTACATGCAATCCCTATGTCATGGGCGCCAGTGCAAGGAAGGAAATGAGCCCCATGGCTGCTGTTTGAAATACACAATACAACATAAACCAGGATTCAGTGTGCCCTTTGGGACCCGGTGCCACTGCACCTGCTGCACCAATAGAAGCCACGACCTTCAGTCTTACACTGGTATTGTTTCATCGAGCAGTAAACTATGCTGTATCTTCCAAAGTGCATTTCAAAGTAGCTTTTGCATAGCGATTCTTGCCCTGTGCCCAACAAACCTACATTAAATTTGGTTGTCTTTAACTTCTTTACAGTCTCTGTGCATCTAAACCTTGCTTTGGACATGGCTGAAGCCATTTCCCCTTCTAGAGATTCATTAAACTATATGAAACTGATTCAAAAGTAAATAGCTATGACAACCTTATTTACAGGGCCCCTGGAATTATTGGTCAGGGGAGGACCACATTACGTGGCTGGGTTGGGTAAATTATGTGGCAAGAAAACTAAAAGGCAAATTATGGGGCATGATGCAGCACATTTCTGATAGTATTGTTTCATTATTTTGTCTTTTGTACACATGTTAGTGTATGGGCAAAGGTTTCACCTCTTTAGTACCATTTTAACACCCATATACAGAAAAAGCATATGAAAGGTGACCAGTCAAAGTTTCCAAAGGGCTTTCCACAGCACCGCAAGACACCCTGTTTCGTTTTTAGCGACTTTTGAACCGTTCAAGCTAGAAACATTTTTTTTGTTACAGCCTACAGATTATGATCAGATGGTGCATTATGTGGCAAATGCGGCAAATTCACAATTATGGGGAAACGCCGCAGAACCGCATATTTCCAGTGGCCCTGCTTATTTATTACTGAATTCCAGGTAATAGGTTTGGAGTACTCCACGAGCAAATCACGGGTACTCACAGTAAAATCTTTGTGAAACAGGTTCAGAACGTTTTTGGTAGTTGTGCCCTAGTTTTGAAAAAAATACTCGTCTCCCTGGCACCTGCTCCTGACAGAGCTGAATTAAAAAATGGTCAGTTCGTGACAGTCATTCTGTATCTCCATCAGAATCTATAGACCGGCTAAATCAATTGCATTCAAACCTAGAAGAAAGAAGAGCGGTTTAAAGCTAAAAGGATTGGGTGCTATACAAAATTAAAATCAAATACAATTATTGTAATCAATTGCTACCTTAGAATTTACGCATTTGTATATTCTAACTCCACTTTTATGGCTGCCAGCCTACAATATTCGTGTATTATTTTTTCCCGGGGAAATGCAGTTTTTGGGTATTGCTTGATATTTCACCCACAGTGGGGTGTCATAGCTGGGTCTGGTGGTGCAGTTGACTAATGTGTCCCCTGCAGGGACCTGTGTTTACCCCCTGGTCACAGGTTGAAATCCCGGCGTGTCTACGCAGCCTTTTATCCATCTGAGGTCGATAAAATGAGTATTATTGAGTTGGGTAACAATAAACATCTGCTATTCAGCGCCAAGATTCCTACGAGTGAACCTGCTCTTTACAAATTGTTATGTGTAGCGTTTGCAAAATTAGTTTCTGGCTTTATACAAAGGTGCAAAGTCTTTCATTGACAAATGAACACTAACAAAGGCTTGTGTTGGATAAGTAGGACTTCTTGATGAGCTGCTGTTTTGGGATGAAGGGGCCTGGAGAAGATGTGGCATGGAAGGTCGTCTGGAAGTGATACAGATCACCAATGGCCATTCTAGAGCAAATGCTCCTTTTTAACTGGCCAGTCATGAAATTCATCAAAAGTATTGTGTGGCCTCCCATCTCAGTTGTTTACATCTTCTAACTTTAACCCCCACGAAATATTCAAGTGGCAAACGTCATAAGGTATTCTGCCACAATTACCCCTTTTTAACGTCTGGTAAAGAGGCAGCTTTAACGGTCTCTCCAGCCTAATTTAATCAATAAGTATTGGCAAAGCCAATGGGTCTGACCTTGGCAAGTGTGCAGTGGTTTTTTTTGTTCCAGCATATTCTATAGACATTAACACTCAAAAGGTAATAGAAAGCCAACATTCTGTGGTCTATAATTGGGTTGCTTATGTTTGCAAAAAAAAAAATACGCATTGCAAAATAACTTAAAAAATAACGAAAATTTGAAATTAAAGTAGAAAAGAAGGCAGAGGTTGTCACACCAGCCTGGCACTGAGGTGGACTACTTTTCAGGAAGATAAGAACGTGTGCACCAGCAAAAATGCAGTCACTCACAGTGAAGAGAGCCAGTGCCTCATTTTGGCTGATCCATTGCTCCATGCTGTATCCTGTGGTGGCGGAAGTCAGTAGCTGTTTTGGATTTTGATTGGTTGAATATATTCTGATCGCATGTTCACATTCACTTAAAATATAGTGCGTTGTAATACCAGGACTAGTGCTGTGTTGGGCCATGTCTTACATTCTTTTTCTTTTAAAGTGTATGTCTACCACCATTAGATTGTGGTATTTTTACATTTTATAATTTTAAGTGTTTTCTTTTTTATTCCGCACGCTTGAAAAAATGTTTTAAAAAACACATGTGCCCTTGCCAGGTGCAGATCGATTCCTTTGGAAATGCTTGTTTAAAAAAGTGAAGGCTGAGATGAAAAGGAGGTCACCAACCACTCTCCTTCAGAAAGGATGTGGATATTTCTCTGCCCAGTAACACATTAATTGACTTCAGTGAGGTAGTGCCCCTGCCCAGCACCCCCACCTTGAAAATTGTTCCAACACCACTAATCATAGAACGAGCGGGTTAGGTGTGGCATGTGGTGCATCGGGGTGTCATTGTACCGTAGAGCACTGCCTTAGTCTGTCCTTTGTTTCTACACAGAACCCATACGGCTCTTTTCCAACCTCAAACCTATTCCTGCCTCCAACGCATGTGTGATATGTATGTCCTAAAATGAGAGTTGAGATCTGTCATGTGGACAGGGGCGTAGCTAGGCCTTAGGCTGCCCGTGGCGGCCCCTGCGTTTGCCGCCCTCGGTAAAATGATAGAAGAGCGGGGGAGTGTGGGGGGTGGTAGCGGCCGATTCTTGCGGCCGCGACGGCCGCAGGTAAGAGCAGGGGGAAGGGGGGCCGGGTGCCGCCCGAAAACTCGTGCCGCCTGGGGCGGTCCGCCACCCTCGCCCCCCCCTAGCTACGCCACTGCATGTGGAATGACTGTTTGTACTCGGCAGAGAAATGAAGGGGCAGATTTACAAGCCCCTTGCGCCACTTTTGCGCCGCCGTTGCGTCACTTTTGTGACGCAGCGGCAACGTAAACCATCCGCCACGTTGCGCCTTATTTACAACGTGACACATCTAGGGAGATACATCACGTTGTAAAGCCCTGCGCCACATGAAACCTGCGTCAGGTCTCATGTGGGCGTTCCGTCGCAGGGTGGGCATTCCGTCACAGGGAAGCCTCGTAAAAGTGACGCAGTGAAATCTACAAGATTTCACTGAGTCACTTTTCCGACGCCGCTGCGACAAATCCTTACGCCTGCAGGAGTGGTGCACAACGTTAGAGATGGGCGGCCCACGAGCATTGCTGGAGTTGCGTCGCACTTGCGACATGACTCCAGCAATGCGCCACCCTTCCGACGGGAGATGCGACATGCATCTGTTTATCTTTGCGCCACGGTGCGCCGCATAGTAAATGTGGCGCACCTGTGGTGGCGCAAGGGTAAACTTGCGTGACGCATCTTTCCTGGCGCATCTCTGCTGATTTGCAGGGATGCGCCAGGCATTGTAAATCTGCCCCGAAATGATTAAATATATCTATATATAGCTGTCACTCAATTTGCTCGAGCATGGTATTACAGAAGACGTATGGAAGACGAAAGTGAGAACAAGCTTTGATAAGCATTGGCTGCTATCCATGGGCCCCCCTGTTGGAGAAGCTCTTGTTAGGGTAAAGATTGAGTGGACCATAAACGTGTGTGTACTTCAGCATTACAGTGAAAATGCAAGATTGTCACACTTCAAAATGTACTCGCATTGCTGGTGCTGTGCGTTGTGTGTGTGTGTAGGAGTGCAAGGTGGGGTGGCTTATTCTTTTAGCGAAGGTGGTGCCTTATCTCAGGCCTGATGTGTGTGAGATGGGCCTTATCTTCAAGCACAGGCCATTATGAGGCTTCAGGACACTCCTGCGTGGGCGGGGCAGATAGGAGGGACATGAAAGGCCAGTTAGCCTGAGCTCAAATGCGAGGAGGGGGGCAAAGATGCCATTAATCGACGTTTTTCTTTTCTGGGTCCACTTTTTTATGTTTAACGTTTATAAAATAATTTCATAAGGTATGATCAGTAAATTCACTTCAAGAGTTCAAGTAATAGGGCAATATGAACATGACTTGATTAAGGGTCACTGGAGTAATTGCTTTCCCTGATTATCTCCTGGTTCGACAGCCCTAACTTACCCTTACCACAAGGGACATGAATAAGGAATACGGAGTTTTATATAGCGCGAACTTGACACAAAAGTATCGGGTATCAGAGCGCTTTACATGAGCACCAGTTGCGTTACATGAGGACACATTCATTTTTGCTAGGCACGGGGAGATTAAGTGATTTGCCCAGAATCACAGGATCCTGCGCGTCCTTGCCAAGACTCAAAACCGGTTCCCCAGATTTGAGGTTGACCGCCCTAGCTGTTAGGCCAACTCCTCTCCCCATAGGCAGGAACACAAAGTAAACAGAGCTGTATCAACCCTTGCACTTTCCATAAGGCCCCAGTGCTTAATTTTTAAATTAGTAGGTGCCAGGGCTCAAAGTTTTGCTGAGCAGTCTGCGTCCTTCGCCATTTAATTCCAGGTGTGCCGATTACCAAGGTTGCATAGTCTTTATTCAACCGAATTACTTTCATCCACCACCAGACACTCCCTTTCTTTTTATTTCTGTCTTTCAGGTTCTTGTTCCTCCCTGTTTTTTTCTTTGTCACTGTTTAATAGTGTGTGTGAGGGTTACATGAACAAAAGGAATTGCTTCCTTCCCCACGATTGAGTGGTGATTCCAGACAGGCCTCTCTCCTTCCCTTCCTCAGTAGTTTTTGGTAGGATACTTATTGTGTTTATTAGTCTCTATCGGGAGGTTGTATCCCTACCCGGAACCCCTCTCCTTCCCTCTGTGGCTCTAGGGAGGTTCTCCTCTCTGTGTAGCTACTGTGTTGAGAAGAAAAGTGCATGTCAGTCCCCAGGAATTAATCCCAGTGCCCCCACTTACAACCACCGGCTCAAATTAAACACGGTTAGGCCTTCTGCAACAAGGCTATTGAGAGGTAAGTGTGCCCGTGGATATAAAGCATGTGAAGCATTCAGATATCAAGGAATTCATGTCATGTTAACTCCCATTATTATTAATAATAATAATAATAATAATAATAAAGTGATTTGTAGAGCGCCTAGCAACTTCTAACGAAGTGCCCCAGTGCTGAGGAATAGCTCCCGAATACAGGTCCAGGTGACTTACACCAACATCCCTAACTAGGTTTTTAAGTTTTTACGAAATGCTTGTTCAGTTTTTTTCCTGTCTGAGAGAAAGGGGAGGAGAATTCCACATTTTAGATGCCATTAGACCAAAAGAGAAGCCCTGATACGCGCTCTTTTTAAAGCGGGAATACCATTCGCACTTTTGTAAATTTATGTCCATTATTATAATAGGGTTCCATTCAAAATTTGACAGCATTATGTTTTTAGGTGTGACTCGAGACAGCTTGAGCTGTCTGCCAGAACTCATGCTATGACAAAATAGAATATACAGAGAGGGGTCTTGGGTCAGCCCTGCTGTTGTCCAGCCTGCTTATGGCACTTGGTTTGGCCGTCAGTTTGAATTCGTCCCAGTGCTTAATTTGTAAAATAACAGAAGTGAAGAAGCTCAAAGCTTCTCTTAAGAGACAAGAGTCTACCCTACCAAAAGTCACAGTCGTCAAATACTGAGACAGCCTAGTCTTGATTCCACCGCTTGACACTTTCCTCCACCACTGTAGAACTTCCTGTTTCTTTATCTCACTCTTGCAGCTTCATTTCCATTCCTGCTTTCTGTTTTTGTCACTGTTTTCCTAACAATTTGTTCCTCTTTTTTTTCACCCAGTTCTATGTTTCTTTCTCTTGTTCTGGATCAAAGTCTGATGATGAAAAATAAGTGCCTGTCTGTAACTTGAGTAGTGGTACTTGCCACGTACAGTACTGATTAGTAGTGCTTCCCTTGCATGCATGGAGAGTGAACTGTCCACACGCTGAGATGGAGGAGCATTGTGATCAGTCCTCTCTCTGTGTCTTACACAAGTGATGCTCTGCAGGGAGACTGGCTCCAGAGCTTTCCTGCTTCACACAGAGGGGCAGTCTTACCATGTGCACTGGTCTGCAGAGGGCAGGCTCCAGAATTCCCTCTTTCTCGAATAAAATGGTTAGTCTAGCAATGTGCACTGGTTTGCATAGGAGCTAGCTCTAAAGCTGTTGCTGTCTCTCAAAAAAGGCCAGTCCAGTCATGTGCACTCGTGTGCAGAGCGGCTGGCTCCAACTCTCTGGCTAGCAGGAGCGTAGCTTCATGGGGGGTGTTTGGGATGTTACACCCCATTAATAAATGTATTTCTGCTTAATAGTTGAGTACAGGTGCTTTGAGTTGGGTAGGGAGAGGTATCTGTCAGATTTCACCAGCAATTTTTGCACACAGACAGACTCAGAAAGACTTCAAAAATGTTGGTTATTTTTTTCTTACTTAGTGCCCCTAACAATTCACATTTGTCTCCCTTTCCACTGCCCCTTTAGCCCCTTTCATGCACCCTGCTTGTAGTATAATGTATTTTAACATTATATGCCAGTGTGATTGTCAGAAAATCTGAAGCTCATGATCCCCCCGCCGCCCCTCAATCTTACTGACCAAGCTACGCCCATGAAGGTCAGTCTAGTCAGGGACAGCAATGCTTATTTATTTATTTAATGTTTTCTATAGCGTGAACAAGACCCAGAATTTGGGTGTCAGAGCGCTTTACATTACAACCAACTTCAAAATCAGCGGGTATCCAATTCTTTAATGTCAAGTACATGTGTCCGTATTCCAATAATATTGGCATATGCTTACCCTTACCCAAACCACACAAACTGAAAAATACAAGAAATCACTATTAAAAACATTAAAAACATGCCATATTATAATTAAATTTCAAGATAAGATCACTACTGATATCCTAGCTATCTATACTGGTTATATTATTGCTAGTCTAATCAAATATACATGTGGATTGATCGAGGTCCTTGTCCATAGACAACATCCCTGTTGACAGTTGAAGTGACTAACTGTATCTAACCTAGCTTAGTATAGCCATTAGAGTTCAATCAAAGAAGGTCAACTGGTTCTTGCAAAGACCAGTTTCTTTGTTCTGTGATTAGCAGGACTAAATCCTACTTACAGTAGCCTACTTGAGCATCTGAAAGTAGCGGATCAATTTGTTGTCTGCAGATCTCAGAACAGTCTAAGTGTTGCCTGATGATTGTTATGTGAGGAATTTGCCCATCAGAAAGGACTTAGTCTCCTTTTTGAATCGTGGAGCATAGGTGATTCTTCTAATATTCGGTGGGAGCGAATTCCAAATCCTTGGTGCAGCTCCCGTGAACGCTCTATCGTAAGTTCTCTTCTTACGGAAGAATGCTGGTTTCAGTAAAAAATCTTCGGAACCCCTGGAGGGTCTACTGCCTCCCGACAGTGTAATTTTCTGGGCCAGGTAACGTGGCGTTTTGTGGTGTATTGCCTTGTGTGTAATACATGCAATCTTTAGCTGTATTCTTGCCTCGTATGGTAGCCAATTGAGCGCTTTCAGATGTGGAGTGATGTGGTCAAATTTTTTTGATCCCGTTATAAGTCTAGCTGCTGCATTGAGACAAGCTTTTAGTGGAGCTGTCGAAATCTTAGGAAGCCCTGAAAGAGTTGCGCATCCATACTCAATTCTTGATATGACCAGTGCCTGGACTGCTAATTTGAGATTATCTGACTCGATGAACGGCTTCAATTTTTTGAGGTAACTCAGATGGAAACGGGCGTTTTTTGCCATTTTGTTGATGTGGGTTCGCATGTTTAATTCTTTATCGAGTGTGATACCAAGAGACTTAGTTGAGTCTACTATAATCGGGGTACCGTTTAGCGCCGTGATCATCTTGGTCCATTCCTTAATCCTGGCGGAACTTTTAGGAGGGGAGATCAGAAGGAATTCGTTTTTTTGTGAGTTAAGCTTGAGATGATTGTCACCTAGCCATTCAACGGTTCTCTGTAGTGCTTGGTTCATTATGTTGATCTCTTCTGGTGGTGAAATCTTCATATACAGCTGGGTGTCGTTGTAAGAAGCTGGCTCTGTATATACTATACCAAAATGAGGTATTGTGTGCACAGAGTCCAGTGGAACCCCAAAGGTAGGCAGAGGCAAAGTTAGATAGAACCTTACTCTCTATTTGTGGTAGTGTGGTGGAGCAGTAAGGCAGTATCAGAGGTCAGTGTTAAGCATTTGTTGTACACACTCAGTCAGCAAATTAATTCGCACACTCAAAGACTGAACTTCAGACCAATTGTTTTTGTATAAAAATATTCTTTTAGTTATTTTATTTCTAGAACCAAGCAAGCCTGGCACAGGAAAGCAATAAATACTTTACAGTAGTAAATGCTGATCGTAAAACAGTTCAATTGCAATTGTAAATGTACTATGGTTTGACTTACAGTATTGTTTCAGAGAAATGCAATCACTTGTAAATACAGTACATGGACTTAAATGGGATTTTCAGTAAAATAGCAGGTAAGTTACTTTGGGATTACTTTTCTTACTCAGTGCTGTATGCCTAGATGCAGCACTGGGACATTTCCTGCAAACAGGTGAGTAAAAGCGTTTTGTTAAATCGTACAATTTTAAAGAATTTCTTAAGGTTTCAAAACTCCACACAGAAACTTTTTCAGGAAAAAGTGTCAATGTTATCCTATGGAGGAAAATATGGTTATCGGTTTTTAGGTAAGCAATCGGTCTTTGGAGTTGAGGTTCTGGGGTTAGAACAAGGGTTCCCCCAGGGTCAAGGATGCACTCTTGTTACACCCTCAGCGGCACTAGGGCGGCCGGGTGCAGAGTGCTGAGGTCCCAATGTTATCCAATGGGGGATAGGGGGCCTCCGGTTGGTGGCTGCTGGCAAGCAGGCCACTGGGTTGTGGGAGCAAAGCTCCTGGAATTTAGCTCAGGGCAAATGGGGAAACAATTTAGCACCAAAGGTGCACCCTCAGCGTCACTAGGGCGGCCGGGTGCAGGGTGCTGTTTTGACGTCGGATGTCCTGTTGTTTCCAATGGAGAACCTCCGGTTTGCAAAAGCACTACAGGCAGGGAGACGAAGGACTTCTGGGTGTGACCACCACTTTGAGAGGTAAGTTGGGAAGTTAGGGGTTGGTTAGGCACCGTTGGTTTGGGCACACAAGGCCGTGGGGCGTCGGGTGCAGGGGTGCCTTTTGGGGTCGGATCTTCTTACCAGCTCCTGGTCGCGGTTAGGGGGTCCTTCTGGATTTAGACTGCAAGCGTCGGCTGGAGACTTGAGGCAGGTCAGGGGTCACCGGATCTCGGTTCAGGATCGCCGGGGTGACCTCCTCGTGGTGTTTGCCCACTCGAGCTCCGGCCATGGACGGCGGGTGCAGAGTGGGGCAGATTCGCAAACTCCGGCTGCCAGAGGTTGCAGTTGAACAAATCCGGTGTTCACGGGAGAAGCAGTCTTTGGAAGTGAAGGCAGGCAGGTCCTCCAGGGATTTTGAGGTTGCTGGCTGCAGGACACACCGGGATTTCGCAGGAGCAGGTTCGAGGGGGAGACAGGCCGGTAGGGCTGGGTCCAAGTCAGTGGGCGTCTTCCTCTTGTTCACTGCTGCACGGCTGCTCGGTCCTTCTTCTTCTTTTCTTCTTGTTTCTTGTCTGGATCTGAGGAAGCAAGGTTCAGGGGTGCCCCTAAATACTAGATTTAGGGGCGTTACAGGTAGGTAAAAGGCAGGGACCAATGGGTCCTTTCCTGGGGTGGGTACACCCCTGTTATGCCACCCTCCAGTGGGAGGGGGCATGTGCCTGTCCCTGGTTGGCTGAGTCCCCCCATCTTCAAGATGGCGTGGACTGAGAGTTGTGCTTCACCTCGCCTCCCCACCTGAGGGGTGGAGTTGGCAGAGGTGGGCACACCTCTCTTCCTCACTTGTTTTTCCCATCAGTTCTCCCGCCCAAAGTGGGGGTCAGAACCAGTGGGGACCAGTTGCTGAAAGCAGCAAGTGGCCTGGGGAAGCTCACAAAGGCTGCAAGCCTTTGAAGCTTCCCTTTATGAACCCCTGCCCATCCTGGGGAGGAGGCTTGGCACCTTGTCCCAGGATGTGCATTGTTCAGGCCCCAGAGAGCAGCAGGCTCTCGACCCAGGGGTCCAGAAACATGTCTGGTGGTGGCAGCTGAAAGCAGCCACTCAGCCAGGACACTAGAGGTGGGTTAGTTTTCAGGGGGCATCTCTAAGATTCCCTCTGTGTGCATTTTCATTAAATCCCACACTGGCATCAGTGTGGGTTTAATGTGCTGAGAAGTTTGATACCAAACTTCTCAGTTTTCAGTGTAGCCATTATGGTGCTGTGGAGTTCGTAATGACAAACTCCCAGTGTTGTAATTTGGCAGCACTTAAGTTAAGCATTGGCTAAAGACAGCCTGTATTTAGAGGCTAAATTGTCCGCTTTGTGGAATCCATTTTGTATTTCTGGCAGCCATTTTGGCTGCCATGTGCTACCATGTGCTCACCATGTGCTCTGTCCTACCTTCCTGTTAACTGCTCTTGAAATCTGCCTAGAGACAAGTTATATTTAGTTCTCTTTTGCTTTGCACATGCTCAGTTGAGCTTGCAGCTGTTCTGAGTTTATAAATGTCAGGATGTGTCTACTAGAAGTAGAAACTGTTAGCTCCACCCACTTGTCGACTGTGCATTTTCTGTATGACCTTATATGTATCTAAAACCAGCATTTGTGTTTGTACCGCCTTCATTTGAGCCCCTGTGTGGGTATAAAAGGACCATGGTCCTTCCATTCAGTGTGCTACTTCATGCATTACTGAAGGGTGATGTGCGAATGTTAGCTCCACCTCATGAGGTTTAATAAACTCTGTCTTTTCTATTTTCAGTTTCTGTGCCAACTTCTTCCTAAGTGTCTGAGGACTCTGTGCAGAGAAGGGTGAACCCCTAAGCACTGGTAGGCCTTGCTGAGGCTCACTACTACAAATTGGCGCTTCCAACGTGGGACTCATCAGTGACTCGGATGCCCGAAGGACTGGTCGAGATGAAGGATTGGAATCTCGCTCTTGGACGCGATCGCTGCCTGAGGAGACCTGAGTCTTGGCACCCATGGCGTTTTCCTTTCTTTCTGATCTGACCATCCCGGCGGCGCCGGTCCTTGACTGAGATCTCTTTTGTTGATTCGCCGTGCAGTGACCATTTGGTCGATTTGAGAACTTGGCAGTTGGAACCTGGACACCATTTGATTGGTAAGAGCCGTTTTGCGGCACTTGCTGTTGGTTTGATGCCTTTGATTGGTAAGGTAGTTTTAGTAACACTTACTGTGGCTTTGTTTGTATGATTGGCCAATTTTGGAATTTGTTTTGTAAGTTATATATGCATTGCAATTCATATAGGCAGGTAATGAGGAGATTTTTCTCTATTTGAAATTGTTTGAACAGCGCAACGTACGAAGAGTACCTTAAGCGCTACTTTGATTATAATACTGCATATTCTGCACTATTTTTGGCATGCCTGTTTCTAGCACACTTCGCAGAAAAGTGTTGCTGTTTTGGAGGTACCAATAGGGATTTAGTAAGTACTCAGTTGACTCCCCTCAGAGGGGATACCTAAATAGGTTTAGATATAGTAAAAAGATATTTCTTCCTTGGTGACTAAGTACCCCATGGACTTAAATATGTACATAAAACGGATCCGGATCTGCGCACCTAGTAACATTCATAAGTGGTGATATGCAGAGCGCTTTTGAGTGTTCTACCAGCCAAAACTGGCGAATTTGGTGTATTTTGGCTTCTTGACCATGGAACAGTTTTTTTGGGTTACTTTTGAGAGCTCTTCTTGTAAATATGACTTACAATTAGTATTTACAAATAGTTTGGTCTTGCGTACAATTTGTAAGCTGTCTTAAAGTCCTAAGTGTTGATTTGTGGGTTAAATGTGTGTTTCAATGTCTATGTGGTTTGACATTGGTGATACTTGTGTGAGTAAATAGCGATTGCGCTCTTTGTGTAAGAATGGCTAGCTTTAAGCGCGCTGTGTTGTGTGTTCTGAGTGTATGACCCCCTTCTGTAAATGTCTGCAATGAGCTCAATGAGTTTGTTTATGTTTTTTGCTGTCATCATTCTGTTATGCAAACTGTCATTTAGTTACTTATATATTAAATAAAAATCCAGAAATGAATTATATAACATATGCTAAACAGCTGCATGTTACTATTAAATTGACAGAGTAAGACACTATACATGTGTGCAAATTGCCACAATGCTAAAGATAAAATTAGAATTCGTATTCAATAGGATTAAAATAGGCCTCATACAGAGGAAGAAAAACGAAATTCTGTGTTTTGTAATCAATAGACTAAAATACAACGTTACAGCATTTTCCTTAGATACATTGTATTAGACATTAAAAGGCATGCACATCATCTGAGTGAATTTGGTCGTTGCTGAACTAAATACACATTATAGAAAGATAGATTTGACTGCATTGAAATGCCTCAGTTTTTAAATAGACTGTGACATGCTTTTCTTTCAGCACCCGAGAAAAAGCTTTCCAACAGCTGCGTTTAAACTGACTAACTGAAAAGAAACTGTTTGACACAGCAAATGGGGATTTAACTCTGTCAGGGTATTTCAAATAATAAAGGAGTTTTTTCCTGAGAAAGGCGTGAAAATTCGACGCCTGCTGACAAACAACAGCTGCATAAATAGCATATGGCTATTCCTGATCACGGCCACAGACAGGAATGCTGAGTCAGCGAAATTTTAAGTCAGTGTAAAACTGGTATAAAGGCCTGCCTTATTTTAAAAGTTTCAAAAAACCGGTTTCATTATTTTGGATAACAGAGAACAAAATTGAAAGTAGGGATTTCCTTTCTTAATGCCTTTTTAACAAGTACATCTGTGGTTCTGCTGTTAAATGATTACTGTCCTTTAAAAGTGGCGCAGACTTTTTCAGTTTTAGTAAGGCTTCTATGCTTTGTATTATAAATGAATACATTTAAAGGTGATAGGAAAGGAATGAGGCTTGCTTTTCATATATGGAACCATCAAAAGGGTTTGTGATCATTAGTTTAAAAAAAAAATAAAATAAAGGAGGAGAATTTTGATTCTATGAAGGGAAAAAATGTTTCTTAAAAATAATTGCCATAAAATTGTTTTTGATCTTTTGTAATGTCTGATAATCATATTGTGAATAATATATAGCTCCTAGCATCAAAGTTGGATTTGAGTAGCACTTTACCATGATGTGGGGAGTACAATGTGAAATTTCACTTTATCTAGGCATATACAAACTCTATTTTTTAAGGGTATACCTTATACATTTCAGATTTCCCATTCCTGGGCTATCTAGAGGACACTCTGGGGGTTCCTATTATGCAAAAATACTGTAGGATATTCATTTTTCAGTACCCCTACCACCAAAGTCGAAATTGAGCAAAAGTCACTATTTTAAAAGCAATTCTGCCACTCAGGGCAATTTTTAAACTGATCAGAGGCTTCAATAAAGTATACATGCAAGTATAGAATAAACAGCTGACCTACTGCACCCAACACACTGTACACAAATGAAAATAAGTATACAGAAACCACAGCAGAAGTTATTATCCTACCTTTAAATTATTGGCAAACGGATCGGACAGGACTGCCTTTCAGCTGTGATTCTCCAGAGTTGCAAAGACCGCATGGAAAGCCTTGCAAACATAAATGGACAGCTGGTGACAAGGGTCAAAGGTCGGAGTTCTGCATTTAGCAATCTTAGCAGGGTGAAGGGTAAGATTTGCTTGGACACTTCGACCTTCGAACAGTTTTTGAAAGAAGAGATGACAGCGCAGAGAGAGGAAGAGAAGCTTTGCTTCCTATTTTTGGCAAACACACATTTTGCGCAGTCATATGAAACGAAGGAAAAGCAGCCCTCAGTTGAGCATTGATCTGCCATGTATATAAAAATAATGGTTTTAGTTTAAAGAATACTGTGCAAGGGCTAAGATAAGGAGGAAATGGATTTTAGTTTGCATTCATGCGCCCTCATGTTAATCTAGTACAATTGCTGAAGGAATTGGTTTAAAGTTAACTCAATGTGCTTGTGTTAGGTTGAATCAGAAAATAGCCACTTTCTAAGATATGTCCTACAAGTTGTTTGTGCCCAGTTGCCACAAATAGGGGTAAATAGTGTTGACAGAAGTGTAAACCTGTTTCAGGTTTTCCTACTGTCAAAATGGGGGAAGGAGGCTAGCTCCTCTACAAATTAAGGGTAGGCAAAATTATGTTTTCTCTCTCTTTTTCTCACTCTCTCTTGAGTCTGTCTAAGCTGTCTAGGAAATAGCCATGAGATAGTTATTGGCTATTCAGTAATACTGTTTTAAAATTGTTAGCATTAATAAAATGATGAAACATATATACTATGTTACTGCCCATCCTGTATGAAAGAATGAGTAGAACAGATTGATGTTCCCTTATTTGATCTTTAAGGGGAACTGTATAGTGGGGGTTTCTGTTCAAAAATCTCAGGTGGCAATACCATTATTGTTTATGTTATTCTCATGTTCTATACAGTTTTGCAAGGGCATTGCTAGTCTTTTATTAGCTAGTCTGTGTAATTGAGCTGACAGCCCTTATTAGAGCTGGAGATAGGGTTTTTTCCTTTTGAAAATGATGTTGCATAGTCCGGATCGTGAAAAGTAGAATGCAGGAAAGACGCCCATGTGATCCTTAGCAAACATTTTGAAGGAAAATATTGTTTTTAAGGAGTTTGTTTGTCATAACATGTTCTGCTGGAGAAAATGTACCCACTATGTTGACGTTTAGTTCTTTTTGCAATAAGAATCTGTTAAATTAGCAGTTTTAGATTTTTCCTGCTGCGCCTATAACATGAAAGCATGACCTTAAGTGTAACATGTAGGTGTTTTTATTAAGAGAAAGTATTTTAGAAGTGTCTGCAGTCCTGTACAAGTAATGCAAGGTTCATAAGTAGAAGTGTAGGAAAAGTTTCTTTTTCTTGAGGTTCTTCAGATGAATAATATAGGAATACACAAATGTAAGGATTTGGAGTATGTCTGTATTGTTTTTCTCTTTTCCTCAGAATTTAGTAAATGAACACAGACTTCCTTGGCTGTTTGGGATTGGGTGATGTATTACTCTTGTCAATTCACCAAAACGTTCCTTTTATACTTGCCAATAGGTCCAGGGTTTTCTACTCTCAGATAGATGAAGTGGTTCTTGGGTGCCTTGCTAATGTATGGGGCGCCCCAAGACTAAGGAGTATTCTGAGACTATCCTCTCTGTTGTTAGATTATTTCTGTGCCTTGTCTAAAGACCTCTTGTTCTGTCCACCAATAGATATTTGCTGCCTTACAACCATTGCCAGAGGGGCCCGGACATCAGATCCAGCCTGGGAGTCAGCGCCAGTTCAGCTTGGAGTCAAAACAAAAGGAACCAGCACAGGCGTTGCTGGCAACTAGGACCTCAGTGAAGGCAGAAGCACTGGGACGTGAAGTGTGTACCCCTGCCACTGTCTTGGGCGAAAGACGGGGTCACAAATCAGGATGAAGAAATCTTTCTGTGGATCCAGTTTTTGATGCCGCCCAGCTGAGAGAGTCACAGACCGATAAGGACGGCAAGGAGGCTTTTGCTTGAGGTGACCCCCTTTGAAAAAAGGGTTGCTTCAGGTCTTGAGTCCTGGTCCCAAAGTGAATGCAAGTCTACGCCTTTGTTTGTTGATCAAGGGATGCCTGAGCATATTGGCTACAATTTGTGGCCCCAACAAAAGAGCAGTGCGCCAGTGGTGCAATACAGGAGTTAGGGAAGGACTTGAGTTTAGGGTACAGGTGCTGTGCCCTTGGTGCCTGTTAGATTAAAGTGAAGAGAACTTGTGCACTGCCTGAGACACTGGACAGGATCATTGAGGGTATTTGCCCTGGGGGGGTGATTGCCCTATCCTGAAAGAAAGACTTTTCCTTCTCCGTGATTCTTGAGTTGCGAGTTGTGCAGCTCCACCGTGGGAACAACAAGAGCCTGCCTGAGAGGCTCAAACGGACACAGGGAGAAGACTCCCCTCTGGTTGGTTGTACTACAATTTCCCAAGGACTCTTTTTTTTGTTAGTAATGTACCCCTTTGGTCGTCCCATTTTTGAGGAGGAACAGCCCTTTGCGGCTCCTTGTCCTAATTCCTATGGCCCTGTGTGGTCCTCCTGGTCCCCCGGAGCCAGGATTGTTTTTGTAATAATATGTCTGACTGCATTAATATTTTTTTAAGAGTAATGTTTATTCTGCACGAGAAAAGTTCATCTGAGCATGTTACTTTACTCTTTCCTTAAGTATATTAAATTGATATTTTAGCCCTCATAAAAGAAATACTGGAAAAGTCTATTGAAAATGTTTTTATTAGGTATGTGCTGTTGGCTATTCTGAAATTGAAATAGATAGTCACTGAAATACATCAGAGCCCTGAAACTTAGAATTAGACTAGATGGTTTTGGACTCTTGTTTCTGCTTGGGGCTGGAAGCTACTGACTATCCTGTATGTAATGTTGATACCTTTTTCATGCTGTGTATGTATCCAATGTGGTCCAATGCTTTGCTCCATTTGCATCTCTGCTTGTATACCTGTCAGAGGGAACGTTGCTGAAACAAAGGCCCAACAAATGTTGAATAAAGAGGTGGCCGAAATAATGTTAATAGATGTACGGGATGAATATTTAGATTACCCCAGATAAACGAATGTCTTCAGCCAATGCTGAAAGGGCCGTCTGTTGTAATTTGGCAGCACTTAAGTTAAGCATTGGCTAAAGACAGCCTGTATTTAGAGGCTAAATTGTCCGCTTTGTGGAATCCATTTTGTATTTCTGGCAGCCATTTTGGTTGCCATGTGCTGCCATGTGCTCACCATGTGCTCTGTCCTACCTTCCTGTTAACTGCTCTTGAAATCTGCCTAGAGACAAGTTATATTTAGTTCTCTTTTGCTTTGCACATGCTCAGTTGAGCTTGCAGCTGTTCTGAGTTTATAAATGTCAGGATGTGTCTACTAGAAGTAGAAACTGTTAGCTCCACCCACTTGTCGACTGTGCATTTTCTGTATGACCTTATATGTATCTAAAACCAGCATTTGTGTTTGTACCGCCTTCATTTGAGCCCCTGTGTGGGTATAAAAGGACCATGGTCCTTCCATTCAGTGTGCTACTTCATGCATTACTGAAGGGTGATGTGTGAATGTTAGCTCCACCTCATGAGGTTTAATAAACTCTGTCTTTCCTATTCTCAGTTTCTGTGCCAACTTCTTCCTAAGTGTCTGAGGACTCTGTGCAGAGAAGGGTGAACTCCTAAGCACTGGTAGGCCTTGCTGAGGCTCACTACTACAAATTGGCGCTTCCAACGTGGGACTCATCAGTGACTCGGATGCCCGAAGGACTGGTCGAGATGAAGGATTGGAATCTCGCTCTTGGACGCGATCGCTGCCTGAGGAGACCTGAGTCTTGGCACCCATGGCGTTTTTCCTTTCTTTCTGATCTGACCATCCCGGCGGCGCCGGTCCTTGACTGAGATCTCTTTTGTTGATTCGCCGTGCAGTGACCATTTGGTCGATTTGAGAACTTGGCAGTTGGAACCTGGACACCATTTGATTGGTAAGAGCCGTTTTGCGGCACTTGCTGTTGGTTTGATGCCTTTGATTGGTAAGGTAGTTTTAGTAACACTTACTGTGGCTTTGTTTGTATGATTGGCCAATTTTGGAATTTGTTTTGTAAGTTATATATGCATTGCAATTCATATAGGCAGGTAATGAGGAGATTTTTCTCTATTTGAAATTGTTTGAACAGCGCAACGTACGAAGAGTACCTTAAGCGCTACTTTGATTATAATACTGCATATTCTGCACTATTTTTGGCATGCCTGTTTCTAGCACACTTCGCAGAAAAGTGTTGCTGTTTTGGAGGTACCAATAGGGATTTAGTAAGTACTCAGTTGACTCCCCTCAGAGGGGATACCTAAATAGGTTTAGATATAGTAAAAAGATATTTCTTCCTTGGTGACTAAGTACCCCATGGACTTAAATATGTACATAAAACGGATCCGGATCTGCGCACCTAGTAACATTCATAAGTGGTGATATGCAGAGCGCTTTTTGAGTGTTCTACCAGCCAAAACTGGCGAATTTGGTGTATTTTGGCTTCTTGACCATGGAACAGTTTTTTTTGGGTTACTTTTGAGAGCTCTTCTTGTAAATATGACTTACAATTAGTATTTACAAATAGTTTGGTCTTGCGTACAATTTGTAAGCTGTCTTAAAGTCCTAAGTGTTGATTTGTGGGTTAAATGTGTGTTTCAATGTCTATGTGGTTTGACATTGGTGATACTTGTGTGAGTAAATAGCGATTGCGCTCTTTGTGTAAGAATGGCTAGCTTTAAGCGCGCTGTGTTGTGTGTTCTGAGTGTATGACCCCCTTCTGTAAATGTCTGCAATGAGCTCAATGAGTTTGTTTATGTTTTTTGCTGTCATCATTCTGTTATGCAAACTGTCATTTAGTTACTTATATATTAAATAAAAATCCAGAAATGAATTATATAACATATGCTAAATAGCTGCATGTTACTATTAAATTGACAGAGTAAGACACTATACATGTGTGCAAATTGCCACAATGCTAAAGATAAAATTAGAATTCGTATTCAATAGGATTAAAATAGGCCTCATACAGAGGAAGAAAAACGAAATTGTGTGTTTTGTAATCAATAGACTAAAATACAACGTTACAGCATTTTCCTTAGATACATTGTATTAGACATTAAAAGGCATGCACATCATCTGAGTGAATTTGGTCGTTGCTGAACTAAATACACATTATAGAAAGATAGATTTGACTGCATTGAAATGCCTCAGTTTTTAAATAGACTGTGACATGCTTTTCTTTCAGCACCCGAGAAAAAGCTTTCCAACAGCTGCGTTTAAACTGACTAACTGAAAAGAAACTGTTTGACACAGCAAATGGTAATTTAACTCTGTCAGGGTATTTCAAATAATAAAGGGGTTTTTTCCTGAGAAAGGCGTGAAAATTCGACGCCTGCTGACAAACAACAGCTGCATAAATAGCATATGGCTATTCCTGATCACGGCCACAGACAGGAATGCTGAGTCAGCGAAATTTTAAGTCAGTGTAAAACTGGTATAAAGGCCTGCCTTATTTTAAAAGTTTCAAAAAACCGGTTTCATTATTTTGGATAACAGAGAACAAAATTGAAAGTAGGGATTTCCTTTCTTAATGCCTTTTTAACAAGTACATCTGTGGTTCTGCTGTTAAATGATTACTGTCCTTTAAAAGTGGCGCAGACTTTTTCAGTTTTAGTAAGGCTTCTATGCTTTGTATTATAAATGAATACATTTAAAGGTGATAGGAAAGGAATGAGGCTTGCTTTTCATATATGGAACCATCAAAAGGGTTTGTGATCATTAGTTTAAAAAAAAAAAAATAAAGGAGGAGAATTTTGATTCTATGAAGGGAAAAAATGTTTCTTAAAAATAATTGCCATAAAATTGTTTTTGATCTTTTGTAATGTCTGATAATCATATTGTGAATAATATATAGCTCCTAGCATCAAAGTTGGATTTGAGTAGCACTTTACCATGATGTGGGGAGTACAATGTGAAATTTCACTTTATCTAGGCATATACAAACCTATTTTTTAAGGGTATACCTTATACATTTCAGATTTCCCATTCCTGGGCTATCTAGAGGACACTCTGGGGGTTCCTATTATGCAAAAATACTGTAGGATATTCATTTTTCAGTACCCCTACCACCAAAGTCGAAATTGAGCAAAAGTCACTATTTTAAAAGCAATTCTGCCACTCAGGGCAATTTTTAAACTGATCAGAGGCTTCAATAAAGTATACATGCAAGTATAGAATAAACAGCTGACCTACTGCACCCAACACACTGTACACAAATGAAAATAAGTATACAGAAACCACAGCAGAAGTTATTATCCTACCTTTAAATTATTGGCAAACGGATCGGACAGGACTGCCTTTCAGCTGTGATTCTCCAGAGTTGCAAAGACCGCATGGAAAGCCTTGCAAACATAAATGGACAGCTGGTGACAAGGGTCAAAGGTCGGAGTTCTGCATTTAGCAATCTAGCAGGGTGAAGGGTAAGATTTGCTTGGACACTTCGACCTTCGAACAGTTTTTGAAAGAAGAGATGACAGCGCAGAGAGAGGAAGAGAAGCTTTGCTTCCTATTTTTGGCAAACACACATTTTGCGCAGTCATATGAAATGAAGGAAAAGCAGCCCTCAGTTGAGCATTGATCTGCCATGTATATAAAAATAATGGTTTTAGTTTAAAGAATACTGTGCAAGGGCTAAGATAAGGAGGAAATGGATTTTAGTTTGCATTCATGCGCCCTCATGTTAATCTAGTACAATTGCTGAAGGAATTGGTTTAAAGTTAACTCAATGTGCTTGTGTTAGGTTGAATCAGAAAATAGCCACTTTCTAAGATATGTCCTACAAGTTGTTTGTGCCCAGTTGCCACAAATAGGGGTAAATAGTGTTGACAGAAGTGAAACCTGTTTCAGGTTTTCCTACTGTCAAAATGGGGGAAGGAGGCTAGCTCCTCTACAAATTAAGGGTAGGCAAAATTATGTTTTCTCTCTCTTTTTCTCACTCTCTCTTGAGTCTGTCTAAGCTGTCTAGGAAATAGCCATGAGATAGTTATTGGCTATTCAGTAATACTGTTTTAAAATTGTTAGCATTAATAAAATGATGAAACATATATACTATGTTACTGCCCATCCTGTATGAAAGAATGAGTAGAACAGATTGATGTTCCCTTATTTGATCTTTAAGGGGAACTGTATAGTGGGGGTTTCTGTTCAAAAATCTCAGGTGGCAATACCATTATTGTTTATGTTATTCTCATGTTCTATACAGTTTTGCAAGGGCATTGCTAGTCTTTTATTAGCTAGTCTGTGTAATTGAGCTGACAGCCCTTATTAGAGCTGGAGATAGGGTTTTTTCCTTTTGAAAATGATGTTGCATAGTCCGGATCGTGAAAAGTAGAATGCAGGAAAGACGCCCATGTGATCCTTAGCAAACATTTTGAAGGAAAATATTGTTTTTAAGGAGTTTGTTTGTCATAACATGTTCTGCTGGAGAAAATGTACCCACTATGTTGACGTTTAGTTCTTTTTGCAATAAGAATCTGTTAAATTAGCAGTTTTAGATTTTTCCTGCTGCGCCTATAACATGAAAGCATGACCTTAAGTGTAACATGTAGGTGTTTTTATTAAGAGAAAGTATTTTAGAAGTGTCTGCAGTCCTGTACAAGTAATGCAAGGTTCATAAGTAGAAGTGTAGGAAAAGTTTCTTTTTCTTGAGGTTCTTCAGATGAATAATATAGGAATACACAAATGTAAGGATTTGGAGTATGTCTGTATTGTTTTTCTCTTTTCCTCAGAATTTAGTAAATGAACACAGACTTCCTTGGCTGTTTGGGATTGGGTGATGTATTACTCTTGTCAATTCACCAAAACGTTCCTTTTATACTTGCCAATAGGTCCAGGGTTTTCTACTCTCAGATAGATGAAGTGGTTCTTGGGTGCCTTGCTAATGTATGGGGCGCCCCAAGACTAAGGAGTATTCTGAGACTATCCTCTCTGTTGTTAGATTATTTCTGTGCCTTGTCTAAAGACCTCTTGTTCTGTCCACCAATAGATATTTGCTGCCTTACAACCATTGCCAGAGGGGCCCGGACATCAGATCCAGCCTGGGAGTCAGCGCCAGTCCAGCTTGGAGTCAAAACAAAAGGAACCAGCACAGGCGTTGCTGGCAACTAGGACCTCAGTGAAGGCCGGAAGCACTGGGACGTAAAGTGTGTACCCCTGCCACTGTCTTGGGCGAAAGACGGGGTCACAAATCAGGATGAAGAAATCTTTCTGTGGATCCAGTTTTTTATGCCGCCCAGCTGAGAGAGTCACAGACCGATAAGGACGGCAAGGAGGCTTTTGCTTGAGGTGACCCCCTTTGAAACAAGGGTTGCTTCAGGCCTTGAGTCCTGGTCCCAAAGTGAATGCAAGTCTACGCCTTTGTTTGTTGATCAAGGGATGCCTGAGCATATTGGCTACAATTTGTGGCCCCAACAAAAGAGCAGTGCGCCAGTGGTGCAATACAGGAGTTAGGGAAGGACTTGAGTTTAGGGTACAGGTGCTGTGCCCTTGGTGCCTGTTAGATTAAAGTGAAGAGAACTTGTGCACTGCCTGAGACACTGGACAGGATCATTGAGGGTATTTGCCCTGGGGGGGTGATTGCCCTATCCTGAAAGAAAGACTTTTCCTTCTCCGTGATTCTTGAGTTGCGAGTTGTGCAGCTCCACCGTGGGAACAACAAGAGCCTGCCTGTGAGGCTCAAACGGACACAGGGAGAAGACTCCCCTCTGGTTGGTTGTACTATAATTTCCCAAGGACTCTTTTTTTTTTGTTAGTAATGTACCCCTTTGGTCGTCCCATTTTTGAGGAGGAACAGCCCTTTGCGGCTCCTTGTCCTAATTCCTATGGCCCTGTGTGGTCCTCCTGGTCCCCCGGAGCCAGGATTGTTTTTGTAATAATATGTCTGACTGCATTAATATTTTTTTAAGAGTAATGTTTATTCTGCACGAGAAAAGTTCATCTGAGCATGTTACTTTACTCTTTCCTTAAGTATATTAAATTGATATTTTAGCCCTCATAAAAGAAATACTGGAAAAGTCTATTGAAAATGTTTTTATTAGGTATGTGCTGTTGGCTATTCTGAAATTGAAATAGATAGTCACTGAAATACATCAGAGCCCTGAAACTTAGAATTAGACTAGATGGTTTTGGACTCTTGTTTCTGCTTGGGGCTGGAAGCTACTGACTATCCTGTATGTAATGTTGATACCTTTTTCATGCTGTGTATGTATCCAATGTGGTCCAATGCTTTGCTCCATTTGCATCTCTGCTTGTATACCTGTCAGAGGGAACGTTGCTGAAACAAAGGCCCAACAAATGTTGAATAAAGAGGTGGCCGAAATAATGTTAATAGATGTACGGGATGAATATTTAGATTACCCCAGATAAACCAATGTCTTCAGCCAATGCTGAAAGGGCCGTCTGTTGTAATTTGGCAGCACTTAAGTTAAGCATTGGCTAAAGACAGCCTGTATTTAGAGGCTAAATTGTCCGCTTTGTGGAATCCATTTTGTATTTCTGTCAGCCATTTTGGCTGCCATGTGCTACCATGTGCTCACCATGTGCTCTGTCCTACCTTCCTGTTAACTGCTCTTGAAATCTGCCTAGAGACAAGTTATATTTAGTTCTCTTTTGCTTTGCACATGCTCAGTTGAGCTTGCAGCTGTTCTGAGTTTATAAATGTCAGGATGTGTCTACTAGAAGTAGAAACTGTTAGCTCCACCCACTTGTCGACTGTGCATTTTCTGTATGACCTTATATGTATCTAAAACCAGCATTTGTGTTTGTACCGCCTTCATTTGAGCCCCTGTGTGGGTATAAAAGGACCATGGTCCTTCCATTCAGTGTGCTACTTCATGCATTACTGAAGGGTGATGTGCGAATGTTAGCTCCACCTCATGAGGTTTAATAAACTCTGTCTTTTCTATTTTCAGTTTCTGTGCCAACTTCTTCCTAAGTGTCTGAGGACTCTGTGCAGAGAAGGGTGAACCCCTAAGCACTGGTAGGCCTTGCTGAGGCTCACTACTACACCAGCACCATATACTCTTAATGGCAGCACTGCACTTACAATGTCTAAGAATGGACTTAGACACTGTAGGGGTATAGGGCTCATGCACCTGTACCCTCACCACTGGTATAGTGCACCCAGCTAGAGAGGTGACTGATCTATGCCAGGGCAGTGGGTTGTAGGCATGGCACACAGGGATGTGTGCCATGTCGACTCTTCACTTTGTTCTGCACCAAAACACGCAGCCTGCAAAGGCAGTGTGTGAGTGTAGTGGTACAGGACCTCTAAGGGTGGCACAATAAGTGCTGCAGCCCTTAGAGGCCTTCTCTGGTCACAGTGCCCTGGGTACCTATGGTACCATTTACCAGGGGCTGACCTGTGGCCAGAGATGCCAATTGGGCTTAGGCTTCAATGCAGTTTTAGGGAAAGAACACAGGCCCTGGGTACCTGATTAGCAGGAGCCCAGGGCACACTCAGTCAAAGTACATCAGCAATTCAGCAAAAAGTGGGGGCAACCATGCAGAAAGAGGGCACTTTCTCACACAACCCCTCCCCCCAAACGAAAGAGGATGAGACTAACCTTTCCCTAGAGAGTCTTCATTTTCTAAGTGGAAGAACCTGGAAAGTCCATCTGCATTGGCATGGGCAGTCCCAGGTCTGTGTTCCACTACAAAGTCATTCCCTGTAGGGAGATGGACCTCCTCAACAGTTTAGGATTTTCACCTTTCATCTGCATTAGCCATCTGAGAGGTCTGTGATCAGTTTGAACTAGGAAGTGAGTACCAAACAAGTATGGTCTCAGCTTCTTCAGGGACCAAACCACAGCAAAGGTCTCCCTCTCAATGGCATTCCAACGCTGCTCCCTGGGGAGAAGCCTTCTGCTTATAAAAGCAACAGGTTGGTCTCGGCCTTCATCATTGGTCTGGGATAGGACCGCTCCTATCCCTAGCTCAGAGGCATCAGTCTGCACAATGAACTACTTGGCATAGTCTGGGCTTTGAGAATTGGTGCTGAGCACATAGCCTCTTTCAGGGTGTCAAAAGCCTTTTGACAACTAACTGTCCAGTTTACCTTCTTGGGCATCTTCTTGGAGGTGACTTCTGTGAGGGGAGCCACAATGGACCCATATCCCTTCACAAACCTTCTGTAGTATCCAGTCAAACCAAGGAATGCCATGACCTGGGTTTGGGTTGTTGGAGCTGCCCAGTCCAGGATGGCCTGGATCTTGGGCTGTAAGGGTTGCACCTGGCCTCCACCAACAAGGTGGCCCAAGTACACCACAGTTCCCTGCCCTATCTGGCATTTGGATGCCTTGATAGTTAGGCCTGCAGTTTGCAGGGCATTTAAAACCGTCCCAAGGTGGATCAGGTGATCCTGCCATGTGGAGCTAAAGACAGCAATATCATCTAGATAAGCTGCACTAAAGGACTCCAATCCAGCAAGGACTTGGTTTACCAACCTCTGGAAGGTGGCAGGGGCATTCTTTAAACCAAAGGACATAACAGTAATCTTATAATGCCCATCAGGTGTGGAGAATGCTGTCTTTTCTTTTGCTCCTGGGGCCATGCCAATTTGCCAGTACCCTGCAGTTAAGTCAAAGGTACTTAGAAATTTGGCTGCACCCAATTTGTCTATCAACTCATCTGCTCTTGGGTTAGGGTGAGCATCTGTCTTGGTGACAGCGTTGAGCCCTCTATAGTCCACACAGAACCTCATTTCTCTCTTTCCACCCTGTGAATGAGGTTTGGGGACTAGAACCACTGGGCTGGCCCAGGGGTTCTCAGAGGGTTCAATAACCCCTAACTCCAGCATCTTGCTCACTTCAGCTCTGATGCTTTCTTTGACTTGTTCAGACTGTCGATAGATTTTGTTTTTGACAGGTGAACTGTCACCAGTGTCCACATCATGGGTACACCAGTTTGTCTGACCAGGGGTCAAGGAAAAGAGCTTAGCATACTGCTGCAAGACTTGCTGGCAATCAGTCTGCTGTTGGGCAGAGAGGGTGTCTGAAAAGACAACTCCATCCACTGACCCATCTTTTGGGCTGTATGAGAGGAGGTCAGGGAGAGGTTCACTCTCTGTCTCCTGATCCTCATCAGTCACCATCAGCATGGTGAGGGCAGCCCTGTCATGGTAGAGCTTTAGGCGGTTCACATGGATAACCATTTTGGGTGTCCTGCTTGTGCCCAGGTCAACCAGGTAGGTGACCTCACTCTTTTTTTCTAAGATAGAGTAAGGGCCACTCCATCTGTCCTGGAGAGCCCTTGGTGCCACTGGCTCCAACACCCATACCTTTTGCCCAGGTTGAAATTCAACCAGTGCAGCTTTTTGGTCATACCAGTGCTTCTGAAACTCCTGGCTGGCCTCAAGATTTTGGGATACCTTTTCCATGTACTCAGCCATTCTGGACCTTAGGCCAAGCACATAGTCCACAATATCTTGTTTGGGTTCTTGGAGAGGCTTCTCCCAACAATCTTTTACAAGACAAAGTGGTCCCCTCACAGGATGGCCAAACAGAAGTTCAAAGGGGGAAAACCCTACTCCCTTCTATGGCACTTCTCTGTAAGCGAACAGCAGGCAGGGTAAGAGGATATCCCATCTCCTTTTGAGTTTTTCAGGGAGCCCCATAATCATGCCTTTCAATGTCTTGTTGAATCTCTCAACAAGGCCATTGGTTTGTGGGTGATAGGGTGTAGTAAACTTGTACTGCACTCCACACTCTTTCCACATGTGTTTTAGGTAAGCAGACATGAAGTTGGAACCTCTGTCTAAAACCACCTCCTTAGGAAACCCTACCCTGGTGAAGACACCAATGAGGGCCTTGGCTACTGCAAGAGCTGTAGTAGTCCTAAGTGGAATTGCCTCAGGATACCTAGTGGCATGATCCACTACCACTAGAATGAATGTTTCCTGATGCAGTGGGAGGTTCAAGTGGACCCACTATGTCCACATCTACCCTTTCAAAGGGGACCCCCACCACAGGTAGTGGTATCAGGGGGGCCTTTGAAGGGCCACCTGTCTTGCCACTGGCCTGACAGGTGACACAGGAGCTGACAAACTCCATTACTTTTTGGAGAATCCGGGGCCAGTAAAAGTGGCTAACTAGCCTTTCCCAAGTCTTGGTTTGGCCCAGATGTCCAGCTAGGGGGATGTCATGAGCTAAAGTTAGGAGAAACTCCCTGTACCTCTGAGGCACTACCACTCTCCTAGTGGCACCAGGTTTGGGGTCTCTGGCCTCAGTGTACAGTAGTCCCTCTTCCCAATAAACTCTGTGGGTACCACTGACATCTCCCTTTTCCTGTGCAACAGCTTGTTGCCTCAGGCTTTCAAGAGTTGGGCAGTCCTGCTGCCCAAGGCACAGCTCTTCCCTAGAGGGGGTGCAGAGTCGAAATATCGCCGCAAAAATATCGCGGGACAGAAATATCGAGAACAAAAATATAGTTGACAAGAATATCGACTGACAGGTAAGTAATATCGATTACATAAATATCTTTGTAATAAATATTGTTTACAAAAATATAGTTTACAAAAATATCAATTTATTAATAATTTTATGTATTTTAGTGTTTTTAATGAGAATTGTTTGTTATTTTATTATATGTTTTAGAGTTTTACTAGTTATTAATTTATTTTAAGTTTAATTCTGCGTTTTTAGTTCCGTAGCGGGTTGTGGGTTTATAGGGGATTAGGGTGGGAAGTAATTTAATTTTATAAGATTTATTGAATAATTAATGTGTTAATTGATTAATTAATAATAGTTTAATAATTAGTTGTTAATTAATTTCAATTAGTCAATTAATAAATAATTAGGTTAATTGCTTAATTAATTTTAGGTGTGTGTTGTGGTGTTTATATGTGTAAATTGTGTGAAGGGTGGTAAGTAATTAAAACATTTTATTGATTAATTATTAAATACTTTTAAGTTAATTACCATCAATTAATTAGTAATTAGTCATTGTAATTGTGTAATGAATTTTAGGTGTGTGTTTTGGTGTTAATATGTGTAAATGGTGTGAAAGGTGGTAAGTAATTAATTTTGTATTGATTAATTAATAAATAATAAATTAATTTTCATTAATTAATTAGTAATTATTAAATTTAATTGTGTAATTAATTGTAGGTGTGTGTTGTGGATTTTATAGTGTTAAATAATGGGTAATTTTTTTTTTAATTATCTTTGTTAATAATAATATATTTACATTTATATATTAATTATGTTAATATTGGAAATTAAATTTAATAAAAATGTTGATGGTTTTATTTTTTATTGTTTTGGGATCCAGCGCTTTCCCTACTGTTGCACTCACTGGAGTGGGAATAGTAAATTTTACCCCTCCGCTATCCAGCGCTTTCCCTACTGTTGCACTCATTGGAGTGGGAATAGTAATTTTTAGCCCTACGCTATCCAGCACTTTCCCTACTGTTGCACTCACTGGAGTGGGAATAGTAATTTTTACCCCTCCGCTATCCAGCGCTTTCCCTACTGTTGCACTCACTGGAGTGGGAATAGTAATTTTTACCCCTACGCTATCCAGCGCTTTCCCTACTGTTGCACTCACTGGAGTGGGAATAGTAAATTTTACCCCTCCGCTATCCAGCGCTTTCCCTACTGTTGCACTCATTGGAGTGGGAATAGTAATTTTTACCCCTACGCTATCCAGCGCTTTTTCTACTGTTGCACTCACTGGAGTGGGAATAGTAATTTTTACCCCTTTGCTATCCAACGTTTTAACTACTAATGTTTTTATTTTGTTATTAAATGTATGTATTATTTTTTTTAAATAGTTTAATATGTTAATTAAATATAGAATATTTTATTTTAGATTATTTATATATGTGTTTATTTTATTTTTATATAATTAAAAAAGTTTATAAATTAAATAAAGATAATAGTTAATAAAATGTATTTAAGTAAATATATGTATATGTAATTTTTTTTGTGTTTATATTTAATAAATTAAGTTTATTTGTTATAATTAGTTTAAATATATATTAAATTTAATTTATTTTGTTAATAATTTTAATATTTTTTAATTTATTTATTTTAAATTATGTTATTTTTTAAAGTCGATATTTTTTACATCTATATTTTTTACATCTATATTTTTGAGTCGATATTATTGTACTTACCTGTTTAAGTATAGGAATTTAATATTTTTGTAATCGATATTTTTACATCGATATTTTTTTCAACTATATTTTTGTAATCGATATTTTAACATGGAACCCTAGAGGGCACCCCTGGGCCCAAGAGTTCAACCTGGTAAGGGTCAAGCTCCATAGGCTCAGTTCCCTCTTGGGTGTCCAAGTCCTCTCCCTGAGGAGAGGGGTCCTGATCATTTTGCTGTAAAGAAGCTGGTTCCCCAGTCTTTTTACCTTTTCTCTTGGAAGGTTGGGCCATACTTTCAGGCTCCAACACTTCTTTTTCACCCTTTCTCTTGCTCTGTGCCCTTGTTTTTACACACACCAATTCAGGGATGTCCAGCATTGCTGCATGGGTTTTTAATTCAACCTCAGCCCATGCTGAGGGGTTTCCAGGTCATTGCCAAGCAGACATGCAGCTGGTAGCTTTGGAGAGACCACTACCTGTTTCAGGCCAGTAACCCCCCCCCCCCAGTCTAATGTCACCATAGCCATTGCATGGTTAGTGGTAACACTGTCAGCATTGGTGACTGGGTAAGTTCTCCCAATCAAGTATTGCTCAGGGGAAACCAGTGTGTCTCTCACCATAGTGACACTGGCACCTGTATCCCTCAGAGCTTCTATCCTAGTTCCATTAATCCAAGGGTATTGTAAGTACTTTTTAAGTTGGGTGGCCACAAGGCTACAGTGGCAAACTCAACTTCCCCTTCTGAAACTAGAACTGCTTCAGTGTGCAACCCGATTTGCTCTTGGCACACTGTTGATCCCATCTGGAGACTTGCTACACCAGGAGTAGCTGTGTAGGACTAGGGGCCTTCTTGGTTGTGCAAGCAACATCTACAGTTAAGTGTCCCAACTTCTTACAGTTGTTACACCAGGCCTTTAAAGGATCAAAGTTCCTTCGCCTGTACCTATTAATGGACTGGGAAGAGTTTTGGGACCCACCCCTGTGCTGGTTTTTGGGGCCCTTTTGAAGACTCAGGCTTTTTATCTTGGGTATTCTCACCACCTTTCCCCTGGGGAGGTTTTGTAACCCCTTTCTTTTGGTCACCCCCAGTGGTTGTTTTTGTCACCCTTGTCTTGACCCAGTGGTCTGCCTTCTATCCCAATTCTTGGGAAGAAATTAGACCTAGGTCCATCAAATGCTTTTCATTAGTGCAATTACTTAAAATATGTTCTTTCATGAACAGATTGTAAAGTCCATTGAAATCATGCACATTGTGTCCAGTTAACCAACCATCTAGTGTTTTAACTGAGTAGTCTACAAAGTCAATCCAGGATTGGTTTTGGGTCTTGTGAGCCCCCTGAATCTAATTCTATATTCCTCAGTTGTGAGTCCAAATCCCTAAATCAGAGTTATCTTCATGAGGTCATAAGACCCAGCATCTGCCCCAGAAAGGGTCAGGAGTCTGTCTCTGCAGTTACCAGAGAACAGTTCCCAAAAGAGTACCCCCCCAGTGTGACTTCTTCATTTTTCTCATTTCACAAGCACTCTCAAAGGCTGTGAACCATTTTGTGATATCATCACTCTCTTCATATTTAGGGACAATCCCTTTGGGGATTTTAGGATCATAAGATTGCTCTTTATCCTTATTTAGTAAATTGCTGCCACCATTGATGGGTGCTAGGCCTATCTCTGCTCTCTCGCTTTCTAGAGCCAGCAATCTGGTCTCTAGATCCAGTCTTTTGGTCAGCCTTACTAAAAGGCTGTCCTCCTCATTGAGACTGTCCTCAATATCCTCACTGATACCTGATCCACCTGTGTGAGATCTAGGCACTGAGAGGTTTACTCTTGGAGTCAAGGGTACTTGAACCCTTCTCTCCGTAGGAAGTGGAGGGGGTTTATCTACCAGGTCATTCCCTTCCTCTACTTCCTCATCTGATTGGTCTTCACCATTTTCAGATGGGTGCTCCTGGAGCTTTTCTTTGGTGGGATGAGGTCCCATGGTTATGTTTTTAATTTTACATAGGGACCTTACCTCCTTGAAAGACAAGTGAAGGTAAGGGGTGAGGTCAAGCTCCTCAACCCTGTCCTCTATGCCATTGTGGTTATTTTCACTAATAGCTGGTTTCTTATTTTGAGACATTGTTAAACAAACTTCTAATCCCTCTAACCCTAGCTACAGTGACTTTTTATTTTCTAAAATTCTAAAGGGACTTAACCAAGGCCCTAACAAGACTTTTAGTAATTTTGCAAAAATGCCAATTTGAAAAAAATCAGAATTCTAAAGACAATTTAAGAGTTCTGTCGTGTGATCAGGTGGTAACCAAGTAGTCCAACAAATGCAAAGTTGTATATCCCACCGCTGATCCACCAATGTAAGAAGCTGGCTCTGTATATACTATACCAAAATGAGGTATAGTGTGCACAGAGTACAGTGGAACCCCAAAGGGAGGCAGAGGCAAAGTTAGATAGAACCTTACTCTCTATTTGTGGTAGTGTGGTGGAGCAGTAAGGCAGTATCAGAGGTCAGTGTTAAGCATTTGTTGTACACACTCAGTCAGCAAATGAATTCACACACTCAAAGACTGAACTTCAGGCCAATTGTTTTTGTATAAAAATATTCTTTTAGTTATTTTATTTCTAGAACCAAGCAAGCCTGGCACAGGTAAGCAACAAATAATTTACAGTAGTAATTGCTGATCGTAAAACAGTTCAATTGCAATTGTAAATGTACTATTGCTTGACTTACAGTATTGTTTCAGAGAAATGCAATCACTTGTAAATACAGTACTTAGACTTAAATGGGATTTTCAGTAAAATAGCAGGTAAGTTACTTTTGGATTACTTTTCTTACTCAGTGCTGTATGCCTAGATGCAGCACTGGGACATTTCCTGTAAACAGGCGAGTAAAAGCGTTTTTGTTAAATCGTACAATTTTAAAGAATTTCTTTAGGTTTCAAATCTCCACACTTAGAAACTTTTTCAGGAAAAAGTGTCAATGTTATCCTATGGAGGAAAATATGGTTATCGGTTTCTAGGTAAGTAATCAGTCTTTGGAGTTGAGGTTCTGGAGTTAGAACAAGGGTTGCCCCAGGGTCAAGGATGCACTCTCGTTACACCCTCAGCGGCACTAGGGCGGCCGGGTGCAGAGTGCTGAGGCCCAATGTTATCCAATGGGGGATAGGGGGCCTCCGGTTGGTGGCTGCTGGCAAGCAGGCCACTGGGTTATGGGAGCAAAGTTCCTGGACTTTAGCTCAGGGCAAATGGAGAAACAATTTAGCACCAAAGGTGCACCCTCAGCGGCACTAGGGCGGCAGGGTGCAGGGTGCTGTTTCGACGTCGGATGCCCTGCTGTTTCCAATGGTGAACCTCCGGTTTGCAAAAGCACTGCAGGCAGGGAGACGAAGGACTTCTGGGTGCGACCACCACTTCGAGAGGTATGTTGGGAAGTTAGAGGTTGGTTAGGCACCGTTGGTTTGGGCACACAAGGCAGTGGGGCGTCGGGTGCAGGGGTGTCTTTTGGGGTCGGATCTTCTTACCAGCTCGTGGTCGCGGTTAGGGGGGCCTTCTGGATTTAGACTGCAGGCGTCAGCTGGAGGCTTGAGGCAGGTCAGGGGTCGCCGGATCTCAGTTCAGGATCACCGGGGTGACCACCTTGTGGTGTTTACCCACTCGAGCTCAGGCCGTGGACGGCGGGTGCAGAGTGGGGCGGATTCGCGGTCTCCGGCTGCTGCCAGAGGTTGCAGTTGAACAAATCCGGTGTTGACGGGAGAAGCAGTCTTTGGAAGTGAAGGCAGGCAGGTCCTCCGGGGATTTTGAGGTTGCTGGCTGCAGGACACACCGGGATTTCGCAGGAGCAGGTTCGAGGGGGAGACAGGCCGGTAGGGCTGGGGCCAAGTCAGTGGGCGTCTTCCTCTTGTTAGCTGCTGCACGGCTGCTCGGTCCTTCTTCTTCTTTTCTTCTTGTTTCTTGTCTGGATCTGAGGAAGCAAGGTTCAGGGGTGCCCCTAAATACTAGATTTAGGGGCGTTACAGGTAGGTAAAAGGCAGGGACCAATGGGTCCCTTCCCTGGGGTGGGTACACCCCCTGTTATGCCACCCTCCAGTGGGAGGGGGGCATGTGCCTGTCCCTGGTTGGCTGAGTCCCCCCATCTTCAAGATGGCGTGGACTGAGAGTTGTGCTTCACCTCGCCTCCCCCACCTGAGGGGTGGAGTTGGCAGAGGTGGGCACACCTCTCTTCCTCACTTGTTTTTCCCATCAGTTCTCCCGCCCAAAGTGGGGGTCAGAACCAGTGGGGACCAGTTGCTGAAAGCAGCAAGTGGCCTGGGGAAGCTCACAAAGGCTGCAAGCCTTTGAAGCTTCCCCTTTGTGAACCCTGCCCATCCTGGGGGAGGAGGCTTGGCACCTTGTCCCAGGATGTGCATTGTTTCAGGCCCCAGAGAGCAGCAGGCTCTCGACCCAGGGGTCCAGAAACATGTCTGGTGGTGGCAGCTGAAAGCAGCCACTCAGCCAGGACACTAGAGGTGGGTTAGTTTTCAGGGGGCATCTCTAAGATTCCCTCTGTGTGCATTTTTCATTAAATCCCACACTGGCATCAGTGTGGGTTTAATGTGCTGAGAAGTTTGATACCAAACTTCTCAGTTTTCAGTGTAGCCATTATGGTGCTGTGGAGTTCGTAATGACAAACTCCCAGCACCATATACTCTTAATGGCAGCACTGCACTTACAATGTCTAAGAATGGACTTAGACACTGTAGGGGTACAGGGCTCATGCACCTGTACCCTCACCACTGGTACAGTGCACCCAGCTAGAGAGGTGACTGATCTATGCCAGGGCAGTGGGTTGTAGGCATGGCACACAGGGATGTGTGCCATGTCGACTCTTCACTTTGTTCTGCACCAAAACACGCAGCCTGCAAAGGCAGTGTGTGAGTGTAGTGGTACAGGACCTCTAAGGGTGGCACAATAAGTGCTGCAGCCCTTAGAGGCCTTCTCTGGTCACAGTGCCCTGGGTACCTGTGGTACCATTTACCAGGGGCTGACCTGTGGCCAGAGATGCCAATTGGGCTTAGGCTTCAATGCAGTTTTAGGGAAAGAACACAGGCCCTGGGTACCTGATTAGCAGGAGCCCAGGGCACACTCAGTCAAAGTACATCAGAAATTCAGCAAAAAGTGGGGGCAACCATGCAGAAAGAGGGCACTTTCTCACACAACCCCTCCCCCCAAACGAAAGAGGATGAGACTAACCTTTCCCTAGAGAGTCTTCATTTTCTAAGTGGAAGAACCTGGAAAGTCCATCTGCATTGGCATGGGCAGTCCCAGGTCTGTGTTCCACTACAAAGTCCATTCCCTGTAGGGAGATGGACCCCCTCAACAGTTTAGGATTTTCACCTTTCATCTGCATTAGCCATCTGAGAGGTCTGTGATCAGTTTGAACTAGGAAGTGAGTACCAAACAAGTATGGTCTCAGCTTCTTAAGGGACCAAACCACAGCAAAGGCCTCCCTCTCAATGGCATTCCAACGCTGCTCCCTGGGGAGAAGCCTTCTGCTTATAAAAGCAA
The DNA here is from genome assembly GCA_963921515.1 of Calotriton arnoldi. NCBI lineage: Eukaryota > Metazoa > Chordata > Amphibia > Caudata > Salamandridae > Calotriton > Calotriton arnoldi. Next base: position 453,538 of record CAWUFW010010057.1, on the reverse strand, counting down.
CAGGTTGGTCTTGGCCTTCATCATTGGTCTGGGATAGGACCGCTCCTATCCCTAGCTCAGAGGCATCAGTCTGCACAATGAACTGCTTGGCATAGTCTGGAGCTTTGAGAATTTGTGCTGAGCACGTAGCCTCTTTCAGGGTGTCAAAAGCCTTTTGACAACTAACTGTCCAGTTTATCTTCTTGGGCATCTTCTTGGAGGTGAGTTCTGTGAGGGGGGCCACAATGGACCCATATCCCTTCACAAACCTCCTGTAGTATCCAGTCAAGCCAAGGAATGCCCTGACTTGGGTTTGGGTTGTTGGAGCTGCCCAGTCCAGGATGGCCTGGATCTTGGGCTGTAAGTGTTGTACCTGGCCTCCACCAACAAGGTGGCCCAAGTACACCACAGTTCCCTGCCCTATCTGGCATTTGGATGCCTTGGTAGTTAGGACTGCAGTTTGCAGGGCATTTAAAACCTTCCCAAGGTGGATCAGGTGATCCTGCCAGGTGGAGCTAAAGACAGCAATATCATCTAGATAAGCTGCACTAAAGGACTCCAATCCAGCAAGGACTTGGTTTACCAAACTCTGGAAGGTGGCAGGGGCATTCTTTAAACCAAAGGGCATAACAGTAATCTGATAATGCCCATCAGGTGTTTAGGATGCTGTCTTTTCTTTTGCTCCTGGGGCCATGCCAATTTGCCAGTACCCTGCAGTTAAGTCAAAGGTACTTAGAAATTTGGCTGCACCCAATTTGTCTATCAACTCATCTGCTCTTGGGTCAGGGTGAGCATCTGTCTTGGTGACAGAGTTGAGCCCTCTATAGTCCACACAGAACCTCATTTCTCTCTTTCCACCCTCTGAATGAGGTTTGGGGACTAGAACCACTGGGCTGGCCCAGGTGCTCTCAGAGGGTTCAATAACCCCTAACTCCAGCATCTTGCTCACTTCAGCTCTGATGCTTTCTTTGACTTGGTCAGATTGTCGATAGATTTTGTTTTTGACAGGTGAACTGTCACCAGTGTCCACATCATGGGTACACCAGTTTGTCTGACTAGGGGTCAAGGAAAAGAGCTTAGCATACTGTTGCAAGACTTGTTGGCAATCAGTCTGCTGTTGGGCAGAGAGGGTGTCTAAAAAGACAACTCCATCCACTGACCCATCTTTTGGGCTGTATGAGAGGAGGTCAGGGAGAGGTTCACTCTCTGTCTCCTGATCCTCATCAGTCACCATCAGCATGGTGATGTCAGCCCTGTCATGGTAGAGCTTCAGGCGGTTCACATGGATAACCCTTTTCGGTGTCCTGCTTGTGCCCAGGTCAACCAGGTAGGTGACCTCACTCTTTTTTTCTAGGATAGGGTAAGGGCCACTCCATATTTCCTGGAGAGCCCTTGGTGCCACTGGCTCCAACACCTATACCTTTTGCCCAGGTTGAAATTCAACCAGTGCAGCTTTTTGGTCATACCAGTGCTTCTGAAACTCCTGGCTGGCCTCAAGATTTTTGGATGCCTTTTCCATGTACTCAGCCATTCTGGACCTTAGGCCAAGCACATAGTCCACAATATCTTGTTTGGGTTCTTGGAGAGGCTTCTCCCAACAATCTTTTACAAAACAAAGTGGTCCCCTCACAGGATGGCCAAACAGAAGATCAAAGGGGGAAAACCCTACTCCCTTCTGTGGCACTTCTCTGTAAGCAAAAAGCAGGCAGGGTAAGAGGACATCCCATCTCCTTTTGAGTTTTTCAGGGAGCCCCATAATCATGCATTTCAATGTCTTGTTGAATCTCTCAACAAGGCCATTGGTTTGTGGGTGATAGGGTGTAGTAAACTTGTACTGCACTCCACACTCTTTCCACATGTGTTTTAGGTAAGCAGACATGAAGTTGGAACCTCTGTCTGAAACCACCTCCTTAGGAAACCCTACCCTGGTGAAGACACCAATGAGGGCCTTGGCTACTGCAGGAGCTGTAGTAGTCCTAAGTGGAATTGCCTCAGGATACCTAGTGGCATGATCCACTACCACTAGAATGAATTTGTTTCCTGATGCAGTGGGAGGTTCAAGTGGACCCACTATGTCCACACCTACCCTTTCAAAGGGGACCCCCACCACAGGTAGTGGTATCAGGGGGGCCTTTGAAGGGCCACCTGTCTTGCCACTGGCCTGACAGGTGACACAGGAGCTGACAAACTCCTTTACTTTTTGGAGAATCTGGGGCCAGTAAAAGTGGCTAACTAGCCTTTCCCAAGTCTTGGTTTGACCCAGATGTCCAGCTAGGGGGATGTCATGAGCTAAAGTTAGGAGAAACTCCCTGCACCTCTGAGGCACTACCACTCTCCTAGTGGCACCAGGTTTGGGGTCTCTGGCCTCAGTGTACAGTAGTCCCTCTTCCCAATAAACTCTGTGGGTACCACTGACATCTCCCTTTTCCTGTGCAACAGCTTGTTGCCTCAGGCTTTCAAGAGTTGGGCAGTCCTGCTGCCCAAGGCACAGCTTTTCCCTAGAGGGCCCCCCTGGGCCCAAGAGTTCAATCTGATAAGGGTCAAGCTCCATAGGCTCAGTTCTCTCTTGGGTGTCCAAGTCATCTCCCTGAGGAGAGGGGTCCTGATCATTTTGCTGTACAGAAGCTGGTTCCCCAGTCTTCTTACCTTTTCTCTTGGAAGGTTGGGCCATACTTTCAGCCTCCAACACTTCTTTTTCACCCTGTCTCTTGCTCTGTGCCCTTGTTTTTACACACACCAATTCAGGGATGTCCAGCATTGCTGCATGGGTTTTTAGTTCAACCTCAACACATGCTGAGGTTTCCAGATCATTGCCAAGCAGACATGCAGCTGGTAGCTTTGGAGAGACCACTACCTGTTTCAGGCCAGTAAACCCCCCACCCCCCAGTCTAATGTCACCATAGCCATTGCATGGTTAGTGGTAACACTGTCAGCATTGGTGACTGGGTAAGTTCTCCCAATCAATTATTGCTCAGGGGAAACCAGTGTGTCTCTCACCATAGTGACACTGGCACCTGTATCCCTCAGAGCTTCTATCCTAGTTCCATTAATCCAAGGGTATTGTAAGTAATTTTTTAAGTTGGGTGGCCACACAGCTACAGTGGCAAACTCAACTTCCCCTTCTGAAACTAGAACTGCTTCAGTGTGCAACCCGATTTGGTCTTGGCACACTGTTGATCCCATTTGGAGACTTGCTACACCAGGAGTAGCTGTTGTAGGACTAGGGGCCTTCTTGGTTGGGAAAGCAGCATCTCCAGTTAAGTGTCCCAACTTCTTACAGTTGTTACACCAGGCCTTTAAAGGATCAAAGTTCTTTCCCCTGTACCTATTAATGGACTGGATAGAGTTTTGGGACTCACCCCCCTGTGCAGGTTTTTGGGGCCCTTTTTAAGACTCAGGCTTTTTATCTTGGGTATTCTCACCACCTTTCCCCTGGGGAGGTTTTGTAACCCCTTTCTTTTGGTCACCCCCAGTGGTTGTTTTTGTCACCCTTGTCTTGACCCAGTGGTCTGCCTTCTTTCCCAATTCTTGGGGAGAAATTAGACCTAGGTCTACCAAATGCTGATGTAACTTTTCATTAGTGCAATTACTTAAAATATGTTCTTTCATAAACAGATTGTAAAGTCCATTGAAATCATGCACATTGTGTCCAGTTAACCAACCATCTAGTGTTTTAACTGAGTAGTCTACAAAGTCAATCCAGGATTGGTTTTGGGTCTTGTGAGCCCCCTGAATCTAATTCAATATTCCTCAGTTGTGAGTCCAAATCCCTCAATCAGAGTTCTCTTCATGAGGTCATAAGACCCAGCATCTGCCCCAGAAAGGGTCAGGAGTCTGTCTCTGCAGTTACCAGAGAACAGTTCCCTAAGGAGTGCCCCCCAGTGTGACTTCTTCACTTTTCTCAATTCACAAGCCCTCTCAAAGGCTGTGAACCATTTTGTGATATCATCACTCCCTTCATATTTAGGGACAATCCCTTTGGGGATTTTAGGATCATAAGATTGCTCTTTATCCTTATTTAGTAAATTGCTGCCACCATTGATGGGTGCTAGGCCCATCTCTGCTCTCTCTCTTTCTAGAGCCAGCAATCTGGTCTCTAGATCCAGTCTTTTGGTCAGCCTTACTAAAAGGCTGTCCTCCTCATTGAGGCTGTCCTCAATGTCCTCACTGATACCTGATCCACCTGTGTGAGATCTAGGCACTGAGAGGTTTACTCTTGGAGTCAAGGGTACTTGAACCCTTCTCTCCCTAGGAAGTGGAGGGGGTTGATCTACCAGGTCATTCCCTTCCTCTACTTCCTCATCTGATTGGTCTTCACCATTTTCAGATGGGTGGTCCTTAGCATACCCAGCCAGCAGCTCCTGGAGCTTTTGTTTGGTGGGATGGGGTGCCATGGTTATGTTTTTAATTTTACATAGGGACCTTACCTCCTTGAAAGACAAGTGAAGGTAAGGGGTGAGGTCAAGCTCCTCAACCCTGTCCTCTATGTCATTGTGGTTATTTTCACTAATAGCTGGGTTCTTATTTTGAGACATTGTTAAAAAAACGTTTAACCCCTCTAACCCTAGCTACAGTGACTTTTCATGTTCTAAAATTCTAAAGGGACTTAGCCAAGGCCCTAACAAGACTTTTAGTAATTTTGCAAAAATGCCAATTTGAAAAAAATCAGAATTCTAAAGACAATTTAAGAGTTCTGTCGTGTGATCAGGTGGTAACCAAGTAGTCCAACAAATGCAAAGTTGTATATCCCACCGCTGATCCACCAATGTAGGAAGCTGGCTCTGTATATACTATACCAAAATGAGGTATAGTGTGCACAGAGTCCAGTGGAACCCCAAAGGTAGGCAGAGGTAAAGTTAGATCGAACCTTACTCTCTATTTGTGATAGTGTGGTGGAGCAGTAAGGCAGTATCAGAGGTCATTGTTAAGCATTTGTTGTACACACTCAGTCAGCAAATGAATTCACACACTCAAAGACTGAACTTCAGACCAATTGTTTTTGTATAAAAATATTCTTTTAGTCATTTTATTTCTAGAACCAAGCAAGCCTGGCACAGGAAAGCAATACATACTTTACAGTAGTAAATGCTGATCATAAAACAGTTCAATTGCAATTGTAAATGCACTTTGGTTTGACGTACAGTATTGTTTCAGAGAAATGCAATCACTTGTAAATACAGTACATAGACTTAAATGGGATTTTCAGTAAAATAGCAGGTAAGTTACTTTTGGATTACTTTTCTTACTCAGTGCTATATGCCTAGATGCAGCACTGGGACATTTCCTGTAAACAGGTGAGTAAAAGCGTTTTTGTTAAATCGTACAATTTTAAAGAATTTCTTAAGGTTTCAAAACTCCACACTTGGAAACTTTTTCAGGAAAAAGTGTCAATGTTATCCTATGGAGGAAAATATGGTTATCGGTTTTTAGGTAAGTAATCGGTCTTTGGAGCTGAGGTTCTGGGGTTAGAACAAGGGTTCCCCCAGGGTCAAGGATGCACTCTCGTTACACCCTCAGTGGCACTAGGGCGGCCGGGTGCAGAGGGGTGAGGCCCAATGTTATCCAATGGGGGATATGGGGCCTCCGGTTGGTGGCTGCTGGCAAGCCGGCCACTGGGTTGTGGGAGCAAAGCTCCTGAAATTTAGCTCAGGGCAAATGGGGAAACAATTTAGCACCAAAGGTGCACCCTCAGCAGCACTAGGGCGGCCGGATGCAGGGTGCTAATTCGACGTCGGATGCCCTGTTGTTTCCAATGGAGAACCTCCGGTTTGCAAAAGCACTGCAGGTAGGGAGACGAAGGACTTCTGGGTGCGACCACCACATTGAGAGGTAAGTTGGGAAGTTAGGGGTTGGTTAGGCACCGTTGGTTTGGGCACACAAGGCCGTGGGGCGTTGGATGCAGGGGTGTCTTTTGGGGTCGGATCTTCTTACCAGCTCCTGGTCGCGGTTAGGGGGCCTACTGGATTTAGACTGGAGGCGTCGGCTGGAGGCATGAGGCAGGTCAGGGGTCGCCGGATCTTGGTTCAGGATCGCCGGGGTGACCTCCTCGTGGTGTGTGCCCACTCGAGCTTGGGCCGTGGACGGCGGGTCCAGAGTGGGGCGGATTCGCGGTCTCCGGCTGCTGCCAGAGGTTGCAGTTGAACAAATCCGGTGTTCACGGGAGAAGCAGTCTTTGGAAGTGAAGGCAGGCAGGTCCTCCGGGGTTTTTGAGGTTGCTGGCTGCAGGACACACCGGGATTTCGCAGGAGCAGGTTCGAGGGGGAGACAGGCCGGTAGGGCTGGGGCCAAGTCAGTGGGCGTCTTCCTCTTGTTAGCTGCTGCACGACTGCTCAGTCCTTCTTCTTTTCTTCTTGTTTCTTGTCTGGATCTGAGGAAGCAAGGTTCAGGGGTGCCCTTAAATACTAGATTTAGGGGCGTTACAGGCAGGTAAAAGGCAGGGACCAATGGTTCCCTTCCCTGGGGTGGGTACACCCCCTATTATGCCATCCTCCAGTGGGAGGGGGGCATGTGCCTGTCCCTGGTTCGCTGAGTCCCCCCATCTTCAAGATGGCGTGGACTGAGAGTTGTGCTTCACCTCGCCTCCCCCACCTGAGGGGTGGAGTTGGCAGAGGTGGGCACACCTCTCTTCCTCACTTGTTTTTCCTGCCGGTTTTCTCGCCCAAAGTGGGGGTCAGAACCAGTGGGGACAAGTTGCTGAAAGCAGCAAGTGTCCTGGGAAAGCTCACAAAGGCGGCAAGCCTTTGAAGCTTCCCCTTCGTGAACCCTGCCCATCCTGGGGGAGGAGGCTTGGCACCTCGTCCCAGGATGTGCATTGTTTCAGGCCCCAGAGAGCAGCAGGCTCTCGACCCAGGGGTCCAGAAACATGTCTGGTGGTGGCAGCTGAAAGCAGCCACTCAGCCAGGACACTAGAGGTGGGTTAGTTTTCAGGGGGCATCTCTAAGATGCCCTCTGTGTGCATTTTTCATTAAATCCCACACTGGCATCAGTGTGGGTTTAATGTGCTGAGAAGTTTGATACCAAACTTCTCAGTTTTCAGTGTAGCCATTATGGTGCTGTGGATTTCGTAATGACAAACTCCCAGCACCATATACTTTTAATGGCAGCACTGCACTTACAATGTCTAAGTATGGACTTAGACACTGTAGGGGTACAGGGCTCATGCACCTGTACCCTCACCACTGGTATAGTGCACCCAGCTAGAGGGGTGACTGATCTATGCCAGGGCAGTGGGTTGTAGGCATGGCACACAGGGATGTGTGCCATGTCGCCTCTTCACTTTGTTCTGCACCAAAACACGCAGCCTGCAAAGGCAGTGTGTGATTGTAGTGGTACAGGACCTCTAAGGGTGGCACAATAAGTGCTGCAGCCCTTAGGGGCCTTCTCTGGTCACAGTGCCCTGGGTACCTGTGGTACCATTTACCAGGGGCTGACCTGTGGCCAGATATGCCAATTGGGTTTAGGCTTCAATGCAGTTTTAGGGAAAGAACATAGGCCCTGGGTACCTGATTAGCAGGAGCCCAGGGCACACTCAGTCAAAGTACATCAGCAATTCAGCAAAAAGTGGGGGCAACCATGCAGAAAGAGGGCACTTCCTCACAGTCGTCTGCATACATGTGGAAGGAAATGTTAGCCTGTTGTAAGACTTCTGTTAATGGTTCGATGTACAGGTTGAATAGTGAGGGGGATAGAGTCGATCCTTGTGGAACCCCAATTTGAATCGGAGAAGGAGGGATAGCTTATTGTTCACCAGAAAGCTTTGTGATCTGTTGTCCAGGAAGGAATAAAACCATTTCAAGACTGTTCCCGATAAGCCCATCCTATTCCCCAGGCAGTCTAATAATTTGGGATGGTTTACAGTGTCAAATGCAGACGATAGGTCAAGAAGGACAAGGAGACAGGTTTCATTGCGCTCGAGAGCAAGCAGAGCGTCATCTACTATGTGCAGGATTGCTGTTTCCGTACTGTGATCTGATCTGAACCCCGATTGGCAGTCGTTTAGTAGCATAAATTCAGTAATGTGTTGATTCAGTTGATGTTGATCACATTTTTCTAGTAATTTAGCTAGTAAGGGAATGGTTGTTACCGACTGAAAGTTCATTTGTAAATGAAAGAGTGTTGGTGCCCAAAGCTCTCCTCTTAAACGCACGGGCTGATGTGCGAGCACCGAATACTGAGGCTGCATAATCCTAAACCCAACTCTGGCCTTTTTAATCCATGTACAGCCACTCCCTGCCTTCTCAGGTCACTCTTGCAGCTTCCTGCTTTCTCCCTTTCTAATGCTTGTCCGTCTCTCTCTTCCTCCTCTTTCCCATTTGCCTGTTTTTTCCTAAGTTGCTTGCAGTAATTGCCTAATGCGGAAAAATAAGTGCTGGCCCCCAAAAATAAGTGCTGTGCCCCCACTGACAACCACCGGCTCAAATTAAGCACTGTCCTGCAGTCTCCTCCAGCCTCAACAAAAGCTTTCTAGTCGTGTGTGCTCTTCTCTGTGAGGGGCTGACTCCAGCACAGTCCTTGCTTGCACAAATGGATCATTAAAAAGGTATAGCCTAACCATGTGTGCATCAATTTGCAGTATGGGCTTCTACACGGTTTTTGGGGACTGGCACTTATTTTTCCAAATAAGGAAAAAAAAACACAGATCGGGACAACCGAGGATGAGAAAGGCGGCAAAATCATCACAAAAGGAGAAAGCAGGGCCCTGCAAGAATGAGAAATGGGGACAGGGAGAGTCTGGTTTCGGATGAAAGAGGCATGAGGCGGATTTAAGACTACCAGCCTTTTTATTTGGCACGCTGTTTAATTGCACTATCTGGGCTTCTGAGCAGAGCTTCAGGCACCAGCACTCTTTCTTTTACAAATTAAGCTCTGCTTATACATTGTGATCTAGCGAACCATGGGCCACATGTATGTACCTTTTTTAAGGTCACAAACGGCCTGATTCACAGAATCGGGCCATTTCTGACCGTAAAAAAGGCTTTTCTATGTACCAAACCCTATTTGCGATTTAGTAACCTATCACCGAATCGCAAATAGGGTTTGCGATTCGGTGTTAGGAAGGGGCGTTTTTAGGGCCTCCCTTCCTAATACCAAATCGCAGCAGTATGTAAGAATGTTTTGTGACCGAAATGCGGTTGCAAAACATTTGCATGTTACTGCCAACTTCAAGTTGGTGGTAACCCTTCGCAAATAGAAAGGGGTCCCCAAGGGACCCCTTCCCCTTTGTGAATGGAAGTACAAACATTTTTTCCGAGCATGCAGTGGTACCATGGACCACTGCCTGCTCTTAATAAATGGATACAAAACGTTTCAGATTTTTTTTAAACACAACCCGTTTTCCTTAAAGGAAAACGGGCTGCATTAAAAAAAAATGTATTGTTTTTCTAAAAGCAATCACGGACATGGTGGTCTGCTGACCCCAGCAGGCCACCATCCCCGTGATTTCAGCGTTTCCTAATGGGTCGCAAATAGCGACCTTCCTCATTAATATCCATGAGGTAGGTCGATTTGCGACTCCCTAGGATTGGGTAAATGAAACTCATGGAGTTTCATACATTAGGAATAGCGATTACCTAATTATGATTCACAGAAAATCGCAATTAGAAAATCACTATTCCTAATATTGATACATCTGGCTCCATTTGTTGTGGGCTGCATAGAGACTACCTTCAGAGCTCTCCACCTGTTTCACACAAAGAGACAGTTTCGCCATGTGCACTGTTCCGCCGAGTGTGGTCTCTGCGTTGGCCCTAATATCCCAAAAGTCAGTCTAACCATGTGCATGGTTCGCAGAGAGGCTGGCTCCAGAGCGCCCCCTGCCTCACATGCAGGGTCAATCTAGACAGGAGCAGTCTGGTCAGAGAAGTCAGCTCCAGGGATCTCCCTTTCTTGCGCAATTGAGATGTGTGAGATTTTAAAGTGACGCACATTTCTAGCACACGAAATGACAGCCCTCCCAAGTGCTACCCGCGCACTAAGCATGTGCTCCGATCTAGAGAGAGGCTATTTTTTCAGGTATACTCTGGGGCAGATTTACAAGGAACTGACGCATCTGCATAGATGCGTCAGTTTCCTTGTGCCACTGCCAAATGTCCTTATGCCACCATGGATGCGCTGTATTTATGATACAGTGCTCCATGGCGCAAGGATTAACAGATGCATCAGAAATACTGACGCATCTATTGGCACAAAAGTGACGCATCGCTGGAGTTGCTCATGAAATTGACGCAACTCCAGCAATGCGCCACAACAGATAGGTGAGTCCCATTCACAAAGCCCTGCGTCATTCCTTACGCCTGGTCTGAGCAGGCGTAGGAATTTTGATGCAGTGAAGGCATAGAGTGACGCAGTGAAATGATGTAAATTTCACTGCGTCAGTTCTACATGGCTTTTTGCGTGGGAACGCCCACCCTGCATACATTATACCTGGCGCAGGTATAATGTGAGGCAGGGCTTTACAAAGTGACGCATCTCCCTAGATGCGTCACGTTGTAAATTGGCCGCATTGTTTGCGTCACCGTTGCGTCAAAAAAAGTGACACAATAGTGGCGCACGGAGGCGCAAGGGGCTTGTAAATCTGCCCCTCTGTGTCAGAAAAAGGTTCAATTTAGCAATGTGTGCTGTCTGCAGAGTAATTCCACAATTTTGAGGAGCACAATATAATTCTTGCACAAAGAGTCCAGAATTAATCCTAAATAATTCGTAATGCTTGTGTTCCACTTTTGTTCAAGCAAAAGACAGCAAGTACCTCACTTAAAATTAGATGAATGACAGTAGGAAAACTTGTACTATTTCCAAAACACACAAGTTGCCAGATTGTTTTTCATCATCTTTATTCTTGAATTTCTCAAATCTTATAGTAAGACAAAAAGACAAATGCACATTGGGAACAGCCTACGTGTTTCGTCCCTATTCACATGGGACTTCTTCAGGGCAACACTCCAACTTATGGGAAGTCTTGTCTATAATCAACTTGTATAGTTCCAAAAGCCTCTAGTGTACTATTAAAGCCTCCAGTGTCTCTTCTGTAGATCCAATGGTAGGTAAATCCCTCTATAGCACAATCGAATCTGAGACCGATATCCCATTTATTTTTACTCTCTCCTAATGATCCTGTGTTCAGTGATCCTGACATTGGTGATAAGAGACTCCCACGAGGAACAGGGGGCATTACACGCCCTTGTGTTCTAGGATAAGTGCAGAGGGGCGGATAGAAGTTGATGCCTGCCACGAAGATGTTCGTCAAGTGAACGTTTGCATGTCCTTTTCTCTCCTGATCACTGAACACAGGATCATTAGGAGAGAGTAAAAATAAATGGGATATCGGTCTCAGATTTGATTGTGCTATAGAGGGATTTACCTACCATTGGATCTACAGAAGAGACACTGGAGGCTTTAATAGTACATTAGAGGCTTTTGGAACTATACAAGTTGATTATAGACAAGACTTCCCATAAATTGGAGTGTTGCCCTGAAGAAGTCCCATGTGAATAGGGACGAAACGCGTAGGCTGTTCCCAATGTGCATTTGTCTTTTTGTCTTATTATAAGATTTGAGAAATTCAAGAATAAAGATGATGAAAAACAATCTGGCAACTTGTGTGTTATGGAAATAGTACAAGTTTTCCTACTGTCATTTATCTAAGTTTAAGTGAGGTACTTGCTGTCTTTTGCTTGAACGAAAGTGGAACACAAGCATTACGATTTATTTAGGATTAATTCTGGACTCTTTGTGCAAGAATTATATTGTGCTCCTCAAAATTGTGGAATTTCATGTAGAGATTTGGGTTTTTTCGGTTGACCCAAATGAGTGAGCATTTTTTCGAAAAACATTAGGGACAAACGGTGTGCAGGCGAAGTTTCAACCATAACCGGTTTCTTGTTGTACTGCTGTCTGCAGAGTGACAACCCGAGGGGTTCTTTCTGTCTCACACAAAGGGCCAGTCTAGTCGTATGGCTAACTACAGACCTCTCTTTGTCTTGCATCCAGGATTAGTTGAGCCACGTTCACTGATTTGAAATGGGGCTGGCCCCTGAGTCCTCCTACCTCTTTCAAAAAGGGCCAGCCTCGCCAGGTGTGCTTGCCTGCAAAGAGGCATCAATTTAGTCGGGTGGATTGGTTTCTGCTGTCTGCAGCTTCTCACAAAAGGTCAGTCTAGTCCGGCGCCTTTGTTTGGAAAGGGTCTGGCTCTGGTGATCACCTCAGTCTCAAGCAAAGGTCTATCTAACTAAGTGAACTGGTCTGCAGTGGAGCGATCTCCTGAACTCACTCTATCTTTGTGGTGCACAAGTGTGCCAAACTAGTCATGTTTGCTGGTTGTAGCTTACAGTAATGAGTGGCTCGTGCTAGATCAGCATTATGAGAACAGTGCACATGAGTTTTATTCTAAGATGGCGCCTGCATCATGCAGTAATGAGTGCCTCGGTGTAATGTCAGCAGTATATGAGGGCCCTGCACCTATTACCGTATATAATCTAATAGCAGGCAGTAATGAGTGCCTTGGTGTGATGTCAGCAGTATGTGAGGGCCCTGCATGTGTTACCGTATAGAATCTAATAGCATGCAGTAATGAGTGCCCCGGTGTGATGTCAGCAGTATGGGAGGGCCCTGCACGTATTATCATAAAGAATCTAGTAGCATGCTGTTATGAGTGCCTCGGTGCGATGTCAGCGCTCTGCGAGGGCCCTACACATATTACCTTAAATAATCTAGTAGAATGCTGTAATGAGCGCCTCGGTGTGCTGTCAGCACACTGCGAGGGCCCTACACGTATTACCATAAAGAATCTAGTACCACGCTGTAATGAGTGCCTCAGTGCGATGTCAGCAGTATGGGAGGACCCTGCACGTATTACCATAAAGAATCTAGTAGCATGCTGTAATGAGTGCCTCGGTGCGATGTCAGCGCTCTGCGAGGGCCCTACACATATTACCATAAATAATCTAGTAGAATGCTGTAATGAGTGCCTCGGTGTGATGTCAGCAGTAAGAGGGCCCTACACGTATTCCCGTAAAGAATCTAGTAGCATACTGTAATGAGTGCCTCGGTGTGATGTCAGCAGTATGCGAGGACCCTGCGCGCATTACCATAAAGAATCTAGTAGCATGCTGTAATGAGTGCCTCGGTGTGTGGTCAGCATTAATGTGAGGGCCCAACATGTACTACCGTATAGAATCTAGTAGCATGCAGTGGTGAGTGCCTCCGTGTGATGTCAGTACTATGCGAGGGCCCTACCCGTATTACCATAAATAATCTAGTATCACGCTGTAATGAGTGCCTCGGTGCGTTGTCAAAAGAGAACAATTGATGGACAGAATGCAGAACAATGTCATACATTCACCCCAGTACAGAGATCTGGGCCTAAATCCATCGTTTTTTTGCTCACCATGCCATTCCAGTTTGGACCCAGCCATATGCAAATCAGTCTTGATCCTGCGCCCAATGGGAACAGTCCAGGCCGAACTGCCAGCCAGGTCCTCCCTGGACTGGAAACAAGCATCCTAGGACCGGTTTCGGGCTTTCAGCCCTCATCAGCCAGGATAGCTTGACTCCAGTGGCATGGAGAGCACGGGACCCACGTCTGGGCATACCCGTCCCATTCGGGGTGACAAATGCAAAAAGAACAATTGATGGACAGAATGCAGAACAATGTCATATATTCACCCCAGTACAGAGATCTGGGCCTAAGTCCATCGTTTTTTTGCTCACCATGCCATTCCAGTTTGGACCCAGCCATATGCAAATCAGTCTTGACCCTGCGCCCAATGGGAACAGTCCAGCCCGAACTGCCAGGCCAGGTCCTCCCTGGACTGGAAACAAGCATCCTAGGACCGGTTTCGGGCTTTCAGCCCTCATCAGCCAGGATAGCTTGACTTCAGTGGCATGGAGAGCACAGGACCTACGTCTGGGCATACCTGGCGCACTTAGGGCGGGAAAGCAAAAGACACACAATTGATGGACAGAATGCAGAACAAATACAGTGGATGGACCGTCAGTCTGGCAGTCCAGGGACCGCCACAACGTGTTTGGTGGTCCCACAGACTGCCAAACTCATAATTAGGCCCTAAATAATGGCATACACTTATATTTAAAAGACACTGAAGGGGCAGAGGGGGAATTTGCAGAGAGTTGCCAAGAAGAGAAAGGGATGTGCCGTGAATGTATTCATTGTATAAGAAATATAATTTAATTTCAGTTTCTGAAATTTTAAACCCTGGTTCAAGCAAAAGAAACAGTCCTTACAACCTTGTTGTGTAGTAAAGGATTTCCATAAATGGAGTGCAGTGGGTACTTCAAACACCTGTGCTCCAGTGCCACTGCACCTGCTGCACCAATGACAGCAACACCCCTTGTTAGTATGCGTCTTTGTGACTAGGGCTGAGGGCAGGGTCTATTTGCACACATACACGAGTTTTGCCAGGGAATGAGATTACTCAGTGATGGCTTAATAGGGCAGTTGGAGCCCCACCCACCCTTGGAAGCAGTTGGCAGTATTTCCTGGATGCAGTCGGCACATTCCATCCTTTCGACTTTCAGGGGTGTTTTTTTTGTGCTGTTTTTTATAGAGCAAACTCGACCCGAAGGTGTCAGAGCGCTTTACATGAGCACTGGTTACATTACAGCCGGACACATTCACTTTTTTATGCACGGAGAGATTAAGGGCCATATGTAGGTAATTTCTATTTACCGATTCCTAAATACCGAATTTTACCGATTCGGTATTTAAGAATCGGTAAATAGAATGTAGGTAAACATTCGGTAAATTTTACCGATTCGGTAATATTCAGTTATTACCGATTCGGTATTTACCGAATCGGTAATAAGGAATACCTTCCCATTCATTCCTATGGGCCTGGAGGCCCATAGGAATGAATGGGAAGCCATTCACTATTACCGATTCGGTAAATACCGAATCGGTAATAGAGGGAGCATATTCAAGGGTGGCAGGGTGTCAAATTGACACCCTGTTGCACCCTGAATCGTGCATGTGTGCACATGTGGCGCACATACATGCCCTAAGGGCATGTATGTCTGCCACATGGCACTTTTAAAAAAGCACAAAATTGCTTTTTAAAAGGTATTCGGTATTTACCACCAACTTGTAGTTGGTGGTAAATAACGAATCCTTAAACCAAAAATGCACTCACTTGAGTGCTCCCTACATAGGATTTAAGGAATCGGTAATTTACTGATTCCTTAAAATAACGAATCGGTAAATTACCGACTCCTTAAATCCGGCCTCCTACATCGCAAAGGGCTAAATACCGGTCGGTAACAGGAAATTTACCGATTTTCGGCCGTTACCGACCGGTATTAGCCCACCTACATATGGCCCTAAGTGATTTGCCCAGAATTACAGGCTGTTTGAGCCTCCAGACTCGAACCTGGTTCCCCAGCTTGGCCGGCTCTCCCATGCATCCACAAAGTTGTCGCTGATACTAGCATTGAGCCAGACTCCTGTAACTTTCTCTTGTGGGAGTGCTCAGGGAACAGAAAGTCATCTTCTTTCTTGTGCAGTGGTTTGTTCTCACCTGTTAGCATCAGGTTGTAAGCAGTCCATTTCACCCCCACAAAATCAGTGTTGGAATTGGAAATATCCTATGCATTATTTATCACAAACTTTAACCCAAAGAAATTGACAACTTGCCCAAAAAATTGTAGTAAAACTGTTCTGTCTTCATTAATTGGTCACAAATAGACGCTATGGTAATCTAGGTCAGGTTGTCAGATCTATGCTGAACGGTATTTCATTGATAAGACAACTCAGGTGGTTGATGCATTTGCTGGAGAGATTTATGTTTACCTCCTTGTATCAGTCATTACATTTGTTAGGCAGTTTATGTGCCTGGTGCAGAGAATTACGTGTAATGTGCGGTCACAGATTTCTAGTGCATGTAAAACAGCTCTGTGGATTAATGCTCCTGCTGCAGAGATTCTTATTTAACCTACAGGTGAAGAGTTCAAATAATTTAAAATAACTTCGTAAGTTGTGCTTCTCTGAAAACATCTGCATGTCCACCCGCAAGGCATGAAGTTGAATGCTTGTAGGTCTATAAACAATGTTATGTTTAAGGTTGATGAAATGTGATAGGTTGAGTAGTAATAAATAATTA
Source organism: Calotriton arnoldi (assembly GCA_963921515.1). NCBI lineage: Eukaryota > Metazoa > Chordata > Amphibia > Caudata > Salamandridae > Calotriton > Calotriton arnoldi. The sequence continues at coordinate 437,450 of CAWUFW010010057.1, read as the reverse complement.
TCAACTGTTGAAATCATTCCCTTCGATGTGTGCTATGTAAATTGTTATTTGTGTTTTTCTTTTTTTTTTTACCCTACACACATACCTGCAAAGCAAAGCAATATCTATACCAAGCTGAGCGAAAACATGTTTAACTCTCACTATATTTCTTGGAAAATTGTGAAGTGGCACCAAAGTGTACCTTAATTTGTTGCTCAAACTACAGGTAAGGCTTCAGATGTACTGCTCTGTTTGACCTCCAACACATCCCAGCAGTTCACACAACCCTGTGAAAAAGAATTTAAGGGCCAGAAGTACAAGGCCCTTTTCCATTGTAAAGCCTGCGTTTCACATAATCGCAGGTTTTGTGAACTCAAAATGCCTTATTGTTATGTACTAAACCCATTTTACAATTCAATAAAAGGTCACCAAATTGTAAAATGGGTTTAAAAATGCATAACGAATAGCTCTTTGGAAGGGCACGTGTATGGATTTCCTGCCAAATACTGATTCGAAATGCAATGAATCAATGTTTTGCAACCATACTCGGGTTGCAACACATCGAAAAGTTACCGACTCCTGAGGTGGGGTGGTAACCTATCACAAAAAAATGTTTGTTGGGGAGTAGGCAGTGGTCCTCCATTGCTTACTCTCACACTAAGGGGCATATTCACAAGGACTCATCGCCGATTTATCGCCATCTTAACGCAACAAAAGTGGAGATAGATTTAACGCCCCATTCACAAGCGTGTGCAAACTGCAGACATCGCCAGTATTCCCGCGATAACTTACCCCAAATTTATCTCCACGGCTGACGCCACCAACTAACCCTAATGAGATGCAGAGTAGGCGTTCCCGTGCAAAAACACACGAAAACACCACTACACCACTTTCACAACGAACTGCCAGAACTGCGATGCGAGTCAAAACCACGCAATAAGCCGCGGTAGCAGCAGGTATTTAACACCTGCCTCTTGCTGGTGTAAAGCAGGACGACTACCTGCAGCAGGCAACGGGGGCCCGCACACAGCCACACCCGAAGAACAACCCACGCCATGGAGCTACTCATCATGCAGCTCGGAGCCCCCCAGGACCGCCACCACCCCCAGGACCCGGACCCGCACCCCCCCCCGGACCACCACAGAGGCAGTGCAGAGTAAGACAGCGGACCTACCGAAAACGCACCAGTCTCAAAGACCTAACGCCCGAGGAAGTTATTGCCCACTACAGGCTCAAAAGGACAACCATCCTCCGCATCATGACCCACATCGCCCACAGGTTGACGGTCCCAACACAGCGGACCACCAACATCCCTCCGCAGACAAAGCTGCTGGCTGTGCTGCACCTGTTGGCCTCTGGTACCTTCCAACCAACAACTGCCAGAGTCGGAGGAGTCTCACAGCCAGCCCTATCAAAGTTCATCACACCTGTCCTGGATGCCATCATCAGCTTCATACCCCAGTACCTTCACTTCCCCCACACTGCGCAGGAACAGCTGGAGACCAAGCAAGGCTTCTACGCTATTGCTAGTTTCCCACACGTGTTGGGGGCCATTGACTACACACATGTCCCACTTGTGCCCCCTGCGGATACTGCACACCACTACCGCAACAGAAAGCACACGCATTCCATCAATGTGCAGGCAATAGTGGACCACCGGGGAATGTTCACCAATGTCGTCGCAAACTACCCAGGCAGTGTGCATGATTCCTACATCTTCCGACAGACCATCATCAACCAGCGCTTCCAAGATGGCACATATGGAACTGGACTGCTCGTTGGTAAGTACCAAATCTACACACCACACACCTCAAAGCCACCATCACACAACGCACAACTGTGGGAATGCACACATGACCAAACCACATACAACATGTCAATCAACATGCCCACCTACCAGACACGACAACACAACTCCATTGGGATCCTGGGCATCCCATGTACACAATCCAGCTATATCATGGCACCACAGCCACACAACAGCTGAACGTGTGGAGATGCGGAAAACAGGCATGTGCGAAGGATGTAAGTGACCCATGAATGGGAATGTACAGAACGACAAGTGAGGCGTGAATGTGCTGGACAGACCCGGGTATGCAAACCACAGATATGTCCATGCAGACATCAACTGCTGGTGTCTGGAGAGTAGTGAACAGTGGATGCAACCATGTCACCCCAGTCCGTGGGTCAGATCGCGGAAATGTCGCTCGCTGCGTTCCCCCCTGTGTGCGTGAGCGTAGTGGGTTGGCCCGGATTACGCCAGGCTTTCGCAGGGGTGTGGACAAAAACCCCGCGGCACATAGCGTGGTGCTCTCCCAGAAAGGACAACGTCACTGCCAGGGTGGCGCCTCTCAGTCCGCCACGAGGCCGACGCCATGAGCAGCGGGGCCTGCGAGCCTGTGCGCCTGCTGCACCCCAGGACGCTGATACCCAGACCAGGCCTGCCCGCCCCAGCGCTCCAAGGACGCACTGCTCACCTGCCGACACCGTTGTGTTACAAAGAGGGCCCACCACGTGCCGGTGCTTGCTCCAAGACCCATGCCCGCGACCTTGGCAGCCTCCTCAGGCCATCGCTGTCCACCGTGACACAGGCCCCCAGGAGTCCTCATTCGTTGACATACTCCACCACTGCAGCTGGGCTACACTGCAGTCCAGTATGTCCCACATCTTGAACTGAGTCATCATTAATCAATGGCAGAGTCCATGCCAGTGTACGCAGGGTGAGGAGTGAGAGGAAGATGCGTCTCAGTCCGGTGGAAACACGGATCACCGTTACGGAGGAGGTCAACCAGTAGCAAAGACTGACCTGGTGCCACTAACCCTGTGCGCCGTGAGTGACCGTCAGCCTCCGGCCGAACATTGTTGGTGTCTGAGCCTGTGGCCTGGGGGTTGTCATCAGCAACGGGCAGGTACGGACTTGGTGTTTGGCATGAGTCTGTGGCATTCATATCCGCCATGTTGCCAGACACAGCTGGCATGTGCCCTCTGCATCATGCCCTGGGGTCCACCTCCCATTCTCCCCCGAGACACTCCGCGGAAACCACCTCTGATACATACGAGACCCTGCTCTGCCCTCATGACCCTACCCCAGTCTCCCGCAAGTCAGCATCCCGTGGCGGTAGGCCCGTGACGGCCGCTGCGCATCCGGGGCCACTAACTCTGTGCGACTCAAGTCATGCTCCCTTGTTGTTCGGACATTGCATTTCTGAGTGCCTGATGACTGTTGGAGTTGTTGCCAGCACCAGCTACTCCCTGAGGGCTGGCTTACACTCACCCCACACACAGCCAGCACATGCATCACTGGACCAGTGGGCCTGACATCACATCATGCCGAACCAAGTATTGACTCTTTTCTCTCTGCACTGTCACAGGTGATCAAGGATATGCACTCTGCCCTTGGATGATGACACCCCTCCGAGACCCGAACACACCCGCCCAGAGGCAGTACAATGCGGCCCACATACGCACCAGGGGCATCGTTGAACGCACATTTGGCGTGTTGAAGTCACGTTTCAGGTGCCTGGACGGCACAGGTGGAAAGCTCCTGTACATCCCAGACATTGTGTGCAAGATGATCGTTGCATGTTGTGTGTTGCACAACATCTGTGTACGCACCAATGCCCCATGGATCCAAGTACCAGAAGTACCGGACGATGATGAGGATGATGGGGCAGGTGGCCCACATCCCACTGCAGCTGCGGCAGGAATGGCCCGTAGGAACACCATCATTGCCAATTTCTTCTCATGAGCACGTCACATTGTGGCCGTCCCTGGCAATCATGGGACAGTACAAAATGTCCACAAGCACAGCATGTCTGAATAAAAATTATTTGCAGGTTTCAGGTTGTACTTGTACATTGTCATGTCACAGTTTCCTGCTGTGCCAGGTGTGATTGCCATGTTGTGCACATATGCGGCACCAGTTGTGTCCTGTGTTCTGTTGTGGAGGTGTTGCTGTTTGTACCAGGATGTTGTCAATGTCGAGGTGCACTTATCATTATGTGCGTATGCTGCACGGTGGGTGAGTCGCTCCTGTGGCTCTGATTTGGCTGCCACTTATCCCTTTCATGCGGTGTGCCTTTCAGTTCTGTGCTTCCACAGTGCTAAGATGTTGCAGACTTGGGTAACTTGTGCTCTTTGTCGAGTTGTGGCTCTTGGGCATGGTTTGTCCGCAGATGTGTTGTTGACGTCAGGGGTTGTTTGTGCAGGTGGTTGTGTCCGAGTGTGACCTGCTCCTTTTCGGTTGTGGTCCACACTCAGCCACCTCAGTGTTGTGCCGTGTACATTGTCATGATGATTGGCCTGCAGCCAAGCTACTCGTCATGTGGTGTCTCTTGCATTGTCAGTGTGGCTGACGTATGTGCATGTTTGCTGTGTTTCGCACGTGTGGATGTGTTGGTTGTGTTATTGTTGATGTGTTGGGTGGGTGACCCTCTGGGCACATGGTGTACGTGGGACTACTTGGTGTTTGTGTGTGTGCTGAGGTGTTCCCGTGGGATCAGGGACATGGTCCTGAGTCATTGTGGGTGTGCAGTGTGCTATGCTTGATTGTGCATGTGTGCCATTGTGCCCACCCCCCGTCCCCCCACTCCCTGGTCGGTACGCCCCCTGTTGATGTAGTGTCGGGTCATGTTGGGCAGTGTCCAGAACCCCAACTCCTGTCACCATCTCCCGACTGGTGACTGTGGCCACCATCTTCTCCATGTCATTCAGCTCCTGGTGTTCTGCTGGCCCCCCTCCTCCGAGGTGCGTTGCTGCTTTCGTGTTGACAGCGAGTTTCTGCTTGGTTTTGCCATTCACGTCAGTCCTGCGCCTCTTGTCCTCTTCCATTGTCCTCCTCGGCGCTACGACGGCATTCACATGGTCCGAGAGGGTGTGCCATCTTTGCCTCTTTGTTGCCAATGACACGTTGGAGGTGACGTACAGTTGGTGGTGGTGTTCTATCTCGTCCGTGTCGATAATCGGGTTTTCCTGGGGACTGTACCCCGTCTTCCTCTTCCTCTTCTCATTGCCCTTCCACGAGCCCTGGATTCCTGGGTGTTCCTCTGTGGGGATTGTGGGGTTCAAGTTGTCCTCTGCAGTCGGTCGGGTGTATCCGTGGTACTCCGCAGTTGATTTCCTTTTTAGTGGCATTTTCCGTATGAAGTTCTTGTGCTTTTTCCCGCATTACGCATGGGTATTGCTGGCCTCTCGCTGGTTATCACTGTTTTCTTATCGCGTTTGGGCACTTTGCATCTTTTTACGCGTTGGGGTGTGTGTTTTTATCGCCGTCGCGGTGGTTGTATCGCGGACTTTGGCCGCGGTTTCGGGAGGCTATCGCATGGTACCGCCGTGTTGTGAATTCCACGTTAACACATGGTTATTTTCCCGCTATGGACTGCGATGTGTAAAGTTGCGTTAAAATTTTTTGGGGATGTTTAGCGCATGTTCTTGTGAATATACCCCTAAATTTTCAAAAAAGTAATATATCTTTCTTTTTAACACAGCCCCATTTTCTTTAAGGAAACAGGCGACATTTAAACATATATATATATATTTATTCAAAAAGCAATCAAAGACGCAGTGATCTTCTGACCTCAGGGGCCACCATCCTTGTGGCTGCCCGCAACTGGAGGGAGTCACAAATGGAGACGTATTTTATGAATAAGTAATGAGGTGGGTCTGATTGTGACCCACTCAGAGTGGGAATTTTGCAATCCAACCTATTAGTTTATAGTTAGGTTTGCAACATTTTATTCCATTCGCAAAACGGTGCGCAATTTGCGGCCACTTTTTATGCCAAAGGTATTTTTATACTTCTGGCCCTTAGTGATTTTCCTAGAAGTTAGCCATTTATGCTGGGTTGCTTTAGTAGTAAAATAAAGACACACCAAACTGTTTAGCTCCTCATGTGACGCAAAATGATGTATGCGAGACCTGAATTAATCCCAGTATCAGTATATAGGGCATTAGGTTATAGTCCAGTCTGGAAGATTAACTGAGACCAGTCTGGGGACCGACTCTGTCTTCCGGCTCAAGGATAACTGCCGAATCTTATTACTCTAGCACTGACCATAAAGATTTTTTGGACCCTCTACGCTATGATCAGATGGAAGCGGTTTGTTCCTTTTTAGGCTGCACTGGCTCCGAAGGAACGTTCCCTGCCATGTTATAAGAAGTGCAGTTTTGTGTTGGACACAGCATAAGAGGGCCTCTGCCTGGAAAACAAGCAGTGTTACTTAAAGTGAAACTTGCTTGCTTTATCAAGTACTAATGTTAACTGTGCATGTAGGCGGAGTGTAACACTACTTAAAGGCCACGACCGTGTGTGTAACTGCAAAAGAGCTAGTGCTATTTTAGTTGCCTTACAATATCAACAAAAAAGGCCTCAAGAGCAGTGCTTAATTTGAGCAGGCGGTTTCTGGTGCTTGGCACTGGCTGATTATTCTCAACGCCAGAACTAATGACAGTCCACCACATGGTGGCACTGTCTAATTTTGAGATGAGTACAGCAATAATTTGTATTTATTCAAAATGCATTAAAAATGACAATTCAGACTATTCCACGCCATTCTTATAGTTTTGGGTGGCCTGGAATAGTCTGAATTATCACACTTTTAGGAGTGCAATGGTTAGTAGTTGTGTTGGTACTGTAATTGGCCTTGCTGGCAGAGGCAATAAGAGGTACAGCTTCAGTGGCATCCTAAGAAGTGACCTGGAACTTACTTTTTTTTTTTTTTTTTTTTTACAAATGAACACTGCACACGAGGCACCTGATTCAACAAATTCTCCCCCTAAAACAAACCTTTATGATTAGGGAAGAGAGCAGCTAAATGGCAAAATATAAATTTGTCAGATCTGAAAAAACTTGCACCATAACTGACAGTGGAGCATCCATTGCCTGCCTTTGACTGCTTGTACAGCTTCAAGTGTCCCCACAGATTTATTGGGCTCGAGTGATCCACGACTGGTTGCTCACTTTGCCTTAAACCAGTTGTAAGACCCTTGATATAGTCTAGATGATACCCTTCCCCTCGGAGATTCTGGCCTAGGTCCTACCAGCAACTTCTTAAACACTACTAGTGTGTCCCTCCCAAACCATGTATATGTCAAGCGATAGTGCTACTTAATTTAATAGTATTCAATTGACTTTAAAATGAGTAACATTGACCTTGGGTTGCATCAAACGCTAGCAGCAAGTGCTTAACCCGCTGAGCCATGCTTGTTTACGGATGCTGCCAGCAGCTGGAGGGAGTCGCTGGTGCCATAGATATTACAGAAGCGCCTGATTACATATACTTTTTGTGTCAGCAATAATAAGAACTCTGGGGCGGCAGTAATGGAAAAAGAAATAAATATACTCAGGAAACCTACAAATTGGAGATATTGTCAGTTGCAGCAAGGGGTTGGAATCACTAAGGCTACCACGAGGGGCAGACACTTTCTAGGGTATCTTAACTATTTTTAAAACTCCACCGAAAAATTGACAGCAAGGACAAATGCAAAAGGAAAGCTGTTTTGACTTACTTTATTGGTCCTAAAGAGACTGCTTGCTACAGTAGCTCATATGGTTAAGGCACCTGTTCCAGAGAGCTACTTATAATCAGCAAGTCACAGTGTATTTACAGATAAAATAACGTAGGTAGTTAATGTACTTGCCTAAGGAATGTACATGTAATCAGGTGGTCAGAAGTATGATTTACCATAAAATAGCTTAGAAGGTTAATGTGCCCGCTGCACAGCACTGCCTGCAGCCTGCAAAACTATTGTCCACATGCTAGTGAGATATCTTAGTGGTTTAATGCTTTTATACTGAGATTTTTATGTAACCTTCAGGCCACAAGTTCCAGTCCTGCTAAAGTAGTTCAGTCGTTATATTCCTTCTGCAGAAGGAGCCATTTCAGTGGCTGACAGCATTCCCATATAAGCATTCAAGTGCAAACTTTACAGAATTGCTGGATTGCATATTTATTGTGGTCAACAGTGATAAGAACTTCTGAGGTTGTAGTGATAGAAATGCAAAATAATTTACTCACAGAAAGCTGAACTTAGATGGAGGAAGACTTCAGAAAAGGGATGGATTCAGAAAGTTTTTATGATCAAGCTTGGGGTCTGCCAGTAAATTTGAATATCTTTTAAAACCTCTGCCCCAAAGAAATTCATAACAAAGAAAAATGAGAAAGTAAAACTGTTGTGGCTTACTTATTTGTCAGAAACGGATCACACACTAAGATAGCTGATGGGGTAATACACCTGCCGCACAAATCTATTACTGGTGAGATAGCTCAGGGGGCTAATGCATTCGTTGCAAAGATCTTTGTGTATGCTGTAAGTTACAAGCTCTAACTCTGGTGAAAAGGCTCTGTGGATTTTACACCTGCTGCATTTGTTTCCATATAACATATAAGGTATACCCTTGAATTAATGCTGTTTCTAAGGTAGATACAATTAGTGTCATAAAGTAGTAATTAACACTATCACTTTTTGCTCTTTAGTTGAAGATATGCCAATGAAGGGAAGATACAATTCTGGCTAACCTAAGAAACAGTCTTTGATCACGAAATACGTATAGAAGGCAAAGTGTCATTGCTGCCAAGGGGCACCTCATGCCATGAGGTGTGTTTACACCCTGGACACAGGCACCCCTCTGCCTACCTAAAAGAAAAAACATGTGAACAGCCCCCTTCCAGGTGCGCCTATAAAGGACCACCTCTACTTGGAAACCTCCTGTGTTGATGTCCAAAACAGCCCAACAGACTACAGTGGAAGCAGGGAGGGCAGGAGGGGAGTAAGAACTGAAAGATGGAGTAGGATCATACAACCCATATTGACGGCAAGTAATTGATGCATTACCTGTAGCCGCCGGTGTCAGAGGAGAATAGCGGGGCGGGGGGAAGGGGGGGCTGCCAACAACGAAAGAAGGGGGGAAAGAACTGACCCGCCGCCTGCAGCCCGCTGCATTTCCAGTCTTCTGCTCCTCTTGTGGCTCCACTGCAGGCACAGGCTCCAAGACTCCCCTGAAGCCAATCCTGAAGCTGCTCTTATACATGAGAGCAGCTTCAGGATTGGCCTGAGCGCCGATGGTTTGCGCTCCCAAGAAGACTGGGAGCCTGTGCTTGCTGTCTCCAACCCGGCAACGCAGCTCGGGTTAGAGACAGCTTCAGAGTGCATGATGCTTTGGCCGGCCTGAGACGGCCGGCCAAACCATCATGCACACTAATAACAGTGCATACCACTCCCCGTCGGCACCTTTCATCCCCCTGGCCCCTGGCCCACCCGCAATACCCAGGAAAAAAATGATAATAAACCTGGGTTTATTATCGTGTTATGTTTCATTTTTTTACGCTGCTTGAAGGGGGTGCGACGCTCCTCCGCCATAGTGGAGGAGCCTCCGCTGCGCATTACATCTTCATTACTTCCTCATCCGAGTCCTTACGTCAAGAGGATATACCAAAGGAGGCACAACCGCCATTGATTGCCCACCAAGGCAGCCAGCCACAAAGACAAAGTGTGACCAGATAGCTCCTTGTCACTGGGACACTGCTTTTCCATTCCAGGACCTTGTTTTACATATCATTTGCCTGAGAAATGTTGTTCTAATTTGCTCAATTAAAATTAACCAAGTCTACAATGCCCAGAATGCACTGATATATAAAAGCAAAGTCCAGGCATGGAAAAGTGATGTCCCAGTGACATGGAGTCATCTGCTCGTTCAACCCTGGGGGAGTTTGTTGTGATCTTTTTAATGCTCAGTAAATCTTTATGCAGATTTGCCTCAGCGCTGGAGAATGTAGAGCATAAAAGGTAGCACTCTGGAATCTTCGATCGCAATGTCTGAAAAGGCAGAACACCAGATACTGTTGGTGCCTGAGCGAATGCCTCAAGTAGCAGTGGGACTTCAAGGAATGACTCCTCACTTAAAGGGTCCAGACCAGTGCTTAATTTGAGCCGGCGGTTTCAGGTGCTCAGCACCAGCACTTAATTGTCAACACCAGTGCTTGTGACAGTCTGCCACATGGTGGCGCAGTCTATCTAATTTAGAGATGAGCAGAACAATAGTTGTTTATTCATTCAAAATAGATTGAAAATGACTATTACCTGCCACCCAAGCCATTCTTATAGCTAAGGGGGCTTGAAATAGTCAGAATTGTCACACCTGTAGGAGTGTGATGGCTAGTAGCTGTGTTGGTAAAATCATTGGCAACACTGGAAGGGCAATGTGTGGTGCAAGCTGAAGTGGCCTCCTGACAAGGGCCCTGGTGCTTATTTTTTTTCTCTAAATTAAGCACTGAACGTAGCTTCGGGGGGAGGTGGGAGGGGTTGGGTTGTGACTTAAGTCTCTGCCCCTCCATATTTGGTAGGATCTTGATTTAAATGGATGGCCAGGTAGAGACCCGTTCCAAGACCTGATTTTTTTCACTTCCGGTGCAGAGCACTGCCCACTTAAAAAAAACATTGACTAGCAAATTAAAAGTGACATACTGCTGATGATGGAAAATAGCGTGGCTATGGCTACTGCATGGATGCTGTTTACGTTCCTTTCAGTTGGCTAGACCCTTTCACAAGCCTTGCTTGGAAAGCCAGCCCTCACCCCTGGGATTTACTCCTGCATACATTTCCATTTCCATGGGACACTAGTACATGGGAGTAAGTGGCTATATGACCGCAAAACCAACTTTTGTGAATTCATGCAGTTGTAAATCAGATTTAAGAGTGTAAATGGCTTTTTGAACCAGGGCCAGGTTCTAATCTCTCCTGCTCTGTACTAGTTGCAAATTTCCTTCAAAACTCTTCGACGCACTGTGGCTTTAAGCAAAAAAAAAGGGACAATTATGTTTTTAAAAAATCATGCATGAATAGTACAACAACATAAACCATTTTTTTTAACGTATATTTTAATAAAGGAGCAGTAACAGTGATACATTAATAAAAAGACAGAAAATACTGAAAATCAGCTATTATCAAGGTGTCCTAAGAGGTATATCCTCTGTCTCCTCTTCTCTTTACTTTACATATCCCTCTGACGTCAGAGGTACATTTCATCTGTATTTGGAGGTCAGGACAGCAGATACTGCGGCCAGGAACTTGTCCCAGGCACCCTGGGCCTGAGGGGTGAATTCAGTGGGGAAATGGGCGGCCAGCACAATCTGAATGCAGTGGGAGAGCACCTGTAAGGGAAAGAAAAAAACGGGTTTAAGGGTAACAACACCGCAGATAGCGCCCAGATTTACCATGCAGCATTAAAGAACGGTAGTCAATGTGCAGGGAACTGCACACTGACATGTAACATAGGAAATAATACAAGAATGGAACGGACAGCTATAGTACCGGTCAAGAGCTGCCCTGTAGTAGACAAAACAAGAAAGGAGTGTTGAATGGACCCCAATCCGAGATTTAACAGCTGTTTTACCCATGAGAGCCACAATCTCAGGGTGGTATTGATGTAAAAAATGACTACGGCCCTCATTTATGTTTCATTGGCCAGCCTCTATCCGCTGGGGTGATGGTGGGCCTGCCCCAGCCGTGGCCCACCTTCAATCAGTGCTTTAAATGGGCAGGCACTGTCCGGTACGGAGTACCTGCACTTCTTTCATTTGAAAGGGAGAGTACCTGCACTTTTCTGCACTGCTGAAATATATTCAATGGGCGAGTGCAGGCACTGCTCGGGAGCAAACTCTAGTGAGTACCAGTACTTCTATATTTCCATTTAAAACACTACCTATAATCCACTGGGTGATGGAGGCCTCCTAGCTGCTGGGCGGTGGTTGCCCTGCCTCGGATGCAGCCCACCTCCAACAGCTGGGGGTCTGTGGAGGCCCTGCCCACACTGCAGCCCACCTGCAACCCACAACAGAGGCCCTGCCCCAGTCACAGCCTGCACACAAGTTAAGTTCCATCTCAAGGGTTTGCGTCCCTCCTCCATACTACTTTCTTACAAAAAATATAAACTACGTGTAAATCCAGTGGCAGCTGATACAAATAAAAAGTGGTAGGGCAGGTGGAGGGGGTACGGGGGAGAGCGCTGGGGGGGTTACAATAAATAAATAAAAGACTTACCTGATGCTGCCGGCCGCCTCGCGCCACGGTGCTCCTCTGCTCTCCTGCTCCCAGCAGTCCCTGGGACACATCACAGACTCACCATCCAATCCAGATGCTACTCTCATGCTATTCCTAGCAAGAGAGCAGCATGAGGAGTGAACTGAGCGGGCTGGTTTGATGCTCACTCAGGCACAGGGAGTCTGTGTTGTTTCTCCACCCGGCTGTGGAATACAGCTGGATTGGAGAAATCTAACTGCGCATGTCTGTTTGGCCGGCGCTCTTAGGCCGGCCAAACAGACATGTGCACTTGTAGCAGTGCGTACCACTCGTCCTCCCAGCTTCCCAGTGTCAATCAGGATGTCCCGGCCCCACCTCGCCCTTCAATTGGCATACCGGGCATAGCAAGGAAAAATAACATGATAATAACATGTTTTATTATCATTTTATTTTTCCTTTATTGACTGCTCAGAAAGCAGCGGGTGGCGCTCCTCTGCCTTAACTGCGGAGCTACCGCTGTGTAATTCCCCTGAGAGGAGAGTGATATCAGCCGTGGCCTGTGCAGGTAAGAGCAGTGAGGCAGTAGGGCCGGGGCGAGGGGGATTTCGACAGATGACAACGAGGGAAAATTAAATAAATAATTAATTTTCCCTCTTTGTCGTCTGTCCAAATTCCCCCGCACCCGGCCCTACCGCCCCAACGCTCTTACCTGCACTGGCCGCGGTTCAGTGATATGCTGGAATGTTCGAATTCATGTTTTGAGCCCTAAAACTACTCTCTTGAATGCAAATCCGCAAACAAAGGACTGGCTGAGAGGGGAGAGGAGTTTTATGGTTAAGATGGAAGTGGTGGAGGATGAGTCTAAGGGGGGTAATCAGTTCAAATAAGTGATAAGGAGAGCAAGGTGCTTTAGAGGTATAAGAATGATTAAAACCCTCATCATTCAACGGTCAATAAAACCGCACCATTGATTCGAGTTGCAGTAAAATGGGAGATTTCACCGAAAGTGGTGGTCTGTTGGAAAGTTGGGTTATTTCTCTAGCGGTCAGTGCCTCTGTGTGATATGGGCATGACTCTACTTTACTCCACCCTTCCTTCGCCCACCCTGCCATTCCAAGTCACCAATCTGTGGAAAATCTCTCAGTTCCCTACAGACCAGTACACCTTCGAAGTCAACAAAGACATTCGGGATTGGGAAAAAGTCAGTTGCACCTTAAACATTCATCTACACTCTCTCTCTCTCTCTCTCTCTCTCTCTCTCTCTCGCTCTCCCCCTCTCTCTCTCTCTCCATCAGTCGAATTTCTCTCTATCTTTCTCGCCTTCTCTGATTTCTTTCTCTCCACCCCCTACCTCCATGCCTCTCTCTTGAAGCCTTCTTGTGCCTTCTGCAGTTAATGGCGGGAGTGGGGGGTGACGGCGACACAAGAGCGCCCCCTGCCCTAAACACTGACTTGCAAGGGCTCCAGCCCACTGGGGAAATGCCCACTGGAATAAAAGGCCTGTCCGGCGCTGCTGAGTCTTTCATCCTGTTGAGGTTAATTTAATGACCTCAGAGTATGACTCTGTCCCAGCCCCAGTGGCTTTACAAGTCCTATGCTTTTCATGACTTTCAGGACATAACCCCAAATATCCTAGATTCGATGACTCTAAAAGGTATTTAGGTCTAAGACTGGGCAATCAAGCTGCCTGCCAGTTTTCCGTTTTGCTGATACTATTGCTCAGTGAGGTATTATGACTGCTGCGTAAAGACCTGTGTTCAAATTGTCGGTCACTTGGTCTTATCTCAGTAGAATACGTCACTGATTCAAGGCATCTGCTGAAGAGGCTTAAGTGTTAATTGCAGGAAACAATCTCTAAAAACAGTTTAGTGGGTAAAGACACAATTTACAGACGCCTGAGTTTTAGCCACAGGAGGCAGACCGGCAGAGTGAGGGGTAGGTCGACCAAAAACTGACGGATTACAAAACGACACTACACCTTACAGTGTCTACACCTTCCGACACACGTTGTTACATATTGCTGACCCAATCTGGGTAATGTTGTTGATCTACAGGTACCACTTTTTAGGGTGCTGTATGGGTGGTCACTAAAATGTTTCACTAAACAGACCACCACCAAAAAGTGTAGATAGATCACAAATAGGTCCTGAAGAATTGCCGTCGAACTGACACTAGGCAAGAAACATGTTGGCCTGAATTTTTAGCGCACAACCCTGCAACCTTAGAGCAGGCGTGCGCGCATCTTTGGTTTTAATCAGGATAGTGACCACATTCATTAAAGTTATTTTGGGTGGACCACTAACTCCTGTTTTAATTTCACATATCTCACATTCATACATCTACACTCACTAAGGGCCCTTACATGCACCGCACCCAACGGCTAAGAAAAAAGATCTCCGCCAAGAAGGCCCCATCATGGGTGCCGATCGGGTATTGCAGCGCCGACCCGATAAGGAGCAGACCCAGTGATGAAGCAAGACACCTAACTGGCTGGGTGTGTGAAGGTCTTTTTCTGAAAGGAGAAAATATTTTCTCCGACCTTCAGCAAGCACTCTATACACACATTGACCTGTAGTACACAGTAGGAACAGCATACCTCTTTTTGTTTTAGCATTAAACCCCTAAACATGGTTTGGTAGGTTAACATGCCAGCATCAGTGACCTGTGTCGAACCTGGGGCTTCCATCTCCAACCCCAGTAGGTTAAGAGCCTTTTGCAAGCATGTTTGTGCAACTGACAGGTCACATTTTCAATAGGAATAAGATAATTGAGAAGGTTAATGCACCCAATGCAATGATACGTGTGTAACCTGCAGGTCCCTCGTTTAAATTGACGCAGTGAGATTGAGAACACAACCTTTCCTCAAACTGAAGTCAATGAAATCAGTTCCATTGAGTTGGGAAAAAGGCAGAGCAATTGCCAAACAAGGACTAAAATGAGTGACCCACATACTAGCCACCGATATTTGCAGTGGGTGCTTATCCCACTAAGCTAAAAGTTTTTTTAAAGATTACCAAAAATATTTCCTTCTAATAATTTAATTTGTTGCATATTACAAATTATTTTTCAGCCTACCCAGTGCCATCCTGGTGAATAGTTCTTGACGGAAGTTGCTGTGTTGTTTAAACTTCATGAAATGTCTATGATTTACTAACTTACGTGCTTTTGCTGATCTGTTTTGCATTTTTCAAAACAATAAAATTGAGTATCAAAAAAAAACTTCATGATTACTAAATAGTCCACACGTCCTTTAAATGCCACAAATCTTTCTCCCTACAGAAGGGGGCGGCCAGAATCGAGGGTTTCCTGGGCCAGAAGTGGACATGTACATGGGAACCAGAAAGGGCTCGTTCTTGGTGGGCGAAAACAGGTGAAGGAGTGGCCTTGGGATCTAAAAAGTGGGTGTTTTTGGGCATTAGGGTGTCTTCTTGGCGCTAGAGGAGGAGTCCTGCTGAAGAGTGTCGCCACTGGGCTAGACAACAGGGTGGCCTTGGGAAGCTGTAAGAGTGGGTGTCACTAATGGATCAACGATGGTATGTTCTAAGGAGGCCACAGGCTCTGCAGAAGACAGGCCTTTGGGGACTAGAGAGAGAGTGTCCTATTGGGCCCTGAAAAAAGAATGTACTTGTGGGAGCAGAGGAATGTTTCTTGGTGTAAAATCGAAAAGAGGGCTCATGAATACTTTACGCACTCCTATGGCCGAGGGCTAGCGC
This sequence comes from Calotriton arnoldi, assembly GCA_963921515.1. Taxonomy (NCBI): domain Eukaryota; kingdom Metazoa; phylum Chordata; class Amphibia; order Caudata; family Salamandridae; genus Calotriton; species Calotriton arnoldi. The sequence goes on along the minus strand of CAWUFW010010057.1, from coordinate 421,743 downwards.
TGTGGTATATATGGAGGGAGTGTCCTATAGGGGACCTACTGCACCAACATGGCCTTCTCTAAGGGAAGTTTAACTGTGTTATTGGAGTACATTTACTATTCGAGGAATGGTTCCTGCCTGGGCCAGAGGAGTATTTAACATCACTGGAGACATTTCAGTGAAATCTAAAGGTTTCCAAACAGCCCATTGGCCACAGCGAGCTTGGTGAGCTCAGGGTGTTTCTCCCCAAAAATGCTTTACAAGATTTGGCCCAAACAATGCATTGTCCTGAAGAGGAGCTGCTTAAACGATCCGATACTTCGAGTTGAAATGAGTAACCACGAGCCAATATATTTATGTGCCAATCAGAACACTACATCTCTATCAGCCCCACTAGGTGCCACAAAAAGTCCCACTTCTGCTCCATTGGTGTCATCCAAGCCCACGCTCTCATCCCCATAAGGTTGACTCAGAATTTGACAAAATAGGTTCACCTAAATGATGGTCTTACTCCTCGTTTCCCTCCATGTCAACCATCTTTGACCTAATTATCTTGGCTTCATTCTCAAATTCGCTAAATATCCCTTGAGGGTACAGAGTTGGCATTGGATGGGCAGGGAAACATGCAGACACTGTTACATGGCTTGAAAATTAAGTGCCTAGACCAAAGTTGGAGGACGAGGGGTCAAGAAGGAAATGAGGCAATTAAATGGACACAGTAGATGCAACATGAAGGAAGTCTAAGACCCCCTTGAAACATGCTCCATTGCATGGGTGACCATATGTGTGGCAACTGCTCTTATTAAGGTTGTTTGTCAGAAACACAATCAGAAAAAAAAATCACAAAAATATTGTGTCCTAAACAATGTTTGCAAAAATATCATTTCAATGGGTATAGATTTTTACTTTTAACTCCAATTGGGTAATATTTCTGCAAAATATATTTTGGACGTCATGTTTATGTTAAACAATATTCTTACTACGATATTCTGGTAGCATACCATTATGCAGTGTGTGAGCAATGGCTTGCAACAAACATATTTCAGAGTGTGTGGGGTGACAGGGCAGAATGTTTCCCAAAGAAGAACTACAGCATGCCACGTGAGAAGGCAGCCAGAGCCCCAGAGGTGTGAATGGAAATTTCAGCTAAGTATTGGTGCCCCTATAAAATATCTGCTTTTTAATTTGGAAGATCATTTTTAAAATATGTGAACATGCATATTAACCACGATGAATTATTTGAAAGAGGCATATGCATTATTTTTTGTGTATGGCTTTGATCTTACTTAAACTATTACGGATCATGCAATAGGTTTCTATTTTATTTTTTGGTGCCTTAGGGCCAGATGTATCACAGGGTTTAACCCATTCTGTGTTTATGGGAAAATGCTTTAGTACATATGATATGACCCTTAGTCAGTGATGAATGTGTAAAAAAATAAGTGCCCGGGGCTCTCGTCAGGAGGCAGCTTCCACCCGCTCATTTCTCCTGTTAGCGCCGCCTAAAACAGAACCAACTACTATCTATGAAACCCTACCAGTGGGTAGAGGATGTGGCGAAATGGCCAGAGCTGCCGACTGTGTAGCTGGAGAGCCAGGTTCGAGTCTCTACAACGGCTCAACATCCTGTGATTCTGGGAGAATCACTTAATCTCCCAGTGCCTACCAAAAATGAATGTGTCCTTCACTGGTGCTCAAGCCCAGTGTTGATGATTAAGTGCCGGTGCTGAGCACCAGAAACCACAGTCTCAAATTAAGCACTGCCCTTAGTGTGTTAGCTTGCTACTACCTACTGACTGGTTTACACACTGGCCTGTATGTGGTTTGATCTGATTTGGACTGTAACATAAAGAGTGTGATCAATTTTTAAACATGAAATATTAAATATAACACCATCTTGACCTTTGATCTTTTGCTGAAAAGTGAAGGCACTGCAGAAAGAATACTAGTTCTGTTTCTGTGCTTGCTATAATCTGTGATCTTTTCTCACCTTGAAGTTCCCGGGGTCCACTCTGAGGTTGTAGGCGTGCAGGTCGCTCAGTTTGGAAAGCGCCTGGTCGAGGTTGTCCAGGTTTTTAGCCGCTTCTCCGAGGGCGCCCAGCACCTTGGCACCGTGATTGCGCAGATCAGCAGATCCTGAGCTGGTGTCAAAATGGCGGAAATAAGTCTTGCTCTGGGGAAAGCTTCTGAAAAGCCTGAAATGTAAAGACAATATAGCAGTTATCATTCTTTCTTTCATAGTACACCTACTCTGTTAGTATGTGATCTGATAGCTTAGGGTTGGCTGCACTTTAATATTCTTTGCTGCTTCCTAGTTATATTTCAATATTGTCACACTTAGCTAACATATGGCCAGATTATGAATAGGCCAGGAAAGGCAGCTGAATTCGCAGCAGTAGTATTTGTATTGCAGGCTTGCAGTATTTCTATTTCATATTTGAAAGGCGCGATGTTAATTTGGGAAATAGTGGGTGGAAAGGATTTTTCACCACTCATTGCTATTTGACCTTCCTGGAAATTTTCAGAGTTGTTTGTAAAGGGTACTGTATATTGTTACTACTCTGCACCCAGTGCTTAATTTGTAAATAAATGAGTGGTGGTGCCCAAAGCTTTTCTCAGAAGCACGCGGAAGGCATATTTAATTTCAGCACTTGAATACCAAGGCTGCGTAGTTTTAAATGTACCTCATGTCTCTTAAATCCACTACCAGACACCCAATTCCACTTTATCCCAATTTCGCAGGTTCCCGCTTTCTCCCTCAGTGACATTCTTTCCATCTTTCTCTTCCTCCGCCTTTCCACTTTGTGTGTGCTTTTTTTCCCTTTCTTGCTATGCGTAAATATCTGATGGGAATAATATGTGCCAGTCCCCAAAAATGAGTGCCAGTGGCCCCCCGATGGCGACCACTGGCTCCAATTAAGCACTGTCTGCATAATTACAAGCTGTTTTGGTGACAGCAAAAAAAATGTAACCAAATTACTGCAGGTAAAACAAAATGAGACTAGTGAGTAAAGATGTAGGCAGAATGCTGTGAAAGCGCGAATGCCGCCACGCACCAGGCTGAAGTGGGCTGACCCACTGCCTGATGCTATAGGGGGCAGAAAAAAATGTGATTTACACTGCTGACCAGTGAATGAAGAGGGCTAGCTGAAGCCCCCCACAAGTATATTATATATGGGATAAAGTACCCCAGCTGTACATTATAAGGATGTTGCAAGTGAGTTCCATGCCAGTAGAGGAATGAGGCTGAAGGCTGAGTTTCTTTATAAGTTCATGGAACTTCAAGCTGACTTGCAGTATCCTTTTAATGTACGGCATAGAGAATTGTATTCCTTATATAACATGGTTACACCACCACCTTTACCACAAACTGCACCAATAATTGGTGCCTTTCTATTTCATTTTCAGTTCAGACATGAAGAATATAAGCAGAACCTGCACTGCAAAATTGAACACGCTAAAAAGCAGTTAGTAGTTTTTGTCAAAGGATATTAAGGTCAGTTTCATGTAAATCAAATTTAAAAAATGTTGTGTTGAAACATAGAAAAATTCAAATTTGTTTGTAATAACCTATAGGGAGAAAAAAACATATTGCCATAAATATCTCCTTTGTTCTGAACACATTTTATTTTAGGAAAACTTATCAGAAGTAAAGCCAGTTCCCGTTTTCCTTGTTTAAACGTATGCTTAATGATATCTGGAGTCCATCCTGTACTGTTCCTTGCTACAGGTGCAAATTATATCAGCCAGCGACCAAACACGTTTTGTAGCGGCATAAACACACTTTGAAATAGAACCAGTGCTTTTAAGTGGGATGAAAAAACTGGGGGGTCTCTCAAAGGGGCGTGGCCAATGTAATTAAGGCCGTGGCTTAAAAACATGTAAGCTAAAAATCTGTGCTTAGCATAGTGCGCCGCCCGACTTGTATTTTGCTGTTTCTGTCATTGCATCCAGATATATGATACAACAAGTAACATCATACCTACAACAAGTCAGGACTATTGGCTTTGTCAATGGTTGTTAGTTGCAGAAGATAAATATGCAGCAGCGATGGCTTGTATATAATATTGAAAAAGCTTCCACTTAAAGCCCTGGTGACAGCAGGACATTGTTGCTGCTCCTGAGTTTCAAAAAGAGAAGGGAAATCCAGAGAGAAAATGACTCTCTTTAAAGGATTTCCCTTCACCTACAACGCTCACCTGGCATGACGTCATGCCGTAACGTCTCCACTAGTGAGAAGTGAGCAGTGTGAGCACTGCACATCGATGTGCCTGCTGTCACTGCAGTCCGGGAAAAAACGGACCGCCTGTGCCAGGGCACAAAACAGGGACCTATAGACACCCGTTTCGAGGCCTCCTTTAAAAAACTGCCGGTGCTCAGCACCGGTGAGAGCCGGCCCACTTGAAGCCCTGAATAGAACAGTAAATTGCACGCGCTTCATTTCACTAAACTTCAAACACCCCTTTCCTGTATGAATGCCACCTAGAAAGGCCATTATTTAATAATGACAATAACGGTTTGATTTGCATAACTTTTGAACATTAGGAGAAAGTTATACATCAAATCTAGAATAAAATTGGCCACACAGAAGCCGCTTCATCTTTCATTCTCCTAGTTTTAAAGCCAGAACGCGCATGCGTCACACGCTCGGGCGTTACCTGTCCAGCGCTTCCGCTCCCAGGGCCTCGAGGTCGCCAGAGGCCTTCCCCCACAGGGAGAGGACCGCGGCCTTCTCTGCGTCACTCAGGGTCATATTGGTGGCTTCGGTGGGGGTGGCGCACGGTCTGCACGAGGTGGTCAGTGGAGAGGAGTCGATGCTGCCCCCTTAGCTGGGTCCAGTTATAAAGAGGCGATGGGCTGGGGAGACGTGACCGACCCCCACGGCCGTTGGTCATTCCTGGCACCCACCCAACCTGCTTATCTTATCTCCATGGAACGAGGGCCCTCCCTGTATGACCAAACGAGCAACATTATTTCACCACCTTAATTATCATTGCAGTTTATAGTAATATTGTTCAGGAACAGTTTTATGGACACCATCCTGAGTTTGGTTATTATTTTAATATGTATATATCCTGTCTTTGTGAAGGCAATTAAATTCTAGCATTTATCTTCTGGGAATTCTTGCACACTGGCCACATCAGTCGCTGGGAGAAAGTTTTACATTTTGAGGTCTTTCATAGTTTGAAAACTTTGCTATGATTATTTATAGAAACCACATGGGGCGGGCAGAGTTGGATTTAAGTGGTACTGGAACAGCTTGGTATTCAGAAGGAAATCCCAAATGTAGAGGGAAGTCATCTGTCTCACTCCATCCCACACTTTACTTTGAAGATCCATTGCATATACTGTCCACAATACGTTTAATTTCACTACCATTATTGCAATTGTCTTACAGTTTTAGTACTTGAAATCAATAGGTTCAGTCTAGTGGCTTTTGCACAGCTGACAATTGTGAATCGCCTAGAGCATACCCTTGTGGGTAAGTATTTTCATTTAATTTCCGAAACTTTTCTCTATGCTTCAATATCTAGAGCCTTGTATAAGGTCAAGGGTGTACCTGCTTGAGGGAAACACGTGTCACTGCATACCTTCATGGATCGTGACTTTTCAAGTGGGTATGTCCTTTTCCAGATACATTACTTTTTTTTCTTTGACTATTGGTCATTCTGCCGTGACAATTTTGTCTTTCAAAACCACTCTGCATTGTAAATGCGGAAGTGCATATCTGACAGAACGAAACAAGTGTCATCTGGCTCAACATGATTTTTCCTGCAGTTGGGATAAGGAAAATAAGTATTTGGCACTGTCAAACGTCTTGAAACGTGTTGTTTAGTTAACACACTGGAGTGTGCGCCATGTTCTTCCATTTCCTGCATCTTATTCTGGTTGAGTTTACCTTTGAGCACAGGGCATAAAGCACATGAAGAGAATCCCCTTTCATCTTTGATGTGACCTCTTCCAAGACGTGTATGTGCGGTGACAACTCTAGTCATGAAGCCCACAAGCGTTACACATATTTGCCTCAAAGTCCACCTATTCTTTTCTTTGTTTTTAAATACCAAAGGGCTCAGAAGTGTTCTTCCGATGTCACAAATGACAGAACGCTCACAGAACATTATAACTTTTTGAAAGTACAAATATGATATATATTTTGCACCTAACAACAACAAAAGGTGTATTCTGCAGAACACTAAGGGGCCGATTACGATGTCGGGCTGAAAATCTCTGACCGCGGGTCAGAGGCTTTCCAACAGACATCATCAATTTCAATTCCGACCGTCTAATTACAGTCTAGGCGGTCCAATAGGACGGCGTTTCCGCTGTCGTGATTACGATGTCAGTTTCCGACAGCCTTTCCGTGCTGGCCTTTCTGAAACTGAAAGGCTGTCGGAAAGCGACTTGCCTCTGCGGTCTACGGTTGTGGACCTGGGGGGACACCTATGGTGCCACCCTGTAAATTCCTGCACCGTGTGGCAGGCACCTTGAGGTGCCTGCCACAGGGAGCAGGGATTTACACAAACTCCCATTTCTCTATGGGAGCTTGTCCTACGGCCGGTTTACGGTCGTAGCACAAGCTCCCTCCCATAGAGAAATGGGAGTATGCGACTGAACAGTGTGTGGTTGCATCGTAATCATGCGGTCAGGACTTCAGACCGGAGTTCGGTCGTCCCGATTCTGTGACGGTGTAGGTCAGAGGCATCTCCGACCAACATCGTGATGAGGCCCAAAGTTTTCTATAATGTGAGACGGATAAAAAGAAGTGAGCAATGAGTATCAAATTTAATTTCTCATGATGTACACCATAATGTATTATGCTCTGTCATGTCTTCTGATTTTATTTTATGTTTTTGATTTTACATTATGCCATGATGTTAGGAAGTTCTTATAACTTTCTGGATGTTCTCTCTGTGTTCCAACTTATGGCAGCTCTTTCCTATTGACTACTCATCACATAGACTAATGTATGGTTTAGTGATGGATCCTGGTGGACAGAAATTGCAGTAAAATGATAGATTGCTTAACGATGGATCATATTGGATAGAGATTGGTGGGTCATTTTCGATAGAGATTGGTGGGCGGTATTGGATACAGATTGCAGTAAAATAATAAATTAATGATGGATCATAATCCATTGAGACTCGAGGAGAGTAATGTATTGTTTTGTGATGGATTATATAGGATAGGGACTGTTGGCTCATATTGGATACAGATTGGTGAAAGACCTTAGATAGCAATTGCAGTAAACTAACGTAGTATCCAATGATGGGATGCTTTGGATGAGATTGGACGAGTCCGACGTAATGCTTAGTGATGGATTGTTTTGGATAAAGAGTGCAATAGGCTAACGTATTGCATAGTCATGGATATAGTTTGCAGGAGCCTAATTCAGTGTTTAATGATTGATCATATTGGATAGAGATTGGTGGGTCATTTTGGATACAGACTGGTGGACGAAATTGGATAGAGATTGCAGTAAAGTAATACATTGTTTACTGATGGATCATATTGGCTAGAGAGTCGAAGATAGAAATGAATTGTTTAGTGATGGAGCATATTAGATAGAGATTGTAATAGACCATGGGTACTCACAAACATTTTCCTAGGGGCTGCAAAGTTTGGTCTTTTTTACTGTAACCGAGGGCCGCACTGATTCCAGCGGGGGAGGGGGGATGTAAAGTGGGTGTAGGGGAAGCAAAGCATGTATATCTACTGGCTGAACTCAATTGCGCAATGTGAAACCAGAAAACCTGGGTTGAGTCCCAGCTTCCCCGCTTGACCAAATTGTGTGACCCTGGGCAATTGTTTTATTTCAATTTCCCTCCTTTTTCTTCATTAACCCATATAAAAGGACCTCAAAATGCATGACTTCAGGATGCGTGCTGTACAAAACCATCTTCAAGGCTTGAATGTATTCTCTAATGGCATGGTTGTAAGGGTGTGGGGGTGCGTGGGAAGTTTGAACGTTTCTAAATTCATGTTTGAAAACCATCACTTTAAAAAAATACTCCTGTATACACTAATAAAATTTGATTTACTAAGGTGAAATAGATCTGCAGGTCAATGAAATACACTTTTTGAATTGTGCAAAGACTATCGTTTTCACGCATGTTTTCTGTCTTTAAAAATGAAGGTGTTCCTAAAGTTAAGAGCCTAGTTACTTCCTTTCGTTTAACTGCAATTCACCTTTAAATAAGTGCTTGCTGTATATTTAACATTTTTTTAATGTTAGTGCTAAGTCAAGAAAATAGCAGCCTAGTGCTGCTGTTCAGGGGGCCTTATGTATAGGTCAGGAGGGCCGCATGTGGCCCCCGGGCTTTACTTTGAGTATCACTGGACTAGACTAATGTATAGTTTACTGATGGATTCTATTGGCTAGAGATTGTTGGGTCATATTGGATACAGATTGGTGAAAGACCTTAGATAGAAATTGCAGTAAACTAATGTAGTGATTAATGGTGGGATGCTTTGGATGAGATTGGACGAGTCCGATGTAATGCTTAGTGATGGATTGTTTTGGATACAGAGTGCAGTAGGCTAATGTATTGCTTAGTCATGGATCAAATTAGATATAGTTTGCAGTAGCCTAATGCAGTGTTTAATGATGGATCCTATTGGATAGAGATTGGTAGAGCATATTGGACAGAGGCTGGAGTCGACTAATGTACTATTTAGTGATGGCTCATATCGGATGAAATTGAATGAGAATAATGTATTGCTTAGTGCTGAAGTATATTGGATATTGTTCGGCTGGATCCTGTTATGGACTTGTGTGGTGTCTTATTTGCATGGATTGTGCGCAGAAGTGAACAGGAGAAACGTTTTTTCTGGGTGAATCAAAGTCACTTTTTGGGGCTCACGACGGACAGCTTCAGCAGCCTATTGCACACAGCAGCCTCTCTCTTTGAGCGGTTGAGTGCCAGCCAGGAGCTTAGGGTTCCTGGACACAACACAGTAAACTCTAGTTTTCTTTGGGGATCAAAACTTAGAGATATGAGTGCTCCACAAAGTCAAAGGGATTGTGGAAAGATTTAAATCATGCAGTAGCAAACCTCCACTGTGTCATAGCATACTGCAAGTCTGATGTACTAGGGGTCAAGTTAATGTGACAAAGTAGTCTTGACAGCAGACACGGTTCTTCTGGGTCGCCTGCACATTTCAACAATTTCAGTGATGCAGATGTTGCAGATGTGTTTTGTGGTGTCAAGGTCAGATAAACTGCTGATCTTCAGGATTCCCATGGAGAGACTGTGTCCTTGAGTTAGTTATGCATACAGGTTTCAGTATCTGGGCCATGGTTCTATCTCTCCAAATGAAGGCTGCTCCTCGCCACACTAGGGTAGCAATGTACAAGTTATGCATTCAGAGGAACCTAAGCCCTTGTAGACGAAAACTACTGTTACACAATTGTTTACTATCTGATTTCTGAAGGGAGGTATCATTGGTTAATTCTTATGGAATTGCAGTGTTAACAAGCATTGGCAAAGCCAATAGGTCTCACCTATGTGAGATCTATTGGCTTTACCAATATTTCTTAGCCATGTTGCAACATGGCTGAAAGTAGAGAAATAAAGCTGTATGGCACAGCCCGCATTGACTGCTTCATGGTACCTTTCTTTTTGTTTACCTAGAGACCTATTGGCTTAGGATCTTAGATATGCAGGCATTGGTGAGGTTTTTGCTGGGTGCTTTGCTCAAAATAGCATTGGAGGTTGATCTCTGAATTATTCTAATAAATCTTTCGAGTGTTACTGGCTGGCTATATACAGACTATCGAAAGGGCCGGCCTTAAGTGGTACATACCGGTGGGGTGACGCTTACATTCAGAATGTAAAGCCCTATTCCAGTTAAATAAATAAAGGCATATATTTTCATCTTCCAGGAGATGTCTTTCAGTCACTGCATACTGTGCACAACTCTGTAGGATTCCTTTTGGGGTTCCTGCACGTCTGCATTGATCTAAAAAAACAAAACGATCCGTAAATCTGTATGAGTCCTCCACCCTCCACCCCTTTGTTGAAATGTGAGAGCTCTATTGCATATGCAATGGTGGGTGCCAAGAGCGATGTAGCTTCGGCACTGCAAGGAGGCTAGAAGGAAATGGGTGAATTAAGACTTATTTGTGGACAGCCTTCAAACAAATCCCTGTCTTGCAATGACTCCTTTATGGCGAGGGACACCTTCTGTGGAGACACTGATTTGCTACTTTAAGACAGCTTTCTGTGATATGCTCTGTCATCATGCTGTAAACTCAGCAGCTCAACTGCAGTTTGCATAGATGTACTCATGGCCACACTGGCACATAAACTGATCTGTGATTTGTGAAAAGGCCAAATGGGCTTGAGTGAGTCAGTCATATGTAATGAGTCTGACATTGGACACCTATCAGCCTTTCAGAGGGACCAGCCCAGTTGATAAACTTACTAGTTTGCCATTTGCCACCATCACTTTGAATGTAACGGATATAATTATATCTGTATTTTCTGCTCTCGCGGACACTAAATGGGGAAGAACTAATTAAAAAAAAATAATGCAATCTTGGCATGCAGTCCAATATGAATGCACAATTTAAATTAACAATGACAAAAAATGTTTTCAAAACAAGCAATGAAGGGAACATAGCATGAACACAAACTGTCAAATTTACTATGCTTCTGTGGCAAAATGAAACCATAAATAGTTGTACAATGTATCAAAAAATCAAAGGCTTTCCGACGAACATGGAGATACCTTAGCAACAAGAGGAGGAGGGTAGGTTTCAGTAACAAAAAAAAGAAGCGCCCTCAGAAGACCCCACCTGACATTTGACCTCGGTCTTTGAATGTCCAGTAAATGCAATGACATAACCAGATTTACAGGCCTGTTTATTACAGAAAACAAGTTTTTGGAAGAATACTGTAAACACGGCTTTCGCATGGGGAGGTACAAACTTCAAGCTGGACAGCCTAAAGCAAATACAGCCAGCAAATAGGAAGCAAGAAAATGTGAGTCACAAATCACAAAGCCAATGGCAAGCGACGGGCAGAATGCATTCCCAGGTCAACTTTCTGAAACTCCACAAGTTGTCTTTCGCATACCACACAGCTGCGCTGTCTGGTAGACTGCGACCTAAAAATGAGCTATGAACATATTGTTGGTCCTGTTGAAGAACCCAGAAATATCTCACTAGGGTTGAAATGCCAACTGTGTGATTCTCATCCATTGAGTTTCCGTACACTATGACATATTTTGATTATAAATGTTTGGTCTTTTGAAACTTTACAATTCATTTGTCAGTCTTTGAGCCCACACTTTTTTTTAATGGTAATTTTTTAATAAGACTGTAAATAACTTGGCACAAAACTTTATGCAATGGGCACTTCACTGTCTGCACAAACAATATTCCACCATATTTCATGTATTAAACATCTTTTAAAATACATCAAACAGCACTAACAATAGTCATTGGCTGATAAAGACCTGTTTACATACTCTGTTACATGCTTGGTCCTCATCTTTCTGATTTAGTTTATTTGCGATGCTTCTCAACAAAACAGTTGGTTCTAGTTGTATGTCAGTTCAAAAAATATTTTACAATCTTTCCAAAGAAACCATTGTTCTATCAATAAAAGTGCCTTGAGTTTCCCGTACTAGGAAAACAGCATTTCTCTACATTTTTTTAATTCCACACAGGCAGATTGACATCTTGTCTTTTAAGTAGGCTGGGACAGAGTTCGCGGAGTGACCAAAAAACTGTGGCACGCTATGCGAAGTTCTGCAAGCGGCGGAGTGCGTTAGGTTGCACCGTTCACGCTGATTTTTAGTGCTGGGTGTTTGTCCCACACTGGAAAATCAGCGCAAACGGCACCAAAAATCAGCGCGAACGGCACCATGCTAATGGGCGCTGCTTCTTTTCTACCTGCTTGAGTAGAAGTTCTACTCAAGCTGCAGCTTCCTCAAGTCGAACGGAAGGTTTCTCAATGCGAGCGGTAACGGCCATCCGCGACCGCCCGCGTTGAGAAATTTCGCTGGGGGGTGGTCTGGGGTAAGATTTTCCTCGCTCACCAACGTTGGCGACTGCAAGTGAGGAAAAAACTACACTCAACAGAGCGGAGGTTTTTGGAACTCCACGCACTACGCGGAGCTCGGAGTGGGAAAATAACTGCAAACTTCACGAGCGGAATTTCACGCCCTGGCAAGGGCAGCAGGTTGCAAGCAAGGGCAGCAGGTTGAGTCTTGTCCCTGGCCATAATCTTATTCACAGAATGAGGAAACCAATAGAGGTACACCACCTGCTGCTGCAGAGTGGTCAAAATGAGTAAGAAGAAGTAGCTCCACAGCCTTCAGAGGTATATTGGATACCTTTATTTATTTTGGGGGGATTTTATATAGTGCGAACTAGACCGAAAGGTATCAGAGCGCTTTACATGAGCACCAGTTGCGTGACAGATGGACACATTCATTTTTTGTTAGGTGTGGGGAGATTAAGTGATTTGCCCAGAATCACAGGATGTTGAGCGTCCCTGCAAAGACTCAAACCCAGTTCCTCTGCTTCGAGGATGACCGCCCTAGCTGTTAGGCCACATCCTCTCCCCATCCAGTTCCCCACCTTCCTGCAGCTGTTGCAATAACACATAGATATTAAGGATCAAAACTTAATGGCCTCTAAGGGGTACCAAGACGAACGGTCCAAGAGAAATGACATTACAAGGGATTGCAACCTTCATTTTGACTTTCCAGGAGTGGGAGGGGAGGGTGGTGACAACCAGGGTGGGAATGGATGGGTTCTTCTGCATTATTCAATATGTATAACCCAGCGTGTCCTCTCTTAGCAATAAGGTCGCCTCTGCTTTAGCCCAATATAACATTGAGTGAACCCAGGCTGTGAGCGAAGGGGGGTCAATTGACTTCCATCGGCGGGTGGACCAATCGCTTGGCCACCGCCAACCCCAAGTCAAGAAAACGAGAGGTGGCCTTGTATTTTCTATCTCTAGGAAATATACCCGTGATACAAGCCCCCCATGTATTCGGTAGAGCTCTATCCATGCTGGTGGTTAATAAACGAATCACTCTGAGCCAATAGATCTGCAGTCTGGGGCATGACCATATCATATGCAATAGATCAGCGTCCACCAATTGGCAACGCGGGCAACAAGCATCTGTCTGATTGAAAAACTGGTTAATTTGGTCTGGGGATAGGTAGGCCCTATGTACTATGTAGAATTGAATTAGCCTAAATCTTGCATTCCTAGGGATCTGTCTGGGACTTTCCAGCAAAGCTCCCCATTCCCTGGGTGTGAATGGTTGTACAAAATCCGTTTCCCACTTAATACACAGGTGTGTTAAATCAGTACAGGTGTATTCTCTAATGGACTCTGCAAACCATTTGATGAGGTGTCTCCCCAAGCCCAGTACGTGGATATATTATAGCAGTAGGTGCGTCTGGAGCTCTTGCGAGATATCCCCCAGTGGCATCTCATCATGGCTATCCAGGAGGCGTGCTTTAGGAACTGTCCCGGCGGAACGCCTTCCCCGTCCACCAGAGATTGGAACGGCCTTAATGTGCCCTCTAAATACAAGTCCCCCAGGGTGTGCACCTCAGCCTCAAGCCAAACTGCCATTTCAGCGGTACTGACTATGCCTCTATCTCTCGGCATTCCCAGGAATGGTATTGTGGACGCATATGGTGCCACATGCCTGGTGAGATATAAGGCTCTACGAAAACATTTATGGGCTCTCTGTACCAGAAAGGGTAAAGCCATATGTAGTTTAGCGCACGGATGAAAAATGTAGAGAAGCTTATCTAACGTACACGGCGGGCCGCCGTATCTTTGAGATTGAGCTCACCCAGCTACCTCGCCACCCACTGTATCTGAGACGCCAAATAATAATGTTCCAGATTCGGTAAAGCTAATCTGCCCTGTGTCACAGGCAGATATAACTTAGCAAGTGCAACCCTACAGCGAGTATTACACCATATAAAGTCCCTCATTAAACTTTCCAATGGACGGAAAAATTAAGCCGGTAGAAATAATGGAAGATTTGCGAAGTAATACAATAATCTGGGCAACACCACCATTTTAATGATTGCCACCCTACCCGCGACAGAAAGGTTAAGTGTTTTCCAGAAACCCATCTGTTGGCGCAGCGCAGTAATTGCTCTGGATAGATTGCCTTCAAGTAGATCCCGGTCCGTATGATAGATACGGACACCCAAATACCCGAATACCGCCGGCTGCCAGGCCACTATTGCTCCATTCACCATCCACTGAGGATCCTCAGCCCCAGGAGTAAAGGGATAATAAACATGATTTTCCCCAGTTCACCTTCAGCCCCGAAACTTTAGCAAACAGCTGCAGCGTGTTGGGTACCATTGGAGGAATTGTCGATATGTTCTTAAGGAAGAGTAAAATATCGTCCGTGTATAATGACACGCATGAGTCTCTACCCCCAATCGTATCCCCCATTGATCCGCCAGTTGACGAAGAGCTATGGCCAGAGGTTCTATAGCCAGAGAGAAAATTAGCGGAGAGAGGGGACACCCCTGTCTGGTTCCCCTACCTATCGACAAATGTTTAGAGAACAAGGATCCTGAGCGAACCCGAATGTTGGGGGTGTCATACAGCAGCTTCACTAGATTTAGGAAGTAGGGCCCAAACCAGAATCTACCCAACACCGCAAACAGATACTGCCACTCCACTGTATCAAAGGCCTTTTCCAGGTCTAAGACCAGGCAGCCTGCTGCAGGCCAGTCCGCCACAGCCTCGCACATCACCCGAAATATCCTATGGATATTTAAGGAGGTGTTGCGAGCCGGGACAAAACCATTCTGATCCTGATGGACCAGTTGTGGGGTGACCAGTGCCAGTCGGCTTGTGAGAACCCCCGCCAGTATCTTGTAGTCTCCGTTTAACAGCGCCAAAGGTCGATAGGCGCTCGTGCTCATAGGATCCCGCTCTGGCTTAGGAAGGGTAACCAAAGTGGCTTCTGTCATCAGGGCCGGAAGAGCAACCCCCTCCAGTGCCTCTTTAAAGACTCCCAAAAGTGGTGGACCCAGCTGATCCGCATAAGTCTTATAAAACTCATGAGGGAGACCATGCGGTCCTGGGGCCTTGCCATTGGGCAATGCACTCATCATTCCTTTACTTTCCTCCAACGTAAGAGGTGCATCTAGTTCCCGGCGCTGTTCTGGTGTGAGCGTGGGAAAAGTAATACCATCCAGAAAGGAGTGAATGTCCCCATCAGAAGTAGTCTGGGTGGGTCTATACAACTGTGCAAAGTGCGAAGTCAGTTACCTATGAATCTCATGTTGTGTATATTTAAGCACGCCATCCATGGATCGGAGTGCGGTGCTGAGACTCGGGGCCTGATCCCGCTTGATTAACCAGGCTAATAAAGCACTAGTGCGATCCCTCTGTGCGTGAGCCCCTTACTGAGTGCACCGCGTAATTTAGACATCTCAGGCGTTCCAATAGTTCAGTGTGTTTTTTACGGGCCGCCGAAAGTGGAGCCCGATCCGGAGCGGATCCCACTGTTTCGGATTCAATCCTTAAAAGACCCCGTTCCACTTCAAGCAACTCTGATTCCACCTGCCTTCTCATGCTACAGCCCAGCCCCAGACACTTCCCTCATAGTGTGACCTTCATGGCAGCCCACTCCAACATGCTCGATGAGACCATTCCCGTATTGTGTGCAAAGTACTCACTGAGGGCTTCCCCCACCCCATCCCTGAATAGTGGATCCTCTAGCATCGACGGCTGTAGCTGCCACATAGGAATGGCAGGAGGACCAGTTTCCCATGCCAATGACACATAGTGTGGGTTGTGGTCCGAATGGGTGCGACCCCGATATTCCGAACCCGCAACTTATGGGAGTAGGGAGGGAGAACCAAGGAATCTGTCTAATTGTGCGTGTAGATTATGTGGCACCGAGTAAAAGGAATACACCCGCACTTTACTTTCGGTGCCTCCAAATGTCTACTATCTCCCATCCCCGAGCCCATCCACTCAAGGCAGCTGAATTGACTGTGGCTGCTGTATGTGTAAGGGGGGGAAATGATCTATCCAACCCAACATCCAAAACACTATTGAAATCCCCTCCAATCAGCCACGGAGTTTCACACCATTTAGCAAGAATCAGGGAGAGTGATCCAAGGAATGGGTTTAAGTCCGTGTTAGGGGCATAAACATTACCGATCAACACATAGCGTCCTTTGAAACCTACCCCGTAGAAATACATATCTGCCCTCTTTGTCAAGCACTACTTCCTCCACCGTGAAAGGTGTGCCTGGGCGAACCCATATCAGTGCCCCACGTGCAAATAGTGAATAATTGGTAGCATACACCTTACCCCTCCATTTCCTTTGTAACTTAGCTGCTTCCGCACCATCTAGATGCATCTCTTGCAGTAGGGCTATGCGCACCTGATGTCTTTTAAGATAAGAATAGACCGCATATCTGCGAGATGGTGTTCGGAGACCCCTCACATTCCATGTAAGTATCGTGTAATCAGTCATGTCACTGCATCATATAGCAACCACTCGTGACCCCGCCCCCTTCTGACATCAGTGTGGTATAACAGATAGCTGTGTCGTCGCCCACTCATCCCTAGCAAGACTGTGAGGATAGGAAAAAAGGAGAAAGCGCCAACATGGCGGTAAGTAAACCATATCAGAGCGGCTCCCATAAACTAGAGATGCTGCCCAAACCTAACTAGGATACAGACTATCCGTAAAACCAACTGGTACCCTGTAATAGGGATGAACGTAGGGGGTGAACGGCCTCACAGAGCACTCCATAGCGTAATCCCCATGTGTCACACATGTAATCGTGAGAGAGTACAGATAACCAAAAAGATCTGAATAGCCATACAATAAAATACATGCAAAGTCATTAATGCAGACCCCCCAGCCCTACACCCAGTGAGGCAAGGGCAGCAGTACCGCTCATCCCAGGGCTGCGAAATTGTCAATATTTTGTAGTGGAAACACCTGAGTCCCAGCCCTTATATGATACCATCAGAAGTCTGAGGTGTGACATCTGGCATTCGCAGCGATACCACATCCGAGAGTTCAACTGCTGACGATCCCTCACTCTCCGACGAGTGGGGCAGCATTCCCTCCACACTGACCACCTCCGCAAGCTCCGCCAGTCGCTCCGCCTCCCGAACCGCTGCCTGTCTCTCTTGCCGGATCTGGTCCTGTCCAGGAACTGCCAATGAGCCAAGATACCGCCTCTTGGATCTTCGCCGACGAGCTTTCAAGTTGTTCGCCTCCCTCCGCCAGGTGTCCGCTGTGCCAGTTGGTCTGGACCCCGTGAACTGGCCCGTGGTTTCCAACCAGTCCCAGGTATCCTGTGATGTCTCAAAGAAGCGTACCTTCCCATCTGAAACCACTCCGAGGTTTGCTGGAGAAAGCAGGGAGTATGCCACATTTAACTGACAAAGTTTCTGCTTGACCGGGAGGAAAGACCCACGCTGGCGCTGGACCCTAAGAGTGTAACCCAGAAAGAAGAGGATCCTAGCATTGTTAAATTGAACTTTCGCTAACTTCCTGGTTTCACGCAGAATCAAGTCTCTGTCTTTAAAATGTAATAACTTGAAGATAAGCGGGCGCGCCCCAGAGCCCTGCAGTGGTTTTCTACCCGGGATGCGGTGTGCCCTCTCTATGGAGAAGAAGAGAGAGAAGGAGGAGGAGGAGGAGGGAAGAGTATCTTTGAGCCATTGTTCCAGGAAAACCACGGCGTCCTGGCCCTCCGCCCCCTGCGGCAGCCCAATCATGCGTATATTATTCTGCCTAGAGCAGCCTTCGGCATCCTCCACCCTGTCCTCGAGATATCGGATACGGGCTCCGTGCGCATTCTGTTGCTTTTCCAGGAAATCAGCAGCCGGTTTTAACTCAGAGACCTCCTGCTCCACTGCCGTGACTAGATCCCCTAACTTCCGATGGTCTGCATGCAATAATGTACGGTCCAGCGCTACCTTGTCTATCTTAGACTCTATCGATTCCCTAGTGCGTTCTATGGCATGTAAGATAGCATCCAGCCAGTCATTTGGAAGGTTCTGTTGAGCAGGTGGCTGCGTAGTGTCCAAATCCAATGAGCTCGCAACCTGGAAGGAGGCCTTCGACCCGGTGCCCTTGGTGCGACCCATGAGGTCAGTCTGTGTTCCAACACTCCACTCCCCGAGGCAGACTCCGCATACAGAGCGTAGCTCTCTTGCACAGTGTCCTCCCCCATATTCACTCCCCCAGCCGCCCGCAGCATCGCTGACCTGTCTCCTCACTGAATGCTTGAGTGTTTTCCTGTGGCTGCAACAGTTGTAGACCTTGGGGCCGGGATTCACCGACTTTTACGGTGCAAAACTGCTCATCACGACTCCCACACGGCGTCACCACGCGACCCATGGTAAGGGCACTCCAAGTAGGGTCCGATTTCAGCCACCACTGCTGTGCCTCCAACCCCTCAGTTAAATTCCAGGCGGGGGGAGCAATAGACACCACAATACAAGCTGTGCACCACTCCGTTATTCCCCTGTGGCCCAGGATACAACACGTCTTATATTCAGGTGGGACAACCTCACCACCTCCTCTCCTGAGTGCCTCCAGGCTGCCTCACACTCCAGCATATGGCGCCGACTCTGTCCCTGCCACCCACGCACCAGGAACTTCTCTCGGGTAATTCCCAACCTCCGCCTTGTCACCAAAGGTCATGCCTGCCACTGTGATCAGCTCCGTTGCCGCAGGCCAGCTCACTGCAACCTCACTGAACCAGCCCAGCGGGATCCCTCGTCAGCCAGGGACCGCACCGAGCCACCTAGCATTCCTCCGTGGTGCGTCTGGTGCACCGCAATGGGCTCCACGGCCTCCACTATCGATCCAGCCCTCTGCCCCACATTCAGAGCCAGCCCGGGGTCCACCTCATACTTCCGAGCTGGGCAGAAGTCCCGCAGCCACCGCTTGTCAGGTAACCTTTACGGCGCCGGCAATCCACATCTGTGCTGAAATCCAGGCCGGCCAGCTGGCCCCTTATCCTCCGGCACCCTTCAGGCCACACCGAGTGACGCCACCCACGCCTTCCAGACACAGGGTGGGCTGCTCTCAGGACGACCCCCCGAGCCGCGTCGACCAGCCGGTGGGTGCGACAGTTGCAGGTGCCGCTGTCTTCCGGCTCCAGGTCCCCAGCGGCCACGAGCCTCTTTCATGCGATGCGACTGACTCCCCTCAGGCCTCACACATGCGGTTGGGAGCCAGAGGTGGCCGCAAGCCCCAGGTCTCCTCCTTCCTCCGATGTTTTCCTGCAGGCCAGCACCGGGGGGGTCTGCACAGCAGCTGGCTTCAGCTGTGACCCACAGATGTCGTGTCTATTCCAGATAAAATCGACGGATAACGGGGATTAGGAGCGGCGCAAGCTCAAATCGCGTCCGCCATGTTGCCCGTGTAAGCCATGCCCCCAAACATGTTACATTTCTTATGCTCCAACCCACTCTAGTTCAGAGTAGCCTTTGTGATGTTGCTAAACTGGTAAATGATTAGGAGGATTATGTCGATATAAACAAGCAGTCCCTTTCCATGACACATTCAAATAGGTGGGAATTCCTAAGTGACCACCAATTTGCACTGGGGTCTTTTCATATTATCCTCTGTATAACCTTTTTCCCTCTCCTTGTATGATGTGTTTTTGACCTTTGGATCTTGAACCTATCCTGCCCACTTCCACTCAACAATCCTTGATCTGCATAACCTTACTCTAAATCCCATTTTCGCTTACCACCCTATTGCACTG
Organism: Calotriton arnoldi; assembly: GCA_963921515.1. Taxonomy (NCBI): domain Eukaryota; kingdom Metazoa; phylum Chordata; class Amphibia; order Caudata; family Salamandridae; genus Calotriton; species Calotriton arnoldi. The sequence continues at coordinate 402,004 of CAWUFW010010057.1, read as the reverse complement.
ACACTTCGAGACCCATGGAAAAAAGATGTATGCATAATGAAGTATATTCCAAGGTAGGGACCTGATCCTGCATTTTAGTGGGGCACTGAGGTACTTCTTCGCTTGTCAGAGGTCTCTCTTTTACATCTGTCACAGCCAATCAGGTTCTTTTTGTCAGAAATCAAAATTTTGCATCCCATTCTTACTTGCCTCACCTACAAAGGTCAGGGCTGCTGGCCTAAGTCTTGACCATGTTTAAGCCTTGCACCTTTCAAAAGTTCACCTAATCAAAAAACACAGGACGTGTTTTGTCTCCGCTGCACTGTAAAAGGTGATGTATACAGCCACTCCCATATTACAAAATGTCTGTGGTGGACAGGGGGTTTCTATGTCACAATATCAAGTTCAAGTACATCGAACTGTGCATTTTTCAACTCCGCCATATTAACTACCAAAATAGCATCATGGTAAGCATAATTAGGAAAATATATGTTTATTATTCTTATCTTCACATCTTATTACCTTGACAATACATTGGTAGTCGATATTGTGGAGTCAAAATAAATGCAGGTCAATATTTAAACTTGAATATTATGGTAGAACACAGTATAGGAGTTAGTGCCAGGATGTCTTGACAGAACGCACCAAATATGGAAGGTCTGGTGGGAAAGCTGTCATTTCATCCTTGTAATTGGTGTCAGCTTCCTGAAAATATCCATCTTGAAATGAGTCAAAGTTAACCTAATGTTTGTAGCCTTGTACAAACCATGCATTGCAACTGATGTTCAGATTAGCAAAAATCAGAGGCCTCAATAGCATCAAAATGAGTGGCCGGTTGGCCACATGCTGTAAGAAGTTGTATTATTTTTTGGGGGGGTAAATGCCCCTTCAAGGAATAATCACAACTCTTGTCAGGGTGAACCCTCAAAGTCACTAAATTAACCTGAGCTCAGCCTCCTTGTAGCTATGACAGATATCAGACAAGCTTATGTTAAGGCAATGCGTAAAGTATTTGTGCAGTGCCAAAACAGTAATAAGGCCAAAATGCAAAAACAAAAATCCTGTTAGACCTGGCATCCTTGGCGTGGTTTCCCCCTAACTTTTTGCCTTCAGACTTCCTCTTATTGCCGACTTCGTTTATGTTACCCTTAGCACTCTGCTCACTTTACCACTGCTAAATGGTACGGAAGTGCTTGTGCTCTCTACTCAAAACATGAAAACATTGGCTTAGACCCAATTGGCAAATTTAATTGCCTTATAAGTCCCTAGTAAAGTTCACTACATGTGCCCAGAGCCTGTAAATTAAATGCTACTAGTGGGCCTGCAGTACTGATTGTTTCACCCACTTAAGTAGCCCTTAGGCCTTCCATTGCAGAGCACAGTTTTAAAGTGCTATTTTGACCTGACAAAATAAACCTTTTGCCAGGCCCAAACCTTCCTTATTAATACATATGTCACCCCTAAGGCAGACCCTGGCCCAAGGGCAGGTTGCAGTGAATTTAGAAAATTGGACATGTACTTTTCAGTTTTCCATTACCTGGTAGTGAAAAACTCATAAATTAATTTTTCGCTACTGCAAGGCCTATTTCTCTCATAGTATACCATTAGAGTTACCTTATTACATTTTTATAACTGTCATTCCCAAAGGAGAAAAGATAACTGGTTCAAGTTTGGTGTCTCTGGAATCCTAATTTAAAGTCCTAACTATGGTGACTTTAAATTACAATTCTGAAAATGCCACTTTTAGAAAGTTGGCATTTTCTTGCCTTAGCCATATGGTGCCTTGCAGCCTTTTTCTGGTCACATGACTGGGTGCAGTTGGCAGTTGGGCATTGTGTATTTCATCTAGACAGTCACACACAAAGGGGGCTTAGGTGTGACTGGATAGGCCATCACTTGCAGGGTGGGAGAGAGTAGCTGAGCCCAGCCTTACTTACACCTGAATAGGCTGCGCCCTGTCTCCACACAAAGGTCTGCATACCCCCTGTAGTTAATCTGGAGGCAGGGCAGGAACGGCAGGTTATCTGTGTACTTCAAAGGCATGCCCCTAGAAGCTTCTCCCCACTTCAAAGGCACAACTGTGTATACAAGAAGGACCTCAGACACCACCACTTCCACCTCAGTATATTTCTGGACTGGTAGATACTCTGCCAGGAAGAAGGACTGCTGTGCTGCTACAAGGACTGCCACTCTGCTGGACTGGTGCTCTGAAGGAACTGATGGTCTGACCTGCTGCCCTCTTGCCTAGTTTAAAGGACTGGGCCTGCATCTCTTGAACCCAGAACCCAGAGTACCTCCAAGGGATAGTTGGCTGGCCTCCTGATCTGAAGCCTCAGGGACATAACAGGCTTCCAACAAACTTACATCTGCACCTGGACTCTCCCATCTGTGAGCGTACCCTGCCAAGTGATGCCACCCAGCCCTGGACCCATGGAAGTCGGCTTAGGGTGTTTTGCCAGCCTCTGTGAATCCAGCAGAACCTACACAACACCTCTAATGTGCAACCCCAAGAAGAACTCACACATCTCTTCTGCTGCACGATTGGACCCATTGCAAAGACTTACATCACCACCGCATCCCGCATCACTTTCGGGACCACCATTTGCGCACCGTATCCTCGGCGCAGACCCTCGCATCTCTCGTCAAAGGCAGCCTTACAGCTTCACAGCTCTTTGGAACCGACATATTGCCCTGACAGTGCACCACATCCCCGATGCCGGACTTCGCATCGCAAGCCCCGCTGACGAGATCCTCTATGCAACATGACCTTGCACCGCAGCCTCACTGCGTTTTGGAACTAACGCATCGCCTCAGCTGTGCACCGTACCTGCGACACAGACCCCCCAACACTCCACAAACCAGGATTTGAGGTACTCTGTTCAGCGGGCCTAACTGGGTCCCTGAAGCCATCCGACGCTCCATCGGGGTCGGCCTGAACTTGTGACTTTGTCCCGGTCCAGTTCGACCAGATATCCACAGTTGACACTTTACGCCTATTGGCACTATTTTCTCTAAAAACTTCAAAATTCAATATCTCCAGTTCTACTAATTGGATTTTTGTCATTTTGGTCTTGTTAAATTTTTTAAATAAAGCTCTAATTTACTAGCCTGGTGTGGGATTCCTTTTGTGTGATGTTTCCACTGTTTCACTGTTTGAAGTGTTGCACAAATGCTTTACACATTGCCTCTAAATTAGGCCTGATTGCTCTGTGCCAAGCTACCAGGGGATTGAGCACTGCTTAATTTGAGGTTTGCTGGTACCTTACCCTGAATAGGATTGTGTTTGCTGCTTGACCAGGGCTCACCCCCCAGCCAAACAGTAACCCAAGTTCTAACAAATCCCAACCAAAATAAGCAAAACAGAGTGAAATTTAATAAACAAAATCAAATGAAAATGACAAAAATCCTATCAGGTCTAGTTTCCACTGGTCAGCTGAGTACTTCCAAGAAAATGTCTCTTGCAGCTCGTTAAGGCCCTGTAGCTTACAGGAAGATTTTTACCTGTCAAAAGGGTCCATTTTGGCAGGTCAGATTACCATTTTTACACTACTACAGTGAGCCTACAATGGTAGGCCAGAAACTATTTTTTCACTGCCACTGTAGTGGATGGCACAATAGGTGCAGCAGTCCACTAATGACATTTAAATTCCAGGCCCTGAGTACACTTTGTACCATATACTAGGGACTTATAGGCAAGTTAGATATGACAATTAGGAGTAGGCCATTTCAACTATGTTAAAAGGGGGAATATAGACACTTTACCACTAGTGGGGTACAGTGCCCCAAGTTCTAAAGCCAGCAAAATATAGGGTCCTGAAAGGTAAAATATCCGGGGTGACCACGCAGAAAAGAAGAATTTCCTACATGCACCTATTTAACACCTGTCCTATAGATCAGCTGCCGGGCCAAGGTTGCCATTTGTCAACCTGTTCTTCTATATTCTCATAGCTACAACAATGGGATAATGCCCCAAGAATTTGATGCAGGTTATGAGAGTGATGTCCTTCTATTATTCTGGCCACAGCATCACACACCACTTGTTTCCTAGAACTCCCCTGAAGCAGTAGTGGCCCGTCCCCTGCCAAAGTGGCGGGGCAGGTCGGAGGAGGGAGCTGGGATGGGGGGGGGGGGGGCGTCGGGGGGACAAAATAATAATAAAATTGAAAAATAACTTACCTGATCGCTGCAGCCGTCCGCTCACTCTCTTTCGTCTTCTGGGCACAGGCTCCCAGAATGCCCTGCGTCCAATCCTAACGCTGTAAGAAAGCAGTGTCAGGATTGGCCTGAGTCCTGGGACTTTGCGCTCCCAGGCAGCCTAGGAGCATGTGCCTGCTTTCTCCAGCAATGCAGCTGGGGCTGGAGAAATCTTCACTGCGCATGAGGGTTTGGCCGGCCTGAGACGGCCAGCCAAACCCTCATGCACAGAAACGGGAGTGTACTACCACTCCCTCACCACAGTGTCATCCCAAAGGACCCGCCCCCAAGACTCATCAGAGTGTTGGGGGGGGTCCAATAGGATTAAAATAAAACAATAATAAAATGGGTTTAAAACTTGTTTTATTATTGTTTTATGTGCGGGTGGTGGTGGGGGGGCGGCGCGCCTCCGCCCTAATGGAGGGGCCGCCGCTGCCCTGAAGGCAATGCTCAATTATGCATTGATGTAGAATTCTAGATCACTGCTGCTCTTTTCCCCACCTCTCCACAAAGACATTCCATTCAACCTACTCACTCCTCCTTGAACTTGTCCTATACTGTCAGATCCTGCTTGGTGCCTCTTTGCCAACATCGTGAAAAAAGGTTCATGCCTCAAGTTAGTTGACTTTCTTGTCAGACGTCTCGAAAATGGTTGGACCAGTGAAATAACCTTAGCGGCAGAATTTAGCAGACCAATGAGTAAGGGTAGCTGTCCAGGGTAATTTTTTGTCTGACCTATAATATCTCTTTGCTTCCTTGAAAGCCTTCACCGTATCCATCCACAACTGAGAGTCCTGTTTGACAACAACAATTCCAATATCGAGGACTTGCAAAATGGTTCCCAATCCACCCTGTCAATGACAGCATATACACAATCCATAAGCAATTAAATGTCACAGTAGAACTAACCTTGGGTGATGGAAGAACTGGTGCCAATGATCTGAAATCCTCCATCATTCACCCTTTCCTCTGCCATAACTTTCACTGCTGCAGCAAAAGACATACGAGGGGCTGTGCAATCCCTCAGTTTAATTTGCAATTTATTTTTTAGACTAATATATGTCTTTAGACTAATATATGTCTTTAGACTAATATGTCACCGACCACGTACGCAACCTAGGGGTCATCCTCGACCCCACCCTCTCCATGACTAAGCAGGTCAACGCCGTTTCCTCATCCTGCTTCAACATCCTCCGAATGCTTCGCAGGATCTTCAAGTGGATCCCCACCGAAACAAGAAAAACAGTCACCCAGGCCCTCGTCACCAGCAGGCTGGACTACGGAAACGCCCTCTACGCAGGAACGACGGCTAAGCTCCTGAGACGGCTGCAACGCATCCAGAACGCCTCTGCACGTCTTATCCTCGACATTCCCCGGCGCAGCCACATCACACCCCACCTGAGAGACCTGCACTGGCTCCCTGTCAACAAGAGGATAACCTTCAAGCTCCTCACCCACGCACACAAAGCACTCCACAACTCCGGACCAGCCTACCTCAACAGACGACTCAGCTTCCACACCCCCACCCGCCAGCTCCGCTCGACCAGCCTCGCCCTCGCCACAGTCCCCCGCATCCGGAAAACGACCGCCGGCGGCAGATCCTTCTCCCACCTCGCCGCCAAGACCTGGAACACCCTCCCCACCAACCACCAACCTCCGACAGACCCAAGACCTACTGGCCTTCAGAAGACTCCTCAAGACCTGGCTCTTCGATCAGTAGCAGCACCACCCCCCTCTTCCCCCAGCGCCTTGAGACCCTCGCGGGTATGTAGTGCGCTTTATAAGTGACATGATTGATTGATTGATTGATTGATTGACAGTACATATAAATGAATAACTCATGTCCATTAAATTTGAAACGTTGGACCTTATTCAGAATTTGGCAGACGGGATACTCTGTCACAAACCTGGCAAATGACCCCGGCACTGTATTTCAAGTCCATTGTATCCTGAGGGACTCGTTAGGTGGTGGGTGGGATATTCTCCACAGTTTGATGGAGTATCCCATCTGCCAATCCCTTAGCGTCCCTGTTCGGTAGGGATGCAACATCAGAAGTGCTTCCAATAAAGGGTTTGAATTTGTTCCTACAAACAAAAGATATTTCATTGTCAACTTTGATTAAGTATACGTACTAAATATTCCTTATCACATATTACCCATTTGAGCAGAGGAACACAGAGCTACCTTACACTAAGTACCCTTGCATTCTAGTAGTCTCTGCACCACTGAAGCTTTGAACATGTGTGTCTTACCCACATTTCTCCAGGTGATTCCATGGTTTTAGAACTAGCCATCTCCCTCCTCAGGAGTGGACGCCAGTGCTGCCTTGGATACCGCCCCTGCCCCCCTTTGTGGTCGCAGGTTCAAATCCTGACAGGTCCTCTTAGCCTGTCATCCTTCTGAGGTTGATAAAAATGAATGTTGGGTATCAATTAACATCTTTTATTCTGTGCCTAGATGCCCTTTTGGGTGAACGTGCGCTTTACAATGGGTTAGGTTATCAGATTTTGTTGGTCAGTTATGTATTTGGCGGCTGTCAATCACCTACGACCATCCTCTGACCAGCCCATTTGTTCCACTGGTTTTGTTTAAGTCATTTGATGGTTTATACCTCATTTTCAATAGAAGAATGAGTGTTTTGTACTTACTGAATGTTTTTGGACCTCTGCAATCACGTGCTACCCTCAACCGTGAATCACAGGGGAGTTCATATGGTGATGTTATCAGCGTTTGAAAAAAAACTATGCGTAATATCTTCCCAAAAAGAATTATAACCACCTATACAAGTGAGAGGTTGTATCCATTTGACTCCAGTCCATCCTTTCTTCTCCCCCTCAAGGACTGCACTGCTCTACCCTAAATTACAACACACTCCAGGCACTCCACAACACTCTCAAGGGCAGATGACGCAGTGTGCAGTGGCGGCCGCTCCATTAGGGCGTTGGAGCACCGCCTCACCGCTTTCTCGTATTTTAAATACCATTTTATTTTCTGCTTCTCGCGCTGCAAGAAAGCAGACGGCAGGGGTATGCCTGGTTGGGGGCGGGCGGGAGCGTATGCCTGGTTGGGGGCGGGAGGGTGGGCGGGTCGGGGAGGAGTGGATTGCACCACTCTGAGTGCCCTGACTGTTTGGTCGGTCTCTATGTAGGATGCATGCAGCCTACATAGAGAAAATGGCGTCCCTACTGGTGCCCGGCTGGGCGCTGTCTGGGACTCCCCACCAGTGATTGGCTTACAGGAGGGGAGGGAGCATCAGCATGCCTGTTCTTGTTAGCAGAGGCGGCGCGGGACCCGGCCCAGGAGCAGAGGGCAGAGGTGGCGCGGACCCGGTCAGGTAGGTTTTCATTTAATTATTATTATAACGTCCCCCCCCGGGCGGTAACCGCCGCGCGACCTCCCCCGCGAGTATATTGCGAGCCGCGACTGCATATTCATGAAAGGTAACAAGTGCTTTTTCCCAATGGTGCCAGGCTGCAGGAGTAGTTGTAATAAAAAAGCGTGCTATATTCAACCTCCTTGTATTGGTTTTGTAAATTCCTACTAGAAGACTGCATTTGCTATGACACAATAAAAAGTGTGTACAATAAAAGGGAACACGTTTTTACTCTTCACACAAGCTGCTTTTGTGATGCTTCTGACACCGAGGGGCGGGCATGCGGCGTAGCGCCTAAAGGAGACTTGCATGCTTCGGAGTTCGTGGCGCTAACAGGGCAGTTTTGTGAGCGTAAAAAGCAGCACGTGGAACTCATGCCGCTCCAGTGGGGCTCTCTGGGAGACACGAGGTGTCTACTTTTAAATTTTGAGCCAGTGACTGATAGAGCAGAAGTCTTCAAACTGTGGGGCGTGGTGACCCGTGGCTGTATTCCTGGAGGTGAGGGGTGTTGGGGGAGGGGCTGTGGAGGAGTGCAAATGCTTCAGCAAATAATCATCAGTAAAGTAAAGCTTCTCTGTCTGTTTTTTAAATCCTTACATGGGAGGGGCTCTTTTCTGGCCCCGAAACACTGGAACCAGCTCCCTCTGCAGCTTCGATTTTGTTTCCGTTGATATTTCACATTTGACTAAATATTGCATTCCCAAATAATGTTAGCTAGTTCCACGATGTTGTTTTTTATGTTTTTTTCCCGTTAAGCATATTACACTCGTGGCGAGGAGCAAGATGGTTCCTGTGTGATTCTCCGTCTTACCGCCGCCTGCGCCACGGGGATTTTCTCGGCCATCAGCTATGCGGCCTGACCTCGTGACCGCACACGAAAGGTCAGAGGGAGCATCTGGCTGCTGTTCCCGGCGCTTCAGAAGATTCCTTCTGCAACACCGTGATTCCTCACGAACACAGCGACTACGGGTACCTCTGAGACCACGGAGGAAACCGACAACTTCAAGCCACGGAACTTCCGAAGCCCGGATTGTGATTATAACGCTCCTGGTGAACCGGAAAAGCTGGAATAGCCGGTGGGACTGGCTTGGTCCCGGCGTTCTCTGTGGTTTTTTCCTTGCCTGGCTGTTTTCTTTGGTTATACGACGAGGCCCCCTGCGAAGCCAATTTGACACAGAGGTGCCCATCGCCGACTTAGGTGACTCGAATCTTGACATTGGTGCCGGTGAGTGGGGCATGGCTTTTCGCGGAGTCAGAGGGGTGAAAGGCAAGCCATCAAGTAATTCCAGCTCTGGTGCTGCGTCCATTCCTCCCAAAGCAGAACCTACTCCCAAAAATAAAAAAGAGGTTCCGGGTACTAAAAAGGCGCTAAATAAATCTACCCACGGGGGTCCCTCAAAAGAAGGAAGCTATTCGCAACCTTCTGTTGCTAAATTGTTTTCCACTGTAGGGATGGGTCCCGGCAATGGGTTAAGATCAACAAACAACCCCCACGAAGAAGGTGACTCGACAAACTTAGGCACAGTTAGCCAAAATGAGCTTCCAGGTTTGCAATTGATCCCTCTTGTACCCCCAACTGACATTCTAGAACTTGAAGCCAATCAACTAGTTCAAAAACAGGGGGCTACGGTAATCGATAAAACTACCCCTAATATAAAATTGAAAGTTCTAGTCCCTTTTGTACAGACTGACACCAACTTGATCCAAACCACAGGTGGTACTCAAGATCATAACGTCTGGGGGCCTATCTCTATTGATACCAATGATTCTAAAAATATCAGTACACAATGGTCATCAAATACAGGCTCCCCAGACCCCGTGGGGGAGCATTTTTTCTCGGTGTCAGATGGGTCTAATTCTCCGGTTGAGGCATGTTCTTTGTCTTCAAGTGACAGCGACTCTTCGGAATCCAATCATAGCAATGCCTCCAAAGGGAAAAATACGGTTCGCAAGCAGAGATGTCAGGGGGCAAAAAGTAAAGGGAAGAAACAGGATAAAAAGGATCATCTTAAATGGGACTATTCTGGGACCCAACTCTCTTTTTCTCACAATGATGAATCCATTAAAACGAACCGCACCTCACTAGCTCAACCTGATGAACCATCATTAGCCGCTATTTTGGCCTCCATTAAGCAATTTCAAGAGGAGGTTCGGGCAGACAATCAACTGGCTAAATGTGCTGCCAAAAAACTTCAAGGGAGTATTCGAAAACTCAATAAAACTTGCTCCGATATTTGTGAAAGAGTGACAATGGTAGAAGGTCGCGCTGAAAATCTTGAATCGGATGTTGTGTTACTTAAAAACCAAGGTGCTTCCCAAAGTGATCGCATATCTGATGTTGTATGGAAGCTGGAGGAACAAGAAAACAGGCAATGTCGAAATAATCTTCGCCTTCTTGGGATTCCCGAAGGAGTTGAAGGGGAAGATCCCAGACGTTACATCATAAAGCTTCTAAAGGGGTCCTTTCCTGAACAGTCCGAATGGTGTTGGGAGCATGAAATCCAACGAGCTCACCGCTTTCCCCTTATGCTTAAAAGACAGTCAGGCAATTCCAATGACTCTACAAGGCCACAAGCGTTTTTGTTTTTTTTTGGGAATTTTCTATTGAGGCAACTAATTTTTGATCAAGCTAGACAGTACTCCCAGAAATCCTTTGAAGGGGTATCTTTCTTTGCCAAACCAGACTTCTGCCACATCACCGTGGAGCGAAGATGGCATTTTCGACAACTTATAACCCCATTCCAGAAGCTGGGAGCCCAGGTCTTCCTTATGAACCCTGCCAAATTGAAGGTTATCATGAATGACACTTCACGAATCTTTACATCAGAAATCAAGGCAAAAGAGTTTCTTGCCGAACTCAAAATTAAAAACACGTTAAAATAAATAAAATGTTATAGGATGGTTACAGCTATACCTTCAAAAAGCATGTAGTCTATCTTAGATCACAGAATAATGTAACTAAAAAGCCCCTTTTTTTTTTTTCTTCTTATATAATTTTTTTTTCTTATTTTCCGCATTATAGGTTCTTCTTGTTTCTGTGATAATACATACAAGCCGCTTATCTAAAAAATTGAATGTATTTATCTTGGCAAGGCAAAGGTGGCGGGGTGTCACTACAGGATCCATCATTCAGGAATTCCTGATTGCTCATTTTCAGGGGGGGAGGGTGGGGTTGAAGGGTCAGGGGAAAAGGTTGGGTTGGGTGGGGGGGTTGCTCAGGTGCAGAAGGCTGAATCTAAGCTAGCTGTTTTTATGATGTCAATGTGTCTAATTTCTAGCTGTTATTCGCAATGTTATACCAATTGTATACATAGAGTGTCCTATAGTGAGACTTATGCATCCCAATGGCTCATTGTGAATTATTTTTTTGGTTGTGGTTTTCTTTTTTGTTTTTGCACAGGGTATTTTTATGGGGCCAATAAGATAAATAGGGTCTTTCATCATACAATGTTCATATTCTATGCATATCCATTTATAATGTTTTCTACGAGGAAAATCTTTTTTCCAAACACTGATGAATACATTAAATCTTAAGATCCTTTCTATGAACATCTGTGGGCTAAACGACATCCGGAAAAGGCAAAGGGTAGCTCAGAGTCTTCATCTAGCAGTGGCTAATATAGTCTGTCTTCAAGAGACACATATAGAAGGCTCTCAATTGCATCTTTTAAATAGCTTAGGATACAAAGTTGTTGGGGGTACTACACAAGGGACTCGCACCAAGGGTGTTGCCATCTTAGCTCGTTATAACTATCTCCCTCAAACTATTCGAATTAAATCTGACCCCCAAGGGAGATGGATGCTTACGGAATGTTGTATAACCCCTGTATTTTCATTTACCTTGTGTTCTATATATGGGAGTGTTTTGGACGACCCCAGTGTGATTGACCAGGTCTCAGCTGAATTGGCTCATTGGCCCCTGCCTGTTATCTTATGTGGGGATCTTAATATTAATTTACCGTCTAATTGGGGGTCCAATTCTCAATGCTATCAGACTACACGCAAACCCAAAGTACTTCAAGCACTTAAAAATCTTCTATTTACTCATGGGTTGGTGGATGTATGGTCTTATTTACACCCAAACTCACCAGGATATACATTCTTTTCGGCACCCCACAAATCTTTGGCACGCTTGGATTTTTTTATGGTTTCTTCCTCTTTAGTTCATTATAGCGAAATTGAATTGCTTCCCCGTATTCTTTCTGACCATAACCCCGTAAGCCTCAATATCCGGGGGCTGATAACACGAAAGGAAATCCCATCTTGGAGCTTTGAAAGAGCACTTTTACAGGATGAAGGCTACCAGACTCATATGAAATATTGGATTAAGAACTTCCTTGACATCAACTTAGGCACAGCCCCCATTATGGTAGTCTGGGACACTTTAAAAGCCTGCATCCGCGGGAAACCTTACAATTTTCATTTAAGAAAAATAAACAAGAAAAAGCTCAGTTGATGGAATTACAAGCTAAATTAGCAAAAACTGAAGAAACCCTTATTTTAGTAATCCAGTCTAAGGGTGAGATTGACTCGGCTCAAATGGCTGTGGCCGCCGCCAGGGCAGAGATTTGTTCGGTTCTGGCGGATAAAGCTGCTTCCAAATGGGCAGCAGCTCGGGAAAAAACATATGAATGCAGCGAAAAAATTGGCCATCAATTGGCTATGAGAACCAGGCTACAAGTTTCGGCCAGCGAAATTCAAAAAATTAAATCATCTGTGGGACTTCTGGTTACAAGACGCGTTCCGGACACGGCACTGACTCATTTCACGAACATTACTTTTACACGGTATCTTGCTTAAAAACAATACTGTTCTCTACCACGAGATTTCTTCAATGTAACGTAGAACGGATTTATTTCTCGTTCTTGCTCCAGTTACTGCTGATTGCCCTATATTTCTACCTTAATGCCCTGAAGAAGCCCATGTTTGGGTGAAACGCGTTGGCTGGTCTCATCAATTGCATATCAAGTATCTGAAAATAAAAGACCAGAAACGACTTTCTGTTGATAATCTTTTATTGATGTGCTCCTTATTGTACGAACTGTGTGTGTACATATATTGCCTCTCATTCAACTTGTTTTTATCTTCTTACCAATGACCCTGATGAAATTCATACAGCTTTCTGCGGATTCTTCCGGGATTTATATTCTGAGGGTGCAGGTGAGCAATCTGACTTCAGTAATCATATAGATACTTATCTAGATTCGATTACGCTGGCAACACTTAGCAGAGAAGAACGAGAGCTACTGGAAACTGCCCCATCATGGGAAGAAATCGCTAGAGCTCTGCACAGCCTACCAGATGGGAAAGCAGCCGGGCCCGACTGCATCCCAGTCGAATTTTATAAGGTTTTTCTCCCACAAATCAAAGATATTTTTAATGCCGTAGTGACTCAAATCTTCCAGGGTATTTCTCCTCCTCAATCATGGTCTACTGCTAAAATTATAGTTTTTCCTAAAAAAGATAAATCTCCAACAGAAATGGGCTCATATCGTCCAATCACCCTTATCAATGGGGATTCGAAAGCTTATTCTAAAATCTTTGCCTCACGGCTTTCGGCTAGAATCGAAGGTTTAGTATCCAGGTGGCAGCATGGATTTATCCCTGCTAGGGGTACTACGGAACATATCCGGAGGCTCATTACTCTGCTCGACGCCGCACAGATTTCGGGGGACCCGATTGCTGCAATATTCTTAGATGCCGAAAAAGTATTTGATCGGGTCTCCTGGAACTTTCTCTGGGGCGTCATGCAGAGAATGAACTTTGGGTCTAAAGCCATTCAGGCCATTAAAGCTTTATATATTAACCCCATGGCCAGGGTATTTATCAATGGGGGATTGACCGAACAAATCAAAATTACTCGGGGGACCCGTCAAGGCTGCCCCTGTTCCCCACTACTTTTTGCCATTTATATTGACCCGTTCATTAAAAAACTAGAAGGAAACCAGTCTATAATGGCAGTGAGTAGATTTGGTATAGAAAATAAAGTCATGGCCTATGCTGATGATCTGGCCTTAGTCACGCCGGATCCAATGAAAGCCATTCCCGAAATTGAGGCTGAGGCTCATCTATTCGGTCTCTTATCCGGTTATAAACTAAATGAAGGAAAAACCCAAATTATAATTAATAGCAAAGTAGCCTGGAATGATGGAAGAGTAGTGGCTAAAGCTAAATATCTGGGCATTGATATTTTAGCTGATATTGACCTTATAGTCAGTCAGAACACAGATCCTCTTATCCTAGAAACAAGGAAAGCCTTGAAACGATTCAACAATTTGCACCTTTCTATTGTTGGACGATGCAATTTGTTGAAAATGATTTTTTTTCCAAAAATACTATACCTATTCAGGGCTATACCCTTAGAGTTTAATAAATCAACACTTTTAAAGTTTGAGAAGTTATTCTCTCAATTTATATGGGCATTTTCTCAACCTAGAAGGGCATTTAAATTTTTATCGTTACCCCGGGATAGAGGGGGATGGGCTTTGCCCAACCTAAAATTATATTACTGGGCAACTGTTTTACAATCATGCCCTGTACTGTTACAAGATTCCCCCTAATGCCCGCTGCTGGTCTGCCCTCATCCTTTGAACTTTTGCTCGGCCCCGATGCTTGGGGCTGTTTGTGGCGACAGTTGGAATTGGGATACTATAAAAAAGTTAAATTCAAGACCCTTCTAGGCGTCTATAAAGTTTTTACAGCTCTACGCAAATTTCTTGGTATCGGCAGATTGAATTATTATACTCCAACAATAAGTAATTCGAATCTGCCAGATATCTTTAATACGTCCTATTTTCAAATTTGGATAGATAATGGAGTAAAGAAATTAGGAGATCTTTGTTCATCTGACGAGGTCTTGCCATTTAAAGATATTCAACTCCGCTATAATTTGGATAATAGGGAATCTTTTAAATATATAGCTATTAAATCTTTCTTTTTACGGAAGACAGGGGTCCTTCAGGCTTCTCTAAATGTGAACTGATTGAAAATCTTTGTGGGAAAATACCTCCACGCATTGGAATTATTTATAATTTTCTTAACAGTCTAATGGCTGATGATTTGTCTATAATTTCTTCCAAGTGGCGACAGAAATTGAATTTCACTAATAATGCTTTTTCTTTTGCACTCAAGGCTGCCCAAAGTGATTTGTTATCTTCCAACCTTCAGGCACAGTTTTATAAAACTTGTTTTTTTTATATTATACTCCCTGTAAGATTGCGAAGTGGGGTTCCGGCAAAGGAACATACTGTCCTCGTTGTGCTGAATATAAAGCGGACTCAATCCACATGTTTGCTACATGCTCTAAATTAGGACCATTAATAAATAAAATCCAACACTTTCTGGGACAGGTGCTTTCTCATAGCTTATTTTTAACACCCTCCACCATAATGCTGGGCACATTAGACTCAATAGATAGAAAGAATGGAGGAGCCCTAATATTTATTGCTATGGCTGTCCTTAGGCTATGTATTGCGTCCGCCTGGCTGGATCCTAATCCTCCATTGTTTTTACATTGGCTAGCCCGATTTTATTCAATTCATTCGCTCGAGAAGGCAATATACTCTAAAAAGGGATATAGGTAAAAAAAAAGGATTAATCATCTGGGGTCATCTTTCTCATTGGCTTAATTTATCAACCTTGGAAACAGGCGAGAATAGCGATTAAATTAATTTTTCTCGATAAATATGCACAAGTCACTTTATTTTCTTATGCACTAGTAACCTATGTATATTTCTTTATAACTATAATGTTTAAACCATAGGGAGGCATTACCACTTTGGTAGAGTTGTATTGTTGCACTGGTCACTTTATGTACTGTTTTTTAGTAACGTTGATCAAACTAATCTTCTTTTTAGTAATGTTTTGCTACATTGTGATCTAAATGTTTTTTTATATTAACAATGTTTTGATACTTATATATAAGATAATATTTTAGATATATTTTTCTAAGATTCAGCATTAGCTTTATACTTTCAAACCTCCGGGGGGGGGATGGGGGGGTCTGCTAAACTTTGTTTAACCCTTTTGGTGCTTGCGTCGGCCAATGGCCGACGCAAGCACTACCTCCCTGGTGCTGCGCACGTCCATTGGACGTCACCAGGGAGGGCAATAATAAATCGTACGGTGCATCGCACCGGATTTATTTATTTCTTTAATTTTTACTGGGGGAGACGCGGAAGGCTTTCCGCGTCTTCCCCGCCCCCCTCCCGCCCATCTGTGACATCAGCGCGCCGCGGCGCTCTGCAGCGTCACTGATTTCCCCACCGGAGCCGAGGACAGCAGCAGGTAAGGCCGCGCTCGACTCCGATGGGGAAATCTGGCTGGAAACAGCCTCCCCAGCTTTCAGGGAGGCCTCGTTTGAAAGGGAGAGTCTCCCCTTTCAAACGAGGCCTTCCTGAAAGGGTTTCCTGGCCGTGGATCGCAGCGCTGCTGCGATCCACGGCCAGAAACCCCACTAGACACCAGGGATGTCTTTGGGGGGTCGGCCCTCATGGTGATGGGTCGCCCCCTCCCCGAGGGCACATTTTAAAATTTATTTACCTGGTTTTTTCCTTGGGGCGCGATCGCCCCTAAAAATAAAAAAAAAGGCTTTTTTTTTTTTTAAATGGCGACGATATTGGCAGGGGGTCGGTCCTTCTGCTCAGTGGCCGACCCCCTGTGGGCATAAATGCCAACATTTTAGAAGAGCAAAGTGGGAGATTGGGAAAAAAATAGGGAGAATGGGGCCTTGAATCGGGTTACTGTCATGTATGGGCTTAGCAAGTGTGCTGCTGCAGGATCGGACATTTGAAACTCAAATACACGTTTTGCAGTATTATACCTCTATTTGTATCTCATGTATCATGCACACCTGTCACTTTTTCCTCTTGGAACGTATGCCTCTTTGTATCTGGTTTGTTTTTGTTAGTTGCACAATTGTCACCTTTCCTCATGTAATGTAACGCTTGCTTTTGTATTATGCTCACGTGTAACCGACTCCTCATGTAATGTTACTGTTCCTATTGTGAAGCGCTCTGACACCTTCGGGTAAAGTCCGCGCTATATAAAAACGCATAAATAAATGAATAAATGGAGTGCAATGGCAGGCAGAAAGAGGGTGATGCAAGTGTAGTGCACTGGCCTGCAGGCGCAGGTTGCTGGCAGTGCATACACCACGTTACACAATACCAAGCCCTGTCAGCTGAAACCCCCAAGTAATCGGGTTTTTGCTTGAAGGAATCGGGAGGCGGGAGACTAGCCTTGAAATCGGAAGTCTCCCGCCTGAATCGGGAGGGTTGGCATGTCTGCCTGTGGGGGCAATTATGTACATAATTATGGGGGCCACAATCTGCTCCCAGGGGAGCCATAGGCATGCACGTAACAAAGTGCATATAATGTAAAGAGGTTAGTGGGTTACTGCTTCTGTGCCAGCTTTATGTTTTTTTGCCCAGTCTTTCATCATCTAATCTTGTGAAAAGGGTTCATTTGGGTAGAAAATAATTCTTATTATGAAAGAGAACCCCCAACGATGGTACGTTTTAAATTCTGGATTTGTGCTTTCCCAGAATAAGGGCTCAAACTATATTGCCTGCCAGTATAGATGGCATGTTACTGCTACACTACACCTTGTCCTGTCTGATGTAGCATATCCTATGTACTGTTGTCTCTGTGCAATGTGTGTGTGTGTGGTGTAAAGTGCTCTGACACCGTACACTGGTGTGAGTGTTGCTATAAAACTAAATGAATCTGAGAGACAGTGGTTTTTGAGACTTGAGGGGCACTGTTAAATGGTGCTAGTGAGGGAATCCATGGCAGAGGTGGTCATTGGTGGGGCACCAGCAGACATTGTCGCACAGGGCGCCACCAGCGCTAATGCCGGCCCTGGAGTGAATGATATATATGTATCTATATGATACATGTACTCTTTGACTGCTGTTACCTCCTTTCTCGACTGGAGGGCTTCCTTTGTGCTATAATACGGCATGATTTTCATTTGGAATAGTAAAGCGGCAATGTCGCTACGAAGCCCTGGCCCACCTGGAAGGGCGCCTTTTCTCGTCATGATTCATATGGATATATATATATATATATATATATATATATATATATATATATATATATATATATATATATATTCAGAAACACAAAGGATGCCGCACTCCAGAGATTGGTTTCAGAGTTGCTTTATTTTCACCACGACTGGTGGTAGTGGTGGTGAAAATAAAGCAACTCTGAAACCTGTCTCTGGAGTGCGGCATCCTTTGTGTTTCTGAATTTAAATATCGTGTAAGGATTCTACCCGTTGCTGCCTGCACCAGGTATTGAGCGCTCTGACATTGGGAATTAATTGTTATATATATATATAAATATTTATATTCAGAGATATTTCTCAGTGCTGAAATTATGAGACTGTGAAAGAACTATAATGAGTCTCTTTGAAGTTACCTGAAAGGCAGTAAAGTGTGGTACTGCTGCAGAGTACAACATTTCTGCTAGATAGATATATCTGACTTTTGTGTAGTGGCAGTTTTGACGCCATAAAGGGTATGCTGAAACGAACAGATCGGTATTATGTAGACAGCTAAGTGGATTAGTAAAGCCACGCAGTAGAAACACTTTGTAACAGACTAAATGTATGTGAGAGAGGGGCTATGGAGAGATGAGGGGCACGTTTGCAAGGATGGTAGTGGGCACATCAAAGGAGGTCATAGTGTGCAATTGTAAAGCACACGTTCACCCGTAGGCATCTTGGTGCTAAAATGATGGTAGCACTGGCTCCCACCAGCGCTAAAAGGCTGCGATTATGGGTATGTGGCAAGGTAAAGTAATACTGTGTCTTTTTTCTCTCTTTCTTAGTCTTTTTGGAGAGCGTACGGATTTCGCAAAGGTAAGGTGACTTCGTCATTATTGACTTAAACACTTCACTTACGCACACACCCACCTACACTTTAAAACCAACAACCTATCTGCCTTCTACGTAGGATAGTGGTTTAAAAGGATAGTTTAGGCACTAGCAGAGATGGCATATCGTTGGATTAATGCTGCCCAGGCCCTAAATCTGGTTCTGGAGTCCAGCTCTGAGGCAGGATCAGAGACTGAGACAGCAGATACTGAGACAGCATCTGAGGGAGAGGACAATGGAGCCGAATCTGGGAGTGACTTTTCAGTCAGCGCAGTTCCATCCGATGACTCATCGTCCAGCGATTCTGAAGGAGACGATGTCAGTCGTGCTGTCCCTTTGCCAGCACAGTCTGTGCAGCAGGACACCCGTAACAGGTTAGAGCAACCCAGAGTGCAAGCACGTGCGGCCGCAAGCACAGACGAAGTGCTGTCTTGGCAGCCTCCCAATTTAGTTCAGCCCCAAATTCCGCCTTTCACTGGTGACGCTGGATGTAAAGTAGATACGGCAAATTTTTTGCCAATTGACTACTTCCATCTCTTTTTTGGTGTTGACTTCCTAGACGAAATTGTGCAGCAAACAAATTTGCATGCCGAACAATTTCTGAGGGAGCAAGGAGGCACTCTTGGGCCTCATTCTAGGCTGCGCAAGTGGACTCCCACTTCACTAGGGGAGTTGAAGATATTTTTGGGCCTCACACTTAAAATGGGGGTAGTGCATAAACCAACCTTGCTATCCTACTCGCACGGTTTGGTTAACCCCCATCTTTGCACCATACATGAGCAGAGATCGTTTTTTGCTATTGCAGCGCATGCTGCATTTCAATGACAATTCTGCTGCATTCCCCCGGGACCATCCAGACTATTACAGGTTGTTCAAAATTCGGCCTGTCGTGGAACATTTGTCTGCCAGGTTTCCAGAGGTTTATACTCCTGGAAAGAATATAGCCATTGATGAGTCCTTGATCTTGTATAAAGGGCGGCTGCTCTTTAGGCAGTACATTCCGAGCAAACGCGCTCGCTATGGCATCAAGCTGTACATGCTGTGTGAGAGCTCGACTGGCTATGTGTACAGCTTGAGAGTGTATACAGGGAAGGACACAACTCTTAACCCTGTAGGTTGCCCTCCCATGCTAGGGGTCACAGGAAAGATTGTATGGGAGCTTGTCCAGCCACTTCTTCACAAAGGTTATAACCTTTATGTGGACAATTTCTATACAGGAGTAGAGCTGTTCAGTGAGCTCTACAAAGCTGGCACCGTGGCTTGTGGTACAATTCGTTGTCGCCGCAAAGGATTCCTGCAGGAGCTTGTTTGCAAGAAGCTCCAGAAATCCCAGAGCACTGCGTTGCGTTCCAACGAACTGCTCGCAGTTAAGTTCTCAGATAGGCGTGATGTGTACATGCTCACTACAATTCATGCTGAGAGCACTTCCCCTGTCAGGGTTTGGGGTCAGATGGCCGAAGTCCACAAGCCCACCTGTATACTTGATTACAACAAGTACATGGGCGGAGTGGACAAGAACGACCAGGTTCTTCAGCCATACAATGCGAGTCGTAAAACTCGCACTTGGTATAAGAAACTGTTTACGCACCTGATCCAGATGGCAACATACAATGCGTATGTTGTTTATCGTGAGACCACCACAGGAAGACTCATGTCTTTCCTTGACTTTCAGTTGTCTGTGATTGAAAGTCTTACTGCTACAGAAGCCTCCACTTCATGTGTTCTGGAGGACGTGGCAAGGCTGCAGGAGCGACACTTTGCAGATAAAATTCCTGCAACACCCAAAAGGAGCGACCATGTCGTCGTTGTAAAGTGTGCTCGATGCAGGGAAAGAGGCAGGAGACTCGTGTTTACTGTCCCCAGTGCCCAAGTAAGCCTGCCTTCTGTTTTCCTACTTGCTTTATGTTGTATCACACTAAAGCAAAATACTGGGAAATTGACTGAGGTGGAGCTGCCAATAGGATAACCTTTCAATTGGTGTGAATGGATACCTACTGTCTGTGGGCCACTCCTTCACTACGCAAGCAGCTGCAGGATATTTCTTCCTCTATTTCATGAAATCATGGACTTCTCAACACCTTTATCTGCTTTCAGAACATGGTAGTTGTTCTGTTCGCCAATTGACAAGTGCATTATAGTCCCCACGCTGAACATACTGGTGGACAGAACATATGCCACGTTGTCATGGAGTACCCGTGTTTCACATTCAACCGTTCTTCATAGTTTATGATGTTCTCTTTAGGAAGTTTTTGAAAATTTCCAGCATGTTTGCCTTAGTTTCAAAGGTAGATATGCTTGCTCAGCTCGAGAAATGTTTTTGCGGCATACTTGGGCACCCCCCAACTTGCATCCACAAACTGGAAGGAGTTGGATAGAGCATTGTGAGAGCATTGATAGCTCGTGACAGAAATGTTCACTCAAGCTTCAAGTAGCTAGAGATGAAAGGCATTAGTATAGGGTCTCTTAACAATTGGACAGGGTTAGTCAGGACTCTGAGGACAGACACACGAACGGGTTAGAACAGCTTACGGTAGGTGCGCTTTCCGAGGAATATTACAAAGGTAGAAGGCAGATAGTAAAGGTAGTATAGATACACGTCCTGACTTCTTCTTCACCCATGGATTCAAATCCATTGCTGCCACACTCACACTGAATTTACTGTGGTACTTATGGGTCAATGCTGCTTGCCATGTTCATCCTCCGTTAGAACTTAGTAGATGGTCAGTTTGCTGTATGATAAGTGCATTACAGTCACTGCACATAACGGTGGATTGGACATATGCTACGTTGTCACGGACTACCCTTGTTTCACATTCATCCGTTCATAGTTTATGATGTTATCTTTTGAAAATTTCCAGCATGTTTGCCTTAGTTTCAAATGTAGATATGCTTGCTCAGCTCGAGAAATGTTTTTGCCTGTCGCGGGTACTTGGGCCTCCCACACGAGTGAGGCACCATTTTTATCGGGAGACCTTGGGGAACACTGGGTGGTAGGAAATGCGTGTCTGCCCGGCGATGCCACAACTTTCCCACACAAAAATGTGTGGAAAAAGTGATTTTTTCAGCTAAATTTGAGGTTTGCAGGGGATTCTGGGTAAGAAAACGTTGGGGGATCCACGCAAGCCATACCTCCCTGGAACCACCCGGGTGTCTAGTTTTCAGAAATGTGTGGGTTTGATAGGTTTCCCTAGCTGGCCGCCGAGCACGGGGCCAAAAACCGAGGTGACCCCCTTGCAAAACCAGGTTGTTTTGTGATAGGCAATTTTAATGTCACCTCAATACGTTTTGGGCCCTAGCCTGTCGCGGGTAATTGGGCCTCCCACACGAGTGAGGCACCATTTTTATCGGGAGACCTTGGGGAACACTGGGTGGTAGGAAATGCGTGTCTGCCCGGCGATGCCACAACTTTCCCACACAAAAATGTGTGGAAAAAGTGATTTTTTTCAGCTAAATTTGAGGTTTGCAGGGGATTCTGGGTAAGAAAACGTTGGGGGATCCATGCAAGCCATACCTCCCTGGAACCACCCGGGTGTCTAGTTTTCAGAAATGTGTGGGTTTGATAGGTTTCCCTAGCTGGCCGCCGAGCACGGGGCCAAAAACCGAGGTGACCCCCCTTGCAAAACCAGGTTGTTTTGTGATAGGCAATTTTAATGTCACCTCAATACGTTTTGGGCCCTAGCCTGTCGCGGGTACTTGGGCCTCCCACACGAGTGAGGCACCATTTTTATCGGGAGACCTTGGGGAACACTGGGTGGTAGGAAATGCGTGTCTGCCCAGCGATGCCACAACTTTCCCACACAAAAATGTGTGGAAAAAGTGATTTTGTCAGCTAAATATGAGGTTTGCAGGGGATTCTGGGTAAGAAAACGTTGGGGGATCCACGCAAGCCATACCTCCCTGGAACCACCCGGGTGTCTAGTTTTCAGAAATGTGTGGGTTTGATAGGTTTCCCTAGCTGGCCGCCGAGCACGGGGCCAAAAACCGGAGGTGACCCCTTGCAAAACCAGGTTGTTTTGTGATAGGCAATTTTAATGTCACCTCAATACGTTTTGGGCCCTAGCCTGTCGCGAGGTACTTGGGCCTCCCACACGAGTGAGGCACCATTTTTATCGGAAGACCTTGGGGAACACTGGGTGGTAGGAAATGCGTGTCTGCCCAGCGATGCCACAACTTTCCCACACAAAAATGTGTGGAAAAAGTAATTTTTTCAGCTAAATTTGAGGTTTGCAGGGGATTCTGGGTAAGAAAACGTTGGGGGATCCACGCAAGCCATACCTCCCTGGAACCACCCCGGTGTCTAGTTTTCAGAAATGTGTGGGTTTGATAGGTTTCCCTAGCTGGCCGCCGAGCATAGGGCCAAAAACCGAGGTGACCCCCCTTGCAAAACCAGGTTGTTTTGTGATAGGCAATTTTAATGTCACCTCAATACGTTTTGGGCCCTTGCCTGTCGCGGGTACTTGGGCCTCCCACACGAGTGAGGCACCATTTTTATCGGGAGACCTTGGGGAACACTGGGTGGTAGGAAATGCGTGTCTGCCCGGCGATGCCACAACTTTCCCACACAGAAATGTGTGGAAAAAGTGATTTTTTTCAGCTAAATTTGAGGTTTGCAGGGGATTCTGGGTAAGAAAACGTTGGGGGATCCACGCAAGCCATACCTCCCTGGTACCACCCGGGTGTCTAGTTTTCAGAAATGTGTGGGTTTGATAGGTTTCCCAAGCTGGCCGCCGAGCACGGGGCCAAAACCGAGGTGACCCCCTTGCAAAACCAGGTTGTTTTGTGATAGGCAATTTTAATGTCACCTCAATATGTTTTGGGCCCTAGCCTGTCGCGGGTACTTAGGCCTCCCACACCAGTGAGGTACCATTTTTATCGGAAGACTTTGGGGAACGCGGGGTGGGTGGAATTTTGTGGATCCACGCAGATTCCAGAACTTTCCACCACAGAAATGTGAGGAAAATGTGTTTTTTTTTTTACAATATTTTAGGTTTGTAAGGGATTCTGGGTAGCAGAACCTGGTGAGAGCCTGCCAAGTCACCCCATCCTGGATTCCCCTGGGTGTCTAGTTTTCAAAAATGTATAGGTTTCCTAGGGTTCCCTAGGTGCCGGCAGAGCTAGGGTTCAAAATCTACAGCTAGGCACTTTGTTGAAAAAGGGTCCGTTTTCACTGCGAAAATGTGGTGTGTCCACGTTGCGTTTTGGGCCGTTTCCTGTCGTGGGTACTTAGGCCTCCCACACAAGTGAGGTACCATTTTTCTCAGAAGACTTTGGGGAACGCGGGGTGGGTGGAATTTTGTGGATCCACGCAGATTCCAGAACTTTCCACCACAGAAATGTGAGGAAAATGTGTTTTGTTTTACAATATTTTAGGTTTGCAAGGGATTCTGGGTAGCATAACCTGGTGAGAGCCAGCCAAGTCACCCCATCCTGGAGTCCCCTGGGTGTCTAGTTTTCAAAAATGTATAGGTTTCCTAGGTTTCCCTAGGTGCCGGCAGAGCTAGGTTTCAAAATCTACAGCTAGGCACTTTGTTGAAAAAGGGTCCGTTTTCAGTGCGAAAATGTGGTGTGTCCACGTTGCGTTTTGGGCCGTTTCCTGTCGCGGGTACTTAGGCCTCCCACACAAGTGAGGTACCATTTTTCTCGGAAGACTTTGGGGAACGCGGGGTGGGTGGAATTTTGTGGATCCACGCAGATTCCAGAACTTTCCACCACAGAAATGTGAGGAAAATGTGTTTTGTTTTACAATATTTTAGGTTTGCAAGGGATTCTGGGTAGCATAACCTGGTGAGAGCCAGCCAAGTCACCCCATCCTGGAGTCCCCTGGGTGTCTAGTTTTCAAAAATGTATAGGTTTCCTAGGTTTCCCTAGGTGCCGGCAGAGCTAGGGTTCAAAATCTACAGCTAGGCACTTTGTTGAAAAAGGGTCCGTTTTCACTGCGAAAATGTGGTGTGTCCACGTTGCGTTTTGGGCCGTTTCCTGTCGCGGGTACTTAGGCCTCCCACACAAGTGAGGTACCATTCTTCTCGGAAGACATTGGGGAACGCGGGGTGGGTGGAATTTTGTGGATCCACGCAGATTCCAGAACTTTCCACCACAGAAATGTGAGGAAAATGTGGGTTTTTTTTACAATATTTTAGGTTTGCAAGGGATTCTGGGTAGCATAACCTGGTGAGAGCAAGCCAAGTCACCCCATCCTGGAGTCCCCTGGGTGTCTAGTTTTCAAAAATTTATAGGTTTCCTAGGTTTCCCTAGGTGCCGGCAGAGCTATGGTTCAAAATCTACAGCTAGGCACTTTGTTAAAAAGGGTCCGTTTTCACTGTGAAAATGTGGTGTGTCCACGTTGCGTTTTGGGCCATTTCCTGTCGCGGGTACTTGGGCCTCCCACACAAGTGAGGCACCATTTTTATCGGAAGACTTTGGGGAACGCGGGGTGGGTGGAAATTTGTGGATCCACGCAGATTCCAGAACTTTCCACCACAGAAATGTGAGGAAAATGTGTTTTGTTTTACAATATTTTAGGTTTGCAAGGGATTCTGGGTAGCATAACCTGGTGAGAGCCAGCCAAGTCACCCCATCCTGGAGTCCCCTGGGTGTCTAGTTTTCAAAAATGTATAGGTTTCCTAGGTTTCCCTAGGTGCCGGCAGAGCTAGGTTTCAAAATCTACAGCTAGGCACTTTGTTGAAAAAGGGTCCGTTTTCAGTGCGAAAATGTGGTGTGTCCACGTTGCGTTTTGGGCCGTTTCCTGTCGCGGGTACTTAGGCCTCCCACACAAGTGAGGTACCATTTTTCTCGGAAGACTTTGGGGAACGCGGGGTGGGTGGAATTTTGTGGATCCACGCAGATTCCAGAACTTTCCACCACAGAAATGTGAGGAAAATGTGTTTTGTTTTACAATATTTTAGGTTTGCAAGGGATTCTGGGTAGCATAACCTGGTGAGAGCCAGCCAAGTCACCCCATCCTGGAGTCCCCTGGGTGTCTAGTTTTCAAAAATGTATAGGTTTCCTAGGTTTCCCTAGGTGCCGGCAGAGCTAGGGTTCAAAATCTACAGCTAGGCACTTTGTTGAAAAAGGGTCCGTTTTCACTGCGAAAATGTGGTGTGTCCACGTTGCGTTTTGGGCCGTTTCCTGTCGCGGGTACTTAGGCCTCCCACACAAGTGAGGTACCATTCTTCTCGGAAGACTTTGGGAAACGCGGGGTGGGTGGAATTTTGTGGATCCACGCAGATTCCAGAACTTTCCACCACAGAAATGTGAGGAAAATGTGGGTTTTTTTACAATATTTTAGGTTTGCAAGGGATTCTGGGTAGCATAACCTGGTGAGAGCAAGCCAAGTCACCCCATCCTGGAGTCCCCTGGGTGTCTAGTTTTCAAAAATGTATAGGTTTCCTAGGTTTCCCTAGGTGCCGGCAGAGCTATGGTTCAAAATCTACAGCTAGGCACTTTGTTGAAAAAGGGTCCGTTTTCACTGTGAAAATGTGGTGTGTCCACGTTGCGTTTTGGGCCATTTCCTGTCGCGGGTACTTGGGCCTCCCACACAAGTGAGGCACCATTTTTATCGGAAGACTTTGGGGAACGCGGGGTGGGTGGAATTTTGTGGATCCACGCAGATTCCAGAACTTTCCACCACAGAAATGTGAGGAAAATTTGTTTTTTTGGACAATATTTTAGGTTTGCAAGGGATTCTGGGTAACAGAACCTGGTGAGAGGCAGTCAAGTCACCCCATCCTGGATTCCCCTGGGTGTCTAGTTTTCAAAAATGTATAGGTTTGCTAGGTTTCCCTAGGTGCTAGCAGAGCTAGGGTTCAAAAACTACAGCTAGGCACTTTGCCAAAAAAGGGTCATTTTTCACTGTGAAATTGGGGTGTGTCCACGTTGCGTTTTGTGCGATTTCCTGTCGCGGGCTCTAGGCCTACCCTCACAAGTGAGGTACCATTTTTCTTGGAAGACTTTGGCAAACGCGGGGTGGGTAGAAATTTGTGGATCCACGCAGATTCCAGGACTTTCCACCACAGAAATGTGAGGAAAATGTGTTTTTTTGGACAATTTTTTAGGTTTGCCAGGGATTCTGGGTAATAGAACCTGGTGAGAGGCAGTAGAGTCACCCCATCCTGGATTCCCCTGGGTGTCTAGTTTTCAAAAATATATAGGTTTGCTAGGTTTCCCTAGATTCAGGCAGAGCTAGGATTCAAAAACTACAGCTAGGCACTTTGCCAAAAAAGGGTCATTTTTCACTGTGAAATTGGGGTGTGTCCACGTTGCGTTTTGCGCGATTTCCTGTCGCGGGCTCTAGGCCTACCCACACAAGTGAGGTACCATTTTCTCGGAAGACTTTGGGGAACGCGGGGTGGGTAGAAATTTGTGGATCCACACAGATTCCAGGACTTTCCACCACAGAAATGTGAGGAAACAGTGTTTTTTGGACAATTTTTAGGTTTGCAAGGGATTCTGGGTAACAGAACCTGGTGAGAGGCAGTAAAGTCACCCCATCCTAGATTCCCCTGGGTGTCTAGTTTTCAAAAATGTATAGGTTTGCTAGGTTTCCCTAGATGCAGGCAGAGCTAGGATTCAAAAACTACAGCTAGGCACTTTGCCAAAAAAGGGTCGTTTTCACTGTGAAATTGTGGTGTGTCCACGTTGCGTTTTGCACAGTTTCCTGTCGCGGGCACTAGGCCTACCCACACAAGTGAGGTACCATTTTTCTCGGAATACTTTGGGAACGTGGGGTGGGTAGCAGTTTGTGGATCCGCGCAGATTACAGACCTTTCCACCACAGAAATGTGAGGAAAATGTGTTTTGTTTGACAATTTTTAGGTTTGCAAGGGATTCTGGGTAACAGAACCTGGTGGGAGCCAGTCAAGTCACCCCATCCTGGATTCCCCTGGGTGTCTAGTTTTCAAAAACGTATAGGTTTGCTGGGTTTCCCTAGATGCCGGCAGAGCTAGGGTTCAAAAACTACAGCTAGGCACTTTGTTGAAAAAGGGTCCGTTTTCACTGCGAAAATGTGGTGTGTCCACGTTGCGTTTTGGGCCGTTTCCTGTCGCGGGTACTTAGGCCTCCCACACAAGTGAGGTACCATTTTTCTCAGAAGACTTTGGGGAACGCGGGGTGGGTGGAATTTTGTGGATCCACGCAGATTCCAGAACTTTCCACCACAGAAATGTGAGGAAAATGTGTTTTGTTTTACAATATTTTAGGTTTGCAAGGGATTCTGGGTAGCATAACCTGGTGAGAGCCAGCCAAGTCACCCCATCCTGGAGTCCCCTGGGTGTCTAGTTTTCAAAAATGTATAGGTTTCCTAGGTTTCCCTAGGTGCCGGCAGAGCTAGGTTTCAAAATCTACAGCTAGGCACTTTGTTGAAAAAGGGTCCGTTTTCAGTGCGAAAATGTGGTGTGTCCACGTTGCGTTTTGGGCCGTTTCCTGTCGCGGGTACTTAGGCCTCCCACACAAGTGAGGTACCATTTTTCTCGGAAGACTTTGGGGAACGCGGGGTGGGTGGAATTTTGTGGATCCACGCAGATTCCAGAACTTTCCACCACAGAAATGTGAGGAAAATGTGGGTTTTTTTACAATATTTTAGGTTTGCAAGGGATTCTGGGTAGCATAACCTGGTGAGAGCAAGCCAAGTCACCCCATCCTGGAGTCCCCTGGGTGTCTAGTTTTCAAAAATGTATAGGTTTCCTAGGTTTCCCTAGGTGCCGGCACAGCTATGGTTCAAAATCTACAGCTAGGCACTTTGTTGAAAAAGGGTCCGTTTTCACTGTGAAAATGTGGTGTGTCCACGTTGCGTTTTGGGCCATTTCCTGTCGCGGGTACTTGGGCCTCCCACACAAGTGAGGCACCATTTTTATCGGAAGACTTTGGGGAACGCGGGTGGGTGGAAATTTGTGGATCCACGCAGATTCCAGAACTTTCCACCACAGAAATGTGAGGAAAATGTGTTTTTTTGGACAATTTTTAAGTTTGCAAGGGATTCTGGGTAACAGAACCTGGTGAGAGCCAGTCAAGTCACCCCATCCTGGATTCCCCTGGGTGTCTACTTTTCAAAAATGTATAGGTTTGAAAGGTTTCCCTAGGTGCCGGCAGAGCTAGGGTTCAAAAACTACAGCTAGGCACTTTGTTGAAAAAGGGTCCGTTTTCACTGCGAAAATGTGGTGTGTCCACGTTGCGTTTTGGGCTGTTTCCTGTCGCGGGTACTTGGGCCTCCCACACAAGTGAGGTACCATTTTTATCGGAAGACTTTGGGGAACGCGGGGTGGGTGGAATTTTGTGGATCCACGCAGATTCCAGAACTTTCCACCACAGAAATGTGAGGAAAATTTGTTTTTTTGGACAATATTTTAGGTTTGCAAGGGATTCTGGGTAACAGAACCTGGTGAGAGGCAGTCAAGTCACCCCATCCTGGATTCCCTGGGTGTCTAGTTTTCAAAAATGTATAGGTTTGCTAGGTTTCCCTAGGTGCTAGCAGAGCTAGGGTTCAAAAACTACAGCTAGGCACTTTGCCAAAAAGGGTCATTTTCACTGTGAAATTGGGGTGTGTCCACGTTGCGTTTTGTGCGATTTCCTGTCGCGGGCTCTAGGCCTACCCTCACAAGTGAGGTACCATTTTTCTTGGAAGACTTTGGCAACGCGGGGTGGGTAGAAATTTGTGGATCCACGCAGATTCCAGGACTTTCCACCACAGAAATGTGAGGAAAATGTGTTTTTTGGACAATTTTTAGGTTTGCCAGGGATTCTGGGTAACAGAACCTGGTGAGAGGCAGTAGAGTCACCCCATCCTGGATTCCCCTGGGTGTCTAGTTTTCAAAAATATATAGGTTTGCTAGGTTTCCTAGATGCAGGCAGAGCTAGGATTCAAAAACTACAGCTAGGCACTTTGCCAAAAAAGGGTCATTTTTCACTGTGAAATTGGGGTGTGTCCACGTTGCGTTTTGCGCGATTTCCTGTCGCGGGCTCTAGGCCTACCCACACAAGTGAGGTACCATTTTTCTCGGAAGACTTTGGGGAACGCGGGGTGGGTAGAAATTTGTGGATCCACACAGATTCCAGGACTTTCCACCACAGAAATGTGAGGAAACAGTGTTTTTTTGGACAATTTTTAGGTTTGCAAGGGATTCTGGGTAACAGAACCTGGTGAGAGGCAGTAAAGTCACCCCATCCTAGATTCCCCTGGGTGTCTAGTTTTCAAAAATGTATAGGTTTGCTAGGTTTCCCTAGATGCAGGCAGAGCTAGGATTCAAAAACTACAGCTAGGCACTTTGCCAAAAAGGGTCGTTTTTACTGTGAAATTGTGGTGTGTCCACGTTGCGTTTTGCACCGTTTCCTGTCGCGGGCACTAGGCCTACCCACACAAGTGAGGTACCATTTTTCTCGGAATACTTTGGGGAACGTGGGGTGGGTAGCAGTTTGTGGATCCGCGCAGATTACAGACCTTTCCACCACAGAAATGTGAGGAAAATGTGTTTTGTTTGACAATTTTTTAGGTTTGCAAGGGATTCTGGGTAACAGAACCTGGTGAGAGCAAGCCAAGTCACCCCATCCTGGAGTCCCCTGGGTGTCTAGTTTTCAAAAATGTATAGGTTTCCTAGGTTTCCCTAGGTGCCGGCAGAGCTATGGTTCAAAATCTACAGCTAGGCACTTTGTTGAAAAAGGGTCAGTTTTCACTGTGAAAATGTGGTGTGTCCACGTTGCGTTTTGGGCCGTTTCCTGTCGCGGGTACTTAGGCCTCCCACACAAGTGAGGTACCATTTTTCTCGGAAGACTTTGGGGAACGCGGGGTGGGTGGAATTTTGTGGATCCACGCAGATTCCAGAACTTTCCACCACAGAAATGTGAGGAAAATGTGGGTTTTTTACAATATTTTAGGTTTGCAAGGGATTCTGGGTAGCATAACCTGGTGAGAGCAAGCCAAGTCACCCCATCCTGGAGTCCCCTGGGTGTCTAGTTTTCAAAAATGTATAGGTTTCCTAGGTTTCCCTAGGTGCCGGCAGAGCTATGGTTCAAAATCTACAGCTAGGCACTTTGTTGAAAAAGGGTCCGTTTTCACTGTGAAAATGTGGTGTGTCCACGTTGCGTTTTGGGCCATTTCCTGTCGCGGGTACTTGGGCCTCCCACACAAGTGAGGCACCATTTTTATCGGAAGACTTTGGGGAACGCGGGGTGGGTGGAAATTTGTGGATCCACGCAGATTCCAGAACTTTCCACCACAGAAATGTGAGGAAAATGTGTTTTTTGGACAATTTTTAAGTTTGCAAGGGATTCTGGGTAACAGAACCTGGTGAGAGCCAGTCAAGTCACCCCATCCTGGATTCCCCTGGGTGTCTACTTTTCAAAAATGTATAGGTTTGAAAGGTTTCCCTAGGTGCCGGCAGAGCTAGGGTTCAAAAACTACAGCTAGGCACTTTGTTGAAAAAGGGTCCGTTTTCACTGCGAAAATGTGGTGTGTCCACGTTGCGTTTTGGGCTGTTTCCTGTCGCGGGTACTTGGGCCTCCCACACAAGTGAGGTACCATTTTTATCGGAAGACTTTGGGGAACGCGGGGTGGGTGGAATTTTGTGGATCCACGCAGATTCCAGAACTTTCCACCACAGAAATGTGAGGAAAATTTGTTTTTTGGACAATATTTTAGGTTTGCAAGGGATTCTGGGTAACAGAACCTGGTGAGAGGCAGTCAAGTCACCCCATCCTGGATTCCCCTGGGTGTCTAGTTTTCAAAAATGTATAGGTTTGCTAGGTTTCCCTAGGTGCTAGCAGAGCTAGGGTTCAAAAACTACAGCTAGGCACTTTGCCAAAAAAGGGTCATTTTTCACTGTGAAATTGGGGTGTGTCCACGTTGCGTTTTGTGCGATTTCCTGTCGCGGGCTCTAGGCCTCCCACACAAGTGAGGTACCATTTTTATCGGAAGACTTTGGCAAACGCGGGGTGGGTAGAAATTTGTGGATCCATGCAGATTCCAGGACTTTCCACCACAGAAATGTGAGGAAAATGTGTTTTTTTGGACAATTTTTAGGTTTGCCAGGGATTCTGGGTAACAGAACCTGGTGAGAGGCAGTAGAGTCACCCCATCCTGGATTCCCTGGGTGTCTAGTTTTCAAAAATATATAGGTTTGCTAGGTTTCCCTAGATGCAGGCAGAGCTAGGATTCAAAAACTACAGCTAGGCACTTTGCCAAAAAAGGGTCATTTTTCACTGTGAAATTGGGGTGTGTCCACGTTGCGTTTTGCGCGATTTCCTGTCGCGGGCTCTAGGCCTACCCACACAAGTGAGGTACCATTTTTCTCGGAAGACTTTGGGGAACGCGGGGTGGGTAGAAATTTGTGGATCCACACAGATTCCAGGACTTTCCACCACAGAAATGTGAGGAAACAGTGTTTTTTTGGACAATTTTTTAGGTTTGCAAGGGATTCTGGGTAACAGAACCTGGTGAGAGGCAGTAAAGTCACCCCATCCTAGATTCCCTGGGTGTCTAGTTTTCAAAAATGTATAGGTTTGCTAGGTTTCCCTAGATGCAGGCAGAGCTAGGATTCAAAAACTACAGCTAGGCACTTTGCCAAAAGAGGTCGTTCTTCACTGTGAAATTGTGGTGTGTCCACGTTGCGTTTTGCACAGTTTCCTGTCGCGGGCACTAGGCCTACCCACACAAGTGAGGTACCATTTTTCTCGGAATACTTTGGGGAACGTGGGGTGGGTAGCAGTTTGTGGATCCGCGCAGATTACAGACCTTTCCACCACAGAAATGTGAGGAAAATGTGTTTTGTTTGACAATTTTTTAGGTTTGCAAGGGATTCTGGGTAACAGAACCTGGTGGGAGCCAGTCAAGTCACCCCATCCTGGATTCCCCTGGGTGTCTAGTTTTCAAAAACGTATAGGTTTGCTAGGTTTCCCTAGATGCCGGCAGAGCTAGGGTTCAAAAACTACAGCTAGGTACTTTGCCAAAAAGGGTCATTTTTCACTGTGAAATTGGCGTGTGTCCACGTTGCGGTTTGTGCAGTTTCCTGTCGTGGGCACTAGGCCTACCCACACAAGTGAGGTACCATTTTACTCGGAAGACTTTGGGGAACGCGGGTGGGTAGACATTTGTGGATCCATGCAGATTCCAGAACTTTCCGCCACAGAAATGTGAGGAAAATGTGGTTTTTTTGACAATGTTTTAGGTTTGCAAGGGATTCTGGGTAACAGAACCTGGTGAAAGCCAGTCAAGTCACCCCATCCTGGATACCCCTGGGTGTCTAGTTTTCAAAAATGTATAGGTTTGCTAGGTTTCCCTGGGTGCCGGCAGAGCAAGGGTTCAAAAACTACAGCTAGGCACTTTGCAAAAAAGGGTAATTTTTCATTGTGAAAATGTGGTGTGTTCACGTTGCGTTTTGAGCCGTTTCCTGTCGTGGGCACTATGCCTACCCACACAAGTGAGGTACCATTTTTATCGGGACACTTACGGTAATTCAGATTTGTAAAGCAACTGTTATTACCTATTGACTTTCGATGCATTTCTGCCTTCCAAATGAAAGACAATGTGTAAAAAGAAGTTATTTTGAAAAATGACCTATAATTCTCATGCTAGTATGAGTATTACCAATATCAGAAATGTGCAAATATCTACTGTTTCTAAACTCTATATTGTGTTCCCATTTCAGAAATGCATAGGAGTCTTTCATACCGAATATTCCATATATACATTTTCCCAGAATAATTGCTATATACCCGGTACATAATAAAAAACCATTGCAAGACGCTGCTCAGTTTTTGGCTCTGGGTTCGTCGGGTTCTTGGTGAACCTACAAGTCCTATATATCCCCACAACCAGTAAGGTCCAGTGGATGTAACGATATATTGCTTTCAAAGAGCAGTCATAATTAGAAGAAGTTACAGGTGAAAACGTTGACACAAAAGGCTGTTTTTTTCAACTAATTTTCCATTTTTCCTATATTTAACTGTTAGTTTCTATAAAGAAACCTTGATGGATTTACACATATGACCCCTTGCTGAATTCAGCATTTTGACTACTTTTCTAAAATGTATAGATTTCTAGGATCCATTATTGCTTTCATACCCATTTCTACCATTAACTGGAAGGAGGTTGAAAGCACAAAAATAGCAAAAAAGGCTATGTCCCAGAAAAATGCCAAAACTGTGTAAAATGTTTTGGTTTTCTGACAAAAGTCTGTCATTCCCTAAAATCTGGGAAAATGGAGATTTCAGCCCCACAAACCCTTTTTTGATACCATTTGCAGGGAAAAACCCAGACGCTTTCATATGCGGGACTTTTTTCCCATTTTCCCCCAAAAAACAAAATTTAGCTGTATTTTGGCTAAAATCTGGGACCCCTCCAGGGGAATCCACAAACCCTGGGTACCTTTAGAATCCCCATGATGTTGGAAGAAAAGGACGCAAATTTGACGTGGATACCTTATGTGGTCAAAAAGTTACAGAGGCCTAATCGCGAACTACTACAAATAGCCAAAAAAGGGCTCAGCACTGGGGGGGAAAAGGCCCAGCAGTTAAGGGGTTAAATGTTGCTATTGTACTGTATTCTTTTCTTTTTCACTGCAATAAAAAAAAAAAAAAAAAAGCATATTACACTCGTATAGTGCGTACTTTCAACTGAATGCCTCCATGTATTTATAACAGCCAAGACTGAGAGCTCTGAAGGCAGAATGAGTTTCTCACTGTGCCAGTCAGTGTGTTGAAAAGGTGTTCAGAACACGTGGCCATAAAATCCTTGGCCTCTCTGCAGAGCGCACTGGGCATAGTGCTAATATTGGCAACACTCCCCATCCCCCCCACAGCAATATCCTGGAGAAATAAACAGACAAGACACCTTCTTTGTGGAGAAAATTGCTGCAGGTTTATTTGCATAACAAATATGCCAACATGGTGGGTTATCTTACGGGCGATCCCAGGGCAGGCAGCCCCTCGCCGCCTGCCCACCTGATGAGCCAAATTTCACCGTGGCCATAGCCAATCGGTGTTTGCCAGATTTGGGGGAGGGGATAACCCCTCCCACCGGTGTACCGCCAGTCCACCCCATTACTCACGCCCCCAGAAGGGGGGCGGAGTGTTCCAGGCAACCCCCGGTTGCTCAGGTCCACAACCGCCCTTAGGACTAACGGGGCGCCGTCGCTCCTCCAGGGTCCAACGCGAGGACCTCCCTGGGGATATTTGGCCTTTGCACTCTTGTTGTGCTCCTGCAGAGGGTACCCCTCTGTACCTTACAGCCTCTGGATCGCCCTGTAACTCAGCCACAGCTCTGGGTGTGGCCACCGTCACAACCAGGGCCCCCCACCAAGATAGGCACCATTACCTCCACACTGCTGATTCCAAGGCCTCCCCCAGATCAAGCAAGTGAATCTGCGCCTGGCACTATTAACTCTCCTGCGTGAGGTTGCCCCGGCAACCCCTGACCGGGCCCCTCGCCACACTAACAGTGGGGTTATCTCAGACCATCATAACACACATGTCCACCCTTGGTTGCTTAACTTACACCAGGAGGATATCATGTCTGGCAGCCTTGCCCTCCTACCCGGGTAAGTCAAATCATTGCCTCCCAGGTGTATGACCAAAGTGTTGGGAGGGGAGGCCCTCCCCCCCTAGTCTGTGTCGCAGCTTCTAGAGAGGCTGTTCCAGTGCATGCCTGGGACTCCCAACCCAATTAATTTGGTGGTGGAAAACCCATGCCTCCATTTCTTGAATTTCTCCCATTGCGCCACTCGAGACGCACGGAAGGCCCTTCACCCAGACTTTTGATCCTGGCAAAATAAAGAAATGCTCCGTTGCTAACACCCATAATGAGCACTGCACACCCTTTTATACCTACACCAGTTTGCGCAAACTTGCACAATAACACTGCACCCCATCAAACCTCTGGTGCCTCCTCGGGTGCCTTTGGAATACTCAAAAGTTTGCCTGTCCATCATACACTTTACCTGTCTTCCGGCCACTCCCCTGGGTGGCTGCGGACGGCTGTACCTTTAAAACCTGTAATTCCCATCTGCATTACCCGTTCAACCCGAACATGGTAAGGGGTGTGCTGTCAGCATGAACCAGAAAGAAATGCTCTCCAAAAGGGTGAAGGGCCAGCTAGGCGGCGGCCAGGCCCCCTGGGCCATACCACATAACCTCCAGTTTGGTGCAACCAGAACACCCTCCGGGAGTACCACATCGTCCAGAAATCCTGGGCCAGAAATGGGACAGTAGTCCCATAGTTAGCTGAAAATTCCCCACGATATATTGTTTAGCTGAAGCAAACTGTAACATGCTTTTGGATCCAAGGAAATGGCGTAAACCTATGAGCAATGTACCTTCACCCTCTGGACTATGAATGCAAAATGTGCTCTGTTAGTTGACTTGACCTATTCTTCACCCTCTGTGTAGTGCCCTGGGCTGCTAAGGCAAGCGTCAATAATGCTACCATCACGTGTGTTAGCTCCTCTAGTGATACACATCCGCTGGGTAGCAGATATGCTCCTTCTCTGTAGTACCTTGTAGTTAATCCCTGATGACTACAGCGAAGCCTTTCCTGGGCTGTAGCCATTGATGCCTAAACCAGAGCTTGGACCCCCTCCACATGTTTGTCCTTGTAATGAATTCCCTCCACCAGGGACAAAAGGCCTGCCTGATTACCGGCATGCCTCCTGGCGCCCTTCTGCTCGTGGATACGAAACATTCTATTCAGCAAGCTGACAGTCTGGCGTAGCCAATGCCCAATGAACTCACCCTCCATCTTCCTGTGCATTGATCATTTGGCTAGGCCATGGGGACCATGGAAAGCTCCTTGAACCTCCTGTCCCCTGGCCGGATAGCAAGCACCACCCCCTGTTTCCCCCAAGGGGCTCCCGATAGTAGAAGAGGGTCAAAATGTCTTGCTAGCTTGGCCACCACATGCTAATATACCTTTTGTAGCCCTTCTCCCAAAGTACGCGCCTGCTCAGCTACTGGTGCATCTAAACAAGAGGCCTTAGGGAGTGCCTGACATTGTTAACGATATAAGTGGTGCAGGAAATTACGTCTGAATCTAACATTTGCAGTACATGTCCAGGTGCCGTCCCCCTTTATGTGATACCACTGGGCACCTCTGCCTAATGTGCGTGACATAGGTACCTAGTCCAGCTCGCTTGGCGGCCTGCCTATGAGTCGATACACCAGCCCCAGCTGGACGTACTGCTGCTGGCCGAGTCTACCGCTAAGTGCCACCTTGCCCCTACTGCCTGCCTCCCTTGCTAAGTCCTTACCTCCTGTAGGTAAATAGGGAACCGGATGCAAGACCGGTCAATAAATTTGCTGCCATCAGAAAGTGCGGACTACTTCGGAGCCCCCTGTGGTCTTTCCTTTTTCTGGTAGGTACCAATAGTCAATAGATGGCTTCGGTTGATGGAGTCCAGTTGCGCCTGACCGAAAGCTCGGTGCGCAGTAGCTGCACCAAATAATAGATTTAGATGACATAACATGGTTGATGGCCCATCCTGGAAAATTACAATTCATGAGCCTGGAAAGGGTGTCCCATAAGATCTCTCATGCAAACCAACCAAATTTTGGAACTGTACGCCCCTCTTCCGTTTGGAGGGGGGGGGGAGGCTAGCCAAGTTAAATGAAGGTAGGTTCTGTGTTGACCTCTGGGCTGTGTCTCCCCGTGCTGCTTCCGAATCCTGACTGGGGGAGACCCATTCCCCTGAGCAACCCCATGTCACTGGCTCAAAATTTAAAAGTAGACACCTCGTGTCTCCCAGAGAGCCCCACTGGAGCGGCATGAGTTCCACATGCTGCTTTTTACGCTCACAAAACTGCCCTGTCAGCGCCACGAACTCCGGAGCATGCAAATCTCCTTTAGGCACTATGCCGCATGCCCCTCCCTCGGTGTCAGAAGCATCACAATAACAGCTTGTGTGAAGAGTAAAAACGTGTTCCCTTTTATTGTACACACTTTTTATTGAGTCATAGCAAATGCAGTCTTCTAGTAGGAATTTACAAAACCAATACACGGAGGTTGAATATACCACGCTTTTTTATGACAACTACTCCTGCAGCCTGGCACCGTTGGGAAAAAGCACTCGTTACCTTTCATGAATATGCAGTCGCGGCTCGCAATATACTCGCGGGGGAGGTCGCGCAGGGGTTACCGTGGGGGGGGGACGTTAATTTAATAATTAAATGAAAACCTACCTGACCGGGTCCGCGCCGCCTCTGCCCTCTGCTCCTGGGCCGGGTCCCGCGCCGCCTCTGCTAACAGGAACAGGCATGCTGATGCTCCCTCCCCTCCTGTAAGCCAATCACAATGCTGCAATGGCAGCGTTGTGATTGGTGGGAAGTCCCAGACGGCGCCCAGCCGGGCACCAGTAGGGATGCCATTTTCTCTATGTAGGCTGCATGCAGCCTACATAGAGAAAATGTAGAGTGCGCATGACTGCTTTGGTCGGCCCCAGGGCCGACCAAACAGTCAGGGCACTCAGAGTGGTGCAAGCCACTCCTCCCCGACCCGCCCACCCTCCCGCCCCCAACCAGGCATACCCCTGCCGTCTGCTTTCTCGCAGCTCGAGAAGCAGAAAATAAAATGGTATTTAAAATACCATTTTATTTTCTGCTTCTCGCGCTGCGAGAAAGCAGTGGGGCGGCGCTCCAACGCCCTAATGAGCGGCCGCCACTGGTTATGTCCGCATCATGTCTAGGTACAAAGCATACAAAATATGAATGTCGCAATCAAATTTGTTTTTCGTCAGTGGCTGTGAGTGATTGGTAGTAGTGTGGCTAGGTTTAGGTGAGTGGGTGACTCTATAAAAGTGATAACTTGGGTGGCTTTGGAGAAGTAGTGGTCTGAGTGGCGATATATGAGTTGAGTGAAAGTGGCAGTGAGGAGGTCATGGTGTCAGGAGAAAGCATAGCGTGGGTAATAGTGAAAGTGGCCCTCGGTAAGAGGCGGTGTTAGTGGTTTAGTGCCAATGAGTCTCTAAGTGTGTCAATTATAATGTAATTGGCAGTAGATGACTATTGTAGAGGGTGATTGTCTGCTAATGATGATGCAGGCCATCAGGGAAATAGTTGTAAACATGTTTATGATGGCTGAAGGTGTTTGGACCTGTTGATGGGGTTGGGCAGAGTTGAGATTCTGGGTGGGTGCGTACTATTTCAAGACTATACGTTCACACTGCTTTATAAGCCTGGCTTTATCATAAAATGCATTTGCTTTAAAATGCACCATTTGCCAATCTTTTTCAAATTTTCTCTTGGGAGGAGGACCCAACCTGTACCCCACTTTTGCTCGCTTCGCTTGCTGCTTAAAAGTCATGCCCAACTTTTACGCCCACTGCTTTCAAATGTCACCAGCCGCCACTGGCAGTGTGACTGAGAACTGAGGGCAGCTGCACATTTCATTTTAATATTTAACATTGTCTTTTGGCGTCTACTCATTTGAGAGAGTTCTTCTGCAAAATTCACCATTCAGTAGTGACCATCGATTTACAAAGCTATGCCCCTCTGCTTACCCCATGTGAAACCTGATTAAAACACTAGCAGGCCCAACTGGGTCTCCCACAACCCGACTGTGAACATGAGAATTAATTTGGGGTGTGAGAACCCTCAAAACCCCCCATGAAGCTATGCCCCTAGAAGGGTGCTAGAGAAATGGAGGCAAAGGGTGACATTGTTAGCATAGGCACTGGAAGTAGGGGTGGTGGAAGTGATGCAGCACCCACAAAATAACCATGCTGGAGTTTAGAAGGTGACTGTGCAATAAAAAATCCTTTACATTTTGCTTTCATTGTGTCAGAGCGTTCAAAGACAGAGGTCAAATGTCAGGTTATGTCTTCTAATTGCTGCTTATTCTTTTATCATGGAGATTGGTGTTTATGTTTCTTTCTCAGACTGCAAAGTGAGAGCATTTTCTAAAGCGAACTTTGTTACAGTCTTGCTGGGGTACAGGGAGTGTGAATGTAAAGGCTGTAGGATGGCATTTGTTTTCTAATACACAACAAAATGTGTATAACTGTAAAGGAACTGTACCAATTAATCAGAATATATCCATTTCCATTGATGGGCAAATATATTATGTTTGCCTTCCTATCAGAAGAGCAAACCCAACTCTCTCTGATTCTTTTTTCCTCCTCCTCGCTCCCTACTATTTTGTAAATGATAGAGTAGTCAGCGTATGCTCCACTATGGCTTCCCAGTGATTTGAGCTTTTGAACCGTATGCCATAGTTAATGTGAGGAAACGTATGCATTCTATGGTGTGGTTGTGTGACCTCGCCATGAAATACACTCACAATATCATCTTGGGTGCAGTCAGGCTCATTTGTAGGAAACTGCAGGTGGTGCAGAATTGCGCAGCTAGGCTGCTACACAACATCCCCAGAACTCAGTCGGCTAAACCGGCACTAAAAGCCCTACACTGGCTACCCATCAAAGAACGCATAATGTTCAAATCATTATGCATAGCGCATAAAACCCTATGGGGTACGGGCCCAAAAATCAACCGCGCTCTGATGTCCTTTTATCGGCCCTCTCGTAGCCTGAGATTGGCTAATTTATTCCAAGCAACAGTCCCCAAAGTCCTGAGAGTACGAGCCGGTGGCCGTATGTTCTCATACAATGCGACAAGTTTATGGAACACGCTTCCGATCCACCTTCGGTCATTGACTCACCACTTTTCATTCAGAAAGCAATTAAAAACATGGCTCTGCCAGAACCTGCCTTGAAACTGTACTCTGCTATTGGTTGCAACCAGTGCTGGGATGCCTAAGGGTAGCCAAGCGCTATATCAAGTATGAATTAATAATAATAATAATAATAATAATTTGTAAACCCTTTGGCTCAACCCTGGGTAGCTGTGGCTTTGAGCAGTCAGGCTTAAACAAAGGAACAAATGTAAAGCATTTAGAAGTACCAAAACAATCAAACAAGAAAGTCACACAACAGGAAAGCGCAAGCAAAGCACTTGTTTGTAACTCTGAAGTATGATGGAAACCGAGATTTTAATTCGAACAAAACAAATGAAGCCACTTGGTGAAAAGCAAACGGCAAATATCTGTGAAACTCATTTTCCAGACATTATCGTTTATTGCTATATAGTTTTATCAGTAAAACTGAATGTCTGTGCAAAGTTAGTGTCAATTGCAAAGAAAACGTGCTGTCTGTAAATGACTGAGTATGCCCACACCATGCTTTAGTGATATATGGGAGACAGTGTGCTCCGACTCGCACCAGCAGATATCCCAAAACCTTACCATAGGGGTGGATCGTTTGAGATGCTTGTTCTCAGTGTGATGCATTTGCATTATGAACAGCCCCTACAACTTCAGTGACATAACATTGATGGCAGCACCCACACTCGGAAAATGGTTCCAGTACTTCTGATTGTTAGTGAGAAGGCGCTCCCTTCGGATTTAAGGGGAGTTTGATTGCACAATGCAAATGGAGCTTGAGTAAGTAAGATGTCTCTTGTCCCTCCAGTGGTGTGTCGTGTTTGTTGCAGCAGCTTTGTGCACTGAGGGGCCTATTTACGAGGTGGTTTGTGTCGCTCTTGCATCACACAACGTGGTACAAGAGTGACACAAACTTTCAGTCTGATTTATGGAGCCATGCAAGGCCACTTTGCGTGGCCCTGAGTGGCTCCGTAAATCTGGGATAAGGCAACGCAGCACAAATCGCTGTGTTGCCTTACTCTGCCCTGGGAAGGCGTTCCATGGACGTTGCGTGGGTTTTCCCACGCAACTCACTTGGTTTTTGACGCATTCCCAGATTTACCAGAACTGGTAACTCTGGAAATGCGCTACAAAGATATGCCTTCCCAGGAGAGGCGTAACGAGGAGAAATATATATTGTTTCTCCTTGTTTCTTCCTCTTTCTATTTGTGCTGCATTCTGCGGCACGCATACATAGAGGAATATGCCTCTCGGGATAGGTTTTGTGCAGGAAGGTGCCCCTTCCTACACAAAAACATCCTGCATGCAATGCAGGCACCCTTGCACAATGGTGCAAGGATGCTTGCACTGGTGCTAGTCTGCCATAAGGGTGCCAGCGCAGAGGAAAAGGCAGGAATGCACTGTATTGCCTTAACCCCTTCAATGCGTCGGACGGCCCCTGGCCGTCCGACGTCACGGTGGGCGTGTGCGGAGGACGGCCGGGGGCCGTCCG
Source organism: Calotriton arnoldi (assembly GCA_963921515.1). Lineage (NCBI taxonomy): Eukaryota > Metazoa > Chordata > Amphibia > Caudata > Salamandridae > Calotriton > Calotriton arnoldi. The sequence goes on along the minus strand of CAWUFW010010057.1, from coordinate 360,458 downwards.
AATCGCGCACTCGTGGAATTCGCCCGGACAGCGGGGGAATTCCAGCCGCGTTGAAGCGGTTAAATACGGCACATGGGTTCCGGAGTAGTGTGCTAATCACCGAAAAAGCGCTTTGATGCCCCATCAGGGGTAGTAAGCGCTATATAAATGCAATTAGAATACAATACAATACATTCCTGCCCTTTCCCTGTCACACTGTGCAGCGCAGCAAGGTGACTTGCTGCGCTGCGCGACTGTTTCCTAAATAGGCCCCTGAGTTTCAGCAACAGATGAACTCTGTGCTCCTCATGATAAGCTTCAGTGGTCATTTGGGAGTGTCATCTCTGCAGACCTGCAACAGGGCAGGGTCTGCTCTTCACAGCTCGGGGGCAGAAAGGGTCCAGTGCGTGCCTCTCTCCTCAGATAAGAGGGACAACCTCTGTTATCTCACTGCGCTCTCAGTGACAAGAGCTGCAGGGTGTGTCAGGGGCGGCGCTCTACAGTCCAGTTAAGCTGTAGTAATGCAGCCGCCATAGAACCATTAGATCTGCTCTAAGGGAAGCAACTCAATATTCAGTCTTATTTAAAGAATACATTTTTAGGTCTGGCGTTAGTAAGACCTTTTGATTTTACTAAAATGATGTGTATAATATAGGTATAGGGGCTTTGAGCCAGTCCTTTTCATCCATTTGTCTGTTTCTGTGTCATTCACACTTTTTTCTGCCCATTGTACATACAGTAGAGGGCAATGGGTCATCCCACGCGAGCCTTGTCTGACTTCACTGTGAGTGATGGCATCCTTATGTGTCACAAGGAAGGCATCAGCACACAAAGTAGGTTCCTGCAGTGATGGGTACTACTATGGCAATATATACTTTTTTAGTCCATAATATATCTTTTCTCTTTGATAATTTTTTTTTATATATTGGAGAAGGCCCAGAAGCTGCCCCAACAAAAGATTACAAATGCCATGACAAACAAACATAGAAAAAGCTAAAAGGCTAATAGCAACGCCAGCCCTAATGTCTTTTCTAATGCTTAATTTTGAAGGCCGCAACCACTAAAAAACAGTCATACTGAGCCTATAACTTTACATATACGCCTTAGGCTAGCCTTTATGCTGACTAGGAGTAGTTAACTGTCCCTCTTTCCACAAAATCCTACTTTAGAAAGCCTACTCATTCTTCACTTCGTAATATACAACTCATATTTATGCTGAATGAATTTCATAAGCTATTGTTTATTGCAATGCACTTTAAAAATTAACCCTGGGGTATTTCTGCTGTGTATCTCGTTCTCCTTTGCGACAATGCTGTCAGAAATAAATCTGGTGCACGGATTTGCATAGCCCAGGGCAAAATTACAATTTGCCGTTTAGGCGCTCCCCTCTCCGCATGTTTTATGTTATTTTATGTCACCTGGCACACTGTTGTTGGCTCTTGTGGTGGTTTCATGAGGCAGCTGCCTCCAGTGGAATTAATGCAGCATCGGTCCTGTCCACAACCAAACGTCTGTAAGTGATGTGTGCATACCTGCAGGCTCTTCGAGTTTGCCCTTGTCTATGACTTTTGTACGTACTGAATACCAACGTAGAGTTCGGTTTTATCCTAAATTTTGTATTTTATTTTGCATCAAGCTTTTTCCATAATATCCCTCTCCGCAATCCCCACGCTCCCAAATCCTGACAAGCCCTCTCATTACATTCCTATTCCCACAACTCGGCTGGGGTACAGCATCCCTGCACAAGCCATGGTGGTGTTTACAACCAATTACAGATCTCCTATGCCTAAGGTTTGGTAGTCCTGTCTATGACTAACCAAGAACCGCAAATATCTCATGTGGTCACTTTCTAATTGAAATTTTTACAATTTCAAAATTTCTCATAGATCTTTTTGAACAATGAGGTGCAAAAATTGACAGTTCTCAACTGGGACTGGTGCTCCATTAAACCCTTTGTAAGTTGGTGTCTTATAATGCTACTAGAGATGAGCACAAGAGGGGGCCAAAGTGTAACAAGCGGCCTCAAAAACACTTTGGGGCTCATTACGATGGCGGGTGGACATGAGTCCGCCCGCCATCGTTGTTGTGGTGGTGGGGACCGCCCGCCAGTAATGCAGCAATCCCACCACACATATTACAATGTGCCCGCCAGTGTAGCGGGCGCATCCCGGGCCTTTAACATTGCGGACGGTGCTACATGCTGCAGCACCGTTCGCAATGTTAAAACGGCATGCACTGCATTATCCAGCAGTGCGTGGCAGGCACCACGTGGTGCCTGCCATGCAGTGCAGGGAAATGCAGGGGGGGTACCATGGGTACCCCCCCAGTGCAGCAACACCTCCCCCCGGAACAAGGGGGGTCCGCAACGGGCCCCCAAACCCCATCCCCACCGATGCCGCCATGGAAAGGCCTTTTCCTCACAACATTCTAATCTGGTGGACGGTGCCTGCTAGGCACCGCCAGCATTTTAGGCACCCTGCACCGTCCGCCAGGCAATCGGTACAATTGCCTTTGGCAGTGTAGTGGCGGGCGGACTTTGCGTCCGCCGCGGTACCCACCGCCATCCTAATTGGGCGGTGGGTAAAATGCTTAGTGATGGCGGAAGGACCGCCACCGCCGGCCCGGCGTTGGCGGGCCTTCCTCCATCCTAATCGGCCCCTTTGTTACGAGAAGACTGGGAGTACCAACATGACAAAATGTGATTTTGTCTGCAATCCGAAAATCATTGAACCAAATCTGCATAGGGGGAGCGGTAGTAGCATCGCAGTGACATCACAGTGACAGAGGTGGGAAAATGAACAGTAGTGTAACATGTTAGCTTTGCAATCACAACAACCACACATAGGGTTTTTTTCAACACAGGCAGTCATGTGTGGCCTAGTGGTTAAGCTCTTCACTATCATTGTGATTAATATTTGTTTGAGTGCTGGTGTTTCCATGATCATTTGTTTTTATAAGTTCTGGTGCATTAAAAAACAGCTAATATGTAAATTAAAAGTTGACTTTCCTATTTGTTGATTGGAAAATATTATTTATGCCTCTCTGCCTGAAGCCATCTTCCTTATAAATGCCATGCCCAAAGATCAAATCCAACTCTCTCTTTCTCCACTTCTTCCTTCTCTGCTCTCCCTCTTATTCTGTAAATAATAAAGTTGTCAGTGTATGCTCCTTAGGGCTTCACAGTGACTTGCACTTTTGGGCCGGTTGACATAGCAATATTTTGAAGCTGCTCAATGAAGAGTGATGTGTGGCCCAGTGGTTAAGGTCTAAGCTCTCATTGTGAAGGGTAAGTGCTCCAGTCTTGGTGCTTCCATAGCCATGTGTCCCTATAAGGTCTTGTACATTGCAATGAGTAAAGATTACTTGAGCTTTTGGACTGAATGTCATAGTTATGTTTCAAATTTGTTTAGCAAAGAGTCATGTGTGGTCTTGTAGTTAAGGTCTTAGACTCTAATTGTGAAAGTTAAAAGTTCAGCTCTTGGTGTTTCCATGGTCATGTGTTCCTCCTATAAGTTCTGGCACATTGCACTGAGTAAATTAAAAGTAAATTTTCAATAATGGGCAAATATTATTTTGTTATGTTATGCTATCTGATTTTGTAAATCACATGGCTACCCAAACGCAGGCTCCCCAGCGCTGAAGACATAGAAATGGCGAAATAGTACCGTGACTAGATGAACAGACGGGTCTTCAATTGCTTTCTAAAACTGGTGAGGCTGCCATTGACTCTCAAGTGTATGGGAAGAGAATTCCAGAGCCTGGATACCACATATGAGAAAGACGGTCCTCCATTTCTGGCCCTTTTCATTCTTGGGATGGCCAAGAGGGAGCAGTTGTTTGGCCTCAGATCTCGCATGCTGTTATGTGAGACCATTAGATGACTTAAAATGTCTGGGCCCCCGGCATATTTTATCCTATGTGCTGTGCGCAGAGCTTTGAATTCTATCCTTCTCCTTACTGGTAGCCACTGGAGACTGGCCACCGCTGGGCGTGCCGATTGTGATTTAGGGATGCTTAATAAAACGTGGGCTGCAGCATTTTGAATAATCTGCAACATTTTTACAATAGAGGCAGGGCTGCCCAGGTAGAGCAAATTGCAATAGTCAAGTCGCAAAAGTATAAGACCCTGTACCACAATTCTTCGTGCTTCAATCGAGAGCCATTTAAGTGTCTTCCTCAATGCTATCAGCAGACCGCAACATGTCCCTGCCTTGTTTTTGGCCTGGGAGACCATAGTGAGATCTGCGTCCAAGAGAATTCCAAGGCTCTTGACTTCTGATGTGGGGGACGGCCGATTACCCAGGCATAAAGACCAAATGAAATGGCCCCAGAGAGATGGATTATTCCCCACCACAATAACCTCCATTTTATCGCCATTTAATTTAAGGGGACTAATTGATTTGTTCCAGACATGTTTTGCCGCAATTTTTCTGATGTTGAGTGTAAAAGTGACAATTTGAGTGTTATCAGCATATGACACCATAGTGAATCCAAACGAGCAGATGACGTCAGCTAGGGGCCATACATATATGTTGAAAAGCGTGGGGCTCAGGAAGGAGCCATGAAGCACACCACACTTAAGCTGCTGAACCTCTGACAGATAGGAGCCTTCCCTTCCTATTTTCAAGGAAAGAGGTCAGCCATTCAAGTACTTTTCCCGTTATCCCGAGCGCCTCCAGTATATGTTGGAGGATAAGGTGGGATACAGTGTTGAAAGCTGCACTCAACTCAAGGAGAATGATCGTAGCAGATCCCCCTTGGTCCAGGGTTTTTCAAAGATCTTCGGTGGCTAACAGCAGGGCTGTTTCGGTGCAATAGCCGGGTTTGAATCTGCTCTGCATCCAATGTAACAGATTGTGGGGCTCCAGAAAAGCGGTCAGGTCTCCGTTAATCAGTTTCTCTAAGATCTTACTGATGCCTGGAAGCAAGGATATGGGTCTGTAGCTCTCAGCCTTGGTGGGATTTAGAGAAGTTTGTTTCAGCCAGGGTCTCATTATCGCATGTTTTCAGGAGTCGGGAACTTGTCCGTTGTCTAGCGAAAGGTTGTTCATGCTGGTTAGAGCTGGTAATATGATGTATTTGCCTTTCAACATATCTATAGGTGCAGGGTCCAGGGGGGAGCCGGATTTGATTGTTTTTGCTACTTCCGAAACAGTGTTACAGCATAGCTGAGAGAGGGCCGATACAACAGGACAGGCTTTTTTTTTCAGGTGATACCTCGTTAACAGCAGAGGTTGAGTTTGGGTCCCCAACCAGCAAATCATAGATGAGACTTACCTTACTAAGAAAAAACTTGGCCATCTCATTGCAATGTTCCGCAGGGGAGGTGATGCATCAGTTCCTTACTGAAGGGGAGGTGATGGGTCGGTTTCTTACCATGCGAGGAGGTGATGCGTCGGTTTCTTACTGCGGACCCGGCACTGATGTAGACTTGGCAGGGTCCAAGGGGGAGCCGTATTTGATTGTTTTTGCTACTTCCGAAACAGTGTTACAGCATTGCTGAGAGAGGGCCGATACAACAGGACAGGCTTTTTTTTCAGGTGATACCTCGTTAACAGCAGAGGTTGAGTTTGGGTCCCCAACCAGCAAATCATAGATGAGACTTACCTTACTAAGAAAAAACTTGGCCATCTCATTGCAGTGTTCCGCAGGGGAGGTGATGCATCAGTTCCTTACTGAAGGGGAGGTGATGGGTCGGTTTCTTACCATGCGGGGAGGTGATGCGTTGGGTTCTTACTGCGGCCCGGCACTGATGTAGACTTGGCGCCCTGGTGCGATGTGTGGGGATCGGGGATGCATTGGTTCTCCATGCGGTGACGGTGGCAATGGTGCTATGTTGGTCTCTCCAACCGTGGTCCCACGATGCGTTGGTGCTTGCAGCCGCACAGCAGGGCCTGCGTCGGAACCAGTGCGGTGATCTCGGACTTCCGAGATTGGTGCACGTGATTCGGCGTGCGCCGATTTCTCCAGTTGCGGGCAGGCGCTGCGTCGATTTCTTCGGCGATGCATCAGAAACAGGTGCGGATGCGTCGCACTTCTTGAAGTTGCATTGCTTTTCCAGCTCCCAACTACAGGAACAACCTCCAGAGGCCCAACTCAGCAACAGGCACCTCTTGGCAGGTCAGAACTCCCAGCAAGGAAGTTCAGGGGAGCTGGTAGTGAAGTCTTTGTATCCTTGAGACTTCAAAACAGGAGGTAAACTCTACTTCAAGCCCTTGGAGATCTTCCTCAAGCAGGAGACACAGCACACAGCAAAGCCTTTATCCTCTCCTTGGCAGAAACAGCCACTGCAGGCCAACCCCAAACAGCACACAGCAAAGGGCTAGTACTTCTCCTTCAGTTTTCCCAGCTCTTCTCATTGGCAGAGGTTCCTCTTGAATTCCAGAAATAATCTAATGTTCAGGGGTCTGGGCTCCAACATTTATGGTCCATTTCTCTTTGTTCTCTGGTGTCAGAGAGGCTCTGTGCTCAGTTAAAACCCAGTTCTATCCTCTCTGGCCCAGCTTCCCAGCAGGAGGTGGAGACAGCATTGTCCAAGGCAGACCAGGCCCATTCTTTTGCAAGGAAATCTTCTCCCCCTACTCTAAATTCAGCCCAGGTCTATTCAGCCCAGCCATGACTCACCCAGGAAAGGCAGGACACACCTTGACCCCCCCAGTGGCTGTCTACAGTGAATGCACATCCCCAGCCCCTGTCACTCCAAAGCTAGACAGTCATTCCACAAACCAACAGAGGCACACAGAAAGGCTAAGCAAGAAAATACCCACTTCCTAAAAGTGGTATTTTCAAACACAGAATGTAAAAATTATCCTTACTAAAAGATGCATCTTTATATTCTGAGTTCAGGCATACTAAACTTTACCTCCCTATCTGGTCCCAATGGGAATGTATATTTATAAGATGTTATAAATAAACTCCCATTCTATCCTATGGGACAGATAGCCTTTCAATAGTGAAAAACGAAATTCCCTGTAGTTCACTATCAGGACATGTTACATACACCAAATGCAAGCCCGTCTGCGCCCGTCCGCGTCCCGGAAGCGGCCGGCGCAGGACCCGTCACTGGAGATCTTCCTGATGATGGCAAGTCCCTTTATTACAGTAGGCTGCAGCTCATTGCCCTGGGCTTGAGAGAAAGCTGCTGCCCCCACGTGTCCATTCCCAATGACAGTTGCAGCTGGGTTTGCAACCTTTGCGGTTGGGTTTCCTCTAATTCAGCCATCGATGAGTCCCCTAAAATTGGCTCCAGGGGTTATCCCCCCTGTAGTGAGACCAAACCTGTTAGGGAGACTGATTATTTAAAGGCCACGCTTCTTAATACTTGATCTCTTGGTAAACATGCCCTTCAAATCTACGATTTATTCGTAGACAAGAACCTCGACCTTCTCTTTCTAACAGAGACTTGGCTCAGGGAAACATCAAATCCCACCATCGCCATGGCCATCCCCCCTGGCTACCGGATGCTCAGGAAGGACCGGTCAACGGGTAGGGGGGGAGGCATTGCCATAATCTTCAAAATACAACTTGCATGCTCCATGATCTCTACAGCTGACATAGAGGGTGCTGAAAGTTTGGGATTTCACGTCAGGCTGTCAGCGAAACAATCTGTGTCAGGCATCTTGATCTACAGACCCCCGGGTCCTGCGGGCCAGTTCCTCGACTCCATCAGTAATGCTGTCTCTTCCCTGGCCATTAATTTTAAACACTGTATAGTTTTAGGTGATTTTAATATCCATATGGATAATCCCACTGATCAAGAGCCTAGCAGATTACGCGACACACTAGCTTCTTTTAAAATGTCACCGTCCGTCCACTTAGCAACGCACGAGAAAGGACATATTCTGGACCAGATCTTCTCCACAAATACACTAGTGACCTCAGCTCCAGTCCCGCTAGTATGGTCCGACCACGCCATGATCGATTTTATGATTAAGAAGGTACCTAATCCCAGTAACACCCAGGGAAGACCACTTTCACGCAGTTTCAGACCTTTTTATCAAATCACAGCTGAGGCCCTCACCACGGCCCTCTTCAAACATCCAATCCCCTTCCTTGGGAGGGTGGAGGAGGATGCGGAAGGTCTAGACAATTGGCTCCAATTGCGAGCCGACGAGCTCGCTCCTCCCTCTGTGCGATCCGCTAAGGTCCCACGTGCTTCTGCACCATGGTTTACGGTCGCTCTCAGGAAGAGTAAGAGTGACTGTAAATGCTTGGAGAGAACCTGGCGGAAAAATTTTGACCTCTCTGATAAAACAATATATAAACTGGCACTAAAAATGCATTATAAGAAAGTTTTAGAAGAGAAAAAAAAATTTTGGGCCTCTAAAATAGCCCAGGCTGCTAACCAGAGTAAAGAAATTTTTAAAACAGTTAAGGAGTTTCTCTCCCCAAACGCAGTGGCAACACCATTCACTCCGACTGAGGAATGGACGTGCCATTTAGCTTCCTACTTCCATGAGAAGATAAAAACTATCCAAGACACTTTCTCTTCGCTGCCTAGGGTGGAGGGTGAGTTTCGAGCGTTACTCACCCCTTCTATGCAGCTACGGAGCCCGCTTCTCACGCAGTTCCCACCTATATCCCTGGATAACTCTTTGGTAATTTTGAAGGCCCTCAAATCGGGCTCTCCTTTTGACCCATACCCAGCCAAAATTCTGGTGTCATTGGCCGAGGTAATTAATCCTGTGCTAAATCGGATTCTTAATACATCCTTGGAGACCGGGATTGTCCCAGACAGGTGGAAGAACGCCAAAATACTTCCCCTGCTAAAAAAAACAAGAGACGACCCAGAATCAGCCTCTAATTATAGGCCAATATCCTTGCTCCCCCTTTTTTCGAAGGTCTAGGAAAAATATGTCAATGGGGTCATTACCACTTATGCTGAAGATAATCAAGTTTTCCACCAGAGTCAGTCCGGTTTCAGGTCAAATTTCAGTACGGAAACCGCACTTCTTGAGGTCTCAGAGACTATTAAAGAGACCCTTGACCAGGGAGGGAAGGCTGTGCTGATTCTCTTGGACCTATCAGCGGCCTTCGATACCGTGCCCCATGATTTGCTCCTTCGGAGACTTCAAGAATGTGGCTGCGGGGGCATGGTACTCCGATGGTTTGCCTCGTTTCTGGACAATCGCCAGCAAACGGTGTGGTCCCCTCCCTTTGCAGCACCTATCCCCCCCCTTAAGGTGGGGGTTCCGCAGGGCTCAATCCTTAGTCCTACACTCTTTAATTTGTATATGTCCCCCTTGGCGCTTCTGGCTGAAGCCCACGGAGCGAAAATTGTATCTTATGCGGATGATACACAACTGCTCTTCACCTGTGACAAGAAGTCAGACTTTAGAGGTGAGGCAATAAATGCCTGCCTCACTAAGGTGTTTGCTTGGTTCCAACTTCACCAACTTAAGTGTAATCCCGACAAATCAGAAATTATACTTTTCGGCCTCCCATCAGACAATGTGTGGCGGAATTGGTGGCCACAGGACATGTCCCCCCCTAGCACCTCGGTCAAGACTGTTAAAAATTTGGGAGTCAGGATGGAGGACAATCTATCCATGAACTCCCAAATACAAGCTGTGGTGGGCTCATGCTTTGGAGTGCTTAAAATGCTCAGACAGGTCCTGCCCCTTTTGCCGTTAACACATAGACAAACGGTGGTCCAGGCGTTAATCTTATCCAGGTTGGACTACGTTAACAGCCTTTACCTGGGAATTCCTGACTACATGTTGACTCGATTACAGGTGGTTCAGAATGCTGCGGCAAGGGCTATTCTCATGCTAGGGCCCAGAACTAGGATGTCTGCCCACTTGAAATCCATGCATTGGCTTCCGATCCGTAAAAGGATTATGTTTAAAGCCATGGTTCTAACATTTAAATCCCTTCACGGGATGGGGGCCCCTTACCTTAGGAAGAGATTTCAATTCTACTCCCCGCGTCGTGCTTTGAGGTCGGCTGCACTTCAGTTGGCTTGCATCCCCAAATCTTCACATGCTCGCATTGGGGGCCGCTCTTTCCAGGTGCAAGCTGCTCGACTCTGGAATAGTCTTCCCCTTGCACTTAGGCAGACGCAGGATCTTCTCCTTTTAGAAAGTCATTGAAGACCTGGCTTTTTCAGTATTAGTGTGACTTACGCAAGAGAGTGTTCACGATTAGCCCCACCCAGAATCTGTAGCGCCGGGACACTCTATCGAGTAGCCGTGCGCTTTATAAGTCCCTAATAACATAACATAACATAACATCAGTACATGTCCTATCTTTCACACACACTGCACCCTGCCCACAGGGGTAGCTTGGGCCTACCTCAGGGGTGGCTCACATGTAATAAAAGGGAAGTTTAGGGCCTGGAAAGTGGGTGCATTTGCCAGGTCAACATGGCAGTAGAGACTGCGCGCAGACACTGCAGTGGCAGGTCTGCGAACCCTTTGAAAGGCTGCTTGTGTGGATGGTACAATCAGTGCTGCAGGTTCACTAGCAGCATTTGACTTACAGTCCCTGGGCACACACAGTGCACTGCACTAGGGACTTAGTAGTCAGTAAAACAAGCCAATCATGGAAACACCAATCCATAATAACAATTTACACAGAGAGCATATGCACTTTAGCACTGATTAGCAGTGGTACAATGCCCAGAATCACACAACCAACCAACACAGGGTCAAAAACAGGAGGCCAAAAAGCAAAATGTCTGGGGATAAACCAGCTGAAAAAGCCAGGTCTAACATTGGCATACTGCTATTTCTTCAGCGCCTTTTTGTAAATGACCTTCCATTTCTCTTTGTAATTTGCCCTCCATTTTCTTTGCTCTCTTTTGCACTCCTTTTTTAACTCTCTGATTTCAGGCGTAAACCATGAAATGCTCTTATTAGGCTGAGAGGACTTCTGCAGTCTTTTCGGGATGAGCACCTCTAAAGATGACTTCATCCATTTCACAAACGCCTCTTATACGGTATCAATGTCCCCATCTGGGCTCAATGCTGAGACCTGTATTGCTGAGGCACTGAGTCCAGAGAGCGATATTCAATTTAGACCATGGTCTTGACAATCTGGTCTGTCTTAACGGAGGATAATGTAATCAGCAGGGGATATGACCAGAGTACATGTTGTGGGTCAGAGACAATCAAGTTAGTTAGGTTAGTAAAAACTGAGTCCATCCAGTATGTGGCCTCTGTTATGTGTGGGGAGGATAACTAACTGTACCAGCTGAATTACAGCTAAGTCATATTTAAGATTAGTTGCAACTATGCAGTTGTTGCCATCTAGATGAATATTCAGGTCCCCCAGCAGAGTGAAGTTTGCTGAATGAAGGCTATGGGAAGCTACAATATCCAGAATAGCTAATGCAAAGCCCGTAGCAGACCTAGGAGGCTGGTAAAGGAGAAGGCCTGAGAATGTAAAGGAATGCGAGAATTGGATGGAAAACAACAGATTTTCGAAATCTGTAATAACGTTTGAGGAGCTTCTGCATTCATAGATGTTTTTAAAGATAATTGCGAACCCCACCTCCTTTCTTCCAGTTCGATCATTCCTGATGATTGCATATGCGGGGAGGGCAGCTGCTATATCAGGTCCGCTGTCCTCATTCAGCCAGGTTTCTGTTAGAAACAGGGCCACAGGTTCTTGGTCCTCCAGCAAAATAAAAAGATCCATGCTATGCTTAGCCAAAGATCTGCAATTCAGGAGGAGCATTGGCCATGGAACATCCAGCTGATTTGCTGCATTCCTAACCCTGACTGTAGTGGGAGTGCCAAGCCTTTAGCCCACCCAGGGGCCATTAGTAACCAGGTCAGGGATGTCAAGCCTGCAAAGTCACCCTTGGCAATTACTGGACAGACTGGCAGGGTCTATAGAGTGAGTGCAAGCTTCCCTGAGTGGGTAATTAAGATTTTTTTAATGTATCTGTTGTATAGTAGATTCGCTCAGTAGACTCTCAGGCCTTGAGTGATGGCAGCCTGGGGGTACGTGCCCTCAGTGGGCTTACTCGGTGTGCCCACAGTTACCCTCCCACAATGCCTACTCCCTCTGCATGCTGCCCTTGGCACAGACTGCACCCTCCCACTGAGTCCTGGTTCTTCGGTGCCTGGGGTGGTGTTAGCTGTCTGAGAATCCAGAACTGGGGGGCACCAGATGGGACTGACTGTGCTGGGTGCACAGGTTGGGGGGGCAGTGGTTGGCTATGATGTAGCAGTGGTGGTGGGAGGTGTCCACGTTGTTTGTTTCAAGGTAAATGGGGTCCTAGAATGGAACAAAATAGGTAGAGATTAGCATTATTGTGTCTTTGCATGAATTTGATTTTGGTTACTAGACATTTGTTGCCATTGAATAGATGTAGTGGCTTTCATCAGCTCATTAGATGTGCAGATATGTGGCATTTTGGCTTTAGGGATAGACATGACATCTTCAAAACTCTGCTACAAACACAGTGCAGTCAGAGTATGTGGATTTGTTTATTCCAATGCCTGGTTGTGTCAAATACAGGCAAACACCCAGCTTGGTTGTATAATTTGCATTGTTCACTATGTGAGAAGTGCAGAGTCAAGGGGTCACCTGGCACTGCTAATGACTGAGTTTCCTTCAGGGCTGACATAAATTAGGGGTACACCGTTGGTATGGATCACTCATGCGATCAATAGTTTAAGCTGATGGGCCCAGGACACCATAAAGCAAAGCATTCAAACATATATATGAGTGTAGCATTGTCTGTACATTGTACAGGCCATAATGAGGGTAGACCAGTAGTGACATGACAGACAAGTGTGAAGGGGCAAAAGGAGTGTAGCATCTTGGTCAGAGTGGCAATCACAAGGCCTCACGTCAGTTGTAGTCTCTTCAATCTCACTTTAGCAACCCTTGAGAAAGGTATTCTACCTTTACTACGCGGTCATTACTTCGTTTTACCATTACTGCGCATATTTTAGTTCGCAGATGCCATTACTTAGCATGCATTTACTTAGCATGCATTTACTACGCATGTTCTATTACTTAGCATGCACTTACTACGCATAATGGAGTTACTGTGCAAATTAAAGTTTTGGGGTACAGGGGTATTTTTTAGGGGTCTGGGTTGGTTAGGTTTTTGGGGTGTAGGGGGTATATTTAGGGTTCAGGGTGCATTTAAGGTTTTGGGGTGCTGGGGTATTTTTGGGGTTCAGGGTGCGTTTAGGTTTTGGGGTGCTGGGGTAATTTTAGGGGTCAAGGTTGGTTAAGGTGTAGGGGTGTAGGGGGTAATTTTAGGGTTCAGGGTGCATTTAGGTTTTGGGGTACTGGGGTATTTTTAGGGGTCAGGGTGGGTTAGGGTTTTGGGGTGCATGGGGTATTTTGAGGGTTCAGGGTGCGTTTAAGGTTTTGGGGTGCTGGGGTATTTTTGGGGTTCAGTGTGCGTTTAGGTTTTGGGGTACAGGGGAATTTTAGGGGTCAGGGTGGGTTAGGGTTTTGGGGTGTAGGGGGTATTTTTAGGGTTCAGGGTGCGTTTAAGGTTTTGGGTTGCTGGGGTATTTTTGGGGTTCAGGGTGCATTTAGGTTTTGGGGTACAGGGGTGTTTTTAGGGGTCAGGGTGGGATACGGTTTTGGGGTGTAGGGGGTATTTTTAGGCTTCAGGGTGCATTTAAGGTTTTGGGGTGTAGGGGTATTTTTGGGGTTCAGGGTGCGTTTAGGTTTTGGGGTGCTGGGGTAATTTTAGGTGTCAGGGTGGGTTAGGGTTTTGGGGTGTAGGGGGTAATTTTAGGGTTCAGGGTGCATTTAGGTTTTGGGGTACTGGGGTATTTTTAGGGGTCAGGGTGGGTTAGGGTTTTGGGGTGCATGGGGTATTTTGAGCGTTCAGGGTGCGTTAAAGGTTTTGGGGTGCTGGGGTATTTTTGGGGTTCAGGGTGCATTTAGGTTTTGGGGTACAGGGGTATTTTTAGGGGTCAGGGTGGGTTAGGGTTTTGGGGTGTAGGGGTATTTTTAGGGTTCAGGGTCCGTGCCAGGGGATAGGTTACTATTAAGATTAATTTTTTGTTTTAAAGTACCAATAACCCGTTGTAACGGTATGCGTAATAATTAACTGCGAACTAAAAGCATTTTTAATGTATTTGTATATATTTGCGAAGTAAAAGCATGTGCACTAAAATCATGCGTAGTAATGGTATTTGCGAAGTAAAAACTTCGAAGTAAATACCTGCAGAGTAACGGTATGGTAAGTAACATCATATATTCCCAGAGAAATGGTAACCTGCATGCCTAGTGTAGATCAGTAGTGACATGGCAGACAAGTGGGAAGAGGCAAAAAGAGCCTAGCATCTTAGTTAGAGATGTAGTGACAGGGCCTCATGTTAGTAGTGGTAGCTTTTCTATCTCTACTTACCAACATTTGACAAATGATTAGCTACGTGATAAGTGAAGATCAGTAGTGACATGGCAGACAAGTGAGAAGGGGAAAAAGAAGTGTAGCATCTTGGTCAGAGTTACATTGACAAGGCCTCATGGTAGTTGTAGTCTCTTCAATGTCACTTTAGCAACACTTGAGAAATGGTAACCTGCATGACTAGTGTAGATCAGTAGTGACATGGCAGACGAGTGGGATGGGCAAAAGGAGTCTAGCATCTTTGTTAGAGTTACAATCACAAGGCCTCATGGTAGTTGTAGTCATTTCAATCTCACTTTAGCAACACTTGACGAATGGTTAGTGTACCATAGCTGTTGGCAACATGCATTTGGGATGGATCATACATTTACAATTTAACCCATATCATGGATCCTGGATTGATATTTTGATGATAATACACTTACAGACAGCACTGCAACATATGGCGTGCCATGGAGTTGGATACATGTGCTATTATATGCAGCAATACACAATACCAAAAACAAACCAATATCTCAGATACTTTGAGTATTGCATGTTAGGAAAGTAGATAGAGAAGACAATTTTAAAGGCAGACTTGGAAGCAAACAGGAAAATGTGATATTGTGGCAGTTATTGAAGTGTACCCTACCAAACTCCACGTCCTCGCTATTCCTGTCAAGCCCTCAGTATGCAGGATGGCCAAGACCTTCTCCTCCCAAGGAAAGAGCAGTAATGGTGCGCTTGGAGGGCCACCGCCAGTCCTCTGAGCCTCCGGATGGTGACTGTTGTACTTGGTACGTAACCTCAGTCTGAGGTCGTTCCCACCTCTTCCTAATGTTGCCTTGCGTGTGCAGTGTGGTACCAACAGCATTCACTCTGATGACTATCCTGCCCCACATTTCACTTTTCCTATTGAGAGGAGTCTGCTGGACTTGGGCACCAAAAATATGTGGTTCTACTCTAATGATTTTATCCACCACGACTGTTAACTCTTTCTCTGAGAAGCTTGTTTTTTTTCTCAGGCATGGTGCGGGAGTACATGAATGAAAAAAAACAGGTGATAGATGTAAAAAGTTGCAAAACACAAATTACAGGTGGTGGAGAGTGCTAAATGGGAAGAAGAAAAAGAGGTGCCTCATCAAAAAAGCAGAAAACGCTGGTGCCTGTCTTGCTGTGCTGCAGTTGTGAAATAAAGGATGGTGGTCAGGGATGGGGTGTGTTTTATAGTGTGATTTTCAGGCGTGCCCACTTGCCAAAGCACATCAGGTGTGTAGTGTTTAAATCCATCGAATGGTCACTATTGTGTTTTTTTACATGCGTACCGCGGCGGTCGACTGTCATTGGCTAACCGCTGTTAGTTGACCACCGCTGTGAGACCGCGAGTACGACTGTGTAGTCGTAATGCACTCGGAAGGTGGATCACGGACCTGGTGGCGTCGGTGGATGCACCGCAGAGATTGCAGACCACCGCGGTCCCGCCTACAAGACAGCCGTGCCGCTGTCAGTGTTTCAGACAGCACAACTCCTAATACGGCGGGCAGTAGATTGCTGGCGCAGCTGTGGCATAGATGACATAGACACGGTTCCCGGTCGGTCGGACCACCAAATGTGTAATAAGGCTCTAAATTTTCAACTCTAGGGGCCTGATTATGAGTACGGTGGTCCATAGGACCGCCATACTTGTTTTGGAGGTCCGACCACCGCCACAATGTGGCACCGTGCACCGCATTCTGAGTGTGGCGGATCCAAAATCCTCCGGTGTGGCTGTGACGGTCTGAGGCAGGAATATGCTGGTTGGGCCGCAGTGGCACCGTTGAGAATATTTTGAGTTCCCAAACCACAACCCTTTCCATGGCTGTGAGCCCGCCATGAAAAGGGTGGCGGTGAGGCATTAGGGCCCCCTGCGGCCTGTGAGCCTTGGGGTGCATGAAGGGGGGCTCATGTAGTGCCCCCTGGATTTGCACCCCTAGTTCCTGCACTGCGGCAATCTGCATGTTAGGCTCTTAACAGAACGCCGCTGTCAAACCACCACAGCACAGCACCGCCCGCCAGACCAGGATTTAACTCCTAATCTGCCAGGCGGGCACACCCCAGCTTTGGCTGTCCTACAGTGACGGCACATTGGTGCCACTGCTGTAGGACTGCCAAAGTCATAATCAAACCTTAAATGTTTCCAAGGTAAAGAGTATTCTATTATGTTTTGGGCACTTCAAAAGTCAATTTTTATTTTTAATAATCAGTAAATATTACTTATGACACATTGTCTGATGACATATTCCTTAAGTATGTGTAAACACACTAAGGATCAGCAGGGATCAAAAGAAAGCCAGGGGGTACTAATCCCTCAATAGAATGCTTATTATCACACAGATTACGTACTGCTATATGTGAGAAAAAGAAAAAAGAAAAGTACAAGTTGTGTAATGTCAGAAGAAAGAGCCAGGAGGAGAAATTTCCTTCAGGACAAGAACCCTCACTCACCGCTAGGTGACATGCTTCATCATATGGGTTCCCTCCTCACACCGAGGTGTGGGCTGCAACTCCCCGAGGGTTATGAGCTGAGGTGTTTTCTCAAGAGGAGCGTATGGATGGTGGTGAATGAGGGGCAGAGTGCGAAAAAGTGTGAGTGATTGAAAATGTCTCTCTGGGTCCACTAAATCTTTATTGGATGGCCTCAGGGACACAGTTAAAAAGCGAGAGGACTAGGGATTAAACCAATATATCCCTAGATGTAGGTCAACATGTTTCTGCCATAGGTTGGTCCCCTAAAGAGATCAAGAGGCATTCATCAGGACCATAGTTAAATAGTCGCTCTGCATACGTGAAAAAAATATAAATATACTGGCCACCACAGGAACAGGGCAGTCAGGTGTTCAACGACCCAAGTCACTTCAGAGGGGTTTGTCTACTCTGGAAAGCCAAATAAACAACATTAAAAACTACTTATATTGACATTACCAAATATGAGCTTAATTTCCTTGGTATTGGTTATGCTTACCTATAATGTGATATACCAAACCAACTCTCCATGCTCTTGGAACGTCTTATTGTGCCCAACTGTAAAGAACATAGATCATAGTGTCTATTTATGTACATTTGTCACCATAAGTATTGAATCATTTTAACACCTAGAATCAATTGGGAGAAACCAACAGTCTATTCCGTCCCACCAGAACAACCATGATCCAATGTAGGGTCTCACAGAAATTAGTGGACCCGTGTTTCCCACATTACATTATATATCATCTCACATTCGAGATTGTATGTGTGTATATAACCGCCCCAACACTCGGGGGCTGATCAGTCCTACGCATCTCTGGTCTTGTGTCAGGTATGCAGGGCAGTTGGGCAGAAGTACAAGCGATCCGCGTCTAAACTCAATGACAAGCGCCACATACAACGGTTTCTTATGCTGTTCTCAGAATCAAAGGAACTGGAAACACATCGAGGTTGCTTTTCGGTGGTTTCAGAGGGAATTCAGCTTAATGGCAGCCGCCAATATCGGTGCACCCTTCCGGGTCTCTTGCTGTACTAAGGATCATATGTAACTAGATCCATAAAGAAAACTTGACGGCAACAGGGAGTCTACACTCAATAACTATTGATTGGAAAACACCCATGGGTCTTCCGTGCTGGTCTCGAAACTGAAAAATAATCAAAAAGGGCACAGCCTCGCTTCGAGGTTATGAATCCACAGTGCGTTGTCTTTATCACGCAGTGTTATCAGTCTTTGCTAGACTGAGTCAGTAGGGAGCCCAACAGCACTCACTCCCCAATTCTTTAAGTAGTCCTATGATCAGGTTATTTGCTTACCGCATTGGTATGGCGCACAGTGTCCACGAACATCCAGGCGAGAGTGATGCTGTTGCCGCCTGGAAGTTTGAAATAGAAAAAACTGGATCATGCGTACTTAAGATATAGGTTTACTATATCTAAGGGTCACTGCACTTAAAACCTATCAGCCATCCCTATAGCAGGCCTTTACAATCCTGAAGGCAGGGTGCTTGGTTCTACGTGAGAGGGTGCCACTGCATGAGCAAAACAACCCTGCAGCCTACGGAGTCCATTCTCCCGGGTTGTCAGTGAAGAAGCCATTTACGACATATAGAGGCTGAAACAAACCCTATTGTGTTTGGTGTCAAACATGTTGGAATCATACCCCCACACTGGTAACCGGTGTGGGAGGTATGATTCCACCCCTCAGAGCGAGCTTCGTTGGGTCCCTGGTATTCCCGGTACCAGCCTTCTAGTCCCGGGCAGCACAAAATGGTTGCTGCCGACCAGAGACACATATCTGCCCTCCTGCTGCTGAGCCAAGCTCGAGCAGGGGAAGGCAGTAAAATAGGCATCCTGTCACAGGGAAGTGTGACCACCTTCCAGACAGGATTTAGTGTATTAGGGCTGGGTGGGTGTGCTTGCCAGCGACCGAAAGTCTGCATGAGGGGCACATTTGGTGTCCCTGTGCATAGTCCAGTTCAAACCAGTCCTGGGAGCCGTTTGCTCTTGCTCTGGCGCGAAACTGGACAAAGGACATGGGAGTAACCTCCTCACTGTCCAGACCCTCCCCTGGGAGGGTCTACTGAATCTGTCCAATCCTCTCCCGTGGGTGCAAAAGGGCTTACCTGGCTGTAGGACCTTAGATTCGACGAGGACAAGATTCTGAACCAAAAACCACTGAACGTCGACCGTCTGGACACTCTGGACTTCGTTTGGGCCCGACTTCGTCTCCCTCTCAGTCTGAAGCATCGTCTGTGCCCGTGCACCATTCAGGATCCATGCAGGACCTATGGGGCATCAAGGACAACCAAAGATATCTCCCTTGGAGTGAAGGAGTCACTCCCCTGCATTCGCAGGCACTGCAGCACTGCTGTCCAGTCTGCTGACCCCAAGCTCCTACGGACTCCAAAGGCTTCAGCAACACAGGAGGTAGGTTTCTGTGTCCCTTGAGGTCAGAGTTGCCCTCTCACCAAGTTTGAGGTCAGAATCCCTCGTGGGGGCTGCAATACCTGAACCCCTGTGCACCACATACATTTGCAAGTGCATATGCTTGTTGGCATTTCCCGAACAAGTGCATTGGGCTCCGAGTAGTCCCAACCTCTGGCACCACTTCGTACCAAGAACTCCAGCCTCCTCACACCGAGTGCTTCGTGGGCTGTTGTTTAGTGAAATAGTTTGAGGTCCTCTCACGACTCCTGTGCCTCCAACCTGTGGGTCCAGTTGAGGGTCAACTTTGCTTTTCTTAGACTCCCCTGGTTGCTCCAGGCTTGCCCTGACTCCCCTGTGTTTGGTGAGTCTCCTGGACCTTGCTGGTCCGAACCGTACACATCCTTGACCTTCTGCGTGGGTTGCAGTTTCCAAGACTTGTTGGTGCTCCCGCCGGACACCGACCCCTCAGCACTCGACATCCTTTGTGGGACAGCTCGTATCTGGCTCCTGGTTGTCCTCGACGTCTCCTGGTCCCCGTAGCAGCAGAGTCAAGAAATCCATCAATGCACCTGAAGCACCCAACATCGGTGGGCATTCGTCTACCGAGCCCCTGGTCACTCCTGAGTGACCCAGAATCTGTCCCCTCTGCTTTCAGGTACTCTTCAACAAGAATCCACCTTTGGATTCCAACCGACACTTTTCTTCCTTCCAGCAGCGGCTCTTCCTCAAAGTCCTCCATTGGTTTCAATGGCAGTTTCCGACGCCACTTCAAACCTATGCACCCGGCTTCCCTGGGATAGGTAACTTGGATACTTGGTATCCACGGGAGGGGTGGCTCTCAACCTCCTAACTTCCACAGGGTTTCTTCGAAGTCTACTTGGAAGGGTCCTTAAACTCTAAAACTTCAACCACAACTCTCCCATAGAATTGTATGGAGCACGCGGTCTTGTTCCCACACTGCACCCATCCTCCGTGGGGTCCCTACTTACTCACCTTGGGTGGTTCCTTGGGGTAACAGCGATTCTACGTGCTCCACACCTTGTCTTGACTCGAGTCGCGGTTCTTATACCACTATTTTAGTATATTGTTTGGTCCCCCCCCTGAGGCCCACTGTGTATTAGTGCTATTTACTGTCATTTCTGTGCTTAAGTATTGTGTGCTTTGTGATTGTAGGAAAGTAGGATCTGCTTCTTATGGTTACCCCCACTTTTTGCTTGATGTTGCACTGTTTTTGACTAGTCTGACTGGGATCCTGCTAAACAGGACCCCAGTCTATCTGCTTTCTCCTCTAAATTGTCACACATGTTCTTTGGTACACTCCAGTTTGGATACTGGGGTACCCTTATAAGTCCCTAGTATATGGTACCCATGTACCCAGGGCATAGGTAGCCTCAGAGGCCTCCCCATGGGCTGAAGCATGTATTATGCCACCCATGAGAGGCCATGCAAAATGGAACTCCAGGTCTGCTACAGCAGCCTGTGTAAGTTGGTGCTTGCACCACTTACTTTAGATATAGGTTCACTATATCTATAGGTCACTACACTTAAAACTTATAAGTCACCCCTATAGCAGGCCTTATCAATCCTGAAGGCAGGGTGCTGGGTTTTTAGTGAGAGGGTGCCCCTGCATGAGCAAAGCCTCTCTGCAGCCTTCGGAGACCATTCTCCCAGGTTGTCTGTGACTCAGCCGGACATATAGGTAGAGGTGCATTATAACCTCGCGGTAAATGCTATCTCGAAAAAGGCTGCATAGAAACATATCGTGTTTGGTATCAAACACCATGGAATCATACCTCCACACCGGTAACCAGTGTGGGAGGTATAATTCCACCCTTCTGAAGCAAGCTTCGTGGGGTCACTGGTCTATCCGGTGCCAGGCTCCTCGACCCGGTCAGCACAAAATGGATGCCGCCGACCAGAGACACACTTCTGCCCTCCTGCTGCTGAGCCATGCTCGAGCAGGGGAAGGCAGCACAATAGAGCATCCTGTCACAGGGAGGTGTGACCACCTCCCAGACAGGATTTAGTGTGTTGGGGCTGGTTGGGTGCACTCTGAGAGTGCCTGAAAGTCTGCACCCGGGGGCACATTTGGTGTCCCTGTGCATAGTCCAGCTCAAACCAGTTCTGGGAGCCATTGGCTCCTGCTCTGTGCGAAACTGGACAAAGGACATGGGTGTAACCACCCTCTGTCCTGACCCTCCCTAGGAGGGTCCCCGAATCTGTCCAATCCTCTCCCGTGTGTACATAAGGGCTTACCTGGCTGTAAGACTTGATGATTTAACATGGACAAGATTGTACAAGAAGAAACCACTGACCTTCGACCGTCTGGACACTCTGGACTTCGCTGGACTTCGACTGGTCCTGACTTCGTCTCCCTCTCTGACCAAAGCTTTGTCTGTGCCCTTGCTCCATACAGGCTCCATGCAGGACCTGTGGTGCACTAAGGACAACTGAAGAATCTCCCTTGGAGTGAAGGAGTCACTCCCCTGCTGTTGCAGGCACCGTAATGCAACTGACTGGTCTGCTGCTCCTGAGCTCCTGCGGACTCCAAAGATTTCAGCAACACAGGAAGTGTGTTTTTGAAGGTCTCTGAGGTTGATCTGCCCTCTCAGCAAGTTTGAGGCCAGTATCCCCTGTGGGGACTGTATAACCCAAACCCCTGTGCACCGCGTCCATTTGCAAGTGCATATGCTTGTTGGCAATTCCCGAGCTTGTGCATTGGACTCCGTGTAGTCCTGACCCTGAGCAGTATTTGCACCAAAGCACTCCGGCCTCCTCACACCGAGTGCTCCGTGGGCTGGTATTTTGCAATCTTGCCCGAGGTCCCCTCGCGACTCATGGTCCTTCGGCCTGTGGGTCTCTCTGAGGGTCATCTTGATTTATGTTGGGCTTTCCTGCTTGCTCCAGATGTGCCCTGACTGCCCATTGCTTGGTGAGTCCCCTGGACTTTGCTGGTCCACACCGTAACCTGCTTGACCTTCCTTTGTGGGTTGCTTTTGCCAAGGCTTGTTGGTGCTCCAGCCGGACACCGACCCCTCAGCACTCGACATCCTTCGTGGGACAGCTCACCTCCAGCTCCTGGTCATCCTCAACGTCTCCTGGTCCTCGTGGCTGCAGAGTCAAGCATCCCTTCTTCGCACCTGAAGCAACCGACATCGGTGGGCAGTCGTCTACCGAGCCCCTGGTCACTCTGAAGTGACCCAGACTCTGTCCCCTCTGCTTTCAGGTTCCTTCCTTCCCGAGCCCAGGCTTGGATTCCACCGGACCCTTTTCACCTTCACGGCAGCTGTACTTCTTCACAGCCCTCCATTGAGAACGACGGCAGTTTCCGGCGCCACTCCAGACCTATGCACCTGGCTCCTCTGGGATAGGTAACTCGGGTACTATGGTATCCACGGGTGGGGTGGCTCTTCAAACTCTTAAGTTCCAAAGGGTTCGCTCGAAGTCCTCCTAGAAGGGTCCTTAACCCCTTTACCGCGGCGAACATTCCACCGCGGTGCGGCGGTTTAAAGGAGTGGGCGGGGCCGCGTCGGCCAACGGACGTGTGCAGCACTACCGAGGTAGTGCTCGCGACGGCCGTTGGCCGACGAACGCAGCGAAGGGGTTAAACTTTAAAAGTGTAACCGCGACTTCCCCATAGAATAGTACGGAGCCCGCGGTCGTGTTCCCACACTGCACCCGTCCTCCGTGGGGTCCCTATCTACTCACCTTGGGTGGTTCCTTGGGGTCCCAGCGATTCTACGTGCTCCAGACCTTGTCTTGATCTCAGTCATGACTGTTATACCACTATTTTAGTATATGGTTTGGTCTCCCCCTGGAGCCCACTGTGTATTGTGCTACTTACAACTGTTCTATTGATCTCGTATTGTGTGCTTTGTGTTCTATCCTCATGTAGAGGATAGTAGAGAGTGTTATATTAATAAATACATATTTTTATATAACTACTGTGTGGTTCTCCTTTCATTTAGTCAATATAGGAGGTGATGTTCTGGTAAAACATGCTGCATTACATTCCTTCAAGATTAAGCCTGAAGTCTGCTATCCACAGCTACCACTAGGATAGCTTTCTACAGGTTATCTTTGACCTCATACATCATAAGGGTCGTTTGGACTGGTGCAAGGTGCCCACTTTAATTAGTGGACAGCATATACCAGGCTAACTTCTCACAGTGATTATCTCCGTATAGTAGATACTGTGTCGTACTAGCTAGTGTTATAACAATAAATACATATTTTTATAACTACTGTGTGGTTCTCCTTTCATTTAACCAATACTATAAGGTTGCATTCTGGTAAAACAAGCTGCTTAACATTCCTTCAAGACTAAGCCTGAAGGCTGCTCTCCACAGCTACCACTTGGATAGCTTTCTAAGGTTATCTTTGACCTCTTAAATCACCATAAGGGTTGTTTGGACTGGTGCAAGGTGCCCACTTTAATTAGTGGACAGCATATACCAGGCCAACTTCTCACATTGGTGGCAGCGATGGGATTCAAGCCTGCATTGTTTTACCAGATAAATCTTTGTAGTGATTAACTGAAAAACCACTAGTACTAGGTACATATAATACTAGCTTAGAATAAGTAAGTTCTACTGAACTTAGGGTTGGGTAAGTCAAGGCTGCGATCCGGGTATCCCGTCATTACTTTATCGGACCCCGTTCCAGCCGGAGGCGCTGGACGGGAAGCAGATCGTGCTGCTCTTGACCTTTCGGTCCTCCAGCTTTCCATTCATGGGTTATTAACCTACGTGGATTCCTGTTTTATCCTGGAGAGGCCCAGCGGCCCGCACGTGACATCATCCATGTTCCCGGACCTTCCCATATGTTTACGAGTGTTTTATCCTAGAGGACAGTGACCTCTATTCCATCTCGACCCAGGGATCCTGCCATTGGATCTTTGTGGCTCAGGCTACGAGCCTCCTCATCTTCCTTTGAACCGTGACGTTGGTTGCCATCAAGTTGTGTTCATACCAGGCGCTTCCTCCCTTGCTTGTCTTCTGACCATTGCGCCCTGAAGAAGGTGAAGACCCACACTTTGGGTCAACCACCGAAACGCGCGTCGGCGCTGGAGTTCCCTTGTTAATTTGTGTTTTTCTCCCCCAATATTCATCCATATGCCAATAAGAAATTGTTACTTCAACTATGAATTGTATCACTTTTTGCCTCTTATGTATTGATCAGTCTTGGAATTGACTGAATGGTTCCATCTTTGTGGATTTGACACAGTCACCTACCGCTGAATGGAAAAGAAATAAAATATTTAAAAAAAGGGGGGGGTTTGTTGTCTCCATGTAGTTATTGACACATCGGAAATTGTGAACCCGTATTTTGTAGGTCGTATGAGTATGTGTGGGTGTGCACTTGTTGGTATGAACGATGGTGTGTGTGTGGTGTAGGATGCGCTTGTTTTTTTATGTGCATTACTAATGTTGTCCTCATACAAATGTGAAGTTATATTTATTGAATAAATGTGAAATTTTTTGTACTTAATGTATTTGTGTATTATATTGTGGTAGGCCTGTGTTACATGTTTGCAGCATTTATATCAGTGACGATTAGCACTTTGGATTAATTACGCAGGTAGAGAAAGCTTTCTTTGATTGTGTTCTGAATTTCCCCTGTTCTCTCTACCTGCTATAAGCTCAGGGGCCCTCTTCTACGTGAGTGGTTGGTAAGTCAAGGGTCTAGCACACCCTTTCTCCAACCTCAGAGAGTTTATTTCCCACTAGGTTAGGTAGGTGCAACACCTCAACACACTTAGTATGTTTGCTAAAGGAGATGCAAGTGGCTCTCTGCCTTCTAGATACAGTGAGCTTTCGTTCCAGGAATTGAAAGCCCTGTGTACCTCTAGAAAGTTGAAGACAGGGAGAAGTGCCAACACTCAACGCCTGGTAGAGGTGTTACTGTTAGATGACCTAAGGAAGACACCTGGGCCAGATGAACAGGACAGAGTTGGTGGGACAGGGAATGAAGACAGGTCAGGAGGTGACACTTTTTATGACCTAGACTCTAACCCTGATGGTTCCCCCTGGATAACTCAGATCTTCAAGAGGGTAATGGAGAAGGCCATGAATGCCCCCTCTTCACCCCTCCTGGAAGATTGCAGTGTTTACCAAGGAGATCTAGATATCCCTCTGCAGAGTCTAATCACTCAGGACAGTCTATAGAGATCTCTGTATCTAGCAAGAGGGGCCACTCTTATGACAGGGAGTACCAATTTCTTGAACTTGAGAAAGCTAGGCTTAGGCTCAGGCAAGAGCAATTGGCCCTTGATAAAGAGTCCCTAGAAGTCCAGAGAGCTAGAAAAATGTTGGGACTAGAGCCCCGTGATGGCAGCAACAGTTTTCCTAAAGTTAAGGAACATTTCTTTGATAATAGGAACCTGAGCAAGATTGTCCCTCCCTACCATGTTGGGGATGATATCCATAAATGGATAACTGCTTTAGAGAGGGCCTGTAAAGTTCAGAGGGTCCCTCAAGAGCAGTGGGCAGCTATCTTGTGGCTCTCCTTTGCTGACAAAGGTAGAGATAAGCTTTTCACTGTTAGAGAAGAGGATGCTGACAACTATTCAATCTTGAAGAGTGCTCTCATTGATGGGTTTGGCTTAACCACTGAACAGTGTAGGATTAAGTTCAGAGACACCCAGAAGGCACAGAATCAGGATTGGGTAGACTTGGTGGATAGTGCCATTAAGGTTCTGGAAGGCTGGTTGCTTGGCAGCAAAGTGAAGGATTTCAAGGGATTGCACAATTTGATTATGAGGGAGCAGATCCTTAATAATTGCCAAAATCAGTTGTTGCATCAGTACCTGGTTGACTCTGATCTGACTTCTCCCCAAGAATTGGGAAAGAAGGCAGATAAGTGGGTCAGAACCAGGGTAGGGTGGAGCAGAAAAAACAGAAAAATGGTAGTGACCAAAACAAACAAGATTCTAAAACTCCAGATAAGGGTGGGGACAAGGGTAAAGATCAAAAACAGTCTTCACCAGGGCCCCAAATACCTGCATCTGTGAAGGAACTGTCTCAGATGAACTTGAACCTGATCAGGTTGAGTTCTTGGGGACAGGGGGCCCTTGCAGGGCAGAATTGAGTTTGGAGCATCAAACCTGCCCCTCTCTCGAACCCCTCAGACAGCAAGCTGCTGCTGAGGTTGCAGGGAGTGTCAGTGGATCCCACAGGATATATTGGGATGAGGAACTCCTGTACTCAGAGGGTAGAGACCCCAAGCCTGGTGCCATCAGGAAGTTGGTCATACCTCTGAAGTTTAGGGGCTTCCTACTCACCTTGGCACATGATATTCCCTTAGCAGAACACCTAGGCCAAAGTAAGACTTGGGACAGGCTTAACCTTCACTTTCACTGGCCTCACATGTCTGGGGACACAAAGGAGTTTTGTCACTCCTGTACCACCTGTCTAGCCAGTGGTAAGTCAGGTGGTACCACAAAGCCCCCCTCATAATACTACCAGTGGTGGGGGTTCCCTTTGAAAGGGTTGGGATTGATATCATTGGTCCCATGAACCCTCCTACAGCATCTGGACATAGTTACATACTAGTGGTGGTGGACCATGCCATTAGGTATCCAGAAGCAATACCCCTTAGAACCACCACAGCCCCTGTGGTGGCCAGGGCCCTCCTGGAAATCTTTTCCAGAGTGGGTTTCCCTATGGAGGTCTTAACTGAGAGAGGTACAAACTTCATGTCACGTTATCTCACTGCAATGTGGAAGGAGTGTGGAGTGAACTACAAGTTCACCACACCCTATCACCCACAATGCAATGGGTTAGTTGAAAGGTTCAACAAAACCCTCAAGGGCATGATCATGGGCCTCCCAGAAAAGCTTAGGCGAAAATGGGATGTCCTGTTGCACTGCCTTCTCTTCCTACAGAGAGGTCCCACCGAAGGGGGTTGGCTACAGCCCTTTTGAACTTCTGTTTGGGCATCCAGTTAGGGGTCCCCTCTGTTTAGTGAAGGAGGGATGGGAGTTACCTCTCAAACCACCTAAACAAGATATTGTAGACTATGTACTTGGTCTCGCTCCAGGATGGCTGAGTAGATGAAGAAGGCCAATAAAAACCTTGAGGCAAGTCAAGAATTACAGAAAGCTTGGCATGACCAAAAGTCTGTACAGACTATCTACCAGCCAGTTCAGAAGGTGTGGGTGTTGGAGCCCGTGGCCCCAGCAGCTCTCCAGAACAAATGGAGTGGACCCCATACTATAATTGAGCAGAAAGGTGAGGTCACCTACTTGGTGGACCTTGGCACTCATAGGAGCCCCCACAGGGTGCTCCATGTGAACAGACTCAAACCTTTTGTAGACAGGGCTGACATGGGCTTGCTCATGGCAACTGATGAGGGACAGGAAGAAGAGAGTGACCCTCTCCCTGATCTCCTCTCTCAGAACCCTGATGATGGGTCTGTTGATGGTGTAGCTTTGGCAGGCAGCCTCACTGACAACAGCAGATTGATTGAAGGAAGGTCCTCATATAGGCACATGTTCTCTCTGACTCCTAGTCAGACCACCTGGTGTACCCATGAAGTGTACACAGGTGAGAGTCTACCTGTTAAAAATAAGATTTACAGGCAGCCTGACCATGTCAGAGATTGCATCAGGACTGAGGTCCAAAAGATGTTAGAGTTGGGAGTTATTGAGCCCTCAGATAGCCCTTGGGCTAGTCCAGTGGTCTTGGTACCAAAACCTCACACCCAGGGTGGTAAAAGAGAGATGAGGTTTTGTATTGACTACAGGGGACTCAATGCAGTCACTAGAACTGATGCTCATCCAATTCCTAGGGCAGATGAGCTTATTGATACTTGGGCCTCAGCCAAGTTCGTGAGCACATTTGACCTCACTGCTGGCTATTGGCAAATCAGACTAGCTGAGGAAGCCAAACCAAAAACAGCATTTTCAACCCCTAGTGGGCATTATCAATTCATTGTAATGCCCTTTGGTTTGAAGAATGCACCTGCCACATTCCAAAGGCTGGTGAATAAGTCCTTACAGGCCTGGAAGCCTATAGTGCAGCGTATCTTGATGATATAGCTGTCTTTAGCTCCACCTGGGAGGATCACCTGGTGTAGGAAGCTGGCTCTGTATATACTATACCAAAGTGAGGAATAGTGTGCACAGAGTCCAGTGGAACCCCAAAGGTAGGCAGAGGCAAAGTTAGATAGAACCTTACTCTCTATTTGTGGTAGTGTGTTCGAGCAGTAAGGCAGTATCAGAGGACAGTGTTAAGCATTTGTTGTACACACTCAGTCAGCAAATGAATTCACACACTCAAAGACTGAACTTCAGACCAATTGTTTTTGTATAAAAATATTCTTTTAGTTATTTTATTTCTAGAACCAAGCAAGCCTGGCACAGGTAAGCAATAAATACTTTACAGTAGTGAATGCTGATTGTAAAACAGTTCAATTGCAATTGTAAATGTACTATGGTTTGACTTACAGTATTGTTTCAGAGAAATGCAATCACTTGTAAATACAGTACATATACTTCAATGGGATTTTCAGTAAAATAGCAGGTACGTTACTTTTGGATTACTTTTCTTACTCAGTGCTGTATGCCTGGATGCAGCACTGGGACATTTCCTGTAAACAAGTGAGTAAAAGCGTTTTTGTTAAATCGTACAATTTTAAAGAATTTCTTTAGGTTTCAAAACTCCACACTTAGAAACTTTTTCAGGAAAAAGTGTCAATGTTATCCTATGGAGGAAAATATTTATTTATTTATTTATTTTGAAGCTTATAGAGCGCACAGCTACCCCCAACGGGGGTGTCCCGGCGCTTGTGGCAGGCGGCAGATGAGGTACCAGACAGGGTCTAAGGGCTGGAAAACAGCCAGGTCTTTAGTGAGCGTCGGAAGAGCGTCTCAGACTCGGCGCACCGCAAGGAGAGTGGTAGGCTGTTCCAGGTTTTGGCCGTGATCACGGCAAAGGCTCTGCCGCCCATTCTAGAGCGGCGGAAGCGTGGAGTAGCCAGAAGGCAGAGACTGTTTGATCTGAGGACACGGCTGGACTGGGAGTGCTTGAGTCGAGCTCTAAGATAGGCTGGGCCGTGACCCTGAAGCGATCTGAAGGCCAGGACGAGAGTCTTGAATTGGATGTGTTTGGTCACGGGAAGCCAATGGAGTTTCCTCAAGTAGGGAGAAATTGAGTGGCGATAAGGGATTTTGCATATCAGGCTGGCAGCCGCGTTTTGAACGATCTGCAGACGTCTGATCAGATAAGCTGGAGCTCCCACATAAAGACTGTTTGCATAGTCGAGATGTGAGGTGATCAGGGCATGGATGATGATACGACGGGACTCCAGGGGAAGAAAGTGAAGGATTTTGCAGAGCATGTGCAGCTTTCCAAAGCAGGCCGAGGAAACCTGACTAATTTGGTATTTACACGATAGTTCATTATCAAACCGGAACCCAAGGTTCCTAGCCGAGTTCACCGGCTTGGGAGGGGGATTCAGCTCGGATGGCCACCACAGTGATGTAGGAGGGAGGCTGGTGTGATTGAAAAATAGAACCTCGGTTTGTCCAAGTTGAGTTTAAGCATGTTCTGCGACATCCAAGTGGAGATATTACATAAACAGTGTCTGAAATTGACAAACGCTGCCTCGGAGTGATCATCGAAAGAGAACACCAGTTGTGTGTCGTCGGCATAGGAGATCACTCTTACCCCACAGGATTCAACCAGTGCTGCCAGGGGACAGAGATAAACATTGAAGAAGAGGGGGCTCAGGGCCGAGCCCTGGGGACCCCGCAATTCAAGGGTTTCTCCTCGGAGACAAAAAGTTGGAGAGAGTCTTGTTGAGTACGGCCACTCAGGAAGGATCGAATCCAGGACAGAGGGGTGCCCTGGATCCCAAGGTTGTGGAGTCTCTCTAGCAGGATAGAGTGAGAGACCGTATTGAATGCCGCGGACAGGTCGAGAAGCACTAGCATGGCTGATCTGCTTGAATCCACATGTTCGCGGACGGTCTCAGAGACTTCAAGGAGGGCAGTCTCAGTACTGTAACCTGATCTAAACCCAGACTGGGAGTCGTGGAAAAGACGCCGGGATTCAAGATAACTAGACAGTTGTTCCTGAACTAGTTTCTCCAAAACTTTGGCTGGTGCTGGAAGAAGGGAAATGGGACGGTAGTTTTTAAAAACAGACAGGTCAGCATCCGTTTTTTTTAGGATAGGCACTAGGAGGGCTTGTTTCCAGATAGAGGGGAAAGTACCCGAGCTCAGGGAGGAATTCCAGATCCGGTTCAGTGGCGTATTAATAAGGGGGGCTAAGGTGTTAAAGAACTGCGCTGGGCAGGGATCCTTAGGTGATCCAGATTTGCAGGCGAGGAGTTTTTGAAGTGAGGTGTCAGTGGGGATAGGGTGGAAGAAAGTCAGTGCATCGCCGGAGGTCGTCGCAGTGTCTGGGATAGGGGAAGGTGAAGATGGGGCAAACGATGAGTAAATATCCAGGATTTTATCGTAGAAGAATTTAGATAGCCCGTTACGGAGATCCTGGGTAGGGGGAATAGTACTCGAGATGGCAGACGGGTTGGTGAAGTCTTTTACTATTTTAAAAAGAGTTTTTGAAGAATTACCGGCGATGTTAATATTATTGATGAAAAACTCTCATCATCGCACGTTTGAGTTTATGAAAAATTTTTAAGGCGGCTTTATAGATCAACTTAGCCGCGGGATCATAGCATGATCTCCAGCTGCGTTCAAGTTTCTTACAGCGGCTTTTCTCGGCCCGCAGTTCTGAAGTAAACCAGGGGGCAGATGGCTTTTGTCTAGAGGAGTTGATATGTTTAAGGGGGGCAACAGCGTCAAGAGCCGAGGAAAGCCAGCTGTTGAAGTTTAGTACATCAAGCTCAGGGTCACCCGCCAAGTGAAGGGGGGTAGAGGAGAGTGCGGGAGTCATGGAATTGCTGGTGATTTTAAACCATTTCCTACTGTATTCCCGGGAGGTGGAAGTTTTTAGATGATCGTAGGGGTAGTGCAATGCTAAACGGAATTAAGAAGTGGTCAGACCATGTAAGTGGTAAGGGGGAGCTGTGGCTAGGTTGGGGTTGTTGGTAAAAGTAGGTCTAGCGAATGGCCGGCCAGATGGGTGGGGCCGCAGACCAGCTGGGTCATATTAAGGCCCTCCAGTGTCTCTAGCAGCTGGCGGGCTTTAGTGCAGTGGATATCATCCACGTGCAGATTAAAATCTCCAAGGATCATAAAATGGGGGTGTTTCAGCGACAGGTCAGCAACTATATTGTAGAGCTCTAGTAAGTGATGGGGCGGGAGTTGGGGGGTCTATATAAGAGAATTCCGGCCAGAGCGACGCTAGGTGCTACTGTAATACTGAAATACATAGCTTCTAGGGGTCCAATATTCAGGAGCTTCCTGTACGAGATTTCCCAGCTAGAGTGAAGGACCACTGCAATTCTGCCACCCACCTTATTGTCAGCCCTGTTTACCCCGTGTTAGACCTGGTACCATTGGCGTGAGTCTCCCTTCCACTTTTTTCTGATTGCCTCCTCTGTTTTTGATGTTTTGCTGGTTTAGATGCTTTGGGCACTGTGCCACTGCTATTCAGTGCCACAGTGCAAGTGCTCCCTATGGTAAATTGATGTATTGATTAGTGACTCCATGATTGGATCATTTGATTTACTTGTCAGACCCTAGTATAGTGCACCAGGTGTGCCCAGGGCCTGTAAATCAAATGCTGCTGGTGGGCTTGCAGCACTGGTTGTGCCACCCACAGAAGCAGCTTGTAAAGTGTGTCTCAGGCCTGCCATTGCAGAGCCTGTGTGAAGTCTGTGACTGCCATGGCGACTTGGCAAGTGCACCCACTTGCCAGTCCCTAAACCTTCCCTTATCTTCATATCAGACACCCCTAAGGTAGGCCCAAGGGCAGGGTGCATTGTAAGTATAAGGTAGGACATGCCCTGGTGTGTGTGTGGCATGTCCTAATAGTGAATTACAGCCATTTTCGTTTTTCACTATTGCAAGGCTACCTGTTCCCCATAGGCCAGAATGGGCAGTTTGATTATAACATCTTATAATCCTAACTGACCCAGGGAACATGGTAGACAAACAAATTTAGTATGCCTGAACTCAGAATGATAAAACACATCTTTTAGTAAAGTTGGTTTTAACATTCTGTGTTTGAAAATACCACTTTTAGAAAGTAGGTATTTTCTTGCCTAACTGTCCAAGCCTGCCTCTGCTAGGTTGTGTATTAGGTGTCTGGGTTTGTGAGTGACAGGGGCTGTGGGATTCCAGGAGGCAGGGTGAGTCAGCACAGGGCTGAATAGACCTATCTGCATGTAGAGTGATGGGAGGAGTTGCACCTGGGTCTGAATAGGGCTGTGCCTGCCTTCCACAATGCTGGCTCCACCTCCTGTGGTGCGTCTGATGTCCCTGGCCCACACTGTCAAAGGAAAGAAGGAGTCCTGTAAACAAAGTGCTCAAGGACTGCACAGAACTGGTTTGGACCAGGTAAAGGCCCCTCTGCCTTCAGAGGACAAAGGATTTAGGGGTATAAATATTGGGGCCCTGACCCCAGAACTTTATATCACTTCTGGAACAACAAGACGAACCTCTGCCAAGGAGAAGAACCAAAGGAAGCTGTAGGAGTTGGACTGCCCCCCCCTGCCAGTGTGCTGTGTTGCTGGGTTGGCCTACAGTGGTGTCTTCAGTGCCAAGGAGAGGAGAAGGAACTTTTAAAGAACTTTCATCATCTTGCAGAATATTACTCCAAGGGCTTGATTTGAGCTTGCCTCCTGACCGAAGTCTCAGGGATACCAGACTTCACTCTTTCTGCATCTGGAACTTGCTGTTCTGGTGCTACAGAAGGAATTTGCAACACCGACGCCTGCGAGCGACGCCGTCTTCTGCATCGAAGCCGTGAGCGCTGCTCCGACTTGCAACGTAGACCCGACGCCGGCCGCCGTGCCACATCGACGCCAGCGAACGACATCGCAAGCCGGCCATAGCCGTGAGCGCTGCTCCGACTTGCGACGCCGGCCCGATGCCTGCTGCTGTGCCGCATCGACTCCGAAGCCATCATCGCAGAGGCGATCGTCGACGAGGGTGGTCAAGAATCCATCGACATCGTACGGAACCGTGGTTTTGGCGCCATCGTGACGTCACCTCCTCTCCGGTCAGGAACCGACACCTCCCCTGCCTGCACAAGCATCCAGGTCCCGACGCATCATCTCCCCCGAAGCAAGGAACCGACGCCGCAGCGCCAACGACGCCGCACCTCCCCGACGCCGTGAGCTGTCTTTGTTTTCGCTTTTCCAAGGTACTGTTCTTTGTGGGTCTGTATTGACTCCGGGCCCGACACCGCGCACCTCGCGGTCGGCGCCGTACTTTGGGATTTCTTTGACCTCGACATTGTGATAACTCCAGTTGGGGTTATCTGTTGCTAAAGACTGCTTTTAAGTGAATAACCTATTTTTAAACTATTTCTACCATCTTGAATAATTATTATTGATTACAGTATTGTGGATTTTTCTCGTTTGTGGTCTTGTGATAAGTCTATATAAAGCATACTTATTTTTATAAAACCTGTGTGGTGTCCATCTGTAGTGTTTTCACTGTATTACTGTATGTGTTCACAAATGCTTAACACACTGCCTCTGAGATAAGCCTGTCTGCTCGTGCCAAGCTACCAAGGGGGTGAGCAGGGGTTATTTTATTAGTGTATCCCCCTTACCCTGACTAGAAGCGAGGGTCCCTATTTGGTCACAGGTGTATACCATTGCCAACTAGAGACCCCCAGTTCTAACCTTGGTGGTCAGCGTTGAGGATTCTGGACTTTCATTTGTGACTCATATACAGTGATTGGTGTACACTACTAGTGAGTGCAGACCAAACGCAACCACATACCTTTTGGGTAGAATTTCTTTTCTTCTTGGACTGTTATTTTTCTGAGAACTGCCAATTCTTATTGCCATGAGTCCACCAGCATCTATTGCCTCTATGGATCCAGAGTTTGAGGAAGAGAGGCAGGATACCTATAATGTCAAACAGCTGAAAGGCTTCTGTAGAAAATTTAAAGTTGCTATTCCAGGCCTCACAAAGAAGGATGAGTTCCACAAGGCGCTGAGGGCCTGGGTGGAAGCAAGAAATGCATCTGAAAATGTGGAGCACCCTGTGGAGGAGGCAGAAGGGCAGCTAGATGGGCGCCTGGGTCCAGGGGGGGAGAAAGTACCTACCCCGCCAGGCAGCAGTGTTTCTTCCAAAGACCTGTCCCCAGGAGAGCTGGAGGATAGTGAGAGAAATAGAAGGCATAAAATGGAGCTGGCCAGGCTCAAGATGGAGGGTGAAAATAACAAGTTAGCCTTGGAGAGGGAGAGAATGAGATTAGAGCATGAGAGAATTCTGAGGGAGTTGGAGATCAAAGCTAAAAGCTTAGAAATTAATCCCTCTGGTGGCAGCACACCGTCATTGCCTGCAGAAGGCAGGGTATATATCCCCAAGGATGTCATCAAAGATTTCCATAAGCATGAAGATATTGGGCAGTGGTTTGCAGCCTATGAGATAGCAATGTTGGCCCACCGGGTCCCTGTGAAGGATTGGGGAGCGGGGTTGTGGGGCCGCTTTGTGAGTGAGGGGAGGGAATCTTTGTTAGACCTACCCAGTAAGAATAGGATGTCTTATGCCCATATGAAGGAAGCCCTGATGACAAGGTATGGTTTGACCCCAGAACTCTATAGACAGAGGTTCAGGAGTTGCAAGAAGCTGGAGGCAACCACTTGGGTAGAATATGTATCTTTCTTTTGCAGAGCCATGGATGGTTGGGTGAAGGGTAGCAAAGTGAGTACTTTTGAGGGGCTCTATGATTTGTTTGCATGGGATCACTTGTCTGGTAATTGTTTTCCAGAGCTACGCCAGCACCTTATTGATAGCAAGCTAACTAACCCTAGGAAGCTTGCTGAGGAGGCGGACCGCTGGGTAAGCACCCGGGTCCACAAGGGTCACGAAGGAGACTTCGCCAAAGGTGGGCAGGGTCCCCAGCAGAAGAGTGGGGGGGACAAGGGTAAACAGAGGGAGTTCCAGAAAGGGCCACAAAGTAATTCCCAAGGGAAGGGTTCCCAGCCTCCCCCTGAGAAGAATCAAGAGGCCCCAACAGGTAAACCTGTTCAGAGGGGCCCTACAAGTGCTTTACGTGTGGTCAAGTGGGCCACCGTTGGTATGATGCACAATGTCCCATGAAGGATTCCAAAGCACC
This sequence comes from Calotriton arnoldi, assembly GCA_963921515.1. Lineage (NCBI taxonomy): Eukaryota > Metazoa > Chordata > Amphibia > Caudata > Salamandridae > Calotriton > Calotriton arnoldi. The sequence goes on along the minus strand of CAWUFW010010057.1, from coordinate 325,028 downwards.
ACCATGTGCACCACCCTGTCAGATGGCGAGTGTAGCCCTGGGGGAGAAGGAGATGGGTGCACAAGTTGGGTGGGGTCTCGCAGAGATGTCCCTTGTCTCTTTAGGAGACTTTGAGATGGTCCCTGAGACCCAGCTGCCTGATAACACTAAGAAGTACAGGCAGTGGGTGACCATCAATGGCCATAGGGTGGAAGCTCTCAGAGACACTGGGGCTAGTGTGACAGCTGTCAATTGCCGGCTGGTGTCCAGAGAGCAGGTTATCCCCCATGTATTTTTCCCTGTAGTTGCCGCAGACAACTCACAGAGCCAGTGTGAGGTGGCTCAAGTTCCCTTTGAGTGGGGGGGGTCTCAGGTACTCTTCAGGTAGCTGTGAGGCCAGCCATGCCTGTTGATTGTCTGTTGGGAAATGATTTGGAGAGCTCCCCTTGGGCTAAGGTGGAGAGAAGGTCTCATTTGGAGATGTTGGGTCTGCCTGAGTGGGCGTGTGTGACCACTCGGTCTATGGCAGCCAGTAAGGGTGTTGAAGCGGTTCTGGAGCCTGAAAATATGGCCCAGACCCCTGCCTTAAAGAGAAGAGGTGGGGGGCGCGGGAAACTGGCCACCCTAGTTCCCACGGTCCAGGAGGAGGCAGACCTTGAGGGGGATGCCCTGGAACCTACAGGGGAACAAGTGGCCGAACTGGGGGACCTGCCTGAGCTGACCAATTGGCAGCAGGAAGGAGGCCCCTCCAGGGAGGAATTTTGTGAGGAGCAGAGGAAGTGCCCTTCTCTTGAGGGTGTGCGGCAACGGGCCACAGCCCAGGCAGCAGGTGATCAGTCTGGATCACATTGGATCTACTGGGAGAACGACCTCCTGTATAGCGAGCCTAAGGTTGCTGAGCCTGGGTCAGCCCGTGTGCTGGTGGTACCCCAGCGCCTCAGAGCCTTCCTACTGGGTTTGGCTCATGATGTACCTTTAGCTGGACATCTGGGGCATAACAAGACCTTCGAAAGGCTTGTCTCCCACTTTCATTGGCCCCAGATGCGGAAGAGTTCAGACACTCATTGTAGGACTTGTCAAACTTGCCAGGCAAGTGGGAAAAGTGGAAGGAAGCACAAGGCTCCTCTCCAACCTTTCCCTGTAGTCAGTACCCCCTTTGAACGGGTGGGCATTGACATTGTGGGGCCACTGGACCCCAAGACAGCCATGGGCAACAGGTTTATCCTGGTCTTGGTGGACCATGCTACCCGGTACCCGGAAGCCATCCCGCTCAGGACAGTGACGGCCCCCGTGGTGGGACGTGCACTGATGGGGATTTTCTCCTGTGTGGGGTTCCCCAGAGAGGTGGTGTCAGACCGTGGTAAAAACTTCATATCCAGCTATATGAAGTCCCTGTGGCAGGAGTGCGGTGTTACTTATAAGTTCACCACTCCTTACCTCCCCAAGGTAATGGACTGGTTGAGAGATTCAACTGGACCCTTAAAGGCATGATAATGGGTCTTGAGGAACCTATGAGACGTAAGTGGGACGTCCTCTTGCCATGTCTTCTTTTTGCTTACCGTGAGGTGCCACAGAAGTCCTTAGGGTTCAGTCCCTTTGAACTGCTCTATGGTCACCCGGTAAGAGGACCTTCGAGTCTGGTCAAGGAAGGCTGGGAGCAATCTCCCAGGAAACCTCCCCAGGATGTATACAGTTACATGCTGGCCTTCAGGAACCAGACCAAGCGATTCAGGCAACTCGCTGAGGCGAATCTGGAAGCCAGCCAGGAAGAGATGAAGCGGTGGTACGATCAGAATGCCACTCTGATTGAGCTTCAACCTGGACAGAAAGTTTGGGTCATGGCCCCTGTAGAGCCTTGTGCGCTCCAGGACAGGTGGACCGGACCATTTGAGGTGGTGGAGCGCAAGAGTGATGTCACCTACCTGGTGAACTTGCGGTCTCCAAGGAACCCTTTGCGGGTCCTGCATGTTAACCGCCTGAAGCCCCACTTAGAAAGGTCCGAAGTGGGCATGCTCCTAGCAACAGATGATGGAATGGAGGAGGAGACTGAGCCTCTTCCTGACCTCCTGTCTGCAACAGAGCAAGATGGGTCAGTGGATGGTGTCAGCCTCTCTGCCACACTGACCCCTGATCAGCAGCAAGATTGTCGCCAACTGTTGGGACAATTCTCTGATTTGTTCCCCCTGATTCCTGGTGTCACTGAGTGGTGCTTCCATGATGTGGACACTGGGGACAGTCCTCCTGTGAAGCACAAGGCTTACAGAGTGACTGACAAGGTCAGAGCTTACATCAAGGAGGAAGTCTCCAAGATGTTTGCCTTAGGAATGATTGAGTCCTCTCACAGTCCTTGGGCCAGCCCAGTGGTCTTGGTCCCAAAGGCTGCCGCGCCTGGTGCCACACCCAAACTCCGGTTCTGTGTGGACTACCGAGGACTCAATTCAGTCACCAGGACTGACGGGTACCCCATCCCCCATCCCCAGAGCTGATGAGCTCATTGATCGGTTAGGGGCTGCACGGTACCTCAGCACGTTTGATTTGACGTCTGGGTACTGGCAGATCACCTTAACTGATGGGGCCAAAGAGAGCTCAGCATTCTCCACACCAGATGGGCACTACCAATTCCGGGTTATGCCCTTTGGGATGAAGAATGCCCCTGCCACCTTTCAGAGGGTGGTCAACCAGGTGTTGGCTGGACTAGAGGATTTCAGTGCCGCCTACCTGGATGACAGTGCAGTGTTCAGCGCCAGTTGGGAAGAACATCTGCGCCACCTCTGGGAAGTGTTGATGGAACTGCGAAAGGCAGGCCTCACGATCAAGGCGAGTAAGTGCCAGATCGGGCAGGGTTCCGTGGTGTACTTGGGCCACCAGGTGGGGAGCGGCCAGGTGGCGCCCCTACAACCCAAGATTGATACCATCCTGGCATGGGAACCCCCTAAGACGCAGACACAGGTGAGAGCCTTTTTAGGACTCACAGGGTACTACAGGAGGTTTGTCAAGGGGTATGGCAACATTGTTGCACCCTTGACTGAGCTGACTTCCAGGAAGCAGCCCAAGAAAGTGAACTGGACTGACACCTGTCAGAAAGCTTTTGACGCCCTGAAGACTACCATGTGTACAGCACCCGTACTTCAGGCGCCAACTTCTCAAAGGAATTCATTGTCCAAACAGACGCTTCAGAGCATGGTGTGTGGGCTGTTCTATCACAGATTAATGAAGAGGGCCTAGACCAACCTGTAGCCTTCATCAGTAGGAGGTTACTTCCACGGGAACAGAGGTGGAGTGCAATTGAGCGTGAGGCATTTGCTGTGGTCTGGGCACTGAAGAAGTTGAGACCATACCTGTTTGGGACTCACTTCCGGGTTCAGACAGACCACAGGCCCCTCAGATGGCTGATGCAGATGAGGGGTGAGAACCCAAAGTTGTTGAGGTGGTCCATTTCCCTACAGGGGATGGACTTTACGGTGGAACACCACCCTGGTACAGAACACGCCAATGCTGATGGTCTGTCCAGATTTTTCCACCTTAGTGAAGAGAACTCCCAAGGGGTTGGGTAGTTCTCCCCACATTTCAGCTGGAGGGGACACGTGTTAGACCTGGTACCATTGGCGTGAGTCTCCCTTCCACTTTTTTCTGATTGCCTCCTCTGTTTTTGATGTTTTGCTGGTTTAGATGCTTTGGGCACTGTGCCACTGTTATTCAGTGCCACAGTGCAGGTGCTCCCTATGGTAAATTGATGTATTGATTAGTGACTCCATGATTGGATCATTTCATTTACTTGTCAGACCCTAGTATAGTGCACCAGGTGTGCCCAGGGCCTGTAAATCAAATGCTGCTGGTGGGCTTGCAGCACTGGTTGTGCCACCCACAGAAGCAGCTTGTAAAGTGTGTCTCAGGCCTGCCATTGCGGAACCTGTGTGCAGTCTGTGACTGCCATGGCGACTTGGCAAGTGCACCCACTTGCCAGTCCCTAAACCTTCCCTTATCTTCATATCAGACACCCCTAAGGTAGGCCCAAGGGCAGGGTGCATTGTAAGTATAAGGTAGGACATGCCCTGGTGTGTGTGGCATGTCCTAATAGTGAATTACAGCCATTTTCGTTTTTCACTATTGCAAGGCTACCTGTTCCCCATAGGCCAGAATGGGCAGTTTGATTATAACATCTTATAATCCTAACTGACCCAGGGAACATGGTAGAGAAACGAATTTAGTATGCCTGAACTCAGAATGATAAAAACACAACTTTTAGTAAAGTTGGTTTTAACATTCTGTGTTTGAAAATACCACTTTTAGAAAGTAGGTATTTTCTTGCCTAACTGTCCAAGCCTGCCTCTGCTAGATTGTGTATTAGGTGTCTGGGTTTGTGAGTGACAGGGGCTGGGGGATTCCAGGAGGCAGGGTGAGTCAGCACAGGGCTGAATAGACCTATCTGCATGTAGAGTGATGGGAGGAGTTGCACCTGGGTCTGAATAGGGCTGTGCCTGCCTTCCACAATGCTGGCTCCATCTCCTGTGGTGTGTCTGATATCCCTGGCCCACACTGTCAAAGGAAAGAAGGAGTCCTGTAAACAAAGTGCTCCAGGACTGCACAGAACTGGTTTGGACCAGGTAAAGGCCTCTCTGCCTTCAGAGGACAAAGGATTTAGGGGTATAAATATTGGGGCCCTGACCCCAGAACTTTATATCACTTCTGGAACAAGGAGAGGAACCTCTGCCAAGGCGAAGAACCAAAGGAAGCTGTAGGAGTTGGACTGCCCCCCCTGCCAGTGTGCTGTGTTGCTGGGTTGGCCTACAGTGGTGTCTTCAGTGCCAAGGAGAGGAGAAGGAACTTTTAAAGAACTTTCATCACCTTGCAGAATATTACTCCAAGGGCTTGATTTGAGCTTGCCTCCTGACCGAAGTCTCAGGGATACCAGACTTCACTCTTTCTGCATCTGGAACTTGCTGTTCTGGTGCTACAGAAGGAATTTGCAACACTGACGCGGGCGAGCGATGCCGTCTTCTGCATCGAAGCCGTGAGCGCTGCTCCGACTTGCAACGTAGACCCGATGCCAGCTGCCGTGCCACATCGACGCCAGCGAACGACATCGTAAGCCGGCCATAGCCGTGAGCGCTCCTCCGACTTGCGATGCCAGCCCGACGCCTGCTGCTGTGCCGCATCGACTCCGAAGCCGACATCATTGCGGAGCCGATCGTCGACGAGGGTGGTCAAGAATCCATCGACATCGTACGGAACCGTGGTTTCGGCGCCATCGTGATGTCACCTCCTCTCCGGTCAGGAACCGACACCTCCCCTGCCTGCGCAAGCATCCAGGTCCCGACGCATCATCTCCCCCGAAGCAAGGAACCGACGCGCGCAGCGCCAACGACGCCGCACCTCCCCGATGCCGTGAGCTGTCTTTGTTTTCGCTTTTCCAAGGTACTGTTCTTTGTGGGTCTGTTTTGACTCCGGCCCGACGCCGCGTACCTCGCGGTCGGCGCCGTACCTTGGAATTTCTTTGACCTCGACGTCGTGATAACTCCAGTTGGGGTTATCTTTTGCTAAAGACTGCTTTTAAGTGAATACCCTATTTTTGAACTATTTCTACCATCTTGAAGAATTATTGATTACAGTATTGTGGATTTTTGTCGTTTGTGGTCTTGTGATAAGTCTATATAAAGCATACTTATTTTTTATAAAACCTGTGTGGTGTCCATCTGTAGTGTTTTCACTGTATTACTGTATGTGTTCACAAATGCTTAACACACTGCCTCTGAGATAAGCCTGTCTGCTCGTGCCAAGCTACCAAGGGGGTGAGCAGTGGTTATTTTAGTAGTGTATACCCCTTAGCCTGACTAGAAGCAAGGGTCCCTATTTATCAAAGGTGTATACCATTGCCAACTAGAGACCCCCCGTTCTAACACCTCCGCAAAGCGAAAGTCACTAGGAATGGCCAGGGTGAGGTCGGGGTTGGAATGATCCCTGACCCAAGTTTCGGTCAGAAACATTAAATCCCAGGCGTGTGGTGTCAAGGGAAAGCCAGATGTCATCTGAGTGGCGGGGGAGTGATCTGCAATTAAGTAGGCAGGCTTTAATGAGGGGGGACGGGATCGGATTCCCAGTTGGGGAACAAGAGGAGGAAGGAGTTGCGGGGAGCGGTGCAGAGGGATTAACTTTAAAAGTAAATGGGCAGGAAGCACATATAAATTGAGCAGGGGGACCAGAGGGCTCATAGATAGCCGGGGAGGCACAAAGTCTGCCTCTTAGGTTGAGTAATTGAGCCCTGGACCAGTGGAGGGGCTTACCTGGGGGGCGACCGGCAGCATGGCTGGCGCTGGCCACGGAACAGACGCGGACGGGCGCAGACGGGCTTGCATTTGGCGTGCCTTTGGCGCGCGTCCGCTGCGCGTGGGAACTGACATGCGGCTTTTGTAGGCAGCGGGGGCTAGAACGCTAACCGTCAGCTCCGCCCACGTCCAAGGCCGGAAGAGTACGCCTCTATGCCACCATCAACCGCCACCAACAACTGGGCAGGCCCGGGGTGGACCGGAGTGCGGGTTTTTAGGTAAGTAATCGGTCTGTGGAGTTGAGGTTCTGGGGGTAGACTCAGGAGTCCCCCAGGGTCAGTGATGCACTCTTGTTACACCCTCAGCAGCACTAGGGCGGCCGGGTGCAGAGTGTTGAGGCCCAATGTTATCCAATGGGGGATAGGGGGCCTCCGGTTGGTGGCTGCTGGCGAGCAGGCCACTGGGTAGTGGGAGCAAAGCTCCTGGACTTTAGCTCAGGGCAAATGGGGAAACAAATTAGCACCGAAGGTGCACCATCACCGGCACTAGGGCGGCCGGGTGCAGGGTGCTGTTTCGAGGTCGGATGCCCTGTTGTTTCCAATGGAGAACCTCTGGTTTATAAAAGCACTGCAGGCAGGGAGACGAAGGACTTCTGGGTGCGACCACCACTTTGAGAGGTAAGTTGGGAAGTTAGGGGTTGGTTAGGCACCGTCGGTTTGGGCACACAAGGCCGTGGGGCGTCGGGTGCAGGGGTGCCTTTTGGGATCGGATTTTCTTACCAGCTCCTGGTCGCGGTTTGGGGGGCCTTCTGGATTTAGGCTGCAGGCGTCGGCTGGAGGCTTGAGGCAGGTCAGGTGTCGCCGGGTCTCGGTTCATGATCGCCGGGGTGACCTCCTCGTGGGGTTTGCCCACTCGAGCTCGGGCCATGGACGGCGGGTGCAGAGTGAGGCGGATCCGCGGTGTCCGGCCGGAGCCAGAGGTTGCAGTTGAACAAATCCGGTGTTCACGCGAGAAGCAGTCTTTGGAAGTGAAGGCAGGCAGGTCCTCCAGGGTTTTTGAGGTTGCTGGCTGCAGGACACACCGGGATTTCGCAGGAGCAGGTTCGAGGGGGAGACAGGCCGGTAGGGCTGGGGCCAAGTCAGTGGGTGTCTTCCTCTTGTTAGCTGCTGCACGGTTGTTCGGTCCTTCTTCTTCTTTTCTTCTTGTTTTCTTGTCTGGATCTGAGGAAGCAAGGTTCAGGGGTGCCCCTAAATACTAGATTTAGGGGCGTTACAGGCAGAGTAAAGGCAGGGACCAATGGGTCCCTTCCTGGGGTGGGTACACCCCTATTATGCCACCCTCCAGTGGGAGGGGGCATGTGCCTGTCCCTGGTTGGCTGAGTCCCCCATCTTCAAGATGGCGGGGACTGTGAGTTGTGCTTCACCTCGCCTCCCCCACCTGAGGGGTGGAGTTGGCAGAGGTGGGCACACCTCTCTTCCTCACTTGTTTTTCCAGACGGCTATCCCGCCCAAAGTGGGGTCAGAACCAGTGGGGACCAGTTGCTGAAAGCAGCAAGTGGCCTGGGGAAGCTCACAAAGGCGGCAAGCCTTTGAAGCTTCCCTTCGTGAGCCCTGCCCATCCTGGGGAGGAGGCTTGGCACCTCGTCCCAGGATGTGCATTGTTTCAGGCCCCAGAGAGCAGCAGGTTCTCAACCCAGTTTTCAGGGGGCATCTCTAAGATGCCCTCTGTGTGCGTTTTTCATTAAATCCCACACTGGCATCAGTGTGGGTTAAATGTGCTGAGAAGTTTGATACCAAACTTCTCAGTTTTCAGTGTAGCCATTATAGTGCTGTGGAGTTCGTAATGACAAACTCCCAGCACCATATACTTAATGGCAGCACTGCACTTACAATGTCTAAGAATGGACTTAGACACTGTAGGGGTACGGGGCTCATGCACCTGTATCCTCACCACTGGTATAGTGCACCCAGCTAGAGGGGTGACTTATCTATGCCAGGGCAGTGGGTTGTAGGCATTGCACACAGGGATGTGTGCCATGTCGACTCTTCACTTAGTTCTGCACCAAAGCACGCAGCCTGCAAAGGCAGTGTGTGTGTGCAAAGGTACAGGACCTCTGAGGGTGGCACATTAAGTGCTGCAGCCATTAGGGGCCTTCTCTGGTCACAGTGCCCTGGGTACCTGTGGTACCATTTACCAGGGGCTGACCTGTAGCCAGAGATCCCAATTGGGTTTAGGCTTCAATGCAGTTTTAGGGAAAGAACATAGGCCCTGGGTACCTGATTAGCAGGAGCCCAGGGCACACTCAGTCAAAGTACATCAGCAATTCAGCAAAAAGTGGGGGCAACCATGCAGAAAGAGGTCACTTTCTCACACCTGGTCCACCTGAAGAATGTTTTGGAGGCTCTGCATAAAGCAGGCCTCACTATCAAGGCTACTAAGTGCCAGATAGGGCAGAGCAAGGTTGTGTACCTGGGTCACCTTGTGGGTTGAGGCCAGGTTCAACCATTACAGAGCAAAATCCAGACCATCATGGACTGGGTTGCTCCAACTACCCAGACACAGGTCAGAGCTTTTTTGGGTCTGACTGGGTACTACAGAAGATTTGTCAAGGACTATGGGTCTATAGTGACTCCCTTGAATGATCTTACATCAAAAAGAATGCCCAAGAAGGTTCAGTGGACAGTTAGCTGCCAGAAGGCATTTGATGATCTCAAGCAGGCCATGTGCACTGCTCCCATTCTGCAGAGTCCTGACTACTCCAAGCAATTTATTGTCCAAACAGATGCATCTGAGTTGGGAGTAGGGGCTGTGTTGTCACAACTTAATGCAGATGGTCAGTATCTTTTATCAGCAGAAAGTTGACCCCCAGAGAGAAACGTTGGTCAGCTATAGAGAGGGAAGCCTTTGCTGTGGTCTGGGCCCTGAAGAAGCTGAGGCCATACCTGTTTGGCACTCACTTCATTGTTCAGACAGACCATAAGCTCCTCCTATGGCTAAAAGAGATAAAGGGTGAAAACCCAAAAGTTTTGAGGTGGTCCATTTTCCTACAGGGGATGGACTATACAGTGGAACATAGACCTGGGAGTAACCATGCCAATGCAGATGGACTCTCCAGATATTTCCACTTAGAAAATGAAGACTCAACCTGGCAAGGTTAGTCTCATCTCCTTACGTTTGGGGGGGGGGGTTGTGTAAGAAAGTAGAATCTGCTTCTTTTGGTTACCCCCACTTTATGCTAAATGTGATACTGGTATTGACTAGTCTGACTGGTATCCTGCTAATCAGGACCCCAGTCTATCTGCTTTCTCCCTAAACTCCCTAAACTGTTATGTTATGTACTTAGGTACACTCCAGATTGGATACTGGGGTACCCTTGTCAGTCCCTATTATATGGTACCCCAGAGGCCTCCCATGGGCTGAAGCGTGTATTATGCCACCCATGAGAGGCCATGCAAAATGGAACTACAGGCCTGCCATTGCAGCCTGTGTAAGTTGGTGCGTGCACCACTTACTTAAGATATAGCTTTACTATATCTAAGGGTCACTGCACTTAAAATGTATCAGCCACCCCTATAGCAGGCCTTTACAATCCTGAAGGCAGGGTGCTTGGTTCTAAGTGAGAGGGTCCCACTGCATGAGCAGAATACCCCTGCAGCCTACAGAGTCCATTCTCCCGGGTTGTCAGTGAAGAAGCCATTTACGACATATAGAGTGGCATTATGCGACCGCGTGATGACCAACTCTAAAACGGCTGAAACAAACCCTATCGTGTTTGGTGTCAAACATGTTGGAATCATACCCCCACACAGGTAACTGGTGTGGGAGGTTTGATTTCACCCCTCAGAAGCAAGCTTTGTTGGGACCCTGGTGTTCCCGGTACCAGCCATCTAGTCCCGGGCAGCACAAAATGGTTGCTGCCGACCAGAGACACATTTCTGCCCTCCAGCTGCTGAGCCAAGATCGAGCAGGGGAAGGCAGAACAATAGGCATCCTGTCACAGGGAGGTGTGACCACCTCCCAGACAGGATTTAGTGTATTAGGGCAGGGTGGGTGCGCTTGCCAGCATCAAGGACAACCGAAGATATCTCTCTTGATGACCCTGAGCTGCTACAGACTCCGAAGGCTTCAGCAACACAGGAGGTAGGTTTCTACGTCTCTTGAGGGTCAAGCTTACCTCTCACCAAGTTTGAGATCAGAATCCCTCGTGGGGGCTGCAATACCTGAACCCCTGTGCACCTTGTACATTTGCAACTGCATATGCTTGTTGACATTTCCCGAACAAGTGCATTGGGCTCCGAGTAGCCCCAACCTCTGGCACCATTTTGTACTAAGAACTCTGACCTCCTCGCACCGAGTGCTCCGTGGGCTGTTGTTTAGTGAAATCGTTTGAGGTCCTCTCACGACTCCTGTGCCTCCGGCCTGTGGGTCCAGTTGAGGGTCAACTTTGCTTTTCTTGGGCTCCCCTGGTTGCTCCAGACTTGCCCTGACTCCCCTGTGTTTGGTGAGTCTCCTGGACCTTGCTGGTCTGAACCGTACACATCCTTGACCTTCTGCGTGGGTTGCCGTTGCCAAGGCTTGTTGGTGCTCCTGCCGGACACCGACCCCTCAGCACTCGACATCCTTTGTGGGACAGCTCGTATCCGGCTCCTGGTCTTCCTCAACATTTTGTGGTCCCCGTAGCTGCAGAGTCAAGAACTCCATCAACGCACCTGAAGCACCCGACATCGGTGGGCATTCATCTACCGAGCCCCTGGTCACTCCTGAGTGGCCCAGACTCTGTCCCCTCTGTTTCAGGTACTCATCGACAAGAATCCACCTTTGGATTCCAACGGACGCTTTTCTTCTTTCCAGAGGCGGCTCTTCTTCGAAGTACTCAATTGGGTTCGACTGCGGTTTCCGACGCCACTTCAGACCTATGCACCCGGCTTCCTTGGGATAGGTAACTTGGGTACCTCGGTATCCACCGGTGGTGTGGCTTTCCAACCTCCTAACTTCCACAGGGTTTCTTCAAAGTACACTGGGAAGGGTCCTTAAACTCTAAAACTTCAATCGCGACTCTCCCATAGAATTGTAAGGATCATGCGGTCGTCTTCCCACACTGCACCCGTCCTCTGTGGGGTCCCTACTTACTCACCTAGTGTGGCTCCTTGGGGTCCCAGCGATTCTACGTCCTCTCGACACTGTCTTGACTCGAGTCGGGGTTCTTATACCACTATTTTAGTATATGGTGTGGTCCCCCCCCGGGGCCCACTGTGTATTAGTGCTATTTACTGTCATTTCTGTGCTTAAGTATTGTGTGCTTTGTGATTATCTCCGTGTAGGAGATACTGTGTCGTAGTAGATAGTGTTATAATAATAAATACATATTTTTATAACTACTGTGCGGTTCTCCTTTCATTTAACCAATACTATAAGGTGGCATTCTGGTAAAACAAGCTGCTTAACATTCCTTCAAGACTAAGCCTGAAAGCTGCTCTCCACAACTACCACTTGTATAGCTTTCTAAGGTTATCTTTGACCTCGTAAATCGCCATAAGGGTTGTTTGGACTGGTGCAAGGTGCCCACGTTAATTAGTGGACAGCATATACCAGGCAAACTTCTCACATTGGTGGCAGCGATGGGATTCAAGCCTGCATTGTTTTACCAGATACATCTTTGTAGTGAATCTAAACACCACCTCTCTGCATTATTTTGAATTACCATGTAAAACTGTTGTAACTAGCCCCTATAATTTGTGCACTGTGTCGCAAAAACTTGGTAGTCTTGCCATATTACACCTGAACCCATTGGGTACTGCACACTTGGAATGGCCACAGCCCATCATGACTTCTATTGATAATGCTTTGCTGGGGTTCTCTTAGCCTACACACTCGGCAGAGAGTCTCTCTGTTGTTTATTTAACACACACTTCTTGGTCAAGCATCAACTTGAATTCTTTTCTCTTCTTGACTCAGATTCTCCTGACATTCTACTCATTACCAAAACCTGGTTAACAGAGGAATCCACGCCTGACAGTTTAGCTGCCCTTCCTAGCAAATACTATATACTCAAAGCCAACAGACCTATGGAGAAAAAAGGTGGTGGGTGGCTGCAATAGTATAAAAGCATCTTATTTTTACCACACTTACTCCCTTACCTATTCCAACAGTGGATAGCATTGTAATTAAACTTGACTCACCCACCATCTTCTTGATATGAATTCTTGTGTAAAGACCCCCAGGTAACATGTTGCAATTCCCCCAATTTCTAACTGATTCTCTACTTCTCTGGTCATTGACTAAGTGAAAATGTACTTATTGGAGACTTTAACTTTTTGGGCGAATGAGGAGAATGGTGGCCATATCTCCACACATTTGACTGACAGCTTTAGCAGCTTATATTTTGATCAACGAGTATATGCCATACACACATCAAAGGGCGGTAGTAATCCCCCTACTAAAAAAACCTGGAGAGGATCCTACCATGTTGAAAAACTACTGCCTCATATCTTTGGTACCCTATTTGGTCAAACTATTAGAGGCTCATGTTGCCCAACACCTGTGATCCTTTCTGGACTCCCATCAAGCGGGATTTAGTCCCGCCCACTCCACTGAGACTGTCATTCTCTCAATAACTGATGACATGAGTGAAGGAGCAGATAAGGGCCGGGCCCAGGCTTTGGTTCACTTGAATTTGTCTGCAACTTTTGACACGGTGGATCACACCCTTTTGGTTGACTGTGTCAAGGCCGTAGGTCTGCAAGGCACAGCACTAAACTGGGTAAAATCCTTCCTGTGTGATCATTCTCAGTCAGTCTGTTTACTTCCCTTCCGCTGTGCAAAGGTTCAACTAAACTGTGGAGTACCTCAGGGCTCTGCACTATCCCCCCACCTATTCAATCTTTATATTCGCCCTTTGGTACATGATCTACAAAAACGGAGAGTGAAAATGTACAATTATTCTGATGATGTGCAGCTGCTCTTCAATATTGATAATACCCCATAATCTATGGAGCTATTTCAGAACACCATGTTGTATATTAGGGATTGGATGAATAGCCATCAACTGAAATTAAATTAGGAGAAAACTGAAATTGTGATCACTAACAATAAAATTCATATTATGAATCTCTGCTTCTGGCCGCTAGAGATGGGCTCAACTTTCACTCCTAAAAAATAGTAAAAAGCCTTGGAATCCCCATTGATGAGGACCTCTGTATGAGGCTGCAGATAGGAGCAGTGATTTCCTCATGAAGTTTTCAACTTTGTAAGATCAGGAAATAGTTTACCTCTGAAGCCATTCTCCATATAATAATGGCATTAGTGATGTCTCACATTGACTATGCAAACTCCCTTTACTTAGGACTGCCAAAAGGACTGAATAAGAGGCTGCAGACAGTACGAAACCAGGCAGCTAGGCAAGTTTGGCATCAGCCAAGACATTGCCATACTAAGCCCCTGAAGAGAAAGCACTCCCAGTTGCCCGGCAGGCCATTTTTAAAACTGGCTGTATTATTTTTAAATCACTCTATGGGAAAAGCTCGACTTTTGTGTCCTCCAGAGTTCAAAGCTACGTTCCAAAACGCAATCTCAGATCAGCCCACCACAAACTGCTTGCTGTCCCTAAGCTGAAACAGAAGAGATTGTGTGGTGCCAGGTTTTCCATGATCGCCCGCATGTTTGGAACTCTTTTCCTTCTGACATAAGAACTACCACTGTTTTTTCCAGATTTAGGACACTTCTAAAAACCTGGCACTTCAAACTAGCTTATGGCTCGACTCTTGACCTTGATGCTCCCCCCTTTTACTCAGCGCCATGAAACCTTTTTGGCGTACGCGCGCTTTACAAATGCTGTGTATTATAACATAACATACTGCCATGTGAAAAGTGGGAAAAGTGTGCCTGTTCTCCTCAAAATATTTTACTGCCATTGCACTAAGATATGTATTCTGCCCTCTCTCCGCCACCACCTCACAAAGGCCCCTGATTCCCCCCCTCCAATCCATCGCATTCTTTAAAATGTATATCATAATTTGCAGTGCAAAGTGTTCTCTTTAGGCACTTGGACTGTACTCTGCTTTATAATTTTTGCAATTGATCATGATTTGCACATCCCTCCTGAATATCACCTAAAATTGTATGCTGATGGATGCCCCCACTAGATGATATCCATCATATCACATGGCAGCAATATTGCATCCAATATGTCAACCTTACCACAACATCACCAGAGAAGTATAATTGAGCAAATGCGGAGTTAATAATAGTAGTTATATGGGGGCGTGACTTGACGCCCCTCAAAGATGGATGCTTGACATGGAGCACTCAGCGACTGCGGGGATATTTCGGCGTGCATCCATCTTCACCGCCAAACATCCTTCAACACGCCGACATGAGAGGTGGGGAACCTCTGCTGCACTCTTTGTTACAGCCATTAACGCATTCCTGTGCATATTTGCCGAATACCCTGCTCCAACGGATTGAGTGCTGACGGCCCGGTGGCACCTGCCATCTTGAATCCTCCGTGGGGTAAACTGTCGCCACTGTTTCTCATCGCGCCTCATTGTTTTGGGCTGCAATTTTCACAACAGTTCCTGCACACCATCTTTCGGCCATTTGAGCTCCCTAGAAGCATAGTTTTTCATCAAAAATAACTTTCCCCTACTCCTGCCTTGTTTATAACAGGCACACTGCTCTAAACTGCTACATTTACATTATTTTCTGGCCAGAACCAATTTTTAGGATGTTCTCTTTAATCCTATGTGAAAACTTCATAACAAAGCCCATAACAGCACCATTCTCTATTGCCCACAGAGAACTCCTTCACTGTTCTGGAATCTACCATGGAAGGCATTGGTAATTCTCCTCAAGAAGCTATTCCATCTTGTTTATTCCTCACACCTTCATCTTCCTCCTCTAAAACCATCTCTAAAATGCCTCTGACAGCATCTTTACCAACTAATAAGAGACCTAAAAAAGACCCTCCGTCTCCTGTCAAATCCACTATTTCTGTTTCCATGGATCATATTTTAGAGGAAATTTACACTTTGAATCCGTACATGAAAGACACAAATAAAAAACGTCAACAATTAGATGATAAGTGATCTTTAATGAAAAATAGAGTTACAGACATGGAATAACGGATCAAAGTCTTACAGGATATGGCTCAGGATGTTAAGCTCCTCCAAACTGAAGTAACAGATCTTAAAAAACGGACGGAAAATCTGGAAAATCGAAATCAATGAAATAACCTCTGCATTTATGGTCTAGCTGAAGGCGTTGAGGGCCCTCAACCAATTTCATTTCTTCAAACTTGTATTCCCAAAGTTTGGGGCATACCAGATTCTCCTCATTTAAACATACAAAGAGTACACAAGCTTGGTCATCAATCCCATCTCTCTTTATCATCTCACAAACCTCATGGGGTAATTATCTTCTTTCTGGAGTATTAATATCTCCTCATGCTGATTAGAGCAGCAAAATCCAGAGGCTGAGTTTCTTGGTATGGTATTTCACTATTTTTCACTCTGCATTTCACCAAACCTACAGCGGACAGAAGAAAGAAGTTTTTGGACATGTTTTCTTCTCTATGCTCCCTTGCTGCCCGTTTTGGCTTCTTTCACCCCTGTTTATTCAAAGTGCTATATAACAATAAGACAACAACATATTTTTTTTAAATTCTTTTTTTTTTTAGTCTCACCATTCAGCGTCTGCAATTTTGGCAAGAAGCCATCCTTCCAACCTGGGCGCCCCGCGGCTACTGGAACTGCATTGGCTTTAGGCGTAACCAGGCCAGCTTCTTTGTTTAAAGCTTGGTGTAATCATAGGACCCGGGGCAATCAACCAGTCTCAACTCTCTTCCCCAAGATATAAAATGCGACCAAATATTAATGCTGTTATCCTTTAAATTCCCTGATCTAGACGTGCCAAAGCAAATGCAGCTTTCAGCCAATCTTCATATAGTGGAGGCCGCGGGTCTTTCCAGAGTTTACATATTTCCCTTCGGGCAATGAGAATTAAATATAACAGCAGGCCTCTTTGTAATGGCCGTAAAGGTTCATGGAGTCATTATCAATGCCAAAAATCGCTATAGTGAGATTCACATTAATCTTGACTTTAAAAATGCCGCCTAAAACATGCTCCACATTCATCCAGAAAGTACTTAATTTAGAACACTCAAAAAATATATGAATATCATCTGCTTTTGGAAAATCACATCTTGGACATTTAGAAGAGAATAGGGGGCAAATTTAGCTATCTTCACAGGGGTATAATATAATCTATTAATAACAAAGAAATTATTCTTTTTTAAAGATGCCGGTTTAACAAACTTATATAAAATTTGCAATGATAAATCAAATAAGTCTTCAGAGCTAGAGTCTAGGGGGGACTGGTTCCAGGCCGCATATTGTGGAGGATATTCCGCATCATCTGCATCTAGAAGTTTCTTATACCAATATGTGACCTCCTTCTTTTTAGGATTTGGATTTTGAAGGACACACTCGGTTTCCCAATCACCACTAATAGACCCTTTCTCCGCTGAATACCAAGAAACCAATTGTAAATATTTAAATTTGGAAAAAGTACTTCCTATTTTAGATCTTAATACTTCCCAGGAGTAAACTCCATCTGATGATACAAGATCTGACCATATCGAGATACCAGCCCTCTTAATTGGTGTCGCTAGGCTATCTTTCAAGCAAGCCGGAGGCCCGGGGGAGTCCCAAATCGGGGCAAAGTCAGAATAATAACCAATCTCCTATCTGCATCTGACCTTGTACCACACACTGAGAGCAGCTCTTAGGACTTTCAGGTGTACCTTTTTAAAAAACCTTGGTGCCCCGAATTTATAAAGGAAACAATCTCCACCATCCTCGGCTATGGCCATTTCTCTCAGTAGCCTTCCCCAGTTCGTTTCATCTGTTGTAGTCAGGAGCATCCGTACATTTTTAAATTGAAAGGCGATGGAATACCAGGCTATATCCGGAAGAGCAAGACACCCTTTCAATAGTTTACGTCTCAACTTCTTCCAAGACAGTCTAGCACTCTTATTGGCCCAAATAAAACTACCTATTTTGTTCTGAATTTTGCCAATATCCTTGCCAGGGAAATCAAGGGGGATAGCATTAAACAAATATGTCAGCTTGGGGAGGATGACCATCTTGACTAGATTAACCCTACCATATATCGTCAGGGGGAGATTTTTCCATCTTGAAAAGAGATGATCTACCTCTTTAGTCATCTTTTTTAGATTGATCAAAGGTATATTATCTAAGTCATTAACTATGATGATTCCCAAATATCTAAACTCTTTACTCAGTCTGCCCTCCCAATTATTGATGTTCCAACACATAACCTCTGTTTTAGAGGAATTAGCTAAATAGTCAGAGTATGAGCCAAATTCCTCTAAAAGGGCTTCGACCCTTGGTATTACCTCCACCGGGTTGTTGGTATATAATAGCAGATCATCGGCATAGAGGGCCAATTTACTGCTATATTGATGGGAGCTAAAAGGGGTGATCTGTTCATCTAGTCTTAATGCTTGGGCAAGGGGCTCTATATATAGGTCGAACAGTAAGGTCTTGTTCCCCTATATATGTTAAAACTTGCTGTTAGCATACCATTTAACAGAATTACTGCGGAAGCCCCCTGTTAACAACTAATCAAGGTCTGAATAATAATATGCCCAAAGCCCATTGTCTTAAGTACCTCCCACAGGTATACCCAGCATACTCTGTCGAAAGCCTTGGCTGCATCGAATGCCACTACAGCCAAGGGTTCCGACCGGGCCACCGATAGATCTATATTACCAATAAGTTGGAGCGTCTGCTCCTGAATATACCTCCCCGGGATGAAGCCCTTTTGATCCGAGTTGATCAGCTGCGGAGCTAACTTAACCAATCTCCCTGCGAGAACACTCATAAATATCTTATAATCAGCATTCAGCAGGGAGATTGGTCTATAAGAGTCCGCTTTGAGGGGTCCTTCCCAGGCTTCAAAATAAGTACAATAGTTGCCTCCTTCCAGGACTTGGGAACTTTACCTTCCGGACTATAAACATAATTAAATAATTCACACAATCTCGGGACTAGCTCATCTTGGAGGAGTTTGTAGACCTCACTAGGAAGCGCATCAGTTCCTGCAGCCTTATTCTTCTTGCTTTTGTTTAGATATAGTCTAATCTCGCTCTCAGTAATAGGAGCATCAAGGCTATCTCGGCTGCCTTCTGTTAGTTCAGGTAGAGCTTTATTCCGCAACCATTTTTAAATGGTTTCTGAGCTAGGTGCAATCTCCTCGCTGTACAGCTCTGAAAATAGGGAAAGGAGGCGAGTTTGCATATCCTCCAGTCTACATGATGTAGCCCCGCTCTCATCGATTATTAGTTTGTTGATATTGTTTTTAACTAGGTCTACTCTTGCCTTCCAAGCCAAGAGGGCGCCCGCCTTTTCACCGTACTCATAATTTTGCATATTTTGGGACGCCCACTGAGCCTTCACCTTTTGATCTAGCCTGCCCCTGTAATCCTGGCAAGCGCGATCCAAGTCACTAAGAACTTGTGTCAGCCTTTCAGAGTGCCCCTGAGTACATCTAGTCCTCTCATCCTCTAGTTTGAGAATTTTTTCTTCCAGGTTGCGCAGTTCTTGAGCCTCCACCCTATTTTTGGAACAGATCAGGCTATGTAACTGACCTCTCAGATGGGCTTTAAAAGCGTCCCAAACATAATCCAAAGTTGTTGAGCCAATATTTGCAAAAAAATAGTCTAAAGTGGACAATTTAAGCACCTTGATTATTTCAACGTCCGACAGCATTGCCCTTTTTAACGTCCATCTAGGCCTGAGGCTATACCTCCTCCCAAGATATACAAAAAAGATGGGGGCATGATCTGATAGGAGACTGGGTAAGATGGAGATAGCAGGTAAATTTTCCAGGCTCAACCTATCAACTAAAACATAATCGATTCTGGATGAATGACCATGTTTTTTACTGAAAAAAGTGTACCCCTGTTTATCACCCATCTTTGCCCTCCAAACATCGGCAAGCCCTAGGTCATGTATCATATTAGCCAAGGCCCGACGGATACGTGGAGCTCCAACATAATGACTCTGGTTTGATCTGTCTCTTAATGGATCAAAAGGACATTAAAATCGCCGCCAATTATTATAGGAGAAGTGGCTTCTGTTAATTTAGACTGCAATTTACAAATGTGTGTCGGATCATCAACATTGGGGCCATAAAAGGAGGCAACAGTTAGTTCCAAACCTCTAATCTCCAACATGGCAATGATCCATCTCCCTGTCTGATCCGTTGATGTTGATTTAATAATACATCTAGGCCCTGATTTAATCAAAATAGCCACCCCTTTATTATGCTCTACCTGCTCGGAAGAACAAAAGTATTCTACCCAGTGTTATTTAGCAAAGATGACCCGACATTCTGAATGGCTTAAATGTGTTTCCTGGAGGAGACAAACTTGGGCAGGTGATTGTTCTAGATATTTCATGACCAATCTTTGTCTACGTGGACATCTCAACCCATTTACATTCCACGAGATAAACTTTATTTCGCTACACATCGAGGCATCTCCCTCCACCTGATGCCAAAACTTCACACAGATGATTTAATACTGAATTGAGATTAAGATTAAGGTTGAGATTGAGGATATTTTTTTGATTTGTTCCCACTGCAACCCCACCTGTGCTCCCCCCCAATCCACTCCCTCCCTGCCCTCGTGACCCCTCAACCCCCTCACCCCCCTGGCATAAGCCCATATGGCCTCAGTCCCCCGGACGTAACAATAGAAAACAATTTTTTTTTTATTTAATACTAACCCCCCCGAGAAGCCCTACACATAGTTGAATGACCCCCCCGCATCCCTACACCCCACTCTCATTCCTTATTTTATCAATAAGAGCATCCACTTCCTCTATTGAACGTAAGATGTGCATGTGGTTGTTCCACATGATACGCAAAGATGCTGGAAATCTTAATTGAGCCTTGGCCCCCAATGAGTTTAAGATCTCCAGTCTTTTACCGAGCTCCCATTGTTTTGATGCTGTGATATGGGAGATATCTGACCTAATAGTAAATGAGAAGGGGTTGGAGAAAGATTTAGCTTTTATCAAATCTTCTTTCAGAGCCAAGGATAAAATCTTTTCTTTTATAGTGTACGTGAGAAATTTACTAAGATTTTCCTTGGCTTCTGTTTTGCAGGGTTTCTCTTAAACGGATCCCGATGGACCCGTTGGATATCGTGCACCAGATCTAACTCCGGGAAGTCCTTCAAAACCGTGTCTTTTAACAGAGAAATCACGAAACCTTTGACATCTGCTCCTTCCAGATCTTCGGGCACATTTAACAGTCTTAGATTGTTTTTTCTCGAATTGTTCTCCAGGCGCTCCAAGTCATCTTTTAGTTCTCTATTTTGGTTGACTAATTTAGCCATTTCCATTGTGGAGGAGTGGAGTGCCTCCTTGATTTTAGGGATCTCCGTTTCTAAAACATCTGTTCTCAGTGAAACTTCTTCCAATTTATGGGCTAACATCTCGCATGATGCTTGGATCGCTGCTTGATTGGACTCTGAGACTGTAAATCTCTTCCCTATATCCTCCTTAAGGGCCAGTAGAATGTCTGCTAATGACCTGGTCCCAGGCCCAGCAGAAACTACTACTGGGGGTGTTAAATTTACATATTCAGATGAGGGGGGAGAGCCCGGCTGGTCCTCTTTGGCCTCCAATATCGAAAATCTATTTGAGGTTCCAACAGAGGGATGTATAACTGACGGATGCTCTCCAGATACTTCAATTGCTTCAGTTTCCACTCCCCTAGACCTACTCACTAGGCCAGGTGAAACAAGAGACTGCATGTTGTTCAGGGGTGAAACTGGCCGATCTGGAGACTTTAACGGGAAAAAATTTGATGAGGTAGCAGGCTGTGGGCTATTGGACGCCAAAGAGCTTCCTTTATTTGACCCCCGATTCGTAGGAGTAGACAAAACCTTGTAGAACGTTTTTAAAGAGGGTGTGATTTTCACTTTAGAAGAGAGGACTTTCTTCCCCCTACCTCTCCCTCTTCCACTTACTACAGTGATGATCTCCGTAGTAGCTTTCCCCTTGCCCTGCCTAGCAGATACCCTGACTTCCGCAACAGGAGGTGAGACCCGGGTCGGTGCTAGGGTACCTAAACCTAATTCAGACTTAATAGCCCTAGTGCGCAGGGTATATCTGCACACATTGGGTAGTGAAATACCACTTTGCTGGGACTGCACAGCACCGCTCTCCATACAATGCTGGGGCCCCTCCTGCAGCACACCGATCCTAGGTGGGCCCCCCTGCCTACAAAGAATTCCACAGGAGGCAGCCGAGATTGAAAATGAGATCGAAGGATCCTCAAGGCGACAATCAGGATTCTTACCTTCGTCTCGGGTGGCAGAGACAAGTTCAGAAGTAAAAAGGATAGGACGCCGTACCTCACTCTGGCGTCCTACCGCTCTCTCGCCACTCCAATCGCCGGTCTTCAAGCACACATAGTCACTGGTGCTGACTCTTCCCGCAGTAGCCCGGACCTGCAGGCAAGGGATGCCGCAGCGCCTCCACTCTCGAGCCGCGCCCACCGACCGCAAGATGGCCGGCACCAACGCCATCGTTCTGCCTCGGGGATCAGGAACCATTCAGAGAGCATTCGCCGCCTCTCTGCAGACAAAACGGGAGACCACCGATAAAGTCAAGGTAGGAAGGAGATAGGGGCGCCAAGGTAGGGGGGGGGGAGAATCCGTTAAAAATTCATCGGAAAGGGCTCCCGGAGGGGACCTGTGCACACACCCGAGGGAGCTTCGGCCGCGACCGTTAGCTTCCGGCCGCCATGTTCCCCCCGACAACGACATATTAAGATCCTTCTTTTTTGCAAAACTTTATTAACTATTGTAGGCATGAAGAAATGGATACTTCTAAACATTCACATTTCTAAATATTTTTCTGTGTATTTCTTATCTTTATTTATGTTATATTTATTACATATGATCTCAT
Source organism: Calotriton arnoldi (assembly GCA_963921515.1). Taxonomy (NCBI): domain Eukaryota; kingdom Metazoa; phylum Chordata; class Amphibia; order Caudata; family Salamandridae; genus Calotriton; species Calotriton arnoldi. The sequence continues at coordinate 302,785 of CAWUFW010010057.1, read as the reverse complement.
GGTATTGAGTTATGTTATTTACATGGTTGTTTTACTTAGCTCATGAGTGGTGATAGCTTACTTCTCTCTTTTCCTCCCATAGGTTCCCACCTACCCATGTTTCCCATTGTTGTATCGATTTTTTTTATATCTGTGGTCTAGAATGTCTTCTCCCAGTTGCTACTGGATTCCGATCACGTCATCTTCCCCTTGTGGTCTCACCACCCCCACTTACTTGTTTGCTACCCAGTATGTTCATTGTTGTTTTTTTGTTCTCCAGACTGTGGTTATGTCTCCTTCCTTTTTTACTATACAAATCCTCTTACTTCTTTTTCCCCCTTTTCCCTTTTCTCCTTCGCTTATTTTTTCCTTGCACTTTACATTTCCGCATAACTGTTTCTCTCTGTTTCACTAATGTTGATGATTTCATGTTTAAAGTTCTATATTTTACAAGTTCAAATTTTCATAACTTTTCTTTTTGTGTAGAATATTTTAGTTCCATTACAAATTGTTCTTTATGACTTTACGTGTAATTACATGGAGCATTAAAGTTCTGGGTTTGCCCATCAAATATTGTAGATATAGAAGTCATGAAACTCGTACGACATTGGGTTGTACAAGTTTTCTTTTCATCAGGATGTGGTAAATGTAATGGTGTTGTGATTCTTTGGAAAAAAACCCTGGTTGTCACACTGATATTGCAAGAATCAGATTTAGATGGCCGCTGGTTTCTCTTTAACTTAAACATCAATAAGATACCACTTACTATTTTGAATGTATATGCACCAACACAACTTGATAAAACATTCTGGCCTACTATTTCCTATAAATTGATATTTATCACTGATGATTCTTGATTTTTGGGGGTGATTTTAATCTAGTGCTGACCCTTTTGTGGATCGTACCTCTAAAACCAATTTTATTCCTTCTTCCATGCGCAAACAATTCCTCTCCGCCATTACTCAAAGATCCCTTATGGATTCATGGAGAATTTGTAATCCATGTTCAAGGGGATATACTTTCTTTTCTCCGGTCCACTTCTTCCAGTTCAGAATTGATACATTTTTGACTCGAAAGCTCTTTTTCAACACATAATTCTGTAGCGGGCTCTACCGGCCATTACCGGCCCACTCCAGCGTTAAAGACCCGAGCCGAAGGCAAGGGCCTTTAAGAAGGGAGTGGGCCTTTAATGGCCGGTAGAGCCCGCTACCGAGGGCTCTAAGGCTATTAGAACAGTCCGCCCCTGGAGGTCAGAATGTTCTAATTTGTATAACAAAGGCCTCACGGAGCCCGAGGGGGTTGAAATCTCCTTGGGCTTCATGAGGCCTTTGTTCATAGCTGTTGCAGGGAACAAACATTGGAATGTTGATGCTCCGGGCTTCTACCGGCCATTAGAAGCCTGGAGCCCTCCATTGTCTTCAACGGAGTGCTCAAAGTTCCAATGTTCTAATACAATTTAGTGCATTGGAATGTTGAGGGCAATGGAGCAGCCCAGGGCTAATAATGGCTGGAATAAGCCTTCTGCTCCAACATTCCAATGTTTGTCTTTCTGTTTCTCTCTTGTTAATTTAGAACATTCTACCCTTAGCGGGTGGAAAGTTCTAATAGCCTTATAGCCCTTCTGCCTCAGGCTATAACTGCTGTTAAAGGCCCTCACCCTTTAACAATTGATATAGCCCTTGGCAGCGGGCTACAAGGCTGTATTAGAACATTGGAATGTTGGTAGCTCCATTGATGACAATGGAGTAGCTCAGGACTAATAATGACTGGTATAAGCCTTCTGCTCCAACATTTCAAAGTTTGTCTTTCTGTTCCTCCCTTTTTAATTTATAACATTCTACTCTCGGTAGTTGAAATGTTCTAAGAGCCTTATAGCCCTTCTGCCTCGGGCTATAACCGGTATGCGGTAAAGGTAACAACAAATGTATTATTATTTAGAGTCTAGAAATACTACAGCAGGTAGCTATTAATGTTACTGACCACTTATCATCGGAAGGAGTGTGACTTTATTCAGGATTAAAAGTCCTTGGCTCTGTGACAACCTGTTACTCATTGTATTGTCACAAAGCTCCTGACAAGTGCTCTGCGTGCAGCTAGCTTGTTGCTCACTAACAGAGTGTTAGATTCTGCTGGGTGGCGGGGTCCTTCCACAGAGGTACTCCTTTTAACATTGGTAAATACTGTCTCCATTGCCAAGTCTTGACAACAATAACAGTGGATAGCAGCTGATTATAGTAGCAGGGAATAGGTTTTTCCTTGAATCTCTTTGGTTAAAGTTGGTACTGGCTCTCCATGGTAAATTTGTGCAGTATGTGATGACCAGTCACCCTCTTGCTCCCAGACTGTATGTGAAATGTGTACAAGCGTGGTTGGGTACATGTGAGTGGTGTGCCCTAAGGTTGGTGGGTGCTTCATAGGGACAGTGGTAGTCAGAGCTAGCTTTCTCCACTTTCTCCAATTTCCTCACATGTTTCTCTACACTGCTCACTCCAGCACTCTTTGCGGTTTGCAGGGAATGGGGGTGGCGGGGGGGGCAAGGATGGAACGAAACATTAAAAAAAACACTTACCTCCTTGTGTCCGCCTCCGTTACTCCTCCGTCATTGCAGATGAGTTCCTGAAGCACACAGGCTCCCCTAAGCCAATCACAACGCTGAATTGCAGTGTTGTGATTGGTCTGAGCGCCGTTGTTCGGCGTTCAGACAGGGACAAGGAGCCTGTGCATATCCCCACCAGGCTGTGTATTACAGCCTGGTGGGGAACATGCATAGTGTGCATGACTGTTTGGCTGGGTCAAGACGGCCGGCCAAACCGTCACGCCCACTTAGAGTGTGCATGAACCACTCCTCACAGGCTCTGACACCAGCCCCACCCCAACCTAGCCCAGCCCCGTAGCGAAGAAAAATAAAATTAGAATAGCAAGGTTATTATAATTTTATTTTTTCCTGCTCTGAGAGCAGTGGGGCGACGCTCCTCCGCCTTAGCCGCGGAGCCGCCCCTGCTGAAACGAGACCTTTTGGCGCAGGCGCAGTGTGACCTGGTCAGAGCTACCCCTCAGCAATGACTGTGGCCTGGAAGCAATGCCAAGGTGCAGATATCTCACAGAAGGACATGGACTACCCCCATCCCCTACATTCCCTACATTCTGTGTGTTCTGTTATGGAACCTGAGAGGAAGCTAGAACCCAAGAGACACCGTTCACCTGAAGGTGGTTACCAGGGAGCTGTGGCCGATTTACAAGGAAGTGCACTCTGCTGTGTTTTGTTTCCCCCAAATGTTTGGGGTAAAGCTCGGATTTGAATTGCCACCAGGCCGCGAATTAAGTGTCCCCTCTAGCATATACAGTGCCCACCTCCTACTTCCAGGAGCTATGCAGACCTGCGTGGAGGAAGGTGAGGCCAGAGGCAGAAATCTTGGCATATTTTCTTCTAACATGGTGTGATTGAGAACTGGTTACTGGACGTCGGATCCCTCCTGCACTTTTTGATGTTAATATATACCATTGTTTTCTGGCGTCTACTCATTTGAGAGAGATCTGCAAAATTCACCATCAAAGAAGGTAGATGTGGCGGGTGATGAAGAAATTGAGGTAAAGTGGGACATTGTTAGTGAGAAGGAGCGCCTTCTGATCTGGGTGGAGTTTGGCTTCAAACATTGCAGGGAACGTGTGTAAGAGTTGCTTAAATTGTAAAAGAATTAGTGTTAGTGCCCAAAGCTCTGCTCCGGCTTTGCTATTAAAAGTCAGTGCGCCGAATACCAAGGATACATAGGGGCATATGTACTAGCCCCTATCACCACCACAACGTCACTTTTACGGACGTTGTGGTGGCGATAGGGGCAACGCCTTATGTACAGCGTGGCTTAACGTTGCCTTGTAAATAAGGCTCCCTTTCACGCTATGGTTAGCATGAAAGGGATGGGCAGTGGGTGTTGCAGTGGGCATTCCACCGCAACACCCATTGTATTTGAAGCTGCCCCCTATGTACAAGGGTGTTGTACATAGGAGGCAGCGCTCAAATTAAGACCAGGAAATCCTGGTCTTAAGTTGGCGAAATGAGGAGAAATGCATTATTACTCCTCGTTTTTGCCTTTTCCATGTGTGCTGCTGCCTTGTGCAGCACACGTGGAAAAAGCAAAATGCCATGGTTTGTTTATGTACAGGAAGGTGTCCTTCTTGTACATAAACAAACCTTTTAAAAAAATGCCATTTTGTAACTTACATATGTGCTGCATGAAGCAGCACACATGAAAGTTACAAAATGGCATTTTAGGATTGTTTATGTGCAGGAAGGGACACCTTCCTACACATAACCAATCCTCCCCTGCACACAGACACCCTTTCACTCTGGTGCAAGGGTGCCTGAGTTGGCGCTAAGTTGTTAAACTTAGCGCCATCACAGGGGGAAACGCAAGGCTGCACCACATTCTTGTAAATACAGTGCAGCCTTGTGTTTCTGAAATGGCGGAGCGCGGCGTTAAGCCAAGGAGGCCAACGACACGCTCCGCCACTTCCTTGTATATATCCCCCATAGTGTTGAATTCACCTCAGGCCTCTTTAATCCACTACTAGGCGCTGCTGTCTCTTTATCTCAGTCATACTGGTCCCTGCTTCCTTCACATGAACCTATTTTTCCTTCTTTATTTATTTCCCCCCTTCTTTCCCGTGTGTGTGTTGTTTTCTCTCTTGCTTGCCTCAATAGCTGATGAGGAACAATATGTGCCGGTCTCCAAAATGAGTGCTGGAGGGCCCCAGCGCCAGCCACCGTCTCAAATTAAGCACTGTGCTTCTCCCTCCATCGGTGTGTCCTGATTGTAGCAGCAGCTTTGAGTGTTGAATGTCTGCAACAGACACACCAGTGCTCCTCGTGATAAGCTTCGGTGGTCATTTGGGAGTGTCATCTCTGCAGAACTGCAACAGGGCAGGGTCTGCTCTCCACAGCTCGGGGGCAGAAAGGGTCCAGTGCGAGCCTCTCTGCCCTGATAAGATGGGCACCCTCTGCTATGACCAGAGGCCTAACGCAAACTGATAATGAGGGCCCCTGAGTCGCCCACATTGCACACGTTATTTGGCCTTGAAGTGAATGGGGACCCCTAAAAGGTTGGGGACCGCCTTGCGCTCCAGGGGCTGCAGGGGGCGCCCCCGGGTTTCAAACTGCGCCCTCAGTGATAAGAACGCTCTACAACACAATTAACCTGTGATAATGCGGCCGCTGCAACTTCAGAGCCCTGAGATTCTCACTAAGAGAACCAACCTGGGATACAAACTCTTATTTACAGAACACATCTCCCAAACCGAAGGTCGCCAACGAGTGGGGCACAAACAGCCACGCAGTGGGACGCACAGCTATACTGAGTCTATAACTCTATATACACGCCGAAAATTTGCATTTATTCTTACTAGGAGTACTTTATTGGGCCACTTTCTATAAATACTACTTAAGAAAACTCTACTCAATTTTCGTTTCGGAATATAAGACGCATATTAGTGTTGAATGAACTTCATTAGCTAATATTTGTTGCAATAAACATTAAAAAGTAACCATAAAGCATTTCTACTCACTAGCTCGTCTTCTTTTGTGACAGCGCTGTTCACAACTTGGTCTGGTGCAAGGCTTTCCATAACCCCGGGTAAAATTACAATTTGCCTTTGGGGCACTCCCCTGCCCTTGTTTTAAGCCATTTATTATTACCTGGCGCCCTCTTGTGGTGGCTTCATGATGCAGCTGCCTACAATGGCTATTATGCAGCATGGGCTCTGTCCACAACCAAACTTCTGTAAGTGATGTGAGTGTGCCAATGTGCATGACTAGCGTACCCCCTGAATACCTACGTAGAGTTCGGGTTTATCCCTTATAGCCTTGTAAATCTTGGGTTTTCTGCATCAAACAACTTTTCCATAATATGCTGTACTCACACAATTATTCTCAAATCCTTAAAAGTGTTATCTCCATCAGCCACCTTCCGAGAACTCTCGATGCATTCCTGTTCTAACACCTCGGCTGGGGTGCAGCATCGCTGCAAAAGCCATGGTGGATATTTACACTTCCAGAATTTCGCACAGATCTTTTAGGACAATAAGGTATCATAATTAGCAATACTCAGCTAGAGCTAATGCAACATTAAAGCCTTTGTAAGATGCTGCCTTATGATAGTACCAAATATGGCCACAAGAGGGTGCCAGAATTTAACACATGGCCTCAAAAAAGAATTTGTAATGATGAGACAGTGGGCACCCATAAGGCAAAATATGATTTTGCCTGTTATACTGCAAATCTTTGCACTAAAGCTGCATAGGAGTAACACTAGTGGCATCACACTGACTGATCTTTGCACATTTCTTTCGCAATTCTTAGTGAAAATCCAAAGCTGCGCACATGAATACTGTGAGCAACAGACTGAAATTGCAGGGCTGGGAGAATGACTAGTGGTTTAATGTGTTCATTTTAGGACCGCAACAACAACATAATGTTTTTTTTAAACAAAGGCCGGTCAGGTAAGTTTACCTGAAGTTTCTTCTGCCTCACCATAGATGGGCAAGCTGGGGGTAAAGGCTTATGTAGGGATGCTGGTGGAAGGGTGGTTGTGTTTGAAAGATGGCTCAGCCCATTTATTACTCAATGCTGATGGGTGTTATCTGTGGTCATAGTTTCATATCCTAGTGGGATGAGTTCAGCCTCTTCTCCAGAGAATAATAAAATAAAAGGGTGGAGGCAAAGGGGGTGGATTCCCCCAACCTGCCCCCCAGTGGACAGGAAGCCCGCTAAACACCAGGGAAAACAATAAAGAGAAAAGAACAAAGGGGTGTGATTCGCCCGCCATGTGCAGGGACTTGTCACCCCAAAAAGGACACAGCAGTCTTTCTGTCCATCCCTGGGTGGCAGATTGAGGACTTTGCCCACGATCTGCCCCCTTGAGGTGGCAGAAAGTCCACTAGGCACCAGGAAATGATACAAAAAAAACAATGGGTGGTAGCGGCTCACTGACAGTCTCCCCCCCTCCCCCCCGGGTGCAGTATTCGGAGGTTTGTCCCCAATCTGACTGGGGGGCAGAAATCCCACTAGATACTAGGGAAACAATAAAAAAAAACAAGGGGATTGTGGGGAGGGGACTCACCCTAACCTAGGGCGATACCCCCACCCCAAACGTTAGGCAATACAGGCACCCTGGGGAGGTGGTGGGGTGAATATTCACAATATACCACACCTGCGGGTCACAAGCCCACTAGACACCAGAGATTTTACATTGGGGCTGAAGAAAGGGGTGCAGCCATCCCGCCCTGGAACTCGACCACATCTGACCCTAAAAGGGTAGTTCTGCCCCTTGGGTTAGCCAGTGAGTTTGCCACTAATTTGCCCCCAAGGTTGCTGAAAGCTCTCTTGACACAAGGGGTTTCAAAATGGCATCAAAACAAACAATAGGAAGGGGGGTGTATACCGTGGCTTCAAGTCATACCCTCACCCCAGAAGGGCAATAGTGTCCTTCTGCCCCATGGGGGCAGATAGGAGATTTGAACGGATTGGGGAGGTTGCCCCGAATCTGCTCCCATAGGGGAGTAGAAAGTGAACTAGACACCAGGGATTTTACATTTGGGCAAAAATAGGAGACGTTAGACCCTCCTCACCCCAGTAGTGGAATACCTGTCTTTCTGCCCTACTGGGGACGGGGAGGTGATTTGGTAACAATTTGCCCCGGGGAGCAGAAAGCCCACTGCACATCAGGGGGTTTCAAAATGGCACCAAAACAAACATTAGAATGGGGGCGGCCCACCCTGGCATCAAGTCATACTCCACCCCAGAAGGGGCAATAGTGTCTTTCTGCCCAGTGTGGGCAGAGAGGATGCCTGTACAGATTGGGGAGGTTGCTTTGAACCTGCCCTCCCAGGGGGGTAGAATGCGCACTAGAAACCAGGGTTTAACATTTTGGTAAAAGAAGGGGGGAGATCGTCCCACCCAGGCATTGGGCCATACTTCCACAACAAAAAGGGAAAAAACTGTCTTTCTGCCCCCCGTGGGTAGATAGGGGGTGTTGCTCATAATTTGCCCCCACTGGAGGCAAAAAGCTCACTAGGCACCAGGGGTTTCCAAATGGAGCTATAACAAACAACAGGACAGGGTAAATGCACACATTTTGACAACACTGTGCTTCTGAAAGTTGTATAGGGCCATATTTTGAAGTCAAGAGATTAGATATTGACTGAGCATTATGTTTTAAAATATTGGATTCATTGAGAGTTTATATAACTGTGTATACACACTTAAACGGAGTATAAAAATTGTTTTATATACAGAGGATCTATTAAATATAATAAAGAGAGACATATTTACATCAAACAGAATTCAGTGTATAGATAGTTGTGTGGATGATAAATGTATGTGGTTTTCCTTATAAAAAGATTAACATATAGATGTGTGGATAGGAGTGAGTTTCACAAGAGCGATCCATTATTGTTTTTATGAATATTGAACCCTGTCCCTTTTGTTAGAAGGGTACCTCTCTCACAATTGTGAAATTCTTTCCTGGCATTGAGTCATACCCCACCCTAGAAGACACAATAATATCTTTCTGCTTCCAGACGGTGCAGATAGGAGATTTGTCCCAACTGGCGAGGTTGCCTCTAATCTCCCCGAGGGGGGGGGGGGGGGGGTCAAAGACCATTAGGCACCGGGGATTTTACCATTGGGGAAAAGAAACTGGCACGGGCATGCCACCCTGGCATTGGGCCATTCATCATACCAAAAGAGGTAATCCATACTTTATGCCCCCCAGGTGGCAGAGAGGTAGTTTGCTCCAATATGCTCGATGGTGTGGCTGAAAGCCGACTGGATGCCATGATTTATTTTTATAAAATTCCCAGAAGTGGCACTCCTATTGACCCTTGTTTTATCTGTTCCTGTCACAAGCAATAGACCCAGTAACGCAAGTGGGATAGCAGTTTTATCACAACTGGGGAAACGCTGCGTGGTACAAATTTTGTTGATCCCTGTGGATTCCAGAAGTGTATGCCACAAACAGAAATGCAAGAAAAATAAGTGATTTTAGATAAAGTTTGAAGTTTGCAGGGCATTGTGGGTAAGAAAATGTCATGAAATCCATACAAGGCACACCACCCTAGACCCTCCTGGATCTCTAATTTTCAGAAATGGCTGGTTTTGATAGGTTTCCCTCGGTGTTGTCTGAGCTACCGCCCAAAATCAACAGCTACCCACATTGCAGAAAAGGGTCAGTTATGAGTGGAAAACATTGACCTTTCCATGTTGCATTTTGGGCCCTTTCCTAAGGCGGTGCTAAGCCCAACCACACTAGTAGGGGACCATTTGTATTGGAAGGCGACCTGTGGGAACACTGGCTCTTAGGAAATGTGTTGATCACCGCAGATAACAGAACTGTACCTCATAGAAATGTGTGGAAATGTGAGTTTTTACACAACGTTTGGTGTTTGCAAGGGATTCTGAGTAGGAAAATCTTGAGATCCACATAAGTCACACCACTTTGGACTTCCGCCGGTGTCTAATTTTCAGAAAGGTGTGGGTTTGATAAGTTTTCCTGGGTGCCGGCTGAGCTAGATGCCAAAATCTACAGCTACTCAAATTGCTAAACAAGGGTCAGTTTTAAATGGAAACATATGATGTGTCCATGTTGTATTTTGGGCCCTTTTCTATTGTGGGTGCTAAGTCTCCCTGCACAAGTGGGTACTGTTTTTATCAGGCGATGTGTGGGAATGCAGGGTGATAGGAAATGTGTGGATTCCGGCATATTCTGGAACTTTACCACACAGAAATGTGGGGAAAATGTGTGTTTTTAGCTAAAGTTTGAGGATTGCAAGGGCTTCTGGGTAAGAAAGCCTTGTGAAAGACACTTAAGTGTTGAGGTTTGAGGTTTGCAAGGGCTTCTGGGAAAGAAAACCTTGTGAAAGACACATATCCTGGATTCCCCTGGGTGTCTAGATTACAAAAAAGTCTGGGTATGGTGGGTTTCCTTGCGCAGTGTCTGAGCTAGGGCCCTATGTCCACATCTACCTGCATTGTTACAAAAAGTGGATTTTCTGGTTGAAATGTGATGCCTCCTGGTTGCATTTTAAGGTGTTTTGTGTTGCAGGCGCTAGGGCCAGTCACACAAGCGAGGAACAATTTTTATCGGGAGACATGTGGGAAAACAGAAATAGAACATTTTTTCCTACTAATTGGATTTCTTTGCATTTGTGGCTCCAAATGTAAGCCACAGTGCAGAAAAGAAGGCATTTTGCAAAATGCCATCTGAAGCACATGATGGCATGGGTACCCAAAAATTCAGATGTATACAAATAACCGTTCCTAAACTGAGAATCTTGTGTACATTTCAGAAATAACATAGGTTTGTTCATACTAATTTTTCGCTCTTTATATTTTACCTTATGAATTGCTGTAGACTCAGTACACACTGAAAAATCATTGTAAGGTGCAGCTCAGTGGTTGGCTCTGGCTCCTGTGTGTTTTCGGAGAACGTAAAAACGACATATATCCCCAAGAGCGGAAGGGCCTATCGCACGTAACAGTATATTGCATTTGTAAATCGGCTATCGTAACAAGAAGTTACAGATAAAAAAGAAAAATCACAAATGACTTCTTTTCTTGCTAATTTTCTTTTTTTTTATTTCAACTGTTAGTTTTTGGGGTAAAACCTTATGTGATCTCTACTAATGAACCCTTGCTGAATTCAGTATTTTGTCCATTTTTTCAGACATACATAGCTTTCTGGGATCACCCATGGGTTTCACACCTGTTTCCAACAGAAGCTGCAAGTAGGCTGAGACTACAAACAATAGGAAAAAAGACTACCTCTTCAAAAACTGTCAGATTTTTTTTTTAATTCAACTCTTCTTGTTCATGATGGGTGGAAAGATGCTTATCCTAGCACAAAAAGCTTTTTGCTGACACCAGTTTTAGAGGAAAAAAACCATTTCTTGTGCAGTACTTTTTCACATTTTCCCCAAAGTTTAGCTATATTTTGGTTCCCTCCAGGAGGATCCACAACCCCTTCATATGTTTAGGATCTCCAGGATGATGGGGAAAGAGTACACACATTTGACATGAATGCCTTTTGTGGAAAAAAGTTATGAAGGTTTAGACATGAGGTACTCCTAACGTTAAAAAATAGAGATTATGCAGGGGGAATGCCAGTGGTGTAACGCAAAATGAAGCCCCCCCTCATCAAAATGTGTTAAGGAGCCCCTGAGTCTCTCACAGCTCACAGACATTCATGGGTCGTGGGCTCAATCTGGGGCCCCTGAAGAGTTGGACCCCCCTTAAAGTTGGTCCCCCTGCGCCTCAGGGGCTGCAGGGGCCTGTGTTACGTCCCTGGAAAGTCCTATCAGTCAAGATGAGGACATGAGCTGTTGGTAAATGCTCATGGTATGCATGAAGGTCGCATTCTGTGTGCAGAGTGCAGTGCATAGGAAATGGCGTAAACTGACCTGAAGATTGTAAGCAGCTGCATCAAAACACCTATGTTAAATCTGATAGGAAATCTGGCTGATTTGCATCATTTGTACTAAACACTATAGATATTTTAAACTTATTACATCGCTCCAAAATGTCTTCTCTCGGTTTCTACAAACGCAGGAATTTCAGAACACAATCTTGCATTTTATAACTTACATGTGGGAGGATCGGTTCGCATTAATCAAACATTTTCATTCAAGCTATTCAGAAAACCACCCTTAAATAATATTTATACAGTTCCAACAATAATCAATGCATTGCTGAATACAAGTAGTTAATAGGCCTTGTTTATTCGCGCCCTGCTGCTGACAAAGTCATGCAGGGAGGGCCCTCATTCCATGGAGGTAAGATAAGCAGGTTGGGTGGGTGCCAGGAATGACCAACGGCCATGGGGGTCGGTCACGTCTCCCAGCCCACCTCCTCTTTATAACTGGACCCAGTTTAGGGGGCAGCATCGACTCCTCTCCACCGACCACCTCGTGCAGACAGTGTGCCACCCCCACCGAAGCCACCAAGATGACCCTGAGTGACGCAGAGAAGGCTGCGGTCCTCTCCCTTTGGGGAAAGGCCTCTGGCGACCTCCAGGCCCTGGCAATGGAAGCGCTGGACAGGTAACACCCGAGCGCGTGACGCATGAGCATTCTGGCTTTAAAAAAGGATGCAGGTGAAAAATGGTGCAATAGTTTAGGGTTAGGTTGATTACTGTAAATGAAAGAATGGACAGAACAGCAAGTCCTTTAAATGGAAATATAGGAGTTCAGGTACTCACTATTTACAGTACCTGTTTGCTCCTGAGAAGTGCCTGTACTCTCCCACTAAATGCATTGCAGCAACGCTGAGAAGTGCAGGTACTGTCCCTTTCATATGAAAGAAGTGCAGGTACTGTTCCTTTCATATGAAAAAAGTGCAGGTACTCAGTACTGGACAGTATACCTGTCAGTTTAAACCACTGAGAACAGCACAGCAAACTGTCTTATACCAAACCCTCTTTTAGAATATTATTTGTGGACCCCGCGTTATAATATCTAATTTAGGAAGTATTTTGCATTTCTTGCATTCATTTTACAGTTTAGAACACGTAGGTCTAGATGTGCTAACATTCACGCAGGACAAACACTGCTTGAAAATCTGAAGTGCTGCATTGCGCGAAGGGCAAAACTGTACAGAGCCCGTGCAAGCGCTGCTCTGCGAAGAGCTGTGGTAGCTTCGCCCACTCCCCCGCCCTTATTTTTCATTGGCTTGTGTGTTTGTCCTTTGTAAATGCTGGCTTCTGATTTATTATGAGGCTTGTTAGTCCCTCCTTAGTACAGCCATGTCGTCATTTGTATCCTCCCATGGCTACTGGCCCCTTTACTTGGTTGATAGACGGGACATGTACTATTTCCTTCATGGACACGTAGCGTCACACAGCTTTGTCCGTGCCTTCTCCTCTCCTCTCCCACCCCCCACTCCCCGCCCGCCCTCCCGTTGTCCGTGACTTCCCCTCCCCTCCCTATCTCCCTTGTTTATAACAGGCACCCTGCTCTAAACTGCTACATTTACATTATTTTCTGGCCAGAACCAATTTTTAGGATGTTCTCTTTAATCCTATGGGAAAACTTTGTAACCTTAAGTTAACTACACGTACAAAGCCCATAAAAGCACCTTTCTCTATTGCCCACAGAGAACTCCTTCACTGTTCTGGAATCTACCATGGAAGGCACTGGTAATTCTCCTCAAGAAGCTATTCCATCTTGTTCATTCCTCACGCCTTCATCTTCCTCCTTTAAAACCATCTCTAAAATGCCTCTGACCGCATTTACCAACTAATAAGAGACCTAAGAAAGACCCTCCGTCTCCTGCCAAATCCACTATTTCTGTTTCCATGGATCTTATTTTAGAGGAAATTTACGCTTTGAATCCATACATGAAAGACACAAATAAAAAACTCCAACAATTAGATGATAAGTGATCTTTAATGAAAAATAGAGTTACAGACATGGAATAACGGTTTAACGTCTTTCAGGATATGGCTCAGGATGTTAAGCTCCTCCAAACTGAAGTAACAGATCTTAAAAAACTGACGGAAAACCTGGAAAATCGAAATCAACGAAATAACCTCCGCATTTATGGTCTAGCTGAAGGCGTTGAGGGCCCTCAACCTATTTCATTTCTGCAAAATTTTATTCCCAAAGTTTGGGACATACCAGATTCTACTCACTTAAACTTTCAAAGAGTACACAGACTTGGTCATCAACAGCATCTCTCTTTATCATCTCAAAAACCTCATGGGGTAATTATCTTCTTTCTGGAGTATTAAGATATCCTCATGGTGATTAGAGCAGCAAAAGAGGCAGAGTTTCTTGGTATGGTAATTCACAATTTTTCGCTCATGATTTCACCAAACCTACAGCGGACAGAGGAAAGAAGTTTTTGGACATGTTTTCTTCTCTACGCTCCCTTGCTGCCCGTTTTGGCCTCTTTCACTCCTGTTTATTCAAATGCCATATAACAATAAGACAACAACGTATTAGGATCCTTCTTTTTTGCTAAATGTATTAACTATTATAGGCATGAAGAAATGGATACTTCTAAACATTCGCATTTCTAAATATTTTTCTGTGTATGTCTTATCTTTATTTATGTTATCCTTATAACATATGATCTCATGGTATTGAGTCATGTTATTTACATGGTTGTTTTACTTAGCTCATGAGTGGTGATAACTTACTTCTCTCTTTTCCTCCCATCGGTTCCCACCTACCCATATTTCCCATTGATGTATTGAATTTTTTTTATATCTGTGGTCTAGAATGTCTTCTTCCAGTTGCTACTGGATTCTGATCACGTCATCTTCCCCTTGTGGTCTCACCACCCCCACTTACTTGTTTGCTACCCAGTATGTACATTGTTATTTTTTTGTTCTCCAGACTGTGGTTATGTCTCCTTCCTTTTTTCTATACAAATCCTCTTACTTCTTTTTCCCCCTCTCATTTCTACTACTTTTCACTTTTCTCCTTCGATTATTTTTTCCTTGAACTTGACATTTTCGCATAACCGTTTCTCTCTGTTTCACTAATGTTGATGATTTCATGTTTAAAGTTCTATATTTTACAAGTACAAATTTTCATAACTTTTCTTTTTGTGTAGAATAATTTAGTTTCATTACAAATTGTTCTTTATGACTTTACGTGTAATTACATGGAGCATTAAAGTTCTGGGTTTGCCCATCAAACGACAGAGAGTATTGTCTCACCTGGCCAAATTAAAGGCTGACATTGCTCTTTTACAGGAGACCCATATTGTAGATATAGAAGTCAAGAAACTCGTACGACATTGGGTTGTACAAGTTTTCTTTTCATCAGGATGTGGTAAATGTAATGGTGTTGTGATTCTTTGGAAAAAAACCCTGGTTGTCACACTGATATTGCAAGAATCAGATTTAGACGGCCGCTGGTTTCTCTTTAACTTAAACATCAATAAGATACCACTTACTATTTTGAATGTATATGCACCAACACAACTTGATAAAACATTCTGGCCTACTATTTCCTATAAATTGTTATTTATCACTGATGATTCTTGATTTTTGGGGGTGATTTTAATCTAGTGCTGACCCTTTTGTGGATCGTACCTCTAAAACCAATTTTATTCCTTCTTCCATGCACAAACAATTCCTCTCCACCATTACTCAAAGATCCATTATGGATTCATGGAGAATTTGTAATCCATGTTCAAGGGAATATACTTTCTTTTCTCCCGTCCACTTCTTCCAGTTCAGAATTGATACATTTTTGTCTTGAAAGCTCTTTTTCAACACATAATTCATGCAGATATAGATACCATTTTAATTTCAGATCACGCCCCGATTTTATTAGATTTAGATCTCCTTCCTTCCCCTCCACAAACAAGACATTGGCGATTAAATAACCTCTCTTATTGCATACCATCTTTACACATCGCTTTAACTCTTATATATCCGATTTATTTACTTTAAATGAATCTCCAGATATGCCTTTTACTAGTATTTGGGATTCATCGAAAGCTGCCTCTAGAGACTTTATTATTACATAAGTTTCCCGTAAAAAGAAAGCTAATTTCAAAAAAGCATTAGATATTATTAAACACATTAAAACTCTGAAACACTCCTACTTTTGTCCAATTCTAGAGCGTGTTTAGATGAATTAGTAAAAGCAAAATGTGAATTTTAATAACTCTCTACAGAAGAAGCTGCCTCTTTTCTTCTCAAATCCAGCACCAAATATTAAAGCAGCCAAAATCAAGCAGGAAAACTTTCAGAAAATTATCTCAAGATTAAAAAGGACTGCATTAAAATAGATACAATTTTATGTGATGGCTCTACTCCTGTCTTTAAAGATAATTATAGTTTAGCTGAATTTACCAAAGATTTTCAAAATCTCTGTACACCAGAAAACAACCATTCACAAACTATCACTTCCTATCTATCTTCCATTTGTAAAGAATTTGATTTAAATACTGATTTTTCCTCCCTGGATGGGGATATCTCTCTCCAAGACATTCTACCTGCCATCAATTGTATCAAGAAAGGCAAAGCTCCTGGTCCAGATGGATTTCCTATTGAATTTTATCTTCATTCTTTACCTCCTCTAATACTGCTACTGGTACATTCCAAAATGCTTTAATATGCCTTATCCCCAAAGATATCAAAGATCACAGATTGTGCAACCTATATCTCTTGTTAATTCATATTATAAGGTCTTTGCTAAAATTCTGGCTTTATAATTAGACCCTTTCTTACCAAATTTAAGTGGCAGGGAACAAGCTTTTCTCTTTGTCAATGGCTTAATTTCTCCTCCCTTTTCTCTTTACAGAGCGGCTCGGAAAGGATGCCCTTTGTCTCCCTTACTTTTTATTCTTGCTCTCAACCCCTCTTTACCCACAATCTGACTACATGATAGTATGCAGGGCTTCTAATATGGTCTCAGCCAAATTCATTTCTCAGTTTACGCTGATGATATTCTTTTGTATATGTCCTCTCCTAACTTCTCTCTTCAACCATTTCTGGACACGGTTTCCTCTTTTGCCTCCATCTCAGGTTATAAACTGAATTCTGATAAGTGTGAGATGCTTTCTATAAATTAGTGGTGTTTTAAACATGATTTTATATTGTCAAGTTTTCTCTGGAAATCCAGTAAAATTAAATATTTGGGTATTTGGTTTACGAATACAATGAAAGACAGTCTCCCTTACTTCCTCCACCCTTCTCACAACTTTATCCACTTTTTCCTACCGTTGGCATCCATCGTATCTTTCCTGGTGGGGTAGGTTTGTGTCTATCAAGATGATGTTAGTTCCCATCATCATTTTCTATCTTTCTGCTATTCCCCTAAATATCCCCACTTCTGTTTTCAAAAAGATATACACTATTTTAACAGATTTTTTATGGAAGAACAACGTCTCTCAGTAGATTACAACACTCTAAACTCCATGAAGGGGTACATTTTCCCAACTTCCAAGCATATCACACAGGATTCATTTTGAAACATTCAGCACATTATCATAAAAATCAATACATAAAAGATCCCCCCTTATGGACAGATTTAGAGTAATATTATATTCACCCCTACTCCCTTTCTGAATTTTTGTCATTTGCTCAACGTCTGTCTTCAATGTCCCTTCCAATTCCTAAGAATGCTTGCAGATTATTACAACCAATCTATATTTCTTCCTCCTTCGCCATAGATCAGTTTCTTCATTCTTCGATTTGGAACAATAAGCTTATTAAAATTAATAATAGAACTATTTATTGGAAATCCAAGAGAGATAAAGGTTTATTATGGACACACCAACTATTTCACAAACAATATTGTATTACCTTCTCCTAGACTCAATCCCTTTTTAATTTTCCTTCCTCATATGAAACCAAATATATTTCTTTGATCTCGTCTATTTCTAATTCTTACATATCTCTCTGTTCACTTCACACTCCTACCGCTACTACTCCTTTTACTACTTCCCTACTACTACCCCTGCTACCCACCTTTCCCTCAGCTGCCCGCACTGATAATACTATAATCTCATCCCCAGCTATTAGACAGAAAACGATCTTGGAGCTACAATTGGAACGTACCTAAAACCTCACCGGCTGCCAACACAAACTCTATTTTTCATCTATAATAGACTTATGGTTACTCCAGCAAACTTAAACAAATATACATTTAGTATCCCTTCATCCTGCTGGTCATGCAATGCCCCTCTCTCAGATCTAAAACATATGGTATTTGATTGCCCCACCAAATATCAATTTTGGTTAAACTCCTGGTCACAAATGAATTCTATTTTTCACATACATGAATCTTTCAATCTTACAAATCTATTTTTTGGTAGTGTTTCTGATGATTGGTCAGATTGTTATTTTAATACTCATATTCTTGAGTTGTTAATTGCAATTGACTTTCAGCGCATAAAAAAACTGAAAAACCCTTGTGATATATATTTGAAAGCATGGTGGTATGGTGTATGATGTAATCATAGAATAGACACAGCATGTACCACCCCACTATCTTTACATATCTAAAGAAACACTCTCTGGTCTCCAGTCACAATTTTCCTTGATTCTTGTGCTTTTCAAACTAACCTTCATCAACCCTCAATTAAAGAAGTTGCTAAACCTCCCTGAATCACTTGTTTAATCCTTACCCATTGTACCCATTTTTTCCCTTCTCTTCCTTAATCAATGCATCATTAATTTACTCTACAATGTTAGTAGTTTCATGTCTATACTATTCGTCTTATTAGTTGCACATAATATATATATTTTTAAAATATATATCTTTTATGCAATATTTCTCTCCCCCTTTCCTCCCTTTATGCTCATGCTTTAGTTATATAAGCTGTTTTTACACTAGTAGTGGTTATTTTACTGTACTCAT
Source organism: Calotriton arnoldi (assembly GCA_963921515.1). Classification (NCBI taxonomy): domain Eukaryota; kingdom Metazoa; phylum Chordata; class Amphibia; order Caudata; family Salamandridae; genus Calotriton; species Calotriton arnoldi. The sequence goes on along the minus strand of CAWUFW010010057.1, from coordinate 284,437 downwards.
TATATTGTATGATATTTCTCATTGTCCACTGCTATTAATGTATCATCCTTTAATAAACTTTCTCATTAAACTTAAAAAAGAATAGTAGTTATATGTTTACCATAATAAGTAGTGTTAGGCGATGTATTGGATGCCATAGCATTGTTGGTCAATATTATTGGCCTTGATTTAGTGTCATACAACTTCATGCTGGGTTTTATCAAGGTATTTTCGTTTTGAATTGTGTACATCATATCAGGTTATAAACAGTCCTGTGAACTGTGTACTGCTTGTCAAAATGGCCTGCCTTTTACCTGAGTTTAGTAAAGTTCCTATGACTTTCTGCAATAATCATGAAGTGTGTCATTTTATTCAAAATGCTTTGCCAACTCCCCTCCACAAATGATCTTGGGCACAGTTTTCTCACATTTTGATTTAACAGTGCACTGCCATTCAAAGTGTTGGGCCCAGTCAACCCTTAAATGTTTTCTCCATTTCAGTGTTCAATGTAGCCACTCCCCTTGTATTATATTAAAGCCTTATAACCCACTGCTGAGGGCTATATCAGTTGTTAAAGGTTCTAATACAGGCTTAGAGCCCGCACTAGCGGGCTCTACCGGCCATTAAAGCAATAGCTGTGAAAGACCAACATTGGAATGTTGGAGCTCTGGGCTTCTAGCTGCCATTAGAAACCCGGAACACTCCATTGTCTTCAATGGAGCGCTCAACATTCCAATGTACTAATATAGCCCTAGAGCCCACTGTAGTGGGCTCTACCGGCCATTACCGGACTGCTCCAACGTTAAAGCCCCGAGCCGAAGGCAAGGGCCTTTAAGAAGGGAGTGGGCCTTTATTAGCCGGTAGAGCCCGCTACTGAGGGCTCTAAGGCTATTAGATCATTCCGCCCCTAGAGGTCAGAATGTTCTAATTTGTATAACAAAGGCCTCACGGAGCCCGAGGGGGTTGAAATCCCCTTGGGCTCCGTGAAGCCTTTGTTCACAGCTGTTGCTGTGAACAAACATTGGAATGTTGATGCTCCGGGCTTCTACCGGCCATTAGAAGCCTGGAGCCCTCCATTGTCTTCAATGGAGTGCTCAACATTCCAATGATCAAATACAATTTAGTACATTGGACTGTTGAGGACAATGGAGCAGCCCAGGGCTAATAATGGCTGGAATAAGCCTTCTGCTCCAACATTCCAATGTTTGTCTTTCTGTTTCTCTCTTGTTAATTTAGAACATTCTACCCTTAGCGGGTGGAATGTTCTAATAGCCTTATAGCCCTTCTGCCTCAGGCTAAAACTGTTGTTAAAGGCCCTCACCCTTTAACAATCGATATAGCCTTTGACAATTGATATAGCCCTCGGCAGCGGGCTATAATGCTATATTAGAACATTAGAATGTTGGTAGCTCTATTGATGACAATGGAGTAGCTCAGGACTAATAATGACTGGTATAAGCCTTCTGCTCCAACATTTCAAAGTTTGTCTTTCTGTTCCTCCCTTTTTAATTTATAACATTCTACTCTTGGTACGAGAAATGTTCTAAGAGCCTTATAGCCCTTCTGCCTCGGGCTATAACCGGTATGTACAGGCAGGTAACAACAAATGTATTATTATTTAGAGTCTCGAAATACTACACCAGTTAGCTATTAATGTTACTGACCACTTATCATAGGAAGGAGTGTGACTTTATTTAGGATTAAAAGTTCTTGGCTCTGTGTCTCTGTGACAACCTGCCACTCATTGTATTTTTCTGGAAAACCCAGTATTTTTTCTTAAGCAGGTGACCCCTGTCACAAAGCTCCTGACAAGTGCTCTGCATGCAGCTAGCTTGTTGCTCACTAACAGAGTTTAAGATTCTGCTGGGTGGCGGGGTCCTTCCACAGAGGTACTCCTTTTGACATTGGTAACTACTGTCTCCATTGCCAAGTCTTGACAACAATAACAGTGGATAGCAGCTGATTATAGTAGCAGGGAATAGGTTTTTTCCTTAAATCTCTTTGGTCAAACTTGGTACTGGCTCTCCATGGTAAATGTGTGCAGTATGTCATGACCAGACACCCTCTTGGTCCCAGACTGTATGTGAAATGTGTACAAGCGTGGTTGGGTACATGTGAGTGGTGTGCCCTAAGGTTGGTGGGTGCTTTATAGGGTTAGTGGTAGTCAGCTAGCTTTCTCCACTTTCTCCACTTTCCTAGCATGTTTCTCTACACTGCTCCCTCCAGCACTCTTGGTAAAGCCATCTACACTGTCTGTCTGGCTTTAGTTGTCTGAGAATAGAGAAGTTCATTTTGCTTCACTGGGTTGAAACTCAGAGGCGGTTGGCAGGGAATGGGGTGGCGGAGCGGGGGGTGGGGCAAGGATGGAACAAAACATTTAAAAAAAAACACTTGCCTCCTTGTGGCCGCCTTCGTTTCTCCTCCGTCATTGCTGATGAGTTTCTGAAGCACACAGGCTCCCCTAAGCCAATCACAATGCTGCAATGCAGAGTTGTGATTGGTCTATGCGCCGCTGTTCGGCGTTCAGACGGGGACAAGGAGCCTGTGCATGTTCCCCACCAGGCTGTGTATTACAGCCTGGTGGTAAACATGCAAAGTGTGCATGACTGTTTGGCCGGGCCAAGACGGCCAGCCAAACCATCATACGCACATAGAGTGTGCATGAACCACTCCTCGCAGGCTCTGACACCAGCCCCACCCCAACCTAACCCGGCCCCATAGCGAAGAAAAATAAAATTTGAATAACAAGGTTATTCTAATTTTATTTTTTCCTGCTCTGGGAGCAGTGGGGCGACGCTCCTCCACCTTAGCGGAGGAGCCGCCCCTGCTGAAATGAGACCTTTTGGCGCAGGCGCAGTGTGACCTGGTCAGAGCATCCCCTCAGCAATGACTGTGGCCTGGAAGCAATGCCAAGGTACAGATATCTCACAGAAGGACATGGACTACCCCCATCCCCTACATTCCCTACATTCTGTGTGTTCTGTTATGGAACCTGAGAGGAATCTAGAACCCAACAGAGACAGTTCACCTGAAGGTGGTTACCAGGGAGCTGTGGCCCATTTACAAGAAAGTGCACTCTGCTGAGTTTTGTTTCCCCAAATGTTTGGGGTAAAGCTCGGATTTGAATTGCCACCAAGCCGCGAATTAAGAGTCCCCTCTAGCATATACAGTGCCCACCTCCTACTTCCAGGAGCTATGCTGACCTGCGTGGATGAAGCTGAGGACCAGAGGCAGACATCTTGGCAGATTTTCTTCTAACATGGTGTGACTGAGAACTGGTGACGGGACATCGGATTCCTCCTGCACGTAATGATTTTTTTGCACTTTTATATAGCACGAACTGGACCCGAAGGTATTGGAGGCTTTACACTAGCACCTGTTACATTACACAAGGAAACATTTATTTTTTAAGGGAGATTAAGTGATTTGTCCAGAATTACAGGATGCTGAGCCGATGCCGTAGCTTTAAAGTTATACCAAAGGGGATGATGGACAGAGCGTTAGAGCAAATCAAACACTCACCCCCAGTCAACTGATCTGGGTTTAATCCATCATCATTCTTTAGCTCACTCCACCACCCCAGTTCAGACATGGCCATATGCAAATCAGTCTGACCCTGTGCCTCGTGGGAACAGTCCAGCCCGAACTGCCAAGCCATGTCTTCCCTAGACCGGAAACAAGCATCCTGCGACCGGTTTCGGGTTCATAACCCTCATCAGCCAGGCTATCTTGAATCCAGTGGCAAAGTGAGCAAGGGACCCACGTCTGGGCATACCCTGCCAACTTAGGGCGAACAAAGCGATACCAAAGGGGATGATGGACGGAGCATTAGAGCAAATCAAACAATCACCCCCAGTCAACTGATCTGGGTTTAATCCATCATCATTCTTTAGCTCACTCCACCACCCCAGTTCAGACATGGCCATATGCAAATCAGTCTGACCCTGTGTCTCATGGGAACAGTCCAGCCCGAACTGCCAAGCCATGTCTTCCCTGGACCGGAAACAAGCATCCAGGGACCGGTTTCGGGTTCATAACCCTCATCAGCCAGGCTATCTTGAATCCAGTGGCAAAGTGAGCAAGGGACCCACGTCTGGGCATACCCTGCCAACTTAGGGCGAACAAAGCGATACCAAAGGGGATGATGGACGGAGCGTTAGAGCAAATCAAACACTCACCCCCAGTCAACTGATCTGGGTTTAATCCATCATCATTCTTTAGCTCACTCCACCACCCCAGTTCAGCTTTAAAGTTGGCAGCTCTGGCCGCAAGGCCACATCCTCTCCCCTATGTTAATATTCACCATTAGTTTGTGTTCTCTATTCATTTGAGAGAGAGAGCTGCAGAATTCACCATGAAAAAACGTAGGGGCATATCTACAAGGCCCCGCGATAAATTATCGCCGCTTTAGCGTCCGTTTTCGGGCGAAAAGCGGCGATAATTTTATCGCCCTATCAGCAAAGACACGCTAGCGCGTGTTTCTATGCCTCTGCGCCCGTTTCCTCAACGCCCAGCTCTGCAACGTTAATGATATGCAAAGTGGGCGTAACTACAAGAAATAACGTGGAAAATGTCGCTAACCGAGATTACTCCAATTATCTATCTGCACGCTAACCTAAGTAGCGACGATAAAAGTAGCGCTAACCGCGCTTATCGCAGGTTTCATTACGCCTGCTCTGACTCTTACTAAGCCATTATAGCCTATGGGTGGTGGATTATAAGGTTGAGACCACCCTGCCCTATCTACAAGGATTTGCCTATCGCTGTGCGATTATCGCTGGATTTCCAGCGATATTCGCACATTTTGCCTCTATCGCTGGATATTATATCGCATTGGAGATAGGCGTTGATGATAACGCGCTATCTCTGCGATATTATCCAGCGATAGCCGGCGATAATTATACTCGTGCTAAGTGCGTTGAGCGATAATTATCACGGGGCCTTGTAGATATGCCCCGTAGATGGGCGGGTGATGAAGAAATTGAGGTAAAGTGGGACATTGTTAGTGAGAAGGAGCGCCTTCTGATCTGGGTGGAGTTTGACTTCACACAGGGCATGGAACGCGTGTAAGAATTGCTTAAATTGTAAAAGAATTAGTGCTGGTGCCCAAATCTCTGCTCCCTGCTATTAAAAGTCAGCGCACTGAATTGAATTCACCTCAGGCCTCTTTAATCCACTACCAGACGCTGCTGTCTCTTTATCTCACTCATACTGGGCCCTGCTTTCTCCCTTTTAGCCCGTTTTTTTCCGTCTTTCTTCCTTTCCCCCCTTCTTTCCCGTGTGGGTGTTGTTTTCTCTCTTGCTTGCCTCAATAGCTGATGAGGAACAATATGTGCCGGTCTCCAAAATGAGTGCTGGAGGGCCCCAGCCACCGTCTCAAATTAAGCACTGTGCTTCTTCCTCCATCGGTGTGTCCTGATTGTAGCAGCAGTTTGAGCGTTGAATGTCAGCAACAGACACACCAGTGCTCCTCGTGATAAGCTTCGGTGGTCATTTGGGAGTGTCATCTCTGCAGAACTGCAACAGGGCAGGGTCTGCTCTTCACTGCTCGGGGCAGAAAGGGTCCAGTGCGAGCCTCTCTGCCCTGATAAGATGGGCACCTTCTGCTATGACCAGAGGCCTAACGCAAACTGATAATGAGGGGCCCCTGAGTCACCCACATTGCACACATGTTATTTAGCCTTGAAGTGAATGGGGGACCCCTGAAAGGTTGGGGACCTCCTTGCGCTCCAGGGGCTGCAGGGGGCGCCCCCGGGTGTCACACTGCACCCTCAGTGACAAGAACGCTCTACAACCCAATTAACCTGTGCTAGCGTGGCCGCTGCAACTTCAGAGCCCTTAGATTCGCACTAAGAGAAGCAACTCGTGATACAAACTCTTATTTACAGAACACATCTCCCAAACCGAAAGTCGCCAACGAGTGGGGCACAAACAGCCACGCAGTGTCTATAACTCTACATGCACGCCGGAAATTTGCATTTATTACTAGGAGTACTTTATTGGGCCACTTTCTATAAATACTACTTAAGAAAACCCTACTCAATTTTCGTTTCGGAATATAAGACGCATATTAGTGTTGAATGAACTTCATTAGCTAATATTTGTTTCAATAAACATTTAAAAGTAACCATAAAGCATTTCTACTCACTAGCTCGTCTTCCTTTGTGACAGCGCTGTTCACAACTACGTCTGGTGCAAGGTTTTCCATAACCCCGGGTAAAATTACAATTTGCCTTTGGGGCACTCCCCTTCCCCTATGTTTTAAGCCATTTATTATTACCTGCCGCCCTCTTGTGGTGGTTTTATGATGCAGCTGCCTACAATGGCTATAATGCAGCATGGGCTCTGTCCTCAACCAAACTTCTGTAAGTGATGTGTGCATTCCTGCAGGCTCTTCGAGTGTGCCAATGTGCATGACTAGGGTACCCCCTGAATACCTAGGTAGAGTTCGGCTTTATCCCTTATAGCCTTGTAAATCTTGGGTTTTCTGCATCAAACAACCTTTCCATAATATGCTGTACTCGCACAATTATTCTCAAATCCATAAAAGTGTTATCTCCATCAGCCACCTCCCGAGAACTCTCGATGCATTCCTGTTCTAACACCTCGGCTGGGGTGCAGCAGCGCTGCAAAAGCCATGGTGGATATTTACACTTCCAGAATTGCTCACAGATCTTTTAGGACAATAAGGTATCCTGATTAGCAATACTCAGTTAGAACTAATGCAACATTAACGCCTTTGTAATTTGCTGCCTTATGATAGTACCATATGTGGCCACAAGAGGGTGCCATAATTTAACACATGGCCTCAAAAAAGAATTTGTAATGATGAGACAGTGGGCACCCATAAGGCAAAGAATGATTTTGCCTGTTATACGCAAATCTTTGCACTAAAGCTGCATAGGAGTAGCACTAAAGGCATCTCACTGACTGATCTTTGCACATTTCTTTCACAATTGTTAGTGAAAATCCAAAGCTGCACACATGAATACTGTGAGCAACAGACTGAAATTGTAGGGCTGGGAGAATGACTAGTGGTTTAATGTGTTCATTTTAGGACCGCAACAACAACATAATGGTTTTTTTAAACAAAGGCCGGTCAGGGTAGTCTACCTGAAGTTTCTTCTGCCTCACCATAGATGGCCAAGCTGGGGGTAAAGGCTTATGTAGGGATGCTGGTGGAAGGGTGGTTGTGTTTGAAAGATGGCTCAGCCCATTTATTACTCAATGCTGATGTGTGTTATCTGTGGTCATAGTTTCATATCCTAGTGGGATGAGTTCAGCCTCTTCTCCAGAGAATAATAAAATAAAAAGGGTGGAGGCAAAGGGGGTGGATTCCCCCAACCTGCCCCCCCCCCCCCAGTGGACAGGAAGCCCGCTAAACACCAGGGAAAACAATAAAAGAGAAAAGAACAAAGGGGTGTGATTCGCCCGCCATGTGCAGGGACTTGTCCCACCCCAAAAAGGACACAGCAGTCTTTCTGTCCATCCCTGGGTGGCAGATTGAAGACTTTGCCCACTATTTGCCCCCTCGAGATGGCAGAAAGTCCACTAGACTCCAGGAATTTATACCAAAAAAAACAAGGGGTGGTGGCGGCTCACTGGCAGGCCATGGCTTCAACCCAAAAAGGAGCACAACAGCCTCCCCCCCCCCCCCGGGTGCAGAATTCGGAGGTTTGTCCCCAATCTGACTGGGGGGCAGAAATCCCACTAGATACCAGGGAAACAATAAAAAAAAACAAGAGGATTCTGGGGAGGGGACTCACCCTATCCTAGGGCGATACCCCCACCCCAAACGTTAGGCAATACAGGCACCCTGGGGAGGTGGTGGGGTGAATATTCACAATATACCACACCTGCGGCTCAAAAGCCCACTAGACACCAGGGATTTTACATTGGGGCTGAAGAAAGGGATGCAGCCCTCCCGCCCTGGAACTCGACCACACCTGACCCTAAAAGGGTATTTCTGCCCCTTGGGTTAGCCAGTGAGTATGCCACTAATTTGCCCCCAAGATTGCTGAAAGCTCTCTTTACATTAGGGGTTTCAAAATGGCATCAAAACAAACAATAGGAAGTGGGGTGTATACCGTGGCTTCAAGTCATACCCTCACCCCAGAAGGGCAATAGTGTCCTTCTGCCCCACGGGGGCAGATAGGAGATTTGAACGGATTGGGGAGGTTGCCCCGAATCTGCTCCCATAGGGGAGTAGAAAGTGAACTAGACACCAGGGATTTTACATTTGGGCAAAAATAGGAGACGTTAGACCCTCCTCACCCCAGTAGGGGAATACCTGTCTTTCTGCCCTACTGGGGACGGGGAGGTGATTTGGTAACAATTTGCCCCGGGGAGCAGAAAACCCACTGCACATCAGGGGTTTCAAAATGGCACCAAAACAAACAATAGAATGGGGCGGCCCACCCTGGCGTCAAGTCATACTCCACCCCAGAAGGGGCAATAGTGTCTTTCTGCCCAGTGTGGGCAGAGAGGATGTCTGTACAGATTGGGGAGGTTGCTTTGAACCTGCCCTCCCAGGGGGGTAGAATGCACACTAGAAACCAGGGTTTAACATTTTGGTAATAAAGGAGGGGGAGATCATCCCACCTAGGCATTGGGCCATATTTCCACACCAAAAAGGGAAAACCAGTCTTTCTGCACCCCCCCCCCCCCCCGGGGGTAGATAGGGGGGTTACTCATAATTTGCCCCCATTGGATGCAAACAGCTCACTAGACATCAGGGGTTTCCAAATGGAGCCAAAACAAACAGTAGGACAGGGTAAATGCACACATTTTGACAACACTGTGCTTCTGAAAGTTGTATAGGGCCATATTTTGGTGATGAGATTAGATATTAACTGAACATGATGTTTTAAAATATTGGATTCATTGAGATTTTATATAACTGTGTATACACACTTAAACGGAATATAAAAATTGTTTTATATACAGAGGATCTATTAAATATAATAAAGAGAGACATATTTACATCAAACAGGATTCAGTGTATAGATAGTTGTGTGGATGATAAATGTATGTGGTTTTCCTTATAAAAAGATTAACATATAGATGTGTGGATAGGAGTGAGTTTCACAAGAGCGATCCATTATTGTTTTTTTATGAATATTGAACCCTGTCCCTTTTGTTAGAAGGGTACCTCTCTCACAATTGTGAAACTCTACCCTGGCATTGAGTCATACCAGGAAGACACAATAATATCTTTCTGCTTCCAGAGGGTGCAGATAGGAGATTTGTCCCAACTGGTGAGGTTGCCTCTAATCTCCCCGGGGGGGGGGGTGGGGTCAAAGACCATTAGGCACCAGGGATTTTACATTTGGGGAAAAGACACAGGCGCGGGCATGCCACCCTGGCATTGAGCCATTCATCATACCAAAAGAGGTAATCCATACTTTATGCCCCCCAGGTGGCAGAGAGGTAGTTTGCTCCAATATGCTCGATGGCGAGGCAGAAAGCCGACTGGATGCCATGATTTTTTTTATAAAATCCCAGCAGTGGCACTCCTATTCACCCTTGTTTTATCTGTTCCTGTCACAAGCAATAGACCCAGTAACGCAAGTGGGATAGCAGTTTTATCCCGACAACTGGGGGAATGCTGCCTGGTAGAAATTTTGTTGATCCCTGTGGATTCCAGAAGTGTATGCCACAAACAGAAATGCAAGGAAAATAAGTGATTTTAGATAAAGTTTGAAGTTTGCAGGGCATTGTGGGTAAGAAAATGTCATGAAATCCATACAAGGCACACCACCCTAGACCCTCCTGGATGTCTAGTTTTCAGAAATGTCTGGTTTTGATAGGTTTCCCTGGGTGTTGGCTGAGCTAAGGCCCAACATCCACAGCTACCCACATTGCAGAAAAGGGTCAGTTATGAGTGGAAAACATTGACCTTTCCATGATGCATTTTGGGCCCTTTCCTATCGCGGGTGCTAAGCCCAACCACACTAGTAGGGGACCATTTGTATTGGAAGGCGACCTGTGGGAACACTGGCTCTTAGGAAATTTGTTGATCACCGCAGATAACAGAACTTTCCCTCATAGAAATGTGTGGAAATGTGAGTTCTTACCCAAAATGTGGTGTTTGCAAGGGATTCTGAGTAGGAAAATCTTGAGATCCACATAAGTCACACCACCCTGGACTTCCACCGGTGTCTAATTTTCAGAAAGGTGTGGGTTTGATAAGTTTTCCTGGGTGCCGGCTGAGCTAGAGGCCAAAATCTACAGCAACTCAAATTGCTAAACAAGGGTCAGTTTTAAACGGAAACATATGATGTGTCCATGTTGTATTTTGGGCCCTTTCCTATTGCGGGTGCTAAGCCTCCCTGCACAAGTGGGTACTGTTTTTATCAGGCGATGTGTGGGAATGCAGGGTGATAGGAAATTTGTGGATTCCATCAGATTCTGGAACTTTTGAAGGAAGAAAGTACGTAAGCAAGTGTATTACTCTCCACACAATATTCTCGGCAACAAAACAATTTGATTTTTTACAATAAACAATGTGCATTGATTCGAAAGAAAAGCAGAAAAATATATGTACCAATATTAACATATTTATTATTTGTTGGTTTATATTTTAATTATTATAAGCAATGTATTTGTTTATGGTTTTCCTAAAGAAGTAGTTAAAAACATAAATACAGCAACAACATAATCATATGTCTGAATGAAACAAAACAATAATATTACAATTCATTATCCAATTTGATTCCAGTTGAAATATCCGGTGTTACTGTAGATCGTAGGAAGGCTAGCGGTAGATGAGAACTACGCGCGTTTCGGCATGTGTGCCTTCATCAGGGAACCAACTTAGCAATAACTGTATGAAATACATGATAAATATTAATACTATTGTATATGCACATATATTATGGTTGCCCAAAATCATTGATAAATATATTTATTTTGGATGCAATTCTCCGCCCCATTGTCATTCATACACCAGCACATGTTCAGGACACAAGACACATCATCAACTTATTGGAGGGCATACCTTTTAATCCTGAAATCCAATGGCTAGTTACACTGGACATTGAAAGCCAATATAGTAACATACCCATTCAGGGAGCAATTCAGGAAGTTAAATGGTTCATTGAAATCATGAATATCGATTGTGATGAAAACTTCATTGTTCAATGCCTCAAAATAGTTCTGGAGGAAAATGTGTTTGAGTTTAACGGCCAATTGTATAAACAAGTAAAGGGCGTAAGTATGGGCTCTATGTGTGCCCCCACAATCGCTAATATCTATATGGCCCAATTTGAAAACAAATTCATCTACAATGAAATAGCACCATTCTTTGAGTCAGTCAAATCAAATTGTTTTGTTGCCGAGAATATTGTGTGGAGAGAAATACACTTGCTTACGTACTTTCTTCCATCAATTGTTTATCTCCCAACGACTAGCAAGTATATTGTGTATGTAGGGGTCCCTATTTTCTAAAAATCGATTCTGGAACTTTACCTCACAGAAATGTGAGGAAAATGTGTGTTTTTAGCCAAAGTTCGAGGATTGCAAGGGCTTCTGGGTAAGAAAACCTTGTGAAAGACACATAAGTGTTGAGGTTTGAGAATTTCAAGGGCTTCTGGGTAAGACAACCTTGTGAAAGACACATATCCTGGATTCCCCTGGATGTCTACATTACAAAAAAGTCTGGGTATGGTGGATTTCCTTGTGCAGTGTCTAAGCTAGGGCCCTATATCCACATCTACCTGCATTGTTACAAAAAAGGGATTTGCTGGCTGAAATGTGATGCCTCCTGGTCGCATTTTAAGGCGTTTTGTGTTGCAGGCGCTAGGGCCAGTCACACAAGTGAGAAACCATTTTTATAGGGAGACATGTGGCAAAACAGAAATAGAACATTTGTTCCTACTAATTGGATTTCTTTGCATTTGTGGCTCCAAATGTAAGCCACAGTGCAGGAAAGAAGGCATTTTGCAAAATGCCCTCTGAAGCACATGATGGCATGGGTACCCACAAATTCAGATGTATACAAATAACAACCGTTCCTAAACTGAGAACCTTGTGTACATTTCAGAAATAACATAGGTTTGTTCATACCAATTTTTCACTCTTTATATTTTACCCTATGAATTGCTGTAGACTCAGGACACAGAAAAATCATTGTAAGGTGCAGTTAAGTGTTTGGCTCTGGCTACTATGTGTTTTTGGAGAACGTAAAAACTACATATATCCCCAAGAGTAGAAGGGCCTATCGCACATAACAGTATATTGCATTTGTAAATTGACTATCGTAACAAGAAGTTACCGATTAAAAACTATCACAAATTCCTTCTTTTCTTGCTAATTTTCTTTTTTTTAATTTCAACTGTTAGTTTTTGGGGTAAAACCTTGTGTGAACTCTACAAATGACCCCTTGCTGAATTCAGTATTTTGTCCATTTTTTCAGACATGCATAGCTTTCTGGGATCACCCATGGGTTTCACACCTGTTTCCAACAGAAGCTGCAAATAGGCTGAAACTACAAACAATAGGAAAAACAGACTACCTCTTCGAAAACTATCAGATTTTTTTTTAAATTCAACTCTTCTTGTTCATGATGGGTGGAAAGATGCTTATCCTAGCACAAAAAACGTTTCGTTGACACCAGTTTTAGGGAAAAAAAACATTTCTTGTGCAGCACTTTATCCTATTTTACCCAAAGTTTAGCTATATTTTGGTTCCCTCCTGGAGGATCTACAACCCCTTCATACCTTTAGGATCTCCAGGATGATGAGGAAAGAGGACACCCATTTGGCATGAATACCTTCTGCGGAAAAAAGTCATGAAGGTTTAAACAAGAGGTAGAATGCCAGTGGTGTAACGCAAAATGAAGCCCCCCCTCATCAAAATGTGTTAAGGAGCCCCTGAGTCTCTCACATATCACAGGCATTCATGGGTCGCAGGCTAAATGTGGGGCCCCTGAAGAGTTGGACCCCCCTTGAAGTTGGTCCCCCTGCGCCTCCGGGACTGCAGGGGCCTGTGTTACGCCCCCCGGAAGCCCTATCAGTCAAGATGAGGACATGCGCTGTTAGTAAATGCTCATGGTATGCATGAAGGTCGCACTCTGTGTGCAGAGTGCAGTGCATAAGAAATGGCGTAAACCGACCTGAAGATTGTGAGCACCTGCATGTAAATAACTATGTTAAATCTGTTAGGAAATCTGCCTGATTTGCATCACTCGTACTAAACACTATAGATATTTTAAACTCATTGCATCGCTCCAAAATGTCTTGTCTCGGTTTCTACAAATGCAGGAATTACAGAACAAAACCTTGCATTTTATAACTTACATGTGGGAGGATCAGTTCGTATAAATCAAAAGTTGTCATTCAAGCTGGTCATAAAACCGCTCTTAAATAATATTTATACCGTTCCAACAGTAATCAATGCATTGCTGAATACAAGTAGTTAATAGGCCTTGTTTATTTGCGCCCGCTGCTGACAAAGTCATGCAGGGAGGGCCCTCGTTCCATGGAGATAAGATAAGCAGGTTGGGTGGGTGCCAGGAATGACAAACGGCCATGGGGGTCGGTCACGTCTCCCAGCCCACCTCCTCTTTATAACTGGACCCAGTTTAGGGGCAGCATTGACTCCTCTCCACCGACCACCTCGTGCAGACCGTGCGCCACCACCACCGAAGCCACCAAGATGACCCTGAGTGTCGCAGAGAAGGCTGCGGTCCTCTCCCTGTGGGGGAAGGCCTCTGGCAACCTCGAGGCCCTGGGAGTGGAAGCGCTGGACAGGTAACACCTGAGCGAGTCACGCATGAGCATTCTGGCTTGAAAAATGGGGCAATAGTTTAGGGCTAGGTGGATTATTGTAAATGAAAGAATGGACAGAAAAGCAAGTCCTTTAAATGGAAATATGGGAGTTCAGGTACTCACCATTTACAGTACCTGTTTGCTCCTGAGAAGTGCCTGTACTCTCCCACTAAATGCATTACAGCAATGCTGAGAAGTGCAGGTACTGTCCCTTTCATATCAAAGAAGTGCAGGTACTGTTCCTTTCATATCAAAGAAGTGCAGGTACTCAGTACTGGACAGTATACCTGTCACTTTTAACCACTGAGAACAGCACAGCAAACTGGCTTATACCAAACCCTCTTTTAGAATATTATTTGTGGACCTGTGTTATAATATCTAATTTAGGAAGTATTTGGTATTTCTTGCATTAATTTTACAATTTAGAACACGTAGGTCTAGATGTGCTAACATTTACGCAGGACAGACACTGCTTGAAAATCTGCAGTGCTGCAATGCGCGAAGGGCAAAACTGTACAGAGCCCGTGCAAGCGCTGCTCTGTGAAGAGCTTTGGTAGATGAGTACGGAGAGAAGCTTCGCCTACTCACCCCCCTCCCTTATTTTTCATTGGCTTGTAAGTTTGTCCTTTGTAAATGCTGGCTTCTGATTCATTATGAGGCTTGTTAGTCCCTCCTTAGTAAAGCCATGTCGTCATTTGTATCCTCCCATGGCTACTGGCCCCTTTACTTGGTTGATACACGGGACATGTACTATTTACCTTCATGGACACGTAGCGTCACACAGCTTTGTCCGTGCCGTCTCCTCTCCTCTCCCAACCCCCACTTCCCGCCGCCCTCCCGTTGTCCGTGCCTTCTCCCCCCTCCCTCCCTCCCTTGTTTATAACAGGCACCCTGCTCTAAACTGCTACAGTTACATTCTTTTCTGGCCAGAACCAATTTTTAGGATGTTCTCTTTAATCCTATGGGAAAACTTCATAACCTTAAGTTAACTACACCTACAAAGCCCACAAAAGCACCTTTCTCTATTGCCCACAGAGAACTCCTTCACTGTTCTGGAATCTACCATGGAAGGCACTGGTAATTCTCCTCAAGAGGCTATTCCATCTTGTTAATTCCTCACACCTTCATCGTCCTCCTCTAAAACCATCTCTAAAATGCCTCTGACAGCATCTTTACCAACTAATAAGAGACCTAAAAAAGACCATCCGTCACTTGTCAAATCCACTATTTCTGTTTCCATGGATCTTATTTTAGAGGAAATTTACTCATTGAATCCGTACATGAAAGACACAAAAAAAAAACTTCAACAATTAGATGATAAGTGATCTTTAATGAAAAATAGAGTTACAGACATGGAATAACGGATCAACGTCTTTCAGGATATGGCTCAGGATGTTAAGCTCCTCCAAACTGAAGTAACAGATCTTAAAAACTGACGGAAAACCTGGAAAATCGAAATCAACTAAATAACCTCCGTATTTATGGTCTAGCTGAAGGCGTTGGGGGCCCTCAACCTATTTCATTTCTTCAAACTTTTATTCCCAAAGTTTGGGACATACCAGATTCTACTCACTTAAACATACAAAGAGTACACAGACTTGGTCATCAACAGCATCTCTCTTTATCATCTCACAAACCTCATGGGGTAATTATCTTCTTTCTGGAGTATTAAGATATCCTCATGGTGATTAGAGCAGCAAAAGAGACCGAGTTTCTTGGTATGGTAATTCACTATTTTTCCCTCAGGATTGCACCAAACCTACAGCGGATAGAGGAAAGACGTTTTTGGACATGTTTTCTTCTCTACGCTCCCTTGCTGACCGTTTTGGCCTCTTTCACCCCTGTTTATTCAAAGTGCCATATAACAATAAGACAACGACGTATTAGGATCCTTCTTTTTTGCAAAACTTTATTAACTATTGTAGGCATAAAGAAATGGATACTTCTAAACATTTGCATTTCTAAATATTTTTCTGTATATTTCTTATCTTTATTTATGTTATCTTCATAACATATGATCTAATGGTATTGAGTTATGTTATTTACATGGTTATTTTACTTAGCTCATGAGTGGTGATAACTTACTTCTCTCTTTTCCTCCCATAGGTTCCCACCTACCCATATTTCCCATTGTATTGAATTTTTTTTATATCTGTGGTCCAGAATGTCTTTTTCCAGCTGCTACTGGATTCCGATCACGTCATCTTCCCCTTGTGGTCTCACCACCCCCACTTACTTGTTTGCTACCCAGTATGTTCCTTGTTATTTTTTTGTTCTCCAGACTGTGGTTATGTCTCCTTCCTTTTTTACTATACAAATCCTCTTACTTCTTTTTCCCCCTCTCATTTCTACTACTTTTCGCTTTTCTCCTTAGATTATTTTTTCCTTGAACTTGACATTTTTGCATAACCGTTTCTCTCTGTTTCACTAATGTTGATGATTTCATGTTTAAAGTTCTATATTTTACAAGTACAAATTTTCATAACTTTTCTTTTTGTGTAGAATAATTTAGTTCCATTGCACATTTTTTTTAATGACTTTGCGTGTAATTAATTACATGGAGCATTAAAGTTCTGGGTTTGCCCATCAAATGACAGAGAGTATTGTCTCGCCTGGCCAAATTAAAGGCTGACATTGCTCTTTTACAGGAGACCCATATTGTAGATATAGAAGTCAAGAAACTCGTACAACATTGGGTTGTACAAGTTTTCTCTTCAACAGGATGTGGTAAATGTAATGGTGTTGTGATACTTTGGAAAAAAAACCCTGGTTGTCACACTGATATTGCAAGAATCAGATTTAGACGGCCGCTGGTTTCTCTTTAACTTAAACATCAATAAGATACCACTTACTATTTTGAATGTATATGCACCAACACAACTTGATAAAACATTCTGCACTAATATTTCCTATAAATTGTTATTTATCACTGATGATTCTTGATTTTTGGGGTGATTTTAATCTAGTGCTGACCCTTTTGTGGATCGTACCTCTAAAACCAATCTTATTTCTTCTTCCATACACAAACAATTCCTCTCCGCCATTACTCAAAGATCCGTTATGGATTCATGGAGAATGTGTAATCCATGTTCAAGGGAATATACTTTTTTTTCTCCGGTCCACTTCTTCCAGTTCAGAATTGATACATTTTTGTCTCGAAAGCTCTTTTTCAACACATAATTCATGCAGATATAGATACCATTTTAATTTCAGATCTCGCCCCGGTTTTATTAGATTTAGATCTCCTTCCTCCCCCTCCACAAACAAGACATTGGCGATTAAATAACCTCTCTTATTGTATACCATCTTTACACATCGCTTTAACTCTTTTATATCCGATTTATTTACTTTAAATGAATCTCCAGGTATCCCTTTTCCTAGTGTTAGGGATGCATTGAAAGCTGCCTCTAGAGACTTTATTATTACATATGTTTCCCGTAAAAAGAAAGCTAATTTAAAAAAAGCATTAGATATTATTAAACACATTAAAACTCTGAAACACTCCTACTTTTGTCCAATTCTAGAGCGTGTTTAGATGAATTAGTAAAAGCAAAATGTGAATTTTAATAACTCTCTACAGAAGAAGCTGCCTCTTTTCTTCTCAAATCCAGCGCCAAATATTATGGCAGCCAAAATAAAGCAGGAAAACTTTCAGAAAATTATCTCAAGATTAAAAAACAATTATCTCAAGATTAAAAAGGACTGCATTAAAATAGATACAATTTTATGTGATGGCTCTACTCCTGTATTTAAAGATAATTATATTTTAGCTGAATTTACCAAATATTTTCAAAATCTCCGTACACCAGAAAACAACCATTCACAAACTATCACTTCCTATCTATCTTCCATTTGTAAAGAATTTCATTTAAATACTGATTTTTCCTCCCTGGATGGGGATATCTCTCTTCAAGACATTCTAACTGCCATCAATTGTATCAAGAAAGGCAAAGCTCCTGGTCCAGATGGATTTCCTATTGAATTTTATCTTCATTCTTTACCTCCTCTAATACTGCTACTGGTACATTCCAAAATGCTTTAATATGCCTTATCGCCAAAGATATCAAAGATCACAGATTGTGCAACCTATATCTCTTGTTAATTCATATTATAAGGTCTTTGCAAAAATTCTTGCTTTATAATTAGACCCTTTCTTACCAAATTTAATTGGCAGGGAACAAGTTTTTCTCTTTGCCAATGGCTTAATTTCTCCTCCCTTTTCTCTTTACAGAGCGGCTCGGAAAGGATGCCCTTTGTCTCCCTTACTTTTTATTCTTGCTCTCAACCCCTCCTTATCCACAATCCAACTACATGATATTATACAGGACTTCAAATATGGTCTCAGCCAAATAAATTTCTCAGTTTACGCTGATGATATTCTTTTGTATATGTCCTCTCCTAACTTCTCTCTACAACCATTTCTGGACACAGTTTCCTCTTTTGCCTCCATCTCAGGTTATAAACTGAATTCTGATAAGTGTGAGATGCTTTCTATAAATTAATGGTGTTTTAAACATGATTTTATATCATCAAGTTTTCTCTGGAAATCCAGTTAAAATTAAATATTTGGGTATTTGGTTTACGAATTCAATGAAAGACAGTCTCCCTTACTTCCTCCAACGTTCTCACAACTTTATCCACTTTTTCCTCCCGTTGGCATCCATCATATCTTTCCTGGTGGGGTAGGTTTGTGTCTATGAAGATGATGTTAGTTCCCATCATCGTTTTCTATCTTTCTGCTATTCCCCTAAATATCCCCACTTCTGTTTTCAAAAAGATATACACTATTTTAACTGATTTTGTATGGAACTACAACAAACTACGTACGTCTCTCACTAGACTACAACACTCTAAACTCCATGAAGGAGTACATTTTCCCAACTTCCAAGCATATCACACAGGATTCATTTTGAAACATTCAGCACATTATCATAAAAATCAATACATAAAAGATCCCCCTTATGGACAGATTTAGAGTAATATTATATTCACACCTACTCCTTTTCTGAATTTTGTCATTTGCTCAACGTCTGTCTTCAATGTCCCTTCCTATTCCTAAGAACGCTTGCAGATTATTACAACCAATCTATATTTCTTCCTCCTTCGCCATAGATCAGTTTCTTCATTCTTCGATTTGGAACAATAAGCTTATTAAAATTAATAATAGAACTATTTATTGGAAATCCTAGAGAGATAAAGGTTTATTATGGACACACCAACTATTTCACCAACAATATTGTATTACCTTCTCCTAGACTCAATCCCTTTTTAATTTTCCTTCCTCATATGAAACCAAATTTATTTCTTTGATCTCGTCTATTTCTAATTCTTACATATCTCTCTGTTCACTTCACACTCCTACCTCTACTACTCCTTTTACTACTTCCCTACTACTACCACTGCTACCCACCTTTCCCTCAGCTGCCCGCACTGATAATACTATAATCTCATCCCCAGCTATTAGACCGAAAACGATCTTGGAGATACAATGGGAACGTATGTAAAACCTCACCGGCTGCCAACACAAACTCTATTTTTCATCTATAATAGACTTATGGTTACTCCAGAAAACTTAAACAAATATACATTTAGTATCCCTTCATCCTGCTGGTCATGCAATGCCCCTCTCTCAGATCTAAAACATATGGTATTTGATTGCCCCACCAAATATCAATTTTGGTTAAACTTCTGATCACAAATGAATTCTATTTTTCACATACATGAATCTTTCAATCTTACAAATCAATTTTTTGGTAGTGTTTCTGATGATTGGTCGGATTGGTATTTTAATCCTCATATTCTTGAGTTGTTAATTGCAATTGACTTTCAGCGCATAAAAACATTGAAAAACCCTTGTGATATATATTTGAAAGCATGGTGGTATGGTGTATGATGTAATCATAGAATAGACACAGCATGTACCACCCCACTATCTTTACATATCTAAAGAAACACTCTCTGGTCTCCAGTCACAATTTTCCTTGATTCTTGTGCTTTTCAAGCTAACCTACATCAGCCCTCAATTAAAGAAGTTGCTAAACCTCCCTGAATCACTTGTTTAATCCTTACCTATTGTACCCATTTTTTCCCTTCTCTTCCTTAATCAATACATCATTAATTTACTGAACAATGTTAGTAGTTTCATGTCTATACTATTTGTCTTATTAGTTGCACATAATATATATATTTTTAAAATATATATCTTTTATGCAATTTTTCTCTCCCCCTTTCCTCCCTTTATGCTCATGCTTTAGTTATATAAGCTGTTTTTACACCAGTAGTGGTTATTTTACTGTACTCATTATATTGTATGATATTTCTCATTGTCCACTGCTATTAATGTATCATCCTTTAATAAACTTTCTCATTAAGCTTAAAAAAAAGAATAGTAGTTATATGTTTACCATAATATTGTAATGGTAGGCGATGTATTGGATGCCATAGCATTGTTGGTCAATATTATTGGCCTCGATTTAGTGTCATACAACTTCATGCTGGCTTTTATCAAGGTATTTTCGTTTTGCATTGTGTACATCATATCAGGTTATAAACAGTCCTGTGAACTGTGTACTGCTTGTCAAAATGGCCTGCCTTTTACCTGAGTATAGTAAAGTTCCTATGACTTTCGGCAATAATCATGAAGTGTGTCATTTTAATCAAAATGATTTGCCAACTCCCCTCCACAAATGATCTTGGGCACAGTTTTCTCACATTTTGCTTTAACAGTGCACTGCCATTCAAAGTGTTGGGCCCAGTCAACCCTTAAATGTTTTCTCCATTTCAGTGTTCAATGTAGCTACTCCCCTTGTATTATATTAAAGCCTTATAGCCCATCAATTGTTAAAGGTTCTAATATAGCCTTAGAGCCCACACTAGCGGGCTCTACCGGCCATTAAAGGCCCGCTCGAGCATTAAAGGTCCGAGCCAAAGGCGAGAGCCTTTAACAAGGCTATTAGAACATTCTGCCACTAGAGGGCAGCATGTTCTAAATTATAAAACAAAGGCCTCATGGAACCCGAGGGGGTTGAAATCCCCTCGGGCTACATGAGGCCTTTTTCACAGCAATATCTGTGAACGACCAACATTGGAATGTTGGAGCTCTGGGCTTCTAGCTGCCATTAGAAACCCGGAACACTCCGTTCTCTTCAATGGAGCGCTCAACATTCTCATGTACTAATATAGCCTTAGAGCCCACTGTAGTGGGCTCTACCGGCCATTACCGGCCCGCTCCAGCGTTAAAGCCCCGAGCCGAAGGCAAGGGCCTTTAAGAAGGGAGTGGGCCTTTAATGGCCGGTACAGTCCGCTACCGAGGGCTCTAAGACTATTAGATCATTCCGCCCCTAGAGGTCAGAATGTTCTAATTTGTATAACAAAGGCCTCACGGAGCCCGAGGGGGTTGATGTCCCCTTGGGCTCCATGAAGCCTTTGTTCACAGCTGTTGCTGTGAACAAACATTGGAATGTTGATGCTCTGGGCTTCTACCGGCCATTAGAAGCCTGGAGCCCTCCATTGTCTTCAATGGAGTGCTCAACATTCCAATGTTCGAATACAATTTAGTACATTGGACTGTTGAGGACAGGGCTAATAATGGCTGGAATAAGCCTTCTGCTCCAACATACCAATGTTTGTCTTTCTGTTTCTCTCTTGTTAATTTAGAACATTCTACTCTTAGCGGGTGGAATGTTCTAATAGCCTTATAGCCCTTCTGCCTCAGGATATAACTGTTGTTAAAGGCCCTCACCCTTTAACAATCGATATAGCCTTTGACAATTGATATAGCCCTCGGCAGCAGGCTATAATGCTATATTAGTACATTAGAATGTTGGTAGCTCTATTGATGACAATGGAGTAGCTCAGGACTAATAATGGCTGGTATAAGCCTTCTGCTCCAACATTTCAAAGTTTGTCTTTCTGTTCCTCCCTTTTTAATTTATAACATTCTACTCTCGGTAGTTGAAATGTTCTAAGAGCCTTATAGCCCTTCTGCCTCGGGCTATATCCGGTATGTACAGGCAGGTAACAACAAATGTTTTATTATTTAGAGTCTCAAAATACTACACCAAGTAGCGATTAATGTTACTGACCACTTATCATCGGATGAAGTGTTACTTTATTTAGGATTAAAAGTCCTTGGCTCTGTGTCTCTGTGACAACCTGCTACTCATTGTATTGTTCTGGAAAACCCAGTATTTTTTCTTAAGCAGGTGACCCCTGTCACAAAGCTCCTGACAAGTGCTCTGCATGCAGCTAGCTTGTTGCTCACTAACAGAGTGTTAGATTATGCTGGGTGACAGGGTCCTTCCACAGAGGTACTCCTTTTGACATTGGTAACTACTCTCTCCATTGCCAAGTCTTGACAACAATAACAGTGGATAGCAGCTGATTATAGTAGCAGGGAATAGGTTTTTTCCTTAAATCTCTTTGGTCAAACTTGGTACTGGCTCTCCATGGTAAATGTGTGCAGTATGTCATGACCAGTCACCCTCTTGCTCCGAGACTGTATGTGAAATGTGTACAAGCGTGGTTGGGTACATGTGAGTGGTGTGCCCTAAGGTTGGTGGGTGCTTCATAGGGTTAGTGGTAGTCAGCTAGCTTTCTCCACTTTCTCCACTTTCCTAGCATGTTTCTCTACACTGCTCACTCCAGCATTCTTGGTAAAGCCATCTACACTGTCTGTCTGGCTTTAGTTGTCTGAAAATGGAGAAGTTCATTTTGCTTCACTGGGTTGAAACTCAGTGGCGGTTGGCAGGGAATGGGGGTGGCGGAGCGGGGGGTGGGGCAAGGATGTAACAGAACATTAAAAAAAAAAAAACACTTACCTCCTTGTGGCCACCTCCGTTACTCCTCCGTCATTGCTGATGAGTTTCTGAAGCACACAGGCTCCCCTAAGCCAATCACAACGCTGCAATGCAGAGTTTCTGATTGGTCTATGTGCCGTTGTTCGGCGTGTATTACAGCCTGGTGGTAAACATGCAAAGTGTGCATGTCTGTTTGGCCGGGCCAAGACGGCCGGCCAAACCGTCACGCCCACTTAGAGTGTGCATGAACCACTCCTCACAGGCTCTGACACCAGCCCCACCCCAACCTAACCCAGCCCCGTAGCGAAGAAAAATAAAATTAGAATAACAAGCTTATTATAATTTTATTTTTTCCTGCTCTGAGAGCAGTGGGGCGACGCTCCTCCGCCTTAGCGGAGGAGCCGCCCCTGCTGAAACGAGACCTTTTGGCGCAGGCGCAGTGTGACCTGGTCAGAGCTACCCCTCAGCAATGACTGTGGCCTGGAAGCAATGCCAAGGTGCAGATATCTCACAGAAGGACATGGACTACCCCCATCCCCTACATTCCCTACATTCTGTGTGTTCTGTTATGGAACCTGAGAGGAAGCTAGAACCCAAGAGAGACCGTTCACCTGAAGGTGGTTACCAGGGAGCTGTGGCCCATTTACAAGGAAGTGCACTCTGCTGTGTTTTGTTTCCCCAAATGTTTGGGGTAAAGCTCAGGTTTGAATTGCCACCAGGCCGCGAATTAAGTGTCTCCTCTAGCATATACAGTGCCCACCTCCTACTTCCAGGAGCTATGCAGACCTGCGTGGAGGAAGGTGAGGCCAGAGGCAGACATCTTGGCAGATTTTCTTCTAACATGGTGTGACTGAGAACTGGTGACGGGACATCGGATTCCTCCTGCACTTAATGCTTTTTTTTTGTTTTTTTGCACTTTTATATAGCAAGAACTGGACCCGAAGGTATTGGAGGCTTTACACTAGCACCTGTTACATTACACAAGGAAACATTTATTTTTTAAGGGAGATTAAGTGATTTGCCCAGAATCACAGGATGCTGAGCCGACACCGTAGCTTCAAAGTTGGCAGCTCTGGCCGCAAGGCCACATCCTCTCCCCTATGTTAATATTCACCATTAGTTTGTGTTCTCTACTCATTTGAGAGAAAGCTGCAGAATTCACCATCAAAGAACGTAGATGGGCGGGTGATGAAGAAATTGAGGTAAAGTGGGACATTATTAGTGAGAAGATGCGCCTTCTGATCTGGGTGGAGTTTGACTTCACACAGGGCATGGAACGCGTGTAAGAATTGCTTCAATTGTAAAAGAATTAGTACTGGTGCCCAAAGCTCTGCTCCCTGCTATTAAAAGTCAGCGCACTGAATTGAATTCACCTCAGGCCTCTTTAATCCACTACCAGACACTGCTGTCTCTTTATCTCACTCATTCTGGGCACTGCTTTCTCCCTTTGTTCCCGTTTTCTTCCTGTCTTTCTTTTCCCCCCTTCTTTCCCGTCTGTGTGTTGTTCTCTCTCTTGCTTGCGAGGAACAATATGTGACGGTCTCCAAAAATGAGTGCTGGAGGGCCCCACCGCCAGCCACCGTCTCAAATTAAGCACTGTGCTTCTCCCTCCATCGGTGTGTCCTGATTGTAGCAGCAGCTTTGAGCGTTGAATGTCCGCAACAGACACAGGAGTGGATCCTCGTGATAAGCTTCGGTGGTCATTTGGGAGTGTCATCTCTGCAGAACTGCAACAGGGCAGGGTCTGCTCTTCACTGCTCGGGGGCAGAAAGGGTCCAGTGCGAGCCTCTCTGCCCTGATAAGATGGGCACCTTCTGCTATGACCAGAGGCATAACGCAAACTGATGCGGCCCACTGCAAAATGTGATGAGGGGCCCGAGACTCCCACAAATGTTATTTAGCCTTGAAGTGAATGGGGGACCCCCGAAAGGTTGGGGACCGCCTTGCGCTCCAGGGGCTGCAGGGGGCGCCCCCGGGTGTCACACTGCACCCTCAGTGACAAGAACGCTCTACAACCCAATTAACCTGTGCTAGCGTGGCCGCTGCAACTTCAGAGCCCTGAGATTCGCACTAAGACAACCAACTGGGGATACAAACTCTTGTTTACAGAACACATCTCCCAAACCGAAGGTCGCCAACGAGTGGGGCACAAACAGCCACGCAGTGTCTATAACTCTACATGCACGCCGGAAATTTGCATTTATTCTTACTAGGAGTACTTTATTGGGCCACTTTCTATAAATACTACTTAAGAAAACCCTACTCAATTTTCGTTTCGGAATATAAGACGCATATTAGTGTTGAATGAACTTCATTAGCTAATATTTGTTTCAATAAACATTTAAAAGTAACCATAAAGCATTTCTACTCACTAGCTCGTCTTCCTTTGTGACAGCGCTGTTCACAACTAGGTCTGGTGCAAGGTTTTCCATAACCCCGGGTAAAATTACAATTTGCCTTTGGGGCACTCCCCTTCCCCTATGTTTTAAGCCATTTATTATTACCTGCCGCCCTCTTGTGGTGGTTTTATGATGCAGCTGCCTACAATGGCTATAATGCAGCATGGGCTCTGTCCACAACCAAACTTCTGTAAATGATGTGTGCATACCTGCAGGCTCTTCGAGTGTGCCAATGTGCATGACTAGCGTACCCCCTGAATACCTACGTAGAGTTCGGCTTTATCCCTTATAGCCTTGTAAATCTTGTTTTTTTTGCATCAAACAACTTTTCCATAATATGCTGTACTCGCACAATTATTCTCAAATCCATAAAAGTGTTATCTCCATCAGCCACCTCCCGAGAACTCTCGATGCATTCCTGTTCTAACACCTCGGCTGGGGTGCAGCAGCGCTGCAAAAGCCATTGTGGATATTTACACTTCCAGAATTGCTCACAGATCTTTTAGGACAATAAGGTATCCTAATTAGCAATACTCAGTTAGAACTAATGCAACATTAACGCCTTTGTAATTTGCTGCCTTATGATAGTACCATATGTGGCCACAAGAGGGTGCCAGAATTTAACACATGGCCTCAAAAAAGAATTTGTAATGATGAGACAGTGGGCACCCATAAGACAAAGAATGATTTTGCCTGTTATACGCAAATCTTTGCACTAAAGCTGCATAGGAGTAGCACTAAAGGCATCACACTGACTGATCTTTGCACATTTCTTTCACAATTGTTAGTGAAAATCCAAAGCTGCACACATGAATACTGTGAGCAACAGACTGAAATTGTAGGGCTGGGAGAATGACTAGTGGTTTAATGTGTTCATTTTAGGACCGCAACAACAACATAATGGTTTTTTTAAACAAAGGCCGGTCAGGGTAGTCTACCTGAAGTTTCTTCTGCCTCACCATAGATGGCCAAGCTGGGGGTAAAGGCTTATGTAGGGATGCTGGTGGAAGGGTGGTTGTGTTTGAAAGATGGCTCAGCCCATTTATTACTCAATGCTGATGTGTGTTATCTGTGGTCATAGTTTCATATCCTAGTGGGATGAGTTCAGCCTCTTCTCCAGAGAATAATAAAATAAAAAGGGTGGAGGCAAAGGGGGTGGATTCCCCCAACCTCCCCCCCGCACCCCCCCCCCCCAGTGGACAGGAAGCCCGCTAGACACCAGGGAAAACAATAAAAGAGAAAAGAACAAAGGGGTGTGATTGGCCCGCCATGTGCAGGGACTTGTCCCACCCCAAAAAGGACACAGCAGTCTTTCTGTCCATCCCTGGGTGGCAGATTGAAGACTTTGCCCACTATTTGCCCCCTCGAGGTGGCAGAAAGTCCACTAGACACCAGGAATTTATACCAAAAAAAACCAAGGGGTGGTGGCGGCTCACTGGCAGGCCATGGCTTCAACCCAAAAAGGAGCACAACAGTCTCCCCCTCCCCCCCCCGGGTGCAGAATTCGGAGGTTTGTCCCCAATCTGACTGGGGGGCAGAAATCCCACTAGCTACCAGGGAAACAATAAAAAAAAACAAGAGGATTCTGGGGAGGGGACTCACCCTATCCTAGGGCGATACCCCCACCCCAAACGTTAGGCAATACAGGCACCCTGGGGAGGTGGTGGGGTGAATATTCACAATATACCACACCTGCGGCTCAAAAGCCCACTAGACACCAGGGATTTTACATTGGGGCTGAAGAAAGGGATGCAGCCCTCCCGCCCTGGAACTCGACCACACCTGACCCTAAAAGGGTATTTCTGCCCCTTGGGTTAGCCAGTGAGTTTGCCACTAATTTGCCCCCAAGGTTGCTGAAAGCTCTCTTTACATTAGGGGTTTCAAAATGGCATCAAAACAAACAATAGGAAGTGGGGTGTATACCGTGGCTTCAAGTCATACCCTCACCCCAGAAGGGCAATAGTGTCCTTCTGCCCCACGGGGGCAGATAGGAGATTTGAACGGATTGGGGAGGTTGCCCCGAATCTGCTCCCATAGGGGAGTAGAAAGTGAACTAGACACCAGGGATTTTACATTTGGGCAAAAATAGGAGACGTTAGACCCTCCTCACCCCAGTAGGGGAATACCTGTCTTTCTGCCCTACTGGGGACGGGGAGGTGATTTGGTAACAATTTGCCCCGGGGAGCAGAAAACCCACTGCACATCAAGGGGTTTCAAAATGGCACCAAAACAAACAATAGAATGGGGGCGGCCCACCCTGGCGTCAAGTCATACTCCACCCCAGAAGGGGCAATAGTGTCTTTCTGCCCAGTGTGGGCAGAGAGGATGTCTGTACAGATTGGGGAGGTTGCTTTGAACCTGCCCTCCCAGGGGGTAGAATGCACACTAGAAACCAGGGTTTAACATTTTGGTAATAAAGGAGGGGGAGATCATCCCACCTAGGCATTGGGCCATATTTCCACACCCAAAAGGGAAAACCAGTCTTTCTGCACCCCCCCCCCCCCCCGGGGGTAGATAGGGAGGTTACTCATAATTTGCCCCCATTGGATGCAAACAGCTCACTAGACATCAGGGGTTTCCAAATGGAGCCAAAACAAACAGTAGGACAGGGTAAATGCACAAATTTTGACAACACTGTGCTTCTGAAAGTTGTATAGGGCCATATTTTGGTGATGAGATTAGATATTAACTGAACATGATGTTTTAAAATATTGGATTCATTGAGATTTTATATAACTGTGTATACACACTTAAACGGAATATAAAAATTGTTTTATATACAGAGGATCTATTAAATATAATAAAGAGAGACATATTTACATCAAACAGGATTCAGTGTATAGATAGTTGTGTGGATGATAAATGTATGTGGTTTTCCTTATAAAAAGATTAACATAAAGATGTGTGGATAGGAGTGAGTTTCACAAGAGCGATCCATTATTGTTTTTTTATGAATATTGAACCCTGTCCCTTTTGTTAGAAGGGTACCTCTCTCACAATTGTGAAACTCTACCCTGGCATTGAGTCATACCCCACCCTAGAAGACACAATAATATCTTTCTGCTTCCAGAGGGTGCAGATAGGAGATTTGTCCCAACTGGTGAGGTTGCCTCTAATCTCCCCGGGGGGGGTGGGGTCAAAGACCATTAGGCACCAGGGATTTTACATTTGGGGAAAAGAAACAGGCGCGGGCATGCCACCCTGGCATTGAGCCATTCATCATACCAAAAGAGGTAATCCATACTTTATGCCCCCCAGGTGGCAAAGAGGTAGTTTGCTCCAATATGCTCGATGGCGAGGCAGAAAGCCGACTGGATGCCATGATTTTTTTTATAAAATCCCAGCAGTGGCACTCCTATTCACCCTTGTTTTATCTGTTCCTGTCACAAGCAATAGACCCAGTAACGCAAGTGGGATAGCAGTTTTATCCCGACAACTGGGGGAATGCTGCCTGGTAGAAATTTTGTTGATCCCTGTGGATTCCAGAAGTGTATGCCACAAACAGAAATGCAAGGAAAATAAGTGATTTTAGATAAAGTTTGAAGTTTGCAGGGCATTGTGGGTAAGAAAATGTCATGAAATCCATACAAGGCACACGACCCTAGACCCTCCTGGATGTCTAGTTTTCAGAAATGTCTGGTTTTGATAGGTTTCCCTGGGTGTTGGCTGAGCTAAGGCCCAAAATCCACAGCTACCCACATTGCAGAAAAGGGTCAGTTATGAGTGGAAAACATTGACCTTTCCATGATGCATTTTGGGCCCTTTCCTATCGCGGGTGCTAAGCCCAACCACACTAGTAGGGGACCATTTGTATTGGAAGGCGACCTGTGGGAACACTGGCTCTTAGGAAATTTGTTGATCACCGCAGATAACAGAACTTTCCCTCATAGAAATGTGTGGAAATGTGAGTTCTTACCCAAAATGTGGTGTTTGCAAGGGATTCTGAGTAGGAAAATCTTGAGATCCACATAAGTCACACCACCCTGGACTTCCGCCGGTGTCTAATTTTCAGAAAGGTGTGGGTTTGATAAGTTTTCCTGGGTGCCGGCTGAGCTAGAGGCCAAAATCTACAGCAACTCAAATTGCTAAACAAGGGTCAGTTTTAAACGGAAACATATGATGTGTCCATGTTGTATTTTGGGCCCTTTCCTATTGCGGGTGCTAAGCCTCCCTGCACAAGTGGGTACTGTTTTTATCAGGCGATGTGTGGGAATGCAGGGTGATAGGAAATTTGTGGATTCCGTCAGATTCTGGAACTTTTGAAGGAAGAAAGTACGTAAGCAAGTGTATTACTCTCCACACAATATTCTCGGCAACAAAACAATTTGATTTTTTACAATAAACAATGTGCATTGATTCGAAAGAAAAGCAGAAAAATATATGTACCAATATTAACATATTTATTATTTGTTGGTTTATATTTTAATTATTATAAGCAATGTATTTGTTTATGGTTTTCCTAAAGAAGTAGTTAAAAACATAAATACAGCAACAACATAATCATATGTCTGAATGAAACAAAACAATAATATTACAATTCATTATCCAATTTGATTCCAGTTGAAATATCCGGTGTTACTGTAGATCGTAGGAAGGCTAGCGGTAGATGAGAACTACGCGCGTTTCGGCATGTGTGCCTTCATCAGGGAACCAACTTAGCAATAACTGTATGAAATACATGATAAATATTAATACTATTGTATATGCACATATATTATGGTTGCCCAAAATCATTGATAAATATATTTATTTTGGATGCAATTCTCCGCCCCATTGTCATTCATACACCAGCACATGTTCAGGACACATGACACATCATCAACTTATTGGAGGGCATACCTTTTAATCCTGAAATCCAATGGCTAGTTACACTGGACATTGAAAGCCAATATAGTAACATACCCATTCAGGGAGCAATTCAGGAAGTTAAATGGTTCATTGAAATCATGAATATCGATTGTGATGAAAACTTAATTGTTCAATGCCTCAAAATAGTTCTGGAGGAAAATGTGTTTGAGTTTAACGGCCAATTGTATAAACAAGTAAAGGGCGTAAGTATGGGCTCTATGTGTGCCCCCACAATCGCTAATATCTATATGGCCCAATTTGAAAACAAATTCATCTACAGTGAAATAGCACCATTCTTTGAGTCAGTCAAATCAAATTGTTTTGTTGCCGAGAATATTGTGTGGAGAGAAATACACTTGCTTACGTACTTTCTTCCATCAATTGTTTATCTCCCAACGACTAGCAAGTATATTGTGTATGTAGGGGTCCCTATTTTCTAAAAATCGATTCTGGAACTTTACCTCACAGAAATGTGAGGAAAATGTGTGTTTTTAGCCAAAGTTCGAGGATTGCAAGGGCTTCTGGGTAAGAAAACCTTGTGAAAGACACATAAGTGTTGAGGTTTGAGAATTTCAAGGGCTTCTGGGTAAGACAACCTTGTGAAAGACACATATCCTGGATTCCCCTGGATGTCTACATTACAAAAAAGTCTGGGTATGGTGGATTTCCTTGTGCAGTGTCTAAGCTAGGGCCCTATATCCACATCTACCTGCATTGTTACAAAAAAGGGATTTGCTGGCTGAAATGTGATGCCTCCTGGTCGCATCTTAAGGCGTTTTGTGTTGCAGGCGCTAGGACCAGTCACACAAGTGAGGAACCATTTTTATAGGGAGACATGTGGCAAAACAGAAATAGAACATTTGTTCCTACTAATTGGATTTCTTTGCATTTGTGGCTCCAAATGTAAGCCACAGTGCAGGAAAGAAGGCATTTTGCAAAATGCCCTCTGAAGCACATGATGGCATGGGTACCCACAAATTCAGATGTATACAAATAACAACCGTTCCTAAACTGAGAATCTTGTGTACATTTCAGAAATAACATAGGTTTGTTCATACCAATTTTTCACTCTTTATATTTTACCCTATGAATTGCTGTAGACTCAGGACACACAGAAAAATCATTGTAAGGTGCAGTTAAGTGGTTGGCTCTGGCTACTATGTGTTTTTGGAGAACGTAAAAACTACATATATCCCCAAGAGTAGAAGGGCCTATCGCACATAACAGTATATTGCATTTGTAAATTGGCTATCGTAACAAGAAGTTACCGATAAAAAACTATCACAAATTCCTTCTTTTCTTGCTAATTTTCTTTTTTTTAATTTCAACTGTTAGTTTTTGGGGTAAAACCTTGTGTGATCTCTACAAATGACCCCTTGCTGAATTCAGTATTTTGTCCATTTTTTCAGACATGCATAGCTTTCTGGGATCACCCATGGGTTTCACACCTGTTTCCAACAGAAGCTGCAAATAGGCTGAAACTACAAACAATAGGAAAAACAGACTACCTCTTCGAAAACTATCAGATTTTTTTTTAAATTCAACTCTTCTTGTTCATGATGGGTGGAAAGATGCTTATCCTAGCACAAAAAACTTTTCGTTGACACCAGTTTTAGGGAAAAAAAACATTTCTTGTGCAGCACTTTATCCTATTTTACCCAAAGTTTAGCTATATTTTGATTCCCTCCTGGAGGATCTACAACCCCTTCATACCTTTAGGATCTCCAGGATGATGAGGAAAGAAGACACACATTTGGCATGAATACCTTCTGCGGAAAAAAGTCATGAAGGTTTAAACAAGAGGTAGAATGCCAGTGGTGTAACGCAAAATGAAGCCCCCCCTCATCAAAATGTGTTAAGGAGCCCCTGAGTCTCTCACATATCACAGGGATTCATGGGTCGCAGGTTAAATGTGGGGCCCCTGAAGAGTTGGACCCCCTTGAAGTTGGTCCCCCTGCGCCTCCGGGACTGCAGGGGCCTGTGTTACGCCCCCGGAAGCCCTATCAGTCAAGATGAGGACATGCGCTGTTAGTAAATGCTCATGGTATGCATGAAGGTCGCACTCTGTGTGCAGAGTGCAGTGCATAAGAAATGGCGTAAACCGACCTGAAGATTGTGAGCACCTGCATGTAAATAACTATGTTAAATCTGTTAGGAAATCTGCCTGATTTGCATCACTCGTACTAAACACTATAGATATTTTAAACTCATTGCATCGCTCCAAAATGTCTTGTCTCGGTTTCTACAAATGCAGGAATTACAGAACAAAACCTTGCATTTTATAGCTTACATGTGGGAGGATCAGTTCGTATAAATCAAAAGTTGTCATTCAAGCTGGTCATAAAACCGCTCTTAAATAATATTTATACCGTTCCAACAGTAATCAATGCATTGCTGAATACAAGTAGTTAATAGGCCTTGTTTATTTGCGCCCGCTGCTGACAAAGTCATGCAGGGAGGGCCCTCGTTCCATGGAGATAAGATAAGCAGGTTGGGTGGGTGCCAGGAATGACAAACGGCCATGGGGGTCGGTCACGTCTCCCAGCCCACCTCCTCTTTATAACTGGACCCAGTTTAGGGGGCATCATTGACTCCTCTCCACCGACCACCTCGTGCAGACCGTGCGCCACCACCACCGAAGCCACCAAGATGACCCTGAGTGTCGCAGAGAAGGCTGCGGTCCTCTCCCTGTGGGGGAAGGCCTCTGGCAACCTCGAGGCCCTGGGAGTGGAAGCGCTGGACAGGTAACACCTGAGCGAGTCACGCATGAGCGTTCTGGCTTTAAAAAAGGATGCAGGTGAAAAATGGGGCAATAGTTTAGGGCTAGGTGGATTATTGTAAATGGAAGAATGGACAGAAAAGCAAGTCCTTTAAATGGAAATATGGGAGTTCAGGTACTCACCATTTACAGTACCTGTTTGCTCCTGAGAAGTGCCTGTACTCTCCCACTAAATGCATTACAGCAACGCTGAGAAGTGCAGGTACTGTCCCTTTCATATCAAAGAAGTGCAGGTACTGTTCCTTTCATATGAAAGAAGTGCAGGTACTCAGTACTGGCAGTATACCTGTCACTTTTAACCACTGAGAACAGCACAGCAAACTGGCTTATACCAAACCCTCTTTTAGAATATTATTTGTGGACCTGTGTTATAATATCTAATTTAGGAAGTATTTGGTATTTCTTGCATTAATTTTACAATTTAGAACACGTAGGTCTAGATGTGCTAACATTTACGCAGGACAGACACTGCTTGAAAATCTGCAGTGCTGCAATGCGCGAAGGGCAAAACTGTACAGAGCCCGTGCAAGCGCTGCTCTGCGAAGAGCTTTGGTAGATGAGTACGGAGAGAAGCTTCGCCTACTCCCCCCCTCCCTTATTTTTCATTGGCTTGTATGTTTGTCCTTTGTAAATGCTGGCTTCTGATTCATTATGAGGCTTGTTAGTCCCTCCTTAGTAAAGCCATGTCGTCATTTGTATCCTCCCATGGCTACTGGCCCCTTTACTTGGTTGATACACGGGACATGTACTATTTACCTTCATGGACACGTAGCGTCACGCAGCTTTGTCCGTGCCTTCTCCTCTCCTCTCCCAACCCCCACTTCCCGCCCGCCTTCCCGTTGTCCGTACCTTCTCCCCCCTCCCTCCCTCCCTTGTTTATAACAGGCACCCTGCTCTAAACTGCTACAGTTACATTCTTTTCTGGCCAGAACCAATTTTTAGGATGTTCTCTTTAATCCTATGGGAAAACTTCATAACCTTAAGTTAACTACACCTACAAAGCCCACAAAAGCACCTTTCTCTATTGCCCACAGAGAACTCCTTCACTGTTCTGGAATCTACCATGGAAGGCACTGGTAATTCTCCTCAAGAGGCTATTCCATCTTGTTCATTCCTCACACCTTCATCGTCCTCCTCTAAAACCATCTCTAAAATGCCTCTGACAGCATCTTTACCAACTAATAAGAGACCTAAAAAAGACCATCCGTCAATTGTCAAATCCACTATTTCTGTTTCCATGGATCTTATTTTAGAGGAAATTTACGCATTGAATCCGTACATGAAAGACACAAAAAAAAAACTTCAACAATTAGATGACAAGTGATCTTTAATGAAAAATAGAGTTACAGACATGGAATAACGGATCAACGTCTTTCAGGATATGGCTCATGATGTTAAGCTCCTCCAAACTGAAGTAACAGATCTTAAAAACTGACGGAAAACCTGGAAAATCGAAATCAACGAAATAACCTCCGTATTTATGGTCTAGCTGAAGGCGTTGAGGGCCCTCAACCTATTTCATTTCTTCAAACTTTTATTCCCAAAGTTTGGGACATACCAGATTCTACTCACTTAAACATACAAAGAGTACACAGACTTGGTCATCAACAGCATCTCTCTTTATCATCTCCCAAACCTCATCGGTAATTATCTTCTTTCTGGAGTTTTAAGATATCCTCATGGTGATTAGAGCAGCAAAAGAGACCGAGTTTCTTGGTATGGTAATTCACTATTTTTCACTCAGGATTGCACCAAACCTACAGCGGACAGAGGAAAGACGTTTTTGGACATGTTTTCTTCTCTACGCTCCCTTGCTGACCGTTTTGGCCTCTTTCACCCCTGTTTATTCAAAGTGCCATATAACAATAAGACAACGACGTATTAGGATCCTTCTTTTTTGCAAAACTTTATTAACTATTGTACGCATAAAGAAATGGATACTTCTAAACATTTGCATTTCTAAATATTTTTCTGTATATTTCTTATCTTTATTTATGTTATCTTCATAACATATGATCTAATGGTATTGAGTTATGTTATTTACATGGTAATTTTACTTAGCTCATGAGTGGTGATAACTTACTTCTCTCTTTTCCTCCCATAGGTTCCCACCTACCCATATTTCCCATTGTATTGAATTTTTTTATATCTGTGGTCTAGAATGTCTTCTTCCAGCTGCTACTGGATTCCGATCACGTCATCTTCCCCTTGTGGTCTCACCACCCCCACTTACTTGTTTGCTACCCAGTATGTTCCTTGTTATTTTTTTGTTCTCCAGACTGTGGTTATGTCTCCTTCCTTTTTTACTATACTAATCCTCTTACTTCTTTTTCCCCCTCTCATTTCTACTACTTTTCGCTTTTCTCCTTAGATTATTTTTTCCTTGAACTTGACATTTTCGCATAACCGTTTCTCTCTGTTTCACTAATGTTGATGATTTCATGTTTAAAGTTCTATATTTTACAAGTACAAATTTTCATAACTTTTCTTTTTGTGTAGAATAATTTAGTTCCATTGCACATTTTTTTTAATGACTTTACGTGTAATTAATTACATGGAGCATTAAAGTTCTGGGTTTGCCCATCAAACGACAGAGAGTATTGTCTCGCCTGGCCAAATTAAAGGCTGACATTGCTCTTTTACAGGAGACCCATATTGTAGATATAGAAGTCAAGAAACTCGTACAACATTGGGTTGTACAAGTTTTCTCTTCAACAGGATGTGGTAAATGTAATGGTGTTGTGATACTTTGGAAAAAAACCCTGGTTGTCACACTGATATTGCAAGAATCAGATTTAGACGGCCGCTGGTTTCTCTTTAACTTAAACATCAATAAGATACCACTTACTATTTTGAATGTATATGCACCAACACAACTTGATAAAACATTCTGCACTAATATTTCCTATAAATTGTTATTTATCACTGATGATTCTTGATTTTTGGGGGTGATTTTAATCTAGTGCTGACCCTTTTGTGGATCGTACCTCTAAAACCAATCTTATTTCTTCTTCCATACACAAACAATTCCTCTCCGCCATTACTCAAAGATCCGTTATGGATTCATGGAGAATGTGTAATCCATGTTCAAGGGAATATACTTTCTTTTCTCCGGTCCACTTCTTCCAGTTCAGAATTGATAAATTTTTGTCTCGAAAGCTCTTTTTCAACACCTAATTCATGCAGATATAGATACCATTTTAATTTCAGATCTCGCCCCGGTTTTATTAGATTTAGATCTCCTTCCTCCCCCTCCACAAAGAAGACATTGGCGATTAAATAACCTCTCTTATTGTATACCATCTTTACACATCGCTTTAACTCTTTTATATCCGATTTATTTACTTTAAATGAATCTCCAGATATCCCTTTTCCTAGTGTTAGGGATGCATTGAAAGCTGCCTCTAGAGACTTTATTATTACATATGTTTCCCGTAAAAAGAAAGCTAATTTAAAAAAAGCATTAGATATTATTAAACACATTAAAACTCTGAAACACTCCTACTTTTGTCCAATTCTAGAGCGTGTTTAGATGAATTAGTAAAAGCAAAATGTGAATTTTAATAACTCTCTACAGAAGAAGCTGCCTCTTTTCTTCTCAAATCCAGCGCCAAATATTATGGCAGCCAAAATAAAGCAGGAAAACTTTCAGAAAATTATCTCAAGATTAAAAAACAATTATCTCAAGATTAAAAAGGACTGCATTAAAATAGATACAATTTTATGTGATGGCTCTACTCCTGTATTTAAAGATAATTATATTTTAGCTGAATTTACCAAATATTTTCAAAATCTCCGTACACTAGAAAATAACCATTCACAAACTATCACTTCCTATCTATCTTCCATTTGTAAAGAATTTCATTTAAATACTGATTTTTCCTCCCTGGGTGGGGATATCTCTCTTCAAGACATTCTAACTGCCATCAATTGTATCAAGAAAGGCAAAGCTCCTGGTCCAGATGGATTTCCTATTGAATTTTATCTTCATTCTTTACCTCCTCTAATACTGCTACTGGTACATTCCAAAATGCTTTAATATGCCTTATCCCCAAAGATATCAAAGATCACAGATTGTGCAACCTATATCTCTTGTTAATTCATATTATAAGGTCTTTGCTAAAATTCTTGCTTTATAATTAGACCCTTTCTTACCAAATTTAATTGGCAGGGAACAAGTTTTTCTCTTTGCCAATGGCTTAATTTCTCCTCCCTTTTCTCTTTACAGAGCGGCTCGGAAAGGATGCCCTTTGTCTCCCTTACTTTTTATTCTAGCTCTCAACCCCTCTTTATCCACAATCCGACTACATGATAGTATACAGGGCTCCAAATATGGTCTCAGCCAAATATATTTCTCAGTTTACGCTGATGATATTCTTTTGTATATGTCCTCTCCTAACTTCTCTCTACAACCATTTATGGACACGGTTTCCTCTTTTGCCTCCATCTCAGGTTATAAACTGAATTCTGATAAGTGTGAGATGCTTTCTATAAATTAATGGTGTTTTAAACATGATTTTATATCATCAAGTTTTCTCTGGAAATCCAGTTAAAAATAAATATTTGGGTATTTGGTTTACGAATTCAATGAAAGACAGTCTCCCTTACTTCCTCCACCCTTCTCACAACTTTATCCTCTTTTTCCTCCCGTTGGCATCCATCGTATCTTTCCTGGTGGGGTAGGTTTGTGTCTATGAAGATGATGTTAGTTCCCATCATCGTTTTCTATCTTTCTGCTATTCCCCTAAATATCCCCACTTCTGTTTTCAAAAAGATATACACTAATTTAACTGATTTTGTATGGAACTACAACAAACTACGTATGTCTCTCACTAGACTACAACACTCTAAACTCCATGAAGGAGTACATTTTCCCAACTTCCAAGCATATCACACAGGATTCATTTTGAAACATTCAGCACATTATCATAAAAATCAATACATAAAAGATCCCCCTTATGGACAGATTTAGAGTAATATTATATTCACACCTACTCCTTTTCTGATTTTTGTCATTTGCTCAACGTCTGTCTTCAATGTCCCTTCCTATTCCTAAGAACGCTTGCAGATTATTACAACCAATCTATATTTCTTCCTCCTTCGCCATAGATCAGTTTCTTCATTTTTCGATTTGGAACAATAAGCTTATTAAAATTAATAATAGAACTATTTATTGGAAATCCTAGAAAGATAAAGGTTTATTATGGACACACCAACTATTTCACCAACAATATTGTATTACCTTCTCCTAGACTCAATCCCTTTTTAATTTTCCTTCCTCATATGAAACCAAATTTATTTCTTTGATCTCGTCTATTTCTAATTCTTACATATCTCTCTGTTCACTTCACACTCCTACCTCTACTACTCCTTTTACTACTTCCCTACTACTACCACTGCTACCCACCTTTCCCTCAGCTGCCCGCACTGATAATACTATAATCTCATCCCCAGCTATTAGACCGAAAACGATCTTGGAGCTACAATGGGAACGTACGTAAAACCTCACCGGCTGCCAACACAAACTCTATTTTTCATCTATAATAGACTTATGGTTACTCCAGAAAACTTAAACAAATATAAATGTAGTATCCCTTCATCCTGCTGGTCATGCAATGCCCCTCTCTCAGATCTAAAACATATGGTATTTGATTGCCCCACCAAATATCAATTTTGGTTAAACTTCTGGTCACAAATGAATTCTATTTTTCACATACATGAATCTTTCAATCTTACAAATCTATTTTTTGGTAGTGTTTCTGATGATTGGTCAGATTGTTATTTTAATCCTCATATTCTTGAGTTGTTAATTGCAATTGACTTTCAGCGCATAAAAAAACTGAAAAACCCTTGTGATATATATTTGAAAGCATGGTGGTATGGTGTATGATGTAATCATAAAATAGACACAGCATATACCACCCCACTATCTTTACATATCTAAAGAAACACTCTCTGGTCTCCAGTCACAATTTTCCTTGATTCTTGTGCTTTTCAAGCTAACCTACATCAACCCTCAATTAAAGTAGTTGCTAAACCTCCCTGAATCACTTGTTTAATCCTTACCTATTGTACCCATTTTTTCCCTTCTCTTCCTTAATCAATGCATCATTAATTTACTCTACAATGTTAGTAGTTTCATGTCTATACTATTCGTCTTATTAGTTGCACATAATATATATATTTTTAAAATATATATCTTTTATGCAATATTTCTCTCCCCCTTTCCTCCCTTTATGCTCATGCTTTAGTTATATAAGCTGTTTTTACACTAGTAGTGGTTATTTTACTGTACTCATTATATTGTATGATATTTCTCATTGTCCACTGCTATTAATGTATCATCCTTTAATAAACTTTCTCATTAAGCTTAAAAAAAGAATAGTAGTTATATGTTTACCATAATATTGTAATGGTAGGCGATGTATTGGATGCCATAGCATTGTTGGTCAATATTATTGGCCTCGATTTAGTGTCATACAACTTCATGCTGGCTTTTATCAAGGTATTTTCGTTTTGCATTGTGTACATCATATCAGGTTATAAACAGTCCTGTGAACTGTGTACTGCTTGTCAAAATGGCCTGCCTTTTACCTGAGTATAGTAAAGTTCCTATGACTTTCTGCAATAATCATGAAGTGTGTCATTTTAATCAAAATGATTTGCCAACTCCCCTCCACAAATGATCTTGGGCACAGTTTTCTCACATTTTGCTTTAACAGTGTACTGCCATTCAAAGTGTTGGACCCAGTCAACCCTTAAATGTTTTCTCCATTTCAGTGTTCAATGTAGCTACTCCCCTTGTATTATATTAAAGCCTTATAGCCCATCAGTTGTTAAAGGTTCTAATATAGCCTTAGAGCCCACACTAGCGGGCTCTACCGGCCATTAAAGGCCCGCTCGAGCATTAAAGGTCCGAGCCAAAGGCGAGAGCCTTTAACAAGGCTATTAGAACATTCTGCCACTAGAGGGCAGCATGTTCTAAATTATAAAACAAAGGCCTCATGGAACCCGAGGGGGTTGAAATCCCCTCGGGCTACATGAGGCCTTTTTCACAGCAATATCTGTGAACGACCAACATTGGAATGTTGGAGCTCTGGGCTTCTAGCTGCCATTAGAAACCCGGAACACTCCGTTCTCTTCAATGGAGCGCTCAACATTCTCATGTACTAATATAGCCTTAGAGCCCACTGTAGTGGGCTCTACCGGCCATTACTGGCCCGCTCCAGCGTTAAAGCCCCGAGCCGAAGGCAAGGGCCTTTAAGAAGGGAGTGGGCCTTTAATGGCCGGTACAGTCCGCTACCGAGGGCTCTAAGACTATTAGATCAGTCCGCCCCTAGAGGTCAGAATGTTCTAATTTGTATAACAAAGGCCTCACGGAGCCCGAGGGGGTTGATGTCCCCTTGTGCTCCATGAAGCCTTTGTTCACAGCTGTTGCTGTGAACAAACATTGGAATGTTGATGCTCTGGGCTTCTACCGGCCATTAGAAGCCTGGAGCCCTCCATTGTCTTCAATGGAGTGCTCAACATTCAAATGTTCGAATACAATTTAGTACATTGGACTGTTGAGGACAATGGAGCAGCCCAGGGCTAATAATGGCTGGAATAAGCCTTCTGCTCCAACACACCAATGTTTGTCTTTCTGTTTCTCTCTTGTTAATTTAGAACATTCTACTCTTAGCGGGTGGAATGTTCTAATAGCCTTATAGCCCTTCTGCCTCAGGATATAACTGTTGTTAAAGGCCCTCACCCTTTAACAATCGATATAGCCTTTGACAATTGATATAGCCCTCGGCGCGTGGGCTATAAGGCTATATTAGTACATTAGAATGTTGGTAGCTCTATTGATGACAATGGAGTAGCTCAGGACTAATAATGACTGGTATAAGCCTTCTGCTCCAACATTTCAAAGTTTGTCTTTCTGTTCCTCCCTTTTTAATTTATAACATTCTACTCTCGGTACGAGAAATGTTCTAAGAGCCTTATAGCCCTTCTGCCTCGGGCTATAACCGGTATGTGCGTAAAGGTAACAACAAATGTTTTATTATTTAGAGTCTCAAAATACTACACCAAGTAGCGATTAATGTTACTGACCACTTATCATCGGATGAAGTGTTACTTTATTTAGGATTAAAAGTCCTTGGCTCTGTGTCTCTGTGACAACCTGCTACTCATTGTATTGTTCTGGAAAACCCAGTATTTTTTCTTAAGCAGGTGACCCCTGTCACAAAGCTCCTGACAAGTGCTCTGCGTGCAGCTAGCTTGTTGCTCACTAACAGAGTGTTAGATTCTGCTGGGTGACAGGGTCCTTCCACAGAGGTACTCCTTTTGACATTGGTAACTACTGTCTCCATTGCCAAGTCTTGACAACAATAACAGTGGATAGCAGCTGATTATAGTAGCAGGGAATAGGTTTTTTCCTTAAATCTCTTTGGTCAAACTTGGTACTGGCTCTCCATGGTAAATGTGTGCAGTATGTCATGACCAGACACCCTCTTGGTCCCAGACTGTATGTGAAATGTGTACAACCGTGGTTGGGTACATGTGAGTGGTGTGCCCTAAGGTTGGTGGGTGCTTCATAGGGTTAGTGGTAGTCAGCTAGCTTTCTCCACTTTCTCCACTTTCCTAGCATGTTTCTCTACACTGCTCACTCCAGCACTCTTGGTAAAGCCATCTACACTGTCTGTCTGGCTTTAGTTGTCTGAGAATGGAGAAGTTCATTTTGCTTCACTGGGTTGAAACTCAGTGGCGGTTGGCAGGGAATGGGGGTGGCTGAGCGGGGGTGGGGCAAGGATGTAACAGAACATTAAAAAAAAAAAAACACTTACCTCCTTGTGGCCACCTCCGTTACTCCTCCGTCATTGCTGATGAGTTTCTGAAGCACACAGGCTCCCCTAAGCCAATCACAACGCTGCAATGCAGATTTTCTGATTGGTCTATGTGCCGTTGTTCGGCGTGTATTACAGCCTGGTGGTAAACATGCAAAGTGTGCATGACTGTTTGGCCGGGCCAAGACGGCCGGCCAAACCATCACACGCACTTAGAGTGTGCATGAACCACTCCTCACAGGCTCTGACACCAGCCCCACCCCAACCTAACCCAGCCCCGTAGTGAAGAAAAATTAAATTAGAATAACAAGCTTATTATAATTTTATTTTTTCCTGCTCTGAGAGCAGTGGGGCGACGCTCCTCCGCCTTAGCGGAGGAGCCGCCCCTGCTGAAACGAGACCTTTTGGTGCAGGCGCAGTGTGACCTGGTCAGAGCTACCCCTCAGCAATGACTGTGGCCTGGAAGCAATGCCAAGGTGCAGATATCTCACAGAAGGACATGGACTACCCCCATCCCCTACATTCCCTACATTCTGTGTGTTCTGTTAGGGAACCTGAGAGGAAGCTAGAACCCAAGAGAGACCGTTCACCTGAAGGTGGTTACCAGGGAGCTGTGGCCCATTTACAAGGAAGTGCACTCTGCTGTGTTTTGTTTCCCCAAATGTTTGGGGTAAAGCTCGGATTTGAATTGCCACCAGGCCGCGAATTAAGTGTCTCCTCTAGCATATACAGTGCCCACCTCCTACTTCCAGGAGCTATGCAGACCTGCGTGGAGGAAGGTGAGGACCAGAGGCAGACATCTTGGCAGATTTTCTTCTAACATGGTGTGATTGAGAACTGGTTACTGGACGTCGGATCCCTCCTGCACTTAATGCTTTTTTTTGTTTTTTTGCACTTTTATATAGCACGAACTGGACCCGAAGGTATTGGAGGCTTTACACTAGCACCTGTTACATTACACAAGGAAACATTTATTTTTTAAGGGAGATTAAGTGATTTGCCCAGAATCACAGGATGCTGAGCCGACACCGTAGCTTCAAAGTTGGCAGCTCTGGCCGCAAGGCCACATCCTCTCCCCTATGTTAATATTCACCATTAGTTTGTGTTCTCTACTCATTTGAGAGAAAGCTGCAGAATTCACCATCAAAGAACGTAGATGGGCGGGTGATGAAGAAATTGAGGTAAAGTGGGACATTATTAGTGAGAAGATGCGCCTTCTGATCTGGGTGGAGTTTGACTTCACACAGGGCACGGAACGCGTGTAAGAATTGCTTCAATTGTAAAAGAATTAGTACTGGTGCCCAAAGCTCTGCTCCCTGCTATTAAAAGTCAGCGCACTGAATTGAATTCACCTCAGGCCTCTTTAATCCACTACCAGACACTGCTGTCTCTTTATCTCACTCATTCTGGGCACTGCTTTCTCCCTTTGTTCCCGTTTTCTTCCTGTCTTTCTTTTCCCCCCTTCTTTCCCGTCTGTGTGTTGTTCTCTCTCTTGCTTG
This sequence comes from Calotriton arnoldi, assembly GCA_963921515.1. Lineage (NCBI taxonomy): Eukaryota > Metazoa > Chordata > Amphibia > Caudata > Salamandridae > Calotriton > Calotriton arnoldi. The sequence goes on along the minus strand of CAWUFW010010057.1, from coordinate 241,538 downwards.
CGAGGAACAATATGTGCCGGTCTCCAAAAATGAGTGCTGGAGGGTCCCAAGGCCAGCCACCGTCTCAAATTAAGCACTGTGCTTCTCCCTCCATCTGTGGGTCCTGATTGTAGCAGCAGCTTTGAGCGTTGAATGTCCGCAACAGACACAGGAGTGGATCCTCGTGATAAGCTTCGGTGGTCATTTGGGAGTGTCATCTCTGCAGAACTGCAACAGGGCAGGGTCTGCTCTTCACTGCTCGGGGGCAGAAAGGGTCCAGTGCGAGCCTCTCTGCCCTGATAAGATGGGCACCTTCTGCTATGACCAGAGGCATAACGCAAACTGATGCGGCCCACTGCAGAATGTGATGAGTGGCCCGAGACTCCCACAAATGTTATTTAGCCTTGAAGTGAATGGGGGACCCCCGAAAGGTTGGGGACCGCCTTGCGCTCCAGGGGATGCAGGGGGCGCCCCCGGGTGTCACACTGCACCCTCAGTGACAAGAACGCTCTACAACCCAATTAACCTGTGGTAGCGTGGCCGCTGCAACTTCAGAGCCCTGAGATTCGCACTAAGACAACCAACTGGGGATACAAACTCTTGTTTACAGAACACATCTCCCAAACCGAAGGTCGCCAACGAGTGGGGCACAAACAGCCACGCAGTGTCTATAACTCTACATGCACGCCGGAAATTTGCATTTATTCTTACTAGGAGTACTTTATTGGGCCACTTTCTATAAATACTACTTAAGAAAACCCTACTCAATTTTCGTTTCGGAATATAAGACGCATATTAGTGTTGAATGAACTTCATTAGCTAATATTTGTTTCAATAAACATTTAAAAGTAACCATAAAGCATTTCTACTCACTAGCTCGTCTTCCTTTGTGACAGCGCTGTTCACAACTAGGTCTGGTGCAAGGTTTTCCATAACCCCGGGTAAAATTACAATTTGCCTTTGGGGCACTAACCTTCCCTATGTTTTAAGCCATTTATTATTACCTGCCGCCCTCTTGTGGTGGTTTTATGATGCAGCTGCCTACAATGGCTATAATGCAGCATGGGCTCTGTCCACAACCAAACTTCTGTAAATGATGTGTGCATACCTGCAGGCTCTTCGAGTGTGCCAATGTGCATGACTAGCGTACCCCCTGAATACCTACGTAGAGTTCGGCTTTATCCCTTATAGCCTTGTAAATCTTGTTTTTTGCATCAAACAACTTTTCCATAATATGCTGTACTCGCACAATTATTCTCAAATCCATAAAAGTGTTATCTCCATCAGCCACCTCCCGAGAACTCTCGATGCATTCCTGTTCTAACACCTCGGCTGGGGTGCAGCAGCGCTGCAAAAGCCATTGTGGATATTTACACTTCCAGAATTGCTCACAGATCTTTTAGGACAATAAGGTATCCTAATTAGCAATACTCAGTTAGAACTAATGCAACATTAACGCCTTTGTAATTTGCTGCCTTATGATAGTACCATATGTGGCCACAAGAGGGTGCCAGAATTTAACACATGGCCTCAAAAAATAATTTGTAATGATGAGACAGTGGGCACCCATAAGACAAAGAATGATTTTGCCTGTTATACGCAAATCTTTGCACTAAAGCTGCATAGGAGTAGCACTAAAGGCATCACACTGACTGATCTTTGCACTTTTCTTTCACAATTGTTAGTGAAAATCCAAAGCTGCACACATGAATACTGTGAGCAACAGACTGAAATTGTAGGGCTGGGAGAATGACTAGTGGTTTAATGTGTTCATTTTAGGACCGCAACAACAACATAATGGTTTTTTTAAACAAAGGCCGGTCAGGGTAGTCTACCTGAAGTTTCTTCTGCCTCACCATAGATGGCCAAGCTGGGGGTAAAGGCTTATGTAGGGATGCTGGTGGAAGGGTGGTTGTGTTTGAAAGATGGCTCAGCCCATTTATTACTCAATGCTGATGTGTGTTATCTGTGGTCATAGTTTCATATCCTAGTGGGATGAGTTCAGCCTCTTCTCCAGAGAATAATAAAATAAAAAGGGTGGAGGCAAAGGGGGTGGATTCCCCCAACCTCCCCCCGCACCCCCCCAGTGGACAGGAAGCCCGCTAGACACCAGGGAAAACAATAAAGAGAAAAGAACAAAGGGGTGTGATTGGCCCGCCATGTGCAGGGACTTGTCCCACCCCAAAAAGGACACAGCAGTCTTTCTGTCCATCCCTGGGTGGCAGATTGAAGACTTTGCCCACTATTTGCCCCCTCGAGGTGGCAGAAAGTTCACTAGACACCAGGAATTTATACCAAAAAAAACCAAGGGGTGGTGGCGGCTCCCTGCAGGCCATGGCTTCAACCCAAAAAGGAGCACAACAGTCTCCCCCTCCCCCCCCCCCCGGGTGCAGAATTCGGAGGTTTGTCCCCAATCTGACTGGGGGGCAGAAATCCCACTAGCTACCAGGGAAACAATAAAAAAAAACAAGAGGATTCTGGGGAGGGGACTCACCCTATCCTAGGGCGATACCCCCACCCCAAACGTTAGGCAATACAGGCACCCTGGGGAGGTGGTGGGGTGAATATTCACAATATACCACACCTGCGGCTCAAAAGCCCACTAGACACCAGGGATTTTACATTGGGGCTGAAGAAAGGGATGCAGCCCTCCCGCCCTGGAACTCGACCACACCTGACCCTAAAAGGGTATTTCTGCCCCTTGGGTTAGCCAGTGAGTTTGCCACTAATTTGCCCCCAAGGTTGCTGAAAGCTCTCTTTACATTAGGGGTTTCAAAATGGCATCAAAACAAACAATAGGAAGTGGGGTGTATACCGTGGCTTCAAGTCATACCCTCACCCCAGAAGGGCAATAGTGTCCTTCTGCCCCACGGGGGCAGATAGGAGATTTGAACGGATTGGGGAGGTTGCCCCGAATCTGCTCCCATAGGGGAGTAGAAAGTGAACTAGACACCAGGGATTTTACATTTGGGCAAAAATAGGAGATGTTAGACCCTCCTCACCCCAGTAGGGGAATACCTGTCTTTCTGCCCTACTGGGGACGGGGAGGTGATTTGGTAACAATTTGCCCCGGGGAGCAGAAAACCCACTGCACATCAAGGGGTTTCAAAATGGCACCAAAACAAACAATAGAATGGGGCGGCCCACCCTGGCGTCAAGTCATACTCCACCCCAGAAGGGGCAATAGTGTCTTTCTGCCCAGTGTGGGCAGAGAGGATGTCTGTACAGATTGGGGAGGTTGCTTTGAACCTGCCCTCCCAGGGGGGTAGAATGCACACTAGAAACCAGGGTTTAACATTTTGGTAATAAAGGAGGGGGAGATCATCCCACCTAGGCATTGGGCCATATTTCCACACCAAAAAGGGAAAACCAGTCTTTCTGCACCCCCCCGGGGGTAGATAGGGGGTTACTCATAATTTGCCCCCATTGGATGCAAACAGCTCACTAGACATCAGGGGTTTCCAAATGGAGCCAAAACAAACAGTAGGACAGGGTAAATGCACAAATTTTGACAACACTGTGCTTCTGAAAGTTGTATAGGGCCATATTTTGGTGATGAGATTAGATATTAACTGAACATGATGTTTTAAAATATTGGATTCATTGAGATTTTATATAACTGTGTATACACACTTAAACGGAATATAAAAATTGTTTTATATACAGAGGATCTATTAAATATAATAAAGAGAGACATATTTACATCAAACAGGATTCAGTGTATAGATAGTTGTGTGGATGATAAATGTATGTGGTTTTCCTTATAAAAAGATTAACATAAAGATGTGTGGATAGGAGTGAGTTTCACAAGAGCGATCCATTATTGTTTTTTTATGAATATTGAACCCTGTCCCTTTTGTTAGAAGGGTACCTCTCTCACAATTGTGAAACTCTACCCTGGCATTGAGTCATACCCCACCCTAGAAGACACAATAATATCTTTCTGCTTCCAAAGGGTGCAGATAGGAGATTTGTCCCAACTGGTGAGGTTGCCTCTAATCTCCCCGGGGGGGGTGGGGTCAAAGACCATTAGGCACCAGGGATTTTACATTTGGGGAAAAGAAACAGGCGCGGGCATGCCACCCTGGCATTGAGCCATTCATCATACCAAAAGAGGTAATCCATACTTTATGCCCCCCAGGTGGCAAAGAGGTAGTTTGCTCCAATATGCTCGATGGCGTGGCAGAAAGCCGACTGGATGCCATGATTTTTTTTATAAAATCCCAGCAGTGGCACTCCTATTCACCCTTGTTTTATCTGTTCCTGTCACAAGCAATAGACCCAGTAACGCAAGTGGGATAGCAGTTTTATCCCGACAACTGGGGGAATGCTGCCTGGTAGAAATTTTGTTGATCCCTGTGGATTCCAGAAGTGTATGCCACAAACAGAAATGCAAGGAAAATAAGTGATTTTAGATAAAGTTTGAAGTTTGCAGGGCATTGTGGGTAAGAAAATGTCATGAAATCCATACAAGGCACACCACCCTAGACCCTCCTGGATGTCTAGTTTTCAGAAATGTCTGGTTTTGATAGGTTTCCCTGGGTGTTGGCTGAGCTAAGGCCCAAAATCCACAGCTACCCACATTGCAGAAAAGGGTCAGTTATGAGTGGAAAACATTGACCTTTCCATGATGCATTTTGGGCCCTTTCCTATCGCGGGTGCTAAGCCCAACCACACTAGTAGGGGACCATTTGTATTGGAAGGCGACCTGTGGGAACACTGGCTCTTAGGAAATTTGTTGATCACCGCAGATAACAGAACTTTCCCTCATAGAAATGTGTGGAAATGTGAGTTCTTACCCAAAATGTGGTGTTTGCAAGGGATTCTGAGTAGGAAAATCTTGAGATCCACATAAGTCACACCACCCTGGACTTCCGCCGGTGTCTAATTTTCAGAAAGGTGTGGGTTTGATAAGTTTTCCTGGGTGCCGGCTGAGCTAGAGGCCAAAATCTACAGCAACTCAAATTGCTAAACAAGGGTCAGTTTTAAACGGAAACATATGATGTGTCCATGTTGTATTTTGGGCCCTTTCCTATTGCGGGTGCTAAGCCTCCCTGCACAAGTGGGTACTGTTTTTATCAGGCGATGTGTGGGAATGCAGGGTGATAGGAAATTTGTGGATTCCGTCAGATTCTGGAACTTTTGAAGGAAGAAAGTACGTAAGCAAGTGTATTACTCTCCACACAATATTCTCGGCAACAAAACAATTTGATTTTTTACAATAAACAATGTGCATTGATTCGAAAGAAAAGCAGAAAAATATATGTACCAATATTAACATATTTATTATTTGTTGGTTTATATTTTAATTATTATAAGCAATGTATTTGTTTATGGTTTTCCTAAAGAAGTAGTTAAAAACATAAATACAGCAACAACATAATCATATGTCTGAATGAAACAAAACAATAATATTACAATTCATTATCCAATTTGATTCCAGTTGAAATATCCGGTGTTACTGTAGATCGTAGGAAGGCTAGCGGTAGATGAGAACTACGCGCGTTTCGGCATGTGTGCCTTCATCAGGGAACCAACTTAGCAATAACTGTATGAAATACATGATAAATATTAATACTATTGTATATGCACATATATTATGGTTGCCCAAAATCATTGATAAATATATTTATTTTGGATGCAATTCTCCGCCCCATTGTCATTCATACACCAGCACATGTTCAGGACACATGACACATCATCAACTTATTGGAGGGCATACCTTTTAATCCTGAAATCCAATGGCTAGTTACACTGGACATTGAAAGCCAATATAGTAACATACCCATTCAGGGAGCAATTCAGGAAGTTAAATGGTTCATTGAAATCATGAATATCGATTGTGATGAAAACTTAATTGTTCAATGCCTCAAAATAGTTCTGGAGGAAAATGTGTTTGAGTTTAACGGCCAATTGTATAAACAAGTAAAGGGCGTAAGTATGGGCTCTATGTGTGCCCCCACAATCGCTAATATCTATATGGCCCAATTTGAAAACAAATTCATCTACAGTGAAATAGCACCATTCTTTGAGTCAGTCAAATCAAATTGTTTTGTTGCCGAGAATATTGTGTGGAGAGAAATACACTTGCTTACGTACTTTCTTCCATCAATTGTTTATCTCCCAACGACTAGCAAGTATATTGTGTATGTAGGGGTCCCTATTTTCTAAAAATCGATTCTGGAACTTTACCTCACAGAAATGTGAGGAAAATGTGTGTTTTTAGCCAAAGTTCGAGGATTGCAAGGGCTTCTGGGTAAGAAAACCTTGTGAAAGACACATAAGTGTTGAGGTTTGAGAATTTCAAGGGCTTCTGGGTAAGACAACCTTGTGAAAGACACATATCCTGGATTCCCCTGGATGTCTACATTACAAAAAAGTCTGGGTATGGTGGATTTCCTTGTGCAGTGTCTAAGCTAGGGCCCTATATCCACATCTACCTGCATTGTTACAAAAAAGGGATTTGCTGGCTGAAATGTGATGCCTCCTGGTCGCATCTTAAGGCGTTTTGTGTTGCAGGCGCTAGGGCCAGTCACACAAGTGAGGAACCATTTTTATAGGGAGACATGTGGCAAAACAGAAATAGAACATTTGTTCCTACTAATTGGATTTCTTTGCATTTGTGGCTCCAAATGTAAGCCACAGTGCAGGAAAGAAGGCATTTTGCAAAATGCCCTCTGAAGCACATGATGGCATGGGTACCCACAAATTCAGATGTATACAAATAACAACCGTTCCTAAACTGAGAATCTTGTGTACATTTCAGAAATAACATAGGTTTGTTCATACCAATTTTTCACTCTTTATATTTTACCCTATGAATTGCTGTAGACTCAGGACACACAGAAAAATCATTGTAAGGTGCAGTTAAGTGGTTGGCTCTGGCTACTATGTGTTTTTGGAGAACGTAAAAACTACATATATCCCCAAGAGTAGAAGGGCCTATCGCACATAACAGTATATTGCATTTGTAAATTGGCTATCGTAACAAGAAGTTACCGATAAAAAACTATCACAAATTCCTTCTTTTCTTGCTAATTTTCTTTTTTTTAATTTCAACTGTTAGTTTTTGGGGTAAAACCTTGTGTGATCTCTACAAATGACCCCTTGCTGAATTCAGTATTTTGTCCATTTTTTCAGACATGCATAGCTTTCTGGGATCACCCATGGGTTTCACACCTGTTTCCAACAGAAGCTGCAAATAGGCTGAAACTACAAACAATAGGAAAAACAGACTACCTCTTCGAAAACTATCAGATTTTTTTTAAATTCAACTCTTCTTGTTCATGATGGGTGGAAAGATGCTTATCCTAGCACAAAAACTTTTCGTTGACACCAGTTTTAGGGAAAAAAAACATTTCTTGTGCAGCACTTTATCCTATTTTACCCAAAGTTTAGCTATATTTTGATTCCCTCCTGGAGGATCTACAACCCCTTCATACCTTTAGGATCTCCAGGATGATGAGGAAAGAAGACACACATTTGGCATGAATACCTTCTGCGGAAAAAAGTCATGAAGGTTTAAACAAGAGGTAGAATGCCAGTGGTGTAACGCAAAATGAAGCCCCCCTCATCAAAATGTGTTAAGGAGCCCCTGAGTCTCTCACATATCACAGGGATTCATGGGTCGCAGGCTAAATGTGGGGACCCTGAAGAGTTGGACCCCCTTGAAGTTGGTCCCCCTGCGCCTCCGGGACTGCAGGGGCCTGTGTTACGCCCCCGGAAGCCCTATCAGTCAAGATGAGGGCATGCGCTGTTAGTAAATGCTCATGGTATGCATGAAGGTCGCACTCTGTGTGCAGAGTGCAGTGTATAAGAAATGGCGTAAACCGACCTGAAGATTATGAGCACCTGCATGTAAATAACTATGTTAAATCTGTTAGGAAATCTGCCTGATTTGCATCACTCGTACTAAACACTATAGATATTTTAAACTCATTGCATCGCTCCAAAATGTCTTGTCTCGGTTTCTACAAATGCAGGAATTACAGAACAAAACCTTGCATTTCATAGCTTACATGTGGGAGGATCAGTTCGTATAAATCAAAAGTTGTCATTCAAGCTGGTCATAAAACCGCTCTTAAATAATATTTATACCGTTCCAACAGTAATCAATGCATTGCTGAATACAAGTAGTTAATAGGCCTTGTTTATTTGCGCCCGCTGCTGACAAAGTCATGCAGGGAGGGCCCTCGTTCCATGGAGATAAGATAAGCAGGTTGGGTGGGTGCCAGGAATGACAAACGGCCATGGGGGTCGGTCACGTCTCCCAGCCCACCTCCTCTTTATAACTGGACCCAGTTTAGGGGGCATCATTGACTCCTCTCCACCGACCACCTCGTGCAGACCGTGCGCCACCACCACCGAAGCCACCAAGATGACCCTGAGTGTCGCAGAGAAGGCTGCGGTCCTCTCCCTGTGGGGGAAGGCCTCTGGCAACCTCGAGGCCCTGGGAGTGGAAGCGCTGGACAGGTAACACCTGAGCGAGTCACGCATGAGCGTTCTGGCTTTAAAAAAGGATGCAGGTGAAAAATGGGGCAATAGTTTAGGGCTAGGTGGATTATTGTAAATGGAAGAATGGACAGAAAAGCAAGTCCTTTAAATGGAAATATGGGAGTTCAGGTACTCACCATTTACAGTACCTGTTTGCTCCTGAGAAGTGCCTGTACTCTCCCACTAAATGCATTACAGCAACGCTGAGAAGTGCAGGTACTGTCCCTTTCATATCAAAGAAGTGCAGGTACTGTTCCTTTCATATGAAAGAAGTGCAGGTACTCAGTACTGGCAGTATACCTGTCACTTTTAACCACTGAGAACAGCACAGCAAACTGGCTTATACCAAACCCTCTTTTAGAATATTATTTGTGGACCTGTGTTATAATATCTAATTTAGGAAGTATTTGGTATTTCTTGCATTAATTTTACAATTTAGAACACGTAGGTCTAGATGTGCTAACATTTACGCAGGACAGACACTGCTTGAAAATCTGCAGTGCTGCAATGCGCGAAGGGCAAAACTGTACAGAGCCCGTGCAAGCGCTGCTCTGCGAAGAGCTTTGGTAGATGAGTACGGAGAGAAGCTTCGCCTACTCCCCCCCTCCCTTATTTTTCATTGGCTTGTATGTTTGTCCTTTGTAAATGCTGGCTTCTGATTCATTATGAGGCTTGTTAGTCCCTCCTTAGTAAAGCCATGTCGTCATTTGTATCCTCCCATGGCTACTGGCCCCTTTACTTGGTTGATACACGGGACATGTACTATTTACCTTCATGGACACGTAGCGTCACGCAGCTTTGTCCGTGCCTTCTCCTCTCCTCTCCCAACCCCCACTTCCCGCCCGCCTTCCCGTTGTCCGTACCTTCTCCCCCCTCCCTTGTTTATAACAGGCACCCTGCTCTAAACTGCTACAGTTACATTCTTTTCTGGCCAGAACCAATTTTTAGGATGTTCTCTTTAATCCTATGGGAAAACTTCATAACCTTAAGTTAACTACACCTACAAAGCCCACAAAAGCACCTTTCTCTATTGCCCACAGAGAACTCCTTCACTGTTCTGGAATCTACCATGGAAGGCACTGGTAATTCTCCTCAAGAGGCTATTCCATCTTGTTCATTCCTCACACCTTCATCGTCCTCCTCTAAAACCATCTCTAAAATGCCTCTGACAGCATCTTTACCAACTAATAAGAGACCTAAAAAAGACCATCCGTCAATTGTCAAATCCACTATTTCTGTTTCCATGGATCTTATTTTAGAGGAAATTTACGCATTGAATCCGTACATGAAAGACACAAAAAAAAAACTTCAACAATTAGATGACAAGTGATCTTTAATGAAAAATAGAGTTACAGACATGGAATAACGGATCAACGTCTTTCAGGATATGGCTCATGATGTTAAGCTCCTCCAAACTGAAGTAACAGATCTTAAAAACTGACGGAAATCCTGGAAAATCGAAATCAACGAAATAACCTCCGTATTTATGGTCTAGCTGAAGGCGTTGAGGGCCCTCAACCTATTTCATTTCTTCAAACTTTTATTCCCAAAGTTTGGAACATACCAGATTCTACTCACTTAAACATACAAAGAGTACACAGACTTGGTCATCAACAGCATCTCTCTTTATCATCTCCCAAACCTCATCGGTAATTATCTTCTTTCTGGAGTTTTAAGATATCCTCATGGTGATTAGAGCAGCAAAAGAGACCGAGTTTCTTGGTATGGTAATTCACTATTTTTCACTCAGGATTGCACCAAACCTACAGCGGACAGAGGACAGACGTTTTTGGACATGTTTTCTTCTCTACGCTCCCTTGCTGACCGTTTTGGCCTCTTTCACCCCTGTTTATTCAAAGTGCCATATAACAATAAGACAACGACGTATTAGGATCCTTCTTTTTTGCAAAACTTTATTAACTATTGTACGCATAAAGAAATGGATACTTCTAAACATTTGCATTTCTAAATATTTTTCTGTATATTTCTTATCTTTATTTATGTTATCTTCATAACATATGATCTAATGGTATTGAGTTATGTTATTTACATGGTAATTTTACTTAGCTCATGAGTGGTGATAACTTACTTCTCTCTTTTCCTCCCATAGGTTCCCACCTACCCATATTTCCCATTGTATTGAATTTTTTTTATATCTGTGGTCTAGAATGTCTTCTTCCAGCTGCTACTGGATTCCGATCACGTCATCTTCCCCTTGTGGTCTCACCACCCCCACTTACTTGTTTGCTACCCAGTATGTTCCTTGTTATTTTTTTGTTCTCCAGACTGTGGTTATGTCTCCTTCCTTTTTTACTATACTAATCCTCTTACTTCTTTTTCCCCCTCTCATTTCTACTACTTTTCGCTTTTCTCCTTAGATTATTTTTTCCTTGAACTTGACATTTTCGCATAACCGTTTCTCTCTGTTTCACTAATGTTGATGATTTCATGTTTAAAGTTCTATATTTTACAAGTACAAATTTTCATAACTTTTCTTTTTGTGTAGAATAATTTAGTTCCATTGCACATTTTTTTAATGACTTTATGTGTAATTAATTACATGGAGCATTAAAGTTCTGGGTTTGCCCATCAAACGACAGAGAGTATTGTCTCGCCTGGCCAAATTAAAGGCTGACATTGCTCTTTTACAGGAGACCCATATTGTAGATATAGAAGTCAAGAAACTCGTACAACATTGGGTTGTACAAGTTTTCTCTTCAACAGGATGTGGTAAATGTAATGGTGTTGTGATACTTTGGAAAAAAACCCTGGTTGTCACACTGATATTGCAAGAATCAGATTTAGACGGCCGCTGGTTTCTCTTTAACTTAAACATCAATAAGATACCACTTACTATTTTGAATGTATATGCACCAACACAACTTGATAAAACATTCTGCACTAATATTTCCTATAAATTGTTATTTATCACTGATGATTCTTGATTTTTGGGGGTGATTTTAATCTAGTGCTGACCCTTTTGTGGATCGTACCTCTAAAACCAATCTTATTTCTTCTTCCATACACAAACAATTCCTCTCCGCCATTACTCAAAGATCCGTTATGGATTCATGGAGAATGTGTAATCCATGTTCAAGGGAATATACTTTCTTTTCTCCGGTCCACTTCTTCCAGTTCAGAATTGATAAATTTTTGTCTCGAAAGCTCTTTTTCAACACCTAATTCATGCAGATATAGATACCATTTTAATTTCAGATCTCGCCCCGGTTTTATTAGATTTAGATCTCCTTCCTCCCCCTCCACAAAGAAGACATTGGCGATTAAATAACCTCTCTTATTGTATACCATCTTTACACATCGCTTTAACTCTTTTATATCCGATTTATTTACTTTAAATGAATCTCCAGATATCCCTTTTCCTAGTGTTAGGGATGCATTGAAAGCTGCCTCTAGAGACTTTATTATTACATATGTTTCCCGTAAAAAGAAAGCTAATTTAAAAAAAGCATTAGATATTATTAAACACATTAAAACTCTGAAACACTCCTACTTTTGTCCAATTCTAGAGCGTGTTTAGATGAATTAGTAAAAGCAAAATGTGAATTTTAATAACTCTCTACAGAAGAAGCTGCCTCTTTTCTTCTCACATCCAGCGCCAAATATTATGGCAGCCAAAATAAAGCAGGAAAACTTTCAGAAAATTATCTCAAGATTAAAAAACAATTATCTCAAGATTAAAAAGGACTGCATTAAAATAGATACAATTTTATGTGATGGCTCTACTCCTGTATTTAAAGATAATTATATTTTAGCTGAATTTACCAAATATTTTCAAAATCTCCGTACACCAGAAAACAACCATTCACAAACTATCACTTCCTATCTATCTTCCATTTGTAAAGAATTTCATTTAAATACTGATTTTTCCTCCCTGGGTGGGGATATCTCTCTTCAAGACATTCTAACTGCCATCAATTGTATCAAGAAAGGCAAAGCTCCTGGTCCAGATGGATTTCCTATTGAATTTTATCTTCATTCTTTACCTCCTCTAATACTGCTACTGGTACATTCCAAAATGCTTTAATATGCCTTATCCCCAAAGATATCAAAGATCACAGATTGTGCAACCTATATCTCTTGTTAATTCATATTATAAGGTCTTTGCTAAAATTCTTGCTTTATAATTAGACCCTTTCTTACCAAATTTAATTGGCAGGGAACAAGTTTTTCTCTTTGCCAATGGCTTAATTTCTCCTCCCTTTTCTCTTTACAGAGCGGCTCGGAAAGGATGCCCTTTGTCTCCCTTACTTTTTATTCTAGCTCTCAACCCCTCTTTATCCACAATCCGACTACATGATAGTATACAGGGCTTCAAATATGGTCTCAGCCAAATAAATTTCTCAGTTTACGCTGATGATATTCTTTTGTATATGTCCTCTCCTAACTTCTCTCTACAACCATTTCTGGACACGGTTTCCTCTTTTGCCTCCATCTCAGGTTATAAACTGAATTCTGATAAGTGTGAGATGCTTTCTATAAATTAATGGTGTTTTAAACATGATTTTATATCATCAAGTTTTCTCTGGAAATCCAGTTAAAAATAAATATTTGGGTATTTGGTTTACGAATTCAATGAAAGACAGTCTCCCTTACTTCCTCCACCCTTCTCACAACTTTATCCTCTTTTTCCTCCCGTTGGCATCCATCGTATCTTTCCTGGTGGGGTAGGTTTGTGTCTATGAAGATGATGTTAGTTCCCATCATCGTTTTCTATCTTTCTGCTATTCCCCTAAATATCCCCACTTCTGTTTTCAAAAAGATATACACTAATTTAACTGATTTTGTATGGAACTACAACAAACTACGTATGTCTCTCACTAGACTACAACACTCTAAACTCCATGAAGGAGTACATTTTCCCAACTTCCAAGCATATCACACAGGATTCATTTTGAAACATTCAGCACATTATCATAAAAATCAATACATAAAAGATCCCCCTTATGGACAGATTTAGAATAATATTATATTCACACCTACTCCTTTTCTGATTTTTGTCATTTGCTCAACGTCTGTCTTCAATGTCCCTTCCTATTCCTAAGAACGCTTGCAGATTATTACAACCAATCTATATTTCTTCCTCCTTCGCCATAGATCAGTTTCTTCATTTTTCGATTTGGAACAATAAGCTTATTAAAATTAATAATAGAACTATTTATTGGAAATCCTAGAAAGATTAAGGTTTATTATGGACACACCAACTATTTCACCAACAATATTGTATTACCTTCTCCTAGACTCAATCCCTTTTTAATTTTCCTTCCTCATATGAAACCAAATTTATTTCTTTGATCTCGTCTATTTCTAATTCTTACATATCTCTCTGTTCACTTCACACTCCTACCTCTACTACTCCTTTTACTACTTCCCTACTACTACCACTGCTACCCACCTTTCCCTCAGCTGCCCGCACTGATAATACTATAATCTCATCCCCAGCTATTAGACCGAAAACGATCTTGGAGCTACAATGGGAACGTACGTAAAACCTCACCGGCTGCCAACACAAACTCTATTTTTCATCTATAATAGACTTATGGTTACTCCAGAAAACTTAAACAAATATAAATGTAGTATCCCTTCATCCTGCTGGTCATGCAATGCCCCTCTCTCAGATCTAAAACATATGGTATTTGATTGCCCCACCAAATATCAATTTTGGTTAAACTTCTGGTCACAAATGAATTCTATTTTTCACATACATGAATCTTTCAATCTTACAAATCTATTTTTTGGTAGTGTTTCTGATGATTGGTCAGATTGTTATTTTAATCCTCATATTCTTGAGTTGTTAATTGCAATTGACTTTCAGCGCATAAAAAACTGAAAAACCCTTGTGATATATATTTGAAAGCATGGTGGTATGGTGTATGATGTAATCATAAAATAGACACAGCATATACCACCCCACTATCTTTACATATCTAAAGAAACACTCTCTGGTCTCCAGTCACAATTTTCCTTGATTCTTGTGCTTTTCAAGCTAACCTACATCAGCCCTCAATTAAAGAAGTTGCTAAACCTCCCTGAATCACTTGTTTAATCCTTACCTATTGTACCCATTTTTTCCCTTCTCTTCCTTAATCAATGCATCATTAATTTACTCTACAATGTTAGTAGTTTCATGTCTATACTATTCGTCTTATTAGTTGCACATAATATATATATTTTTAAAATATATATCTTTTATGCAATATTTCTCTCCCCCTTTCCTCCCTTTATGCTCATGCTTTAGTTATATAAACTGTTTTTACACTAGTAGTGGTTATTTTACTGTACTCATTATATTGTATGATATTTCTCATTGTCCACTGCTATTAATGTATCATCCTTTAATAAACTTTCTCATTAAGCTTAAAAAAGAATAGTAGTTATATGTTTACCATAATATTGTAATGGTAGGCGATGTATTGGATGCCATAGCATTGTTGGTCAATATTATTGGCCTCGATTTAGTGTCATACAACTTCATGCTGGCTTTTATCAAGGTATTTTCGTTTTGCATTGTGTACATCATATCAGGTTATAAACAGTCCTGTGAACTGTGTACTGCTTGTCAAAATGGCCTGCCTTTTACCTGAGTATAGTAAAGTTCCTATGACTTTCTGCAATAATCATGAAGTGTGTCATTTTAATCAAAATGATTTGCCAACTCCCCTCCACAAATGATCTTGGGCACAGTTTTCTCACATTTTGCTTTAACAGTGCACTGCCATTCAAAGTGTTGGGCCCAGTCAACCCTTAAATGTTTTCTCCATTTCAGTGTTCAATGTAGCTACTCCCCTTGTATTATATTAAAGCCTTATAGCCCATCAGTTGTTAAAGGTTCTAATATAGCCTTAGAGCCCACACTAGCGGGCTCTACCGGCCATTAAAGGCCCGCTCGAGCATTAAAGGTCCGAGCCAAAGGCGAGAGCCTTTAACAAGGCTATTAGAACATTCTGCCACTAGAGGGCAGCATGTTCTAAATTATAAAACAAAGGCCTCATGGAACCCGAGGGGTTGAAATCCCCTCGGGCTACATGAGGCCTTTTTCACAGCAATATCTGTGAACGACCAACATTGGAATGTTGGAGCTCTGGGCTTCTAGCTGCCATTAGAAACCCGGAACACTCCGTTCTCTTCAATGGAGCGCTCAACATTCTCATGTACTAATATAGCCTTAGAGCCCACTGTAGTGGGCTCTACCGGCCATTACTGGCCCGCTCCAGCGTTAAAGCCCCGAGCCGAAGGCAAGGGCCTTTAAGAAGGGAGTGGGCCTTTAATGGCCGGTACAGTCCGTTACCGAGGGCTCTAAGACTATTAGATCATTCCGCCCCTAGAGGTCAGAATGTTCTAATTTGTATAACAAAGGCCTCACGGAGCCCGAGGGGGTTGATGTCCCCTTGTGCTCCATGAAGCCTTTGTTCACAGCTGTTGCTGTGAACAAACATTGGAATGTTGATGCTCTGGGCTTCTACCGGCCATTAGAAGCCTGGAGCCCTCCATTGTCTTCAATGGAGTGCTCAACATTCCAATGTTCGAATACAATTTAGTACATTGGACTGTTGAGGACAATGGAGCAGCCCAGGGCTAATAATGGCTGGAATAAGCCTTCTGCTCCAACATACCAATGTTTGTCTTTCTGTTTCTCTCTTGTTAATTTAGAACATTCTACTCTTAGCGGGTGGAATGTTCTAATAGCCTTATAGCCCTTCTGCCTCAGGATATAACTGTTGTTAAAGGCCCTCACCCTTTAACAATCGATTTAGCCTTTGACAATTGATATAGCCCTCGGCGCGCGGGCTATAAGGCTATATTAGTACATTAGAATGTTGGTAGCTCTATTGATGACAATGGAGTAGCTCAGGACTAATAATGACTGGTATAAGCCTTCTGCTCCAACATTTCAAAGTTTGTCTTTCTGTTCCTCCCTTTTTAATTTATAACATTCTACTCTCGGTACGAGAAATGTTCTAAGAGCCTTATAGCCCTTCTGCCTCGGGCTATAACCGGTATGTGCGTAAAGGTAACAACAAATGTTTTATTATTTAGAGTCTCAAAATACTACACCAAGTAGCGATTAATGTTACTGACCACTTATCATCGGATGAAGTGTTACTTTATTTAGGATTAAAAGTCCTTGGCTCTGTGTCTCTGTGACAACCTGCTACTCATTGTATTGTTCTGGAAAACCCAGTATTTTTCTTAAGCAGGTGACCCCTGTCACAAAGCTCCTGACAAGGGCTCTGCGTGCAGCTAGCTTGTTGCTCACTAACAGAGTGTTAGATTCTGCTGGGTGACAGGGTCCTTCCACAGAGGTACTCCTTTTGACATTGGTAACTACTGTCTCCATTGCCAAGTCTTGACAACAATAACAGTGGATAGCAGCTGATTATAGTAGCAGGGAATAGGTTTTTTCCTTAAATCTCTTTGGTCAAACTTGGTACTGGCTCTCCATGGTAAATGTGTGCAGTATGTCATGACCAGACACCCTCTTGGTCCCAGACTGTATGTGAAATGTGTACAACCGTGGTTGGGTACATGTGAGTGGTGTGCCCTAAGGTTGGTGGGTGCTTCATAGGGTTAGTGGTAGTCAGCTAGCTTTCTCCACTTTCTCCACTTTCCTAGCATGTTTCTCTACACTGCTCACTCCAGCACTCTTGGTAAAGCCATCTACACTGTCTGTCTGGCTTTAGTTGTCTGAGAATGGAGAAGTTCATTTTGCTTCACTGGGTTGAAACTCAGTGGCGGTTGGCAGGGAATGGGGGTGGCTGAGCGGGGGTGGGGCAAGGATGTAACAGAACATTAAAAAAAAAAAACACTTACCTCCTTGTGGCCACCTCCGTTACTCCTCCGTCATTGCTGATGAGTTTCTGAAGCACACAGGCTCCCCTAAGCCAATCACAACGCTGCAATGCAGAGTTTCTGATTGGTCTATGTGCCGTTGTTCGGCGTGTATTACAGCCTGGTGGTAAACATGCAAAGTGTGCATGACTGTTTGGCCGGGCCAAGACGGCCGGCCAAACCGTCACGCCCACTTAGAGTGTGCATGAACCACTCCTCACAGGCTCTGACACCAGCCCCACCCCAACCTAACCCAGCCCCGTAGTGAAGAAAAATAAAATTAGAATAACAAGCTTATTATAATTTTATTTTTTCCTGCTCTGAGAGCAGTGGGCGACGCTCCTCCGCCTTAGCGGAGGAGCCGCCCTGCTGAAACGAGACCTTTTGGTGCAGGCGCAGTGTGACCTGGTCAGAGCTACCCCTCAGCAATGACTGTGGCCTGGAAGCAATGCCAAGGTGCAGATATCTCACAGAAGGACATGGACTACCCCCATCCCCTACATTCCCTACATTCTGTGTGTTCTGTTATGGAACCTGAGAGGAAGCTAGAACCCAAGAGAGACCGTTCACCTGAAGGTGGTTACCAGGGAGCTGTGGCCCATTTACAAGGAAGTGCACTCTGCTGTGTTTTGTTTCCCCCAAATGTTTGGGGTAAAGCTCGGATTTGAATTGCCACCAGGCCGCGAATTAAGTGTCTCCTCTAGCATATACAGTGCCCACCTCCTACTTCCAGGAGCTATGCAGACCTGCGTGGAGGAAGGTGAGGACCAGAGGCAGACATCTTGGCAGATTTTCTTCTAACATGGTGTGACTGAGAACTGGTGACGGGACATCGGATTCCTCCTGCACTTAATGCTTTTTTTGTTTTTTTGCACTTTTATATAGCACGAACTGGACCCGAAGGTATTGGAGGCTTTACACTAGCACCTGTTACATTACACAAGGAAACATTTATTTTTAAGGGAGATTAAGTGATTTGCCCAGAATCACAGGATGCTGAGCCGACACCGTAGCTTCAAAGTTGGCAGCTCTGGCCGCAAGGCCACATCCTCTCCCCTATGTTAATATTCACCATTAGTTTGTGTTCTCTACTCATTTGAGAGAAAGCTGCAGAATTCACCATCAAAGAACGTAGATGGGCGGGTGATGAAGAAATTGAGGTAAAGTGGGACATTATTAGTGAGAAGATGCGCCTTCTGATCTGGGTGGAGTTTGACTTCACACAGGGCACGGAACGCGTGTAAGAATTGCTTCAATTGTAAAAGAATTAGTACTGGTGCCCAAATCTCTGCTCCCTGCTATTAAAAGTCAGCGCACTGAATTGAATTCACCTCAGGCCTCTTTAATCCACTACCAGACACTGCTGTCTCTTTATCTCACTCATTCTGGGCACTGCTTTCTCCCTTTGTGCCCGTTTTTTTCCTGTCTTTCTTTTCCCCCCTTCATTCCCGTCTGTGTGTTGTTCTCTCTCTTGCTTGCGAGGAACAATATGTGCCGGTCTCCAAAAATGAGTGCTGGAGGGCCCCAGCGCCAGCCACCGTCTCAAATTAAGCACTGTGCTTCTCCCTCCATCGGTGGGTCCTGATTGTAGCAGCAGCTTTGAGCGTTGAATGTCCGCAACAGACACACCAGTGCTCCTCGTGATAAGCTTCGGTGGTCATTTGGGAGTGTCATCTCTGCAGAACTGCAACAGGGCAGGGTCTGCTCTTCACTGCTCGGGGGCAGAAAGGGTCCAGTGCGAGCCTCTCTGCCCTGATAAGATGGGCACCTTCTGCTATGACCAGAGGCCTAACGCAAACTGATACGATGCAGGATGCCCCTGAGTCACCCGACATTGCACACATGTTATTTAGCCTTGAAGTGAATGGGGGACCCCTGAAAGGTTGGGGACCGCCTTGCGCTCCAGGGGCTTCAGGGGGCGCCCCCGGGTGTCACACTGCACCCTCAGTGACAAGAACGCTCTACAACCCAATTAACCTGTGGTAGCGTGGCCGCTGCAACTTCAGAGCCCTGAGATTCGCACTAAGACAACCAACTGGGGATACAAACTCTTGTTTACAGAACACATCTCCCAAACCGAAGGTCGCCAACGAGTGGGGCACAAACAGCCACGCAGTGTCTATAACTCTACATGCACGCCGGAAATTTGCATTTATTCTTACTAGGAGTACTTTATTGGGCCACTTTCTATAAATACTACTTAAGAAAACCCTACTCAATTTTCGTTTCGGAATATAAGACGCATATTAGTGTTGAATGAACTTCATTAGCTAATATTTGTTTCAATAAACATTTAAAAGTAACCATAAAGCATTTCTACTCACTAGCTCGTCTTCCTTTGTGACAGCGCTGTTCACAACTACGTCTGGTGCAAGGTTTTCCATAACCCCGGGTAAAATTATAATTTGCCTTTGGGGCACTCCCCTTCCCCTATGTTTTAAGCCATTTATTATTACCTGCCGCCCTCTTGTGGTGGTTTTATGATGCAGCTGCCTACAATGGCTATAATGCAGCATGGGCTCTGTCCACAACCAAACTTCTGTAAATGATGTGTGCATACCTGCAGGCTCTTCGAGTGTGCCAATGTGCATGACTAGCGTACCCCCTGAATACCTACGTAGAGTTCGGCTTTATCCCTTATAGCCTTGTAAATCTTGTTTTTTTGCATCAAACAACTTTTCCATAATATGCTGTACTCGCACAATTATTCTCAAATCCATAAAAGTGTTATCTCCATCAGCCACCTCCCGAGAACTCTCGATGCATTCCTGTTCTAACACCTCGGCTGGGGTGCAGCAGCGCTGCAAAAGCCATTGTGGATATTTACACTTCCAGAATTGCTCACAGATCTTTTAGGACAATAAGGTATCCTAATTAGCAATACTCAGTTAGAACTAATGCAACATTAACGCCTTTGTAATTTGCTGCCTTATGATAGTACCATATGTGGCCACAAGAGGGTGCCAGAATTTAACACATGGCCTCAAAAAAGAATTTGTAATGATGAGACAGTGGGCACCCATAAGACAAAGAATGATTTTGCCTGTTATACGCAAATCTTTGCACTAAAGCTGCATAGGAGTAGCACTAAAGGCATCACACTGACTGATCTTTGCACATTTCTTTCACAATTGTTAGTGAAAATCCAAAGCTGCACACATGAATACTGTGAGCAACAGACTGAAATTGTAGGGCTGGGAGAATGACTAGTGGTTTAATGTGTTCATTTTAGGACCGCAACAACAACATAATGGTTTTTTTAAACAAAGGCCGGTCAGGGTAGTCTACCTGAAGTTTCTTCTGCCTCACCATAGATGGCCAAGCTGGGGGTAAAGGCTTATGTAGGGATGCTGGTGGAAGGGTGGTTGTGTTTGAAAGATGGCTCAGCCCATTTATTACTCAATGCTGATGTGTGTTATCTGTGGTCATAGTTTCATATCCTAGTGGGATGAGTTCAGCCTCTTCTCCAGAGAATAATAAAATAAAAAGGGTGGAGGCAAAGGGGGTGGATTCCCCCAACCTCCCCCCGCACCCCCCCAGTGGACAGGAAGCCCGCTAGACACCAGGGAAAACAATAAAGAGAAAAGAACAAAGGGGTGTGATTGGCCCGCCATGTGCAGGGACTTGTCCCACCCCAAAAAGGACACAGCAGTCTTTCTGTCCATCCCTGGGTGGCAGATTGAAGACTTTGCCCACTATTTGCCCCCTCGAGGTGGCAGAAAGTCCACTAGACACCAGGAATTTATACCAAAAAAAACAAGGGGTGGTGGCGGCTCACTGGCAGGCCATGGCTTCAACCCAAAAAGGAGCACAACAGTCCTCCCCCCCCCGGGTGCAGAATTCGGAGGTTTGTCCCCAATCTGACTGGGGGCAGAAATCCCACTAGATACCAGGGAAACAATAAAAAAAAACAAGAGGATTCTGGGGAGGGGACTCACCCTATCCTAGGGCGATACCCCCACCCCAAACGTTAGGCAATACAGGCACCCTGGGGAGGTGGTGGGGTGAATATTCACAATATACCACACCTGCGGCTCAAAAGCCCACTAGACACCAGGGATTTTACATTGGGGCTGAAGAAAGGGATGCAGCCCTCCCGCCCTGGAACTCGACCACACCTGACCCTAAAAGGGTATTTCTGCCCCTTGGGTTAGCCAGTGAGTTTGCCACTAATTTGCCCCCAAGGTTGCTGAAAGCTCTCTTTACATTAGGGGTTTCAAAATGGCATCAAAACAAACAATAGGAAGTGGGGTGTATACCGTGGCTTCAAGTCATACCCTCACCCCAGAAGGGCAATAGTGTCCTTCTGCCCCACGGGGGCAGATAGGAGATTTGAACGGATTGGGGAGGTTGCCCCGAATCTGCTCCCATAGGGGAGTAGAAAGTGAACTAGACACCAGGGATTTTACATTTGGGCAAAAATAGGAGACGTTAGACCCTCCTCACCCCAGTAGGAGAATACCTGTCTTTCTGCCCTACTGGGGACGGGGAGGTGATTTGGTAACAATTTGCCCCGGGGAGCAGAAAACCCACTGCACATCAAGGGGTTTCAAAATGGCACCAAAACAAACAATAGAATGGGGCGGCCCACCCTGGCGTCAAGTCATACTCCACCCCAGAAGGGGCAATAGTGTCTTTCTGTCCAGTGGGCAGAGAGGATGTCTGTACAGATTGGGGAGGTTGCTTTGAACCTGCCCTCCCAGGGGGGTAGAATGCGCACCAGAAACCAGGGTTGAACATTTTGGTAATAAAGGAGGGGGAGATCATCCCACCCAGGCATTGGGCCATATTTCCACACCAAAAAGGGAAAACCAGTCTTTCTGCACCCCCCCCCCCGGGGGTAGATAGGGGGGTTACTCATAATTTGCCCCCATTGGACGCAAACAGTTCACTAGACATCAGGGGTTTCCAAATGGAGCCAAAACAAACAATAGGACAGGGTAAATGCACAAATTTTGACAACACTGTGCTTCTGAAAGTTGTATAGGGCCATATTTTGGTGATGAGATTAGATATTAACTGAACATGATGTTTTAAAATATTGGATTCATTGAGATTTTATATAACTGTGTATACACACTTAAACGGAATATAAAAATTGTTTTATATACAGAGGATCTATTAAATATAATAAAGAGAGACATATTTACATCAAACAGGATTCAGTGTATAGATAGTTGTGTGGATGATAAATGTATGTGGTTTTCCTTATAAAAAGATTAACATAAAGATGTGTGGATAGGAGTGAGTTTCACAAGAGCGATCCATTATTGTTTTTTTATGAATATTGAACCCTGTCCCTTTTGTTAGAAGGGTACCTCTCTCACAATTGTGAAACTCTACCCTGGCATTGAGTCATACCCCACCCTAGAAGACACAATAATATCTTTCTGCTTCCAGAGGGTGCAGATAGGAGATGTGTCCCAACTGGTGAGGTTGCCTCTAATCTCCCCGGGGGGGGTGGGGTCAAAGACCATTAGGCACCAGGGATTTTACATTTGGGGAAAAGAAACAGGCGCGGGCATGCTACCCTGGCATTGAGCCATTCATCATACCAAAAGAGGTAATCCATACTTTATGCCCCCCAGGTGGCAGAGAGGTAGTTTGCTCCAATATGCTCGATGGCGTGGCAGAAAGCCGACTGGATGCCATGATTTTTTTTATAAAATCCCAGCAGTGGCACTCCTATTCACCCTTGTTTTATCTGTTCCTGTCACAAGCAATAGACCCAGTAACGCAAGTGGGATAGCAGTTTTATCCCGACAACTGGGGGAATGCTGCCTGGTAGAAATTTTGTTGATCCCTGTGGATTCCAGAAGTGTATGCCACAAACAGAAATGCAAGGAAAATAAGTGATTTTAGATAAAGTTTGAAGTTTGCAGGGCATTGTGGGTAAGAAAATGTCATGAAATCCATACAAGGCACACCACCCTAGACCCTCCTGGATGTCTAGTTTTCAGAAATGTCTGGTTTTGATAGGTTTCCCTGGGTGTTGGCTGAGCTAAGGCCCAAAATCCACAGCTACCCACATTGCAGAAAAGGGTCAGTTATGAGTGGAAAACATTGACCTTTCCATGATGCATTTTGGGCCCTTTCCTATCGCGGGTGCTAAGCCCAACCACACTAGTAGGGGACCATTTGTATTGGAAGGCGACCTGTGGGAACACTGGCTCTTAGGAAATTTGTTGATCACCGCAGATAACAGAACTTTCCCTCATAGAAATGTGTGGAAATGTGAGTTCTTACCCAAAATGTGGTGTTTGCAAGGGATTCTGAGTAGGAAAATCTTGAGATCCACATAAGTCACACCACCCTGGACTTCCGCCGGTGTCTAATTTTCAGAAAGGTGTGGGTTTGATAAGTTTTCCTGGGTGCCGGCTGAGCTAGAGGCCAAAATCTACAGCAACTCAAATTGCTAAACAAGGGTCAGTTTTAAACGGAAACATATGATGTGTCCATGTTGTATTTTGGGCCCTTTCCTATTGCGGGTGCTAAGCCTCCCTGCACAAGTGGGTACTGTTTTTATCAGGCGATGTGTGGGAATGCAGGGTGATAGGAAATTTGTGGATTCCGTCAGATTCTGGAACTTTTGAAGGAAGAAAGTACGTAAGCAAGTGTATTACTCTCCACACAATATTCTCGGCAACAAAACAATTTGATTTTTTACAATAAACAATGTGCATTGATTCGAAAGAAAAGCAGAAAAATATATGTACCAATATTAACATATTTATTATTTGTTGGTTTATATTTTAATTATTATAAGCAATGTATTTGTTTATGGTTTTCCTAAAGAAGTAGTTAAAAACATAAATACAGCAACAACATAATCATATGTCTGAATGAAACAAAACAATAATATTACAATTCATTATCCAATTTGATTCCAGTTGAAATATCCGGTGTTACTGTAGATCGTAGGAAGGCTAGCGGTAGATGAGAACTACGCGCGTTTCGGCATGTGTGCCTTCATCAGGGAACCAACTTAGCAATAACTGTATGAAATACATGATAAATATTAATACTATTGTATATGCACATATATTATGGTTGCCCAAAATCATTGATAAATATATTTATTTTGGATGCAATTCTCCGCCCCATTGTCATTCATACACCAGCACATGTTCAGGACACAAGACACATCATCAACTTATTGGAGGGCATACCTTTTAATCCTGAAATCCAATGGCTAGTTACACTGGACATTGAAAGCCAATATAGTAACATACCCATTCAGGGAGCAATTCAGGAAGTTAAATGGTTCATTGAAATCATGAATATCGATTGTGATGAAAACTTAATTGTTCAATGCCTCAAAATAGTTCTGGAGGAAAATGTGTTTGAGTTTAACGGCCAATTGTATAAACAAGTAAAGGGCGTAAGTATGGGCTCTATGTGTGCCCCCACAATCGCTAATATCTATATGGCCCAATTTGAAAACAAATTCATCTACAGTGAAATAGCACCATTCTTTGAGTCAGTCAAATCAAATTGTTTTGTTGCCGAGAATATTGTGTGGAGAGAAATACACTTGCTTACGTACTTTCTTCCATCAATTGTTTATCTCCCAACGACTAGCAAGTATATTGTGTATGTAGGGGTCCCTATTTTCTAAAAATCGATTCTGGAACTTTACCTCACAGAAATGTGAGGAAAATGTGTGTTTTTAGCCAAAGTTCGAGGATTGCAAGGGCTTCTGGGTAAGAAAACCTTGTGAAAGACACATAAGTGTTGAGGTTTGAGAATTTCAAGGGCTTCTGGGTAAGACAACCTTGTGAAAGACACATATCCTGGATTCCCCTGGATGTCTACATTACAAAAAGTCTGGGTATGGTGGATTTCCTTGTGCAGTGTCTAAGCTAGGGCCCTATATCCACATCTACCTGCATTGTTACAAAAAAGGGATTTGCTGGCTGAAATGTGATGCCTCCTGGTCGCATCTTAAGGCGTTTTGTGTTGCAGGCGCTAGGGCCAGTCACACAAGTGAGGAACCATTTTTATAGGGAGACATGTGGCAAAACAGAAATAGAACATTTGTTCCTACTAATTGGATTTCTTTGCATTTGTGGCTCCAAATGTAAGCCACAGTGCAGGAAAGAAGGCATTTTGCAAAATGCCCTCTGAAGCACATGATGGCATGGGTACCCACAAATTCAGATGTATACAAATAACAACCGTTCCTAAACTGAGAATCTTGTGTACATTTCAGAAATAACATAGGTTTGTTCATACCAATTTTTCACTCTTTATATTTTACCCTATGAATTGCTGTAGACTCAGGACACAGAAAAATCATTGTAAGGTGCAGTTAAGTGGTTGGCTCTGGCTACTATGTGTTTTTGGAGAACGTAAAAACGACATATATCCCCAAGAGTAGAAGGGCCTATCGCACATAACAGTATATTGCATTTGTAAATTGGCTATCGTAACAAGAAGTTACCGATAAAAAACTATCACAAATTCCTTCTTTTCTTGCTAATTTTCTTTTTTTTAATTTCAACTGTTAGTTTTTGGGTAAAACCTTGTGTGATCTCTACAAATGACCCCTTGCTGAATTCAGTATTTTGACCATTTTTTCAGACATGCATAGCTTTCTGGGTTCACCCATGGGTTTCACACCTGTTTCCAACAGAAGCTGCAAGTAGGCTGAAACTACAAACAATAGGAAAAACAGACTACCTCTTCGAAAACTATCAGATTTTTTTTTAATTCAACTCTTCTTGTTCATGATGGGTGGAAAGATGCTTATCCTAGCACAAAAAACTTTTTGTTGACACCAGTTTTAGGGAAAAAAAACATTTCTTGTGCAGCACTTTATCCTATTTTACCCAAAGTTTAGCTATATTTTGGTTCCCTCCTGGAGGATCTACAACCCCTTCATACCTTTAGGATCTCCAGGATGATGAGAAAAGAGGACACACATTTGGCATGAATACCTTCTGCGGAAAAAAGTCATGAAGGTTTAAACAAGAGGTAGAATGCCAGTGGTGTAACGCAAAATGAAGCCCCCCCTCATCAAAATGTGTTAAGGAGCCCCTGAGTCTCTCACATATCACAGGCATTCATGGGTCGTGGGCTCAATCTGGGGCCCCTAAAGAGTTGGACCCCCCTTAAAGTTGGTCCCCCTGCGCCCCAGGGGCTGAGGGGCCTGTGTTACGCCCCTGGAAAGCCCTATCAGTCAAGATGAGGACATGTGCTGTTAGTAAATGCTCATGGTATGCATGAAGGTCGCACTCTGTGTGCAGAGTGCAGTGCATAAGAAATGGCGTAAACCGACCTGAAGATTGTGAGCACCTGCATCAAAACAATTATGTTAAATCTGTTAGGAAATCTGCCTGATTTGCATCATTCGTACTAAACACTATAGATATTTTAAACTCATTACATCGCTCCAAAATGTCTTGTCTCGGTTTCTACAAATGCAGGAATTACAGAACACAACCTTGCATTTTATTACATGTGGGAGGATCAGTTCGTATAAATCAAAAGTTGTCATTCACGCTGTTCAGAAAACCACCCTTAAATAATATTTATACAGTTCCAACAATAATCAATGCATTGCTGAATACAAGTAGTCAATAGGCCTTGTTTATTCGCGCCCTGCTGCTGACAAAGTCATGCAGGGAGGGCCCTCGTTCCATGGAGATAAGATAAGCAGGTTGGGTGGGTGCCAGGAATGACCAACGGCCATGGGGGTCGGTCACGTCTCCCAGCCCATCGCCTCTTTATAACTGGACCCAGCTAAGGGGGCAGCATCGACTCCTCTCCACTGACCACCTCGTGCAGACCGTGCGCCACCACCACCGAAGCGACCAAGATGACCCTGAGTGACGCAGAGAAGGCTGCGGTCCTCTCCCTGTGGGGGAAGGCCTCTGGCAACCTCGAGGCCCTGGGAGCGGAAGCGCTGGACAGGTAACGCCCGAGCGAGTCACGCATGAGCGTTCTGGCTTTAAAAAAGGATGCAGGTGAAAAATGGGGCAATAGCTTGGGGTTAGGTGGATTATTGTAAATGAAAGAATGGGCAGAACAGCAAGTCTTTTAAATTGAAATATAGGAGTTCAGGTTCTCACCATTTATAGTGCCTATTTGCTCCTGAGAAGTGCCTGTACTCTCCCACTAAATGCATTGCAACAACGCCGAGAAGTGCAGGTACTGTCCCTTTCATATCAAAGAAGTGCAGGTACTGTTCCTTTCATATGAAAGAAGTGCAGGTACTGTCCCTTTCATATGAAAGAAGTGCAGGTACTCAGTACTGGACAGTATACCTGCCCGTTTAAACCACTGAGAACAGCACGGCAAACTGGCTTATACTAAACCCTCTTTTAGAGTATTATTTGTGGACCCAGCGTTATAATATCATATTCAGGAAGTATTTTGTATTTCTTGCATTAATTTTACAATTTAGAACACGTAGGCCTAGATGTGCTAACATTCACGCAGGACAGACACTGCTTGAAAGTCTGCAGAGCTGCGTTGTGCGAAGGGCGAAACAGAGCCCTCGTTACAAAATACATGAGCCGATAATAGCAACACACAAAAAACAGTCATTTTTACTGATGCTAAGCATTGTACCCCAGCGCAGAGGCGGGCTGAGCAGTGTTTTGAGTACGACTCAAGTGAGACTCTCCACTGCAAAGTTCTACAAGCAGACAACAGTTTGTGGGTAATTTGTGTGTAATTTAGTGGAAGTTGAACGTATTTTGTGTAGGAAATGTACCCATGTTTCCTTTTGCTCATTGTTTGCACGTGCATTGATTTGTGGCTAGGTTTTTTGTGCCAAGTCAGGCTACGTTATTAGCTCTAACTTTGCCTGTAGTTCCTGAGGTGTTTGCGTTGTTCTACTCGTGTTAAGAGCGCGTGCACACATTAACAGGGATTACCACCACTCATTAATTTAGAGAAAGACGAATTGTACAGGTTGATGACACCGTTTGTAATCCCTCAGGTCATGTAAAACGACACAGAATGCAGTTTGTTTTATAAAAAGATAATGTCTTCAAATTCAAACTTGGCTATCGTTTGTAGAATGAGCAACTTGGCTCTATCCGTTTTGAACTCCTATAAATATTACAGTTCAGCAGGGCTTTAAGTGGGCCGGGAGTTCTAAAAAGCAGGTGCTGAAACGGGCCCCTATCGGGCTCTAATTCTTGTCCTCACCCTCGGTGAAAAAAAACTCTGCAGCATTACCACCCTGGGGAGGTGTAACTTCAAAGAGACTGGTTATAGTTCTTTCACAGTCTCATCATTTTAGAACTGCAGCATTTTCAATATTCTATACAACGAAGCCCTAGTTGTTGCTTTTTTTAATCTTATGCAACTAACAGTCATTGACAAAGCCAATAGTCCTGGCTTATTGTAGGTGTGATGTTACTTGTTCTATTATATATCTGGATGCAATGACAGAAACAGCAAAACACCAGTCAGGCGGCACACTCTGCAAAGCACAGATTTTTAGCTTATGTGTTTTTAAGCCACGCCCTTAATTACAGCGGCGGCCCTTTGCGTGACCCCCCAGTTTTTTCATCCAACTTAAAGCCCTGTATTTCAGTATCAATAAAAATAGGGAGTGAAATCTCTTCCCACGACCTCGCATCAGATGCACCATTAAATGTGAGCTGCAGCATTGAAGTCAAAATGAGCTGCTAGACTTTTGCAATTTCAAGCAAAGTGTTTCTTTTTGTATTTTAGGCTTTTCAGAAGCTTTCCCCAGAGCAAGACTTATTTCCGCCATTTTGACACCAGCTCAGGATCTGCTGAGCTGCGCAGTCACGGTGCCAAGGTGCTGGGCGCCCTCGGAGAAGCGGCTAAAAACACGGAAAACCTCGACCAGGCGCTTTCCAAACTGAGCGACCTGCACGCCTACAACCTCAGAGTGGACCCCGGGAACTTCAAGGTGAGAAAACACACCAAACATAGGAACTTTACTGGTGCTCCGTCTTCCGTGGCCAAATTCAATGAGTGTTTTTTCTGTTGATCAGAATTTCAAAGCAGTGACAAACATAAGTGCTCTTTCATTTTTAGCTCCGTAACGTCTCTTATAGCAGTGATCTTTATAGATTATTGAATTAAAAAAATACTATTAAAAATGGCGACGCTACTTCATGTTTGGAACGTAAACAAACCTCTTCACAGGCCTTGGATCTTCTTGACCACAAAACATTTGGTGCATTAGTTCCTACTTAGTTAGGGCTCTCATTTTGAGAAGGGCTGGAAGTGGTAGACATTTTATTAAATGTGCAGTTGGCGGATCTCAACACACTTGGCACAATTTTGGTTTTTAAAGCCTTGTGCCACTGCAATAAAAAAAATCTCCTGTCCATGGTATTCACTGCAATTCAGGAGTGAACTTTGTTGATATCCTGATTCTGTAAAATTAATGCACCTATTGATAATCAAAAATCTTTTTAAAAAGGTATTATTGCTACACAACAGGTATCTTTGCTACTTTCAATATGTTGTTTCACACTCAATGATATATTTGTTTTAATATATAAAGATTACCCATATATTTATTAAAGGGTAATTTAACGGCTCCTTTGGCTAAACTTTGAGAAAGTCGCACCACCTTTCTGTTTTTTACCATATGACACTTCCTGCCCATTACTCCCCAAGTAAACTGCATTGAGGGGCAATTGAAAAAAAAGTTAAGCAGATGAACAATGTTTGCAATATAAAAATGCCAATTGACCAGTTACAATTAATTTCCACTGGATTTATATGTGACATATCCCTCCATGAATATTAAACTATACACTTTCATGTATCCAGGAGCCAGAACAAGGCAGATTCGGCTAATTAAATAAATGTACTAATTGATACCGACAGACATTACTGGGTACTAATATCCAGTTCACAAATGTAAATGGAACTAACTTGAAAGTTCTCTATAGAAGTCCAGAAGACATCTGAAAACCCATGTAACAGCTGTTTGCTCTAGTAGAGACAAGTTCTACAAAGACAATGCTTCTTGGTTACCACTCGCTGCTGTCCTCTTGTCCATGGTGATCCATATGTATATTATTACTTAGCATGAATATCATATTCACCTACATATATTACCTGGATTTAAAGACCTAGTGCCAGAAAGACAGAGTCAAGAGAATATCCACCCCACTGTTTCACACACTCCATCAACCAAGCTGCTCCTTCGAAGTCTCCACAAGTGCACTCTCCCCAACTGAGGCACGTGAGGTAGCACATCTTGGCCAAGATCACACAGCGTGCGAACAGAACCAGGAGTAGCATGCCTGAACTTCATTCTCCAATCCACAGGGCCAAATTGATTTATTGTTCTTTCACATGTAGGTGTGATTTATTAATCAAAACTCAGGAGTTAATCAGGATCAAGTTGGAAAGTCAGAAGTAAGCCACACCCGCTCACTGAAACATCTTCATTGGGCCCACAGAGATTTCTCCAGCACAATGGCTCATGCAGTTTGAACAGGATGCACTTTTCACTCTCATGAAGCACTTAGGAAACTCTTTGCTCACTTCTTCTCATGGTTTGATTTCCATACTTGAAACTCTGTGTTCCTGTCAGGAGGATGGTACAGCAGATGCCACCATAGCTTCTGCAACAGTGCCCTCTTGATTATGGAAGAAATGAGCATGAAAATGTGGTCTGCCAACAGCCTTTCATGGCTGAGTACTTGGCAATGTGGACTTTTTCACTTAATGTAAGCCAGATCCAACGAGACATTTGCGACCATTCAGAAATTAGCACCTTGCTTACGAAGACAGTCTAGTGGCAGGATCATGTGCACAAGTGCGCCCAGACTTCGAAGTCAGGAGTGTGCAGCTGTCCTTGAAAGAAATGACATTGTTTGTAGTGCATACACTGTTGTGTTCACTCATACTGTATGGGAGACAGTTCCGCACAGTATGAAGTTGGCAGTGATCCCTTCATATTTCCAAATGGTGCTACGTCCAGCCCATTCACTAACTCCAGGAGTTTCAGAGAGATTCCAAGCTATTGTATGTGCGATAGACAGCACGATTACTTTAAAAAACAGGCGCACAGCACATAATGAGGCCCACAGAGAGACCCATGGCAGTCCAGGCTTCTGGAATGCCGGTCTGCATAGGATTCGCACATTTGTGGAACTTCTTTCCCACTTGCACCCATTATCATGACACAGCCCAGGGTTACACCGGTGGGATCGAATACCTGAGCTAGCTAGGTGCCAGGAACTGCAATCTTATACTGTGCTCTTGGTCTATCAACAGGCATACCTCACCCCCTAATTCTTGTGTTCCATTGTCACAATAAATGTGATCAATGCAAATCTTTCATTGCTTTGCCTGAAATAAAGCAACAACAAGATGGATGGAATTCTTGAAATAATCTCAGACCCTGACAATCGCTTGGGGCTGCACTCTAGTCCATCGTTTTTCACCCACCATGCCACCTCAGTTTGAACCCAGCCATATGCAAATCAGCCTTGACCCTGCTCGAATATATGTCGTTACAACATATGCATTTACAACGCATGCTTTTACAACGCAGTCTTTACATCGCAACCACCATTAAATTGCATGATTTTACAACGCATGCCATTACAACGCATTTTTAAAAACTATCATTACAACGCATTCCATTACAACGCATACCATTACAACGCATAATACTTTTAGGACAACAGTAGGGGAAGTGTTAGATAGTGAAGGGGTAATTATTACTATTCCCACTCCAGTGAGTGCAACAGTAGGGTAAGTGTTGGATAGTGTACGGGTAAAAATTACTAAGTGTTGGATAGTGTAGGGGTAAAAATTACTATTCCCACTCCAGTGAGTGCAACAGTAGGGAAAGTGTTGGATAGTGTAGGGGTAAACATTACTATTCCCATGTACCCCAAAACCCATACCCATCCTAATACTAAAACAATCTCCATTACTTACCTTATAATGCGTTGTAATGGCATGCGTTGTAATGGTATGCGTTGTAATGGCATGCGTTGTAGTGACATGCATTGTAATAACATGCATTGTAATGGCATGCGATGTAAAGGCAGTTGCATTGTAACAGTCACGTTGTAAAGGTAGGTCGTTGTAATGACTGCGTTGTAATGGATGTTTCCCCCCTGCTCCAATAGTAACAGTCCAGCCCAAACTGCCTAGACAGTTCCTCACTGAATCGATGCACAAGCAACCCAAGACCAGTTTCTCCCTCATCGGGGCTCCCCTTTTATTTTCTGGGAGGTATTTCATGCTCGTTATAACTTTTCTTATGGAACATCTGTAAGCCATACTCCAGTGGGACAGACATCACAGTTAAAATATTGTTACCTGTTCATTCAATCTACAAGGATTCAGGGACGGCCACCTTTCTTCCCTATAGAAGCTTTAAATCTTTTCTCTTCCTCGTTCTCCTTGTTTCAAGCTCCTCTTTATCTTATAAGTACAGATGAGAGCCCCCCATCTTCTGATCGAAACATCCTTGACCACCCCTACAGACCCTAAATAGATTATATTATATATAAATAGACCGTGTTGTTCTTGTTTTTAAGATACACAACTTTGACCAGTGAATTTGATCACGTGTGTATAAGTTTGATGAGAGCACCAAGCACATTTCTCATTACACACCCACTGCGCCATCACATAGTAAAAACACTTTTTTTAAATGCTCTTTATATATGATATATTATAACTAATGTTTAAAATAACCATTTGGTTCATTTGTATTGATTGTATTGTTTCCCACTGTGGGACCAGTGTTTCTTCACATGGTCTTACCCAAGGTTCCCGGTGATCCTTGGGCTCCCTCGTTAACTGCAGCTCTATGTGTACTCTTATTGTGGCTATTCTGAGGCATAGCCTTGGATTGCAGTTGCTCTCCTGGGTTCCACCACTATTGAGGCCCAGATTGCAGTTCCTTTTGCAGGGTATGTTGCTGGTGGGCTTCATGCTATTCTTTATTCCTTCTCTTGCAGCTGCTCTCCCACTGCATTCAGACTACACTGGCCGCCCACTTCCCTGAAGACTTCACCCCTGAGGCACAGGCCGCGTGGGACAAGTTCCTGGCTGCAGTGTCTGCTGTGCTGACCTCCAAGTACAGATAGACCATGTGACTCTGGGCAATAGCTCGCTTAATCTTCCCGATGGCCCACAGCGCATTGACACCCTCGGGTAATTGTTCGCGCTTTACAAATACTGGACACCATGGTCTTACTTCAAGAGGGATGTATATATTATAGAGAAATGGATGCTGCGGATACAACAAGAACGTGCAGATGTGGTGAAAACAGCTGATTGCCAACATTTTGTTTTATATCACTGAGACCACAGCTGCTTTTGTAATAAAACCCATCTGTGTACAAAATCAAATTCTGCTGTCTTACAACTCGTGTGATTTTTTGCCTTTATGTGTCTTATTTTTACTACATCGTACTCTACCCAATCCTTCTAGTAGGTGCTGTAATGCGCAACCCTAAAATAGATGCAAAGACAGAAAAATATCATTACTCCAAATGAGGGCCAGGGTCTCAGTCAGCAAAAGTGGAAGCAGAAAGGAGGCTTGAAGATGTGGGTAATTTCCTCAGTAAAAAACTACTATAGGATGAGCCTATTTAAATAAAGTTTTTCACAACATTTGAGCGATATGCGATTGTAGGGCCTAAGGCAGCATATCTTCAGCTTGGGAATGTGGGCCTTATAAATCAGTTTTTTGACTCTGTTATCAGGTAGATAGTCATGGATGACATCTATGTGGATTCAAGTAAACCTCTTGACACTAACACTTGTATACAATTCACTGGCAAGCAAAATAACCTCTCCATCGGTACAAGTGGTGCCCTGGATTAGAAAGTGGTCATGTGACAAGTGATAGAAGGTGCTGGTAAATGGAATGATATCTGTGGTGAGGTTGGGTTCAGTCCAGTGGACTATAACCATACAGCAAATTCCTATAGCTCACATCCCCACATTCAAAAAGCAGCACAGCAAACATTAAACATAATTAGGCGTTTGGCTTTGTCAATGCTTGTTTTAGTAAGTAATTTTTTTCGCAAAACCTTGATCAGGGCGGTTTCCTAACAATAATCTAAAATAAGGGGATCTCTGACACAATATTGTTGACAAAATTATTGTGTCAAAATAATTGTGTACTGCGACATTGTGCTCCTTTTCTAATTATGGTAAGCACCCAAATATTGTAAAAAACCATATAGTTGACATTAATATCATCCGAAAATATACAAAATTATTGATATTTTAATATAAATAGATGTACAGTAGTAAATGTTAAATATTATAATATATAAATATAATATAGTGCGAATTAAGTACATTTCACTAATATTCAATGCTATATATATATATTTATATATAAATATATACTTATATAAACACAGAAGCATATATTTATGTTTGTGTGTGTGTGTATATATATTTATATGTATATATAAACATAATTAATAAAAATATTATGAAAACATATATATATATATAATATAATAAATATAACATATATATAAACATAACATATATAAAAGACACACACACACATATATATACATATAATGTAATACATACACAATAAAATCATAAAAATACAAATTATTCAATAACAAAAATATATTAATTAATTTAGATAATAAATAAAATATTACAAATTTAAAACCCCCAAAAACACATTTATTAAAAATACTATAAACACTAAAATAAATTTAAAAATAAAAACAAATAGTATAAAATGTGATAAAACAATTAATACTTTAAAATCTATTTAATCAATATTATGAAAACTATTGTAGTCTAAGAATATTAAATAGGCTATTCCCACTCTAGTTTATGCTACAGTAGGGAAAGTGTTGGACTTCAGAGGGGTTAAATTTACTATTCCTACTCCAAACTGTGCAACAGTGGGGAAAGGTTTGGACTTCTGAGGGGTAAAATTTACTATTCCTCTGCAAACAGCGCAACACAGTAGGGAAAGTGTTGGACATTAGAGGGGCAAAATATACTATTTCCACTCCAAACAAAGCAACAGTAGGAAAAGAGTTGAACTGTGAAGAGGTTCATTTTTCTATTCCTTGTGCATCCTAAGCAAAAGTAGGGAAGGTACTTAACTTCAGACACATTCCATATATGAATAACCCCATGAATATAGAAAAAATAATAAAGTCTTAATATAAAAATTATTAAATAAAATGAAATATATATATATTATCTACTGGCAGTCGCCAGTAGATAGTTATAGTTAGAACCTATTTTCCATAGGAAATCCGCGACATTCTATTTGAAATAACTCTCTTGCCGGTTGACGTATCTTCGCAAAATTTTCAAACTTTGTGGGCGCTCCGGTCCGCTCCTACCCTGAAAGTCTCGGGGTGATTCGTCAAGCGGGGCCGAGAAAAAGGGGGTCCCAAAACGCGTTTTCCCCATTCATTTTTCCATAGGAAACTTTAGACACAGCTACAGCCCGAACTGCTGAACGGAATTACACCAAATTTGGCAAAGAGGTAGTTCTTGGTTCAGAAAGAACCCTTTTTGTTAAATGGTGTAAATCCGTTCAGTAGTTGCTGAGAAAATCAAAAGTAAAAGTACATATATATCTATGGGCACGGAGGATCCGCGCACCCTGAGCGCACCCTGCGCGCACCGTCCCGATCACGAGCTGCATGTTAATTGGCTGTCAGCTGGCTGTCAACATTCCGATTCAGGAAATGTTGGCAGCCATTTTATCCCTCGGTAGAACCGAGGGACAGAAACAAGTGCGCAAAGCGCACAAAGGGGGCAGGGTAGAAACACCCTGACCCCTAGGTCTGCTCAGGGGTCCCATAAGGACCCCCTGGGCAGAAAAAGCATTTTTTTTTTTAAATCGGCAGGATGCGCTCAGGGTGCGCGGATCCTGCCGATGGAATCGAAGCGCGGTCTCCGCGCTCGGATTGTATTTTGCCCCGGGTGGCCCAAGTCCCGGGGGCATGGTGGGGGGTTAAATTTATGTATGGGGGCCTCAAGGGCCCCCAAGCCCCGGGGACCGCCACCCCCGGGGCTTTCATTTTAAAATGGTGCGGGAGGGCACTCGGCCTCCACCTCCCCGGGGCTTCTTTTTTTTTTTTATTTCCTGTGTGGGGGGCTCGAGCCCCCCCACACGCCCCGGGGACCGCCACCTCCCCGGTGCACTAACACATTTAAAATGGGGGTCCGTTTTGGCCCCCGAAGCCCCGGGGACCACCACCTCCCCGGGGCTGTGCTGATCTGGGGCCTGGAGCCTGTGGTGGCCCTGGGGACCGCCACCCCCCAGGGCCGGCTCCTGCAGTGTCCCGGGGTGCCTACCCCCGGGACACTGCTGTTTGCAATGACAGGACGGGAGCCTCGCGGCTCCCGTCCTGTCATTACAAACTGCTTTGGATATTGGAAGAGAGCAGGAAACCTGCTCTCGCTTCCAATATCCAAAGACAATTGCTTTCCACATGGGGAGCAGCATGTTAGCTGCTCCCCATGTGGAAAGCAATGCCGGCTCCCTTAGGACACGGGGAGCCGGCGGGACTGTGGGGGGTTTGGGGACCCCCACAGTCCCCAACAAGAGGCCAGGCCCCGGGGATGGGGTCCCCGGGGCCATAAGTGGCTCGGGAGGGGGCCACGCGGCCCCCTCCCCAGAAATAATTTAAAAAAAAAAAAGGCCTGCCCGGGGGATGGGGTCCCCGGGGCAAAAGGAGGCCTGAGGAGGGGGCCACGCAGCCCCCCTGCTTAAAAATTAATTAAAAAGTGTGGCCATGCCCCGGGGGATGGGGTCCCGGGGCAGGATTCGGCCACGGGAGGGGGGCCACGCAGCCCCCTTCCCGTTTAATAAAAAAAAAGGGGGTAAGGCCCTGGGGGATGGGGTCCCCAGGGCCCAAAAATAGGAAAAAGGAAGGGGGCCACACAGCCCCCTTCAGGAAAAAAACAAACAAAAACGCTCGGGCCCGCAGGCCCCGCCCCTTCCTTCACCACTCTGCAAACGCGCCCTGGCGCGTTTGCAGATGGGAAGTAATTCCCCTTCAATACTGGGGTCCCTGGGGGCCAACTAGCCCACCAGGAACCTCCAGTATGCGCCAGGGGCTGCCTTGCAGAGAGGTGTACAGAGGCCACGCCCCTTTACACCTCTCTGCAACGCAGCTCTGTGGCGCTTAATGGAGGTAGCTGGTGGGCTAGTTGCACCCCAGGGACCCTCAGGATTCAAGGGAGTTAATCCCCGACTTAAAACGCGCCAAGGGCGCGTTTGCACAGTGGTGAAGGGAGGGGCGGGGCTTCAGGTGACATGTGTGCAAACAGGCCCCGTGGCGCGTTTTAAGATGGGGAATTAAATCCCCTTCAATCCTGAGGGTCCCTGAGGGCCAACTAGCCCAACAGGTACATCCAGAAAGCGCCACAGAGCTGCGTTGCAGAGAGGTGTAAAAGGGTGTGGCCTCTCTACACATCTCTGCAACGCAGCCCTCTAGCGCATACTGGAGGTTCCTGGTGGGCTAGTTGGCCCCTAGGGATCCTCATGATTCAAGGGGACTTAATCCCCCAACTTAAAACGCGCCACGGGGCGCGTTTGCACAGATGTCACCTCAGGCCCCGCCCCTCCCTTCACCATTGTGCAAATATTCCTCTAAAATCAGCCGAAATACGAATTCCGATTTACTCACCTGTTATCAGGAGAGACCTCAGTGCTGTATCTTTCAGCCCAGTACTGGTCCTGAAAAGTAATTTTAACCGTACTTACCAGTAACTTGAATTTCTTTCCATAGGCTAACATTGACTGGTTTCACTTGGAAATTCTTCTAAGTGTGGAGTTTTGGAACTTTAAAATATTCCTCTAAAATCAGCCGAAATACGAATTCCGATTTACTCACCTGTTATCAGGAGAGACCTCAGTGCTGTATCTTTCAGCCCAGTACTGGTCCTGAAAAGTAATTTTAACCGTACTTACCAGTAACTTGAATTTCTTTCCATAGGCTAACATTGACTGGTTTCACTTGGAAATTCTTCTAAGTGTGGAGTTTTGGAACTTTAAAATATTCCTCTAAAATCAGCCGAAATACGAATTCCGATTTACTCACCTGTTATCAGGAGAGACCTCAGTGCTGCATCTTTCAGCCCAGTACTGATCCTCAAAAGTAATTTTAACCATACTTACCAGTAACTTGAATTTCCTTCCATAGGATATCATTGCCTGCTTTTTGCTGAAAAAGTTTCTGTGTTGATTTTTGAAACATGCAAATATTCCTCTAAAATCAGCCGAAATACGAATTCCGATTTACTCACCTGTTATAAGGAGAGACCTCAGTGCTGTATCTTTCAGCCCAGTACTGGTCCTGAAAAGTAATTTTAACCGTACTTACCAGTAACTTGAATTTCCTTCCATAGGTTAACATTGACTGGTTTCACTTGGAAATTCTTCTAAGTGTGGAGTTTTGGAACTTTAAAATATTCCTCTAAAATCAGCCGAAATACGAATTCCGATTTACTCACCTGTTATCAGGAGAGACCTCAGTGCTGCATCTTTCAGCCCAGTACTGATCCTCAAAAGTAATTTTAACCGTACTTACCAGTAACTTGAATTTCCTTCCATAGGCTAACATTGACTGGTTTCACTTGAAAATTCTTCTGTGTGGAGTTTTGGAACTTTAAAATATTCCTCTAAAATCAGCCGAAATACGAATTCCGATTTACTCACCTGTTATCAGGAGAGACCTCAGTGCTGCATCTTTCAGCCCAGTACTGATCCTCAAAAGTAATTTTAACCGTACTTACCAGTAACTTGAATTTCCTTCCATAGGCTAACATTGACTGGTTTCACTTGGAAATTCTTCTGTGTGGAGTTTTGGAACTTTAAAATATTCCTCTAAAATCAGCCGAAATACGAATTCCGATTTACTCACCTGTTATCAGGAGAGACCTCAGTGCTGCATCTTTCAGCCCAGTACTGATCCTCAAAAGTAATTTTAACCGTACTTACCAGTAACTTGAATTTCCTTCCATAGGATATCATTGCCTGCTTTTTGCTGAAAAAGTTTCTAAGTGTTGATTTTTGAAACATACAAATATTCCTCTAAAATCAGCCGAAATCCGAATTCTGATTTACTCACCTGTTATCAGGAGAGACCTCAGTGCTGCATCTTTCAGCCCAGTACTGGTCCTGAAAAGTAATTTTAACCGTACTTGCCGGTAACTTGAATTTCCTTCATAGGCTAACATTGACTGGTTTCACTTGGAAATTCTTCTAAGTGTGGAGTTTTGGAACTTTATAATATTCCTCTAAAATCAACCAAAGTACGAATTCCAATTTACTCACCTGTTATCAGGAGAGAACCCAGTGCTGCATCTTTTAGCCCAGCACTGACCCTGAAAAGTAATTCTAACCGTACTTACCAGTAACTTACATTTCCTTCCATAGGAATCCATTGTCTGGTTTTCAGCAGAAAAGTTTCAGTGTCGATTTTCACAAATTACAAATATTCCTTAAAAATCGCCTGTATGACTTAAACGCATTCTTTCAACTGTTTACAGGAGATGCACCAGTGCTGGATCCAGGATCCAACACTGAGTAAGAAAAAGTAACGATAACACTACTTACCTGCTAAGTGAATTTCCTCCCATAGGATAACATTGGTGATTCTATGTGAAAACGTTTCTAAGTGTCAACTTTTAAAATACAATAATATTCCTTAAAAATCACTACTGTAACCAAAACGCTTTTACTCAACTGTTTACAGGAGATGTCCCAGGACTGAATCTAGGATCCAGTCCTGTGGTTAGAAAAGTAATCCATAAAGTAACTAATTGCATTTAACTAGAAATTCACATTGAGCTCAATGTTGCATTGTGTTTGAAATTGTGTTGCCCATTGCAACAACTGTAACTACTGTACTTAAAACTCTATTGCCTATTTGCAAACTATTTAAACTAAAGTAATTCATTCTGAGAAAGTATATTTTGTAATGTAATGTATAATGTAATTACAATGTAATTTAATAAATAAAATATATAAAAATAAATAGTTTTAAAAAATGTAGTAAATCAGTATCAAAAAATAAATATAACAATTAATACATTTAAAAATTGTCATTTACAAAACCTTTGAAATTCACTGAAAAAACCATAGGTTTTAGGGGCGTTATAGTTAGAAATTAGCATTTAAAAAACCTTTGAAATTCACTGAAAAAACCATAGGTTTCAGACACGTTATAGTTAGAAATTAACATTTAAAAAACCTTTGAAATTCACTGAAAAAACCATAGCTTTTAGGGACAGTTATAGTTAGTTGGACATTTCACTCGTACAAAACCCGTGAAATTCCCCTGTTATAGTTAGTTCAGCTAACTATAACTCGCGCCCCGCAATGCACTGCTGATGACGTCACATATTACATCACTCATGACATGGTCAGTGACATCACTGATGACATCACTGATGACATCTCAAATGACATCACTGATGACATCATCCACGTGATAATCTGATGCACCTCCTCACACCCTAATATAACCTTTGATATACCCAATCTAAATTACAGACTGCCATTCGCAAAACCATAGACACTACAACACCAATAACTACATACCCACTCACTGATTCTTAGGTCTACACACACACATCCACTCACTCACCCGTACAGTCACTCATACTTATGGTCACTCAGTACAGGACTATCATATGTACTCTTACTCCTATATAGACACTCAAACACCGCCACTCATCCATAGAGGTACTCACACACCTAGTCAGTCATGCACATAATTAAACACACTGCCATTTACTCACCTATACAGTTATACACACACCAGCTCACTTAATCATACAAATACTACCACATTGTTACGCTCTTATACAATCACTGATACAAGAACACACTCATCCATACAGCCACTATCACAATCACTCACTCTCGCTTATAGCTATTTATATACTCCAACACACATATATACTGCCTTTCACATATGTAGTTACTCACACATGTACCACTGGGACATATATTCACTCACTAACACACTCTTACAC
The DNA here is from genome assembly GCA_963921515.1 of Calotriton arnoldi. Lineage (NCBI taxonomy): Eukaryota > Metazoa > Chordata > Amphibia > Caudata > Salamandridae > Calotriton > Calotriton arnoldi. The sequence goes on along the minus strand of CAWUFW010010057.1, from coordinate 200,246 downwards.
ACACTCTTACACACACTTACCCACCCATACACTCTTGAAACCATCCACCCAGTGAATCACCCACTCACACATCTAGGCACAGAGTCGCACACACCCCTCCCACACAAACACTGAGGCACCCATACAGATACTCAGAGAACCATTCAATAACTCATATAGACACTCATGTAGCTATTCACAAACACATGCAGCCACTTACACAGCAACAGACAGACGGATACAGACATTCACCCAGTTTAGTCACTAACCCATGCATTCAGTAAGATACGTTAAATCACTCACTTATAGAGTCAGTCACGCACCTACTAAATCATCCATACAGACACTTAGACACCCACTCATTCTTCAATACGTCTTTTCCTATATATATTAAAAATATTTAAACTTTACAGAAACACACAGTCACTGGATGATGTCATCAGTGATGTCATTTGAGATGTCATCAGTGATGTCATCAGTGATGTCACTGACCATGTCATGAGTGATGTAATATGTGACGTCATCAGCAGTGCATTGCGGGGCGCGAGTTATAGTTAGCTGAACTAACTATAACAGGGGAATTTCACGGGTTTTGTACGAGTGAAATGTCCAACTAACTATAACTGTCCCTAAAAGCTATGGTTTTTTCAGTGAATATATATATATATATATATATATATATATATATATATATATATATATATATATATATATATATATTACTTTACACCAACTCCGGTTACGGGATCTGCCTGGCAAATTCACGGGCGGTCCGAGTTAGGGCTACCGGAAGCCCAATACATATATTCCCTCCGTTCTGCTCCTCCAACAGACGTACTCGGACTCAACACGTATTCTTGTGAAATAATTTAATTGCAGGAAACAACGCGTTTCGGCTTCCGGCGAGATGAAGTGTGATGTATAATAACTAATTGTACATCTGTGTAGAGACCTATGGGTGTATCTGCCCACAGAGCCGTTAGTGTTGTAATTATACATCATTGGTGTTTGTTTGTGTTATGTCACAATGTTTTCAGCAGGTATTCGTTGCAGAAAAACTTTATTAGTTGATACCTTATGACTAGTAGAATGACATACACATCAGTCACCAATAGGCTTGGGTTAGAATCTCGTTTTAAGCAAAATACACATTTGGGACAACCGATTTAAACAGCAATATTGTCCTTGGAATATTTGCCCACTGGGGCGAGATGAAGTGTGATGTATAAATAACTAATTGTACATCTATGTAGAGACCTATGGGTATATCTGCCCACAGAGCCGTTAGTGTTGCAATTATACATCATTGGTGTTTGTTTGTGTTATGGCACAATGTTTTCAGCAGGTATTCAATGCAGAAAAACTTTATTAGTTGATACCTTATGACTAGTAGAATGACATACACATCAGTCACCAATAGGCTTGGGTGAAAATCTCGTTTTAAGCAAAATACGCATTTGCCAGTATTGTGGAGCAAACATAGTGACGAATAAAAATGTAAACATTATTTCTGAAAAAATATTTTAAAAATTAATTTTGTATGTTTTTACATGAAACACTTATGGGAGTTATAATTCTCTTTTGTAAATTATCAAACAATGAGGGAAGTTTAAATTGTATATATATATTGATTGTATCAAGAACTTCCAAAATGGATGCCATTTTCTAGTGGGTGCTACACGTATGAGGTGTTAGTCCTATGTCTATGTCAGGCATAGTTTAAATTCAATCACTGTTTGTTGCAACTTTGAAACGTGATCAAGGCGGAAGCCGAAACGCGTTGTTTCCTGCAATTAAATTATTTCACAAGCATACGTGTTGAGTCCGAGTATGTCTGTTGGAGGAGCAGAACGGAGGGAATATATATATATATATATATATATATATATATATATATATCGCAAAAACTCCAACCTCCGATCTCCCCAAGCAGGCAGGCACAGGAGCACGGACCACAAGTAAGTGCAATTTCTGTTTATTGAATTCAAATAGGCACCAGCAGCATTACGCGTTTCGGCTCCGGAGAGCCTTGATCACATGAGCAAAAGTAGGGAAGATACTTAACTTCAGACACATTCCATATATGAATAACCCCATGAATATAGAAAAAATAATAAAGTCTTAATATAAAAATTATTAAATAAAATGAAATATATATATATATATATATCAATTTACAGAATTACTATTAAATAAAATAATTAATTATACATTATTAAATAATTTTATTCAAACATTAATTAACTTCCCACCCTATACTCCTACTAACCTAGCAGCCCCCAACTAAAATATAGGTAGAATAAATAAGTATTCCATAATTTACATAATTAATATTCAATTAAAACATTTATTTACAAATAATAATTATTTAATTATTACTTAATTAACCTCCCACCCTATTCCCACACAAACCCAGCAGCACTCAACTAAAATATGAGTGAAATATATCAGTATTCCATGATTTAAATAATTAAAAATCAACTCATGATTAATTTACATTAATAATTAATTGTTTATTAATTGTTACCTAATTAACTTCAATCAATCAATCAAACAGGGGAATTGTAAGCGCGCTACTCACCTGTGAGGGTCTCAAGGCGCTGGGGGGGGGTAAGCAACTCCGTTCAGTCGAAGAGCCAGGTCTTGAGCATCTTCCTGAAGATGTTCAGGGAGGGGGCGCGTCTGATGTTGAGCGGGAGCTCGTTCCAGGTCTTGGCTGCGATGTAGGAGAAGGTTCTTCCACCTGTTCTGTCTCTGCAGATGCGTAGGATTTCGGCGAGGGCGAGGTCGGCGGATCGGAGGTTTCTCTTGGGTACGTGGAAGGAGATTCTATCGTTGAGGTATTGGGGTCCGGTGTTGTGGATGCATTTGTAGGCATGTGTGAGTATCTTGAAAGTGACTCTCTTCTCAACGGGGAGCCAGTGGAGGTTCCTTAGGTGTTGGGTGGTGTGCTCGTGTCGAGGAATGTCGAGGACGAGTCTGGCTGCGGTGTTCTGTATGGTCTGGAGCTTGCGGAGCAGAGACTTATTGATCCCGGCGTAGAGGGGGTTTCCGTAGTCCAGTCTGCTGGTTATGAGTGCGTGGGTGACGGCCTTCCTTGATTTGGGGGGGATTCACTTGAAGGTCTTTCGGAGGATTCGGAGGGTGTTGAAGCAGCTGGAGGCGACGGCGTGACCTGTCGGGTCATGGAGAGGGAGGAGTCGAGTACGATGCCGAGGTTTCGGGCGTTGTTCGTGGGTGTGGGGGGGCTGCCGAGGGCAGTAGGCCACCAGGTGTTGTCCCATGCTGAGAGGGAGGGTCCGAGGACGAGGACATCTGTCTTCTCTTGAGTTGAGCTTCAGGCAGTTTCTGCTCATCCAGGATGCGACGTCCTTCATTCCTTCCTGGAAGTTGAGTCTGGTGGTGATTGGTCCTTGGTGAGGGAGAGGATGAGCTGGATGTCGCCGGCGTAGGATACTATACTGAGTCCGTGCTGTCTGACGATGGCGGCAATGGGGGCCATGTAGATGTTGAAGAGCGTGGGGCTGAGCGATGATCCTTGGGGCACTCCGCAGTTGATTTCCGTGGGTTCAGAGAGGAAAGGTGGTAGTCTGATTCTTTGGGTTCTGCCGGTGAGGAACGAGCGGACCCAGTCGAGGGCGGTTCCTTGTATGCCGGCGTCGTGGAGTCTGGCAGTGAGTGTGCGGTGGGAGACGGTGTCGAACGCTGCAGAGAGGTCGAGTAGGATCAGGGCCGCAGTGTGTCCTTGGTCGAGGAGGGTGCGGATGTCGTCTGTGGCGGCGAGTAGGGCAGTTTCGGTGCTGTGGTTGCTGCGGAATCCGGATTGGGAGGGGTAGAGGATGGAGTTTTCTTCGATGAATTTGGTTAGTTGTGCATTGACGGTCTTCTCTGTGACTTTGGCCGTGAAGGGGAGGAGGGAGATGGGTTGGTAGTTCTTGAGGTCGGTGGGGTCTGCTGAGTGCTTCTTGAGCAGGGGTCTGACTTCTACGTTTTTCCAGTTGTCGGGAAAGATGCCGGTCTTGAAGGTGGTGTTGATGGTGTGTTGTAGTTCAGGAGCGATGGCGGTGGCGGCTCTGTGGAAAATGTGCGGGGGCAGTGGTCCGTGGGGGCCCCTGAGTGGATGCCTTTCATGGTCGAAGTGGTGTCTTCGGTGGTGACTGGGGTCCAGGAGGAGATGGTGGGCTGGATGGCGTTTCAGGAGCAGGAAGTGGTTTCGGAGTTGGGTGTCTGGTTGTTGAAGTTGTCGTAGAGTGCCTTGATGTTTACATGGAAGTGGGATCCGAGCTTGTTGCAGAGGTCCTGGGAAGGGGTGATGTCCGTGGTTTTGCTGGGGCTTGGTGAATTCCTGGATGACGCTGAAGAGTTGCTTGGAGTTGCCGGCGTTGGCGAGGATCTTGTTTTGGATGTAGGTCCTTTTGGTGGATCTGATGCGTTGGTAGTATTCCGTCATGGCGTTTTTGTAGGTGGTGTGATCTTCTGGCGTTTTGCTGTTTCTCCAGTTCTTCTCAAGACGTCTGCAGGTGCGTCTGGATTCTTGGAGGTCGGCGGTGAACCAGTTGGCTTTCCTGGGGCGTTGTCTGTCGGGGTTGCGTTATGGTACAAGCTTGTCTGCGCAGCTGGAGATCCATCTGTGGAGTCCTTTGGCTGCGAGGTTGGCGTCGGTCGACGTGGAGGGGGCGTCACGGTTGAGGGTGGAGTTGAGTTGTTCCTCAGTGACTTTGCTCCAGTTCCTTCGTGGGGGGCACGGTGCAGGTTTGGGCGGCGTGGGTTTGTCGACGTGGAAGTGTACGCAGTGGTGGTCTGTCCAAGGGGGTTGCATGGTGTGGCTGAAGTGGATGTTGTTACCTCCTGCGAAGATGGGGCTGAGGGTGTGTCCTGCCTTGTGGGTGGGAGTGGTGACGAGCTGTTTCAGTCCGATGTTGGCGAGGTTGTCCAGGAGGGCGGCGGAGTTGGGGTCGCTGGGGTTGTTGAGGTGGAAGTTCAGGTCTCCAATGAGTATGTAGTCCATGGGGGGCGATGAGGTGGGCGATGGTAGTGACGAACGAAGCACGGGGTCCGGGGGGTCTGTAGGCAAGGGTGTCACGGAGTGAGGTTCTGGGGCTGGTCTGGATCTGGAAGTGAAGGTGTTCGGTGATGAGGAAGGAGTCCTTCGTGGTGGAGGTGGAGAGTCGGAGGGAGCTCTTGTGTACGATGGCGAGTCCTCCTCCTGGGCGGTTGGGGCGGTCCTCCCTCTGGATCTTGTATCCGTCGGGGATGGCGGTGGCGATGTCGGGGGTGGAGAAGGCATTGGTCCAGGTTTCTGTAAAGAAGGCAACATCTGGCGAGAGGGTGTCGAGGAGGTCCCAGATCTCTACGGCGTGTCTGTGCAGGGAGCGCACGTTGAGGAGGATGCACTTCAGGGCTTCGGTGTTGTTGGCGTTTGGTGCGGGGGCTGTGGGGGTGCGGTCGACAGTGAAGGATTGGCAGCAGTGATGGCAGGAGAACTGGCTGTGGGTGGTGTTCGGCGTCGATCGCTGGCAGTTGTTGTTCCTTCCGGGGTTGAGTGCGAGGAGAGCAGTGGACTTGTAGCGGTGGGAGGCCGCAGATCCAGGGTTCCTGGCGCTTGCCGTGGTTCGGTCGCGGACGGGCTTGCCTTTGGCGTGCCAGCGGCACGCCCACTGCACTCGGCCGCACAGCAGCTGCACAGCGGCCGCCATTAAGTAGGGGAGGGGGTAGGGAAGCGCAGCTGGGAGGGGGAGCGGGAATCGGCAGGGAGGAGGGGCAGCGGGGGCAGCAGCGGCGGGAAAAGGGCACGGAGAGCAACGGGCACAGAAGGCAGAAAACAGCAAAAAGAAAACACAGGCACAAGTACAATAGACAAGACAGGCACAATAACAAGACAGTGAAGAGGCTAGAAGGAAGACAGAAAAACAGGCACAGAAAGACAGAGAAACGGCATAAAGACAGAGACAGACAGCAGTGGCCAGCAGAAGAGCAAGGCTCTCCCACTGGACCACCAGGGATGAGGCGCAGGCAGGAGACTGCGGGTGGAGGAGGGCCTCGAACACCTACCTGCACAGGGGCAGCGGCAGCAGCACAACTGCGGAGCTGCTGGGGGAGGGAGCAGGTCTCTGACCAGGAGGTCAGAGGTCTAGCTCAGTTGTCCCAGCAGCGGCCGCCATTAAGTAGGGGAGGGGGGAGGGAAGCGCAGCTGGGAGGCGGGAGCCGGCAGGGGGGGAGGGGCCATGGGGGCAGCAGCAGTGGGAAAAGGGCACAAAGAGCAACGGGCACAGAAGGCAGAAAACGGCAAAAAGAAAACACAGGCACAAGTACAATAGACAAGACAGGCACAATAACAAGACAGTGAAGAGGCTAGAAGGAAGACAGAAAAACTGGCACAGAAAGACAGAAAAACGGCACAAAGAAAGAGACAGACAGCAGCGGCCAGCAGAAGAGCAAGGCTCTCCCACTGGACCACCAGGGATGAGGCGCAGGCAGGAGCCTGCGGGTGGAGGAGGGCCTCAAACACCTACCTGCACAGGGGCAGCGGCAGCAGCACTACCGCGGAGCTGCTGGGGGAGAGAGCAGGTCTCTGACCAGGAGGTCAGAGGTCTAGCTTCCCACCCTAGACCCCTACAAATGTAGCATTCTGCAACAAAAATAAATCAGTATTCAATATTTTACATAATCAAACATCAATTACATAATTAATTAACAATTCATAATAAATTGTTAATTACTACCTAATTAACTTCCCACCCAAAACCCTTGCAAACCTAACAGCCTGCAACTAAAATATATGTCAAATAAATAAGTATTCCATAAATTGCATACTAAAAAAAATCAATCAAATAATTCATTAACAATTTTTAATTAATTGCTAATAAATTATCACTTAATTAACTTCCCACCCTATACCCCTTCAAACCTAGCACCCTGCAAATAAGATATAACAAAAAATAATCAGTATTACACAATTTACATAATAAATATCAATCATATAATAAATAAAATATAAGGTGTTTGCACTGTCAGACAGCCATGCCTTACTGGCCATTTTGACTTTTCTAACTGACCATGTGTTTTCCAGTGGTCACAGCAACAATTAGCCCACTGAAGGTGTTCAATATTTTATTCTTTTTTTTTGGTTCCACTTGCAGATCACAAGGCGGTTCTTAACTGGAGGTGCAACCAAAATCCACCCACCTACCTCTCATAGTAGACCATGGCTACTGTACACTCTCTAGACCAGGGAGGCTAACCACTGTTAGCATCCCACTGGCTTATAGGGGAACATACAATTTTTCCAGTACCCCTAGGAGAGTTGCATTTTTCTCCCTGACAGTAAACTCCCCTCAGTTCCTTTACACCTGGGGTGGTTTCATTTCACCTCAACGTGTGCCCAGTGGTTTTGGTTGCATGGGGTACAGCAGCAGAATATGGAGTACTAAATATCTTGCTACAGAAATATCATAGCAAAAAATATTGATGAACAAAATATCAACACAGTCAGTATAGACAGGTAAAATATAGGTTCGCTATACTTAACCCCAAATCTATGTACTTGGACAGTATATATATTGTCAAGGTATACAAATGTGGAGTTAACAATAGTAAATGTGGGATTACGCTACGGAAGATCTCCGTTGGTAGATGGGCATTTCAACCTTCCTCTGGCCCAAATGAAGATGATGCCTCTCTATAAGATTGGGGAGGTCCCTACTAGAGTTTGTGGGTCCTAACTGTGGTTGGGTCAGATTTATCTGTAGGGTTTTCTGTGGGGTTATCCAAAGGGGTGTTTAAGTCTATCCTGTGTCAGCAAAGGCGGTATTATTTGATAGTAGGTCACCGGTGGAAGCTGTGGGGTGGATGGACCAACAGATATAGGGGCAGGACAGGCAGGTAGACCAATGGACAGATATACAGACAGACAGGTTCACACTGTTCCAGGAAGAGATCAGCGGAGCAGTGCACAGGTCACTGGGCTCAAACCAGTGGGGCATGGCTCTGCTGCCAGTCAGCAGGGCAAGGGATTGCTCTGCTAAAAGTGTAAGATGATTCCTCTGCCTATGTCGCTGGGATGACTGGGGCGCAGGAAGTCTTATTCCGCTGCTTGTGACATGTGAGAGAGTTCTCTGAGAGAGAACTGCTGTCTGTACTGAGTGGGGAGCCCACCAGCTGTGCAAAGGATAGCTCTGCAGTCAGTGGCACATGAACATTGGACCAATTGCTCTTTCCTGTGAATTGGTAACAATACATTCCCTGTGATGATACTAGTGTTTTTTTCAGAACTCTGGGAGGCCTTCTTGTTCACTCCAATTATTAATATATTTATCTGTAGATCCCAGTATGGTGGAGAGAGTTTGCAGGAGAAGGAGCCAGCCGAGTGCCAATCACTCATGTACCACTTGGCGTTAGAGTTGTAGACACAGGCTGGTCTTGGGTTGCTGGGAGATAGACGCTGGCACTGTCTGATCCAGGGGTGGCAAGGACTAGGCTGCTAGAGTTCTTGCCAACATACGAAGCTTCCAGTCTGGCTGTTCCATTGAGTCAGTAGTTGTCTACGCTCGACCGCGTTTGTACGCATCTCGCAAAGCATAAGTGATACCATAGAGGGTGTAGGGAGCATCATTCTGCCAGTGTGACTTGGGAATTTTGAAAGAAGTGAACATTGCTGGACCTTCTCAGGTGACAGGGCCGCAAACACACTTCCATACATACCTCACCTCGTGTTTGAGACACTCTCCAGAGCCCAGTATTGATTAGTATCTGATCCTGGCCCGTGATATTCCCAGGGAGATAACACCATCTCCTAAAAAGAGAAAATGTGTCCAGGGAGACAGAAGGGCTGTTTTTCACGACACAGATGACATCAAGGGGAAACTGCTCTAAACTGGTCTCGTTTATTTGAATGGAGGTGTGTGCCCATGTCTAGATAATCGGGTGTTAATGACAAGCAAGTAGGTATGGGGGGGCTAGGCTTGGAAAGGCGGAATGTGAAGACTTGTTTGGGCTTAGTGCTAATGTGACAAAGAGAGCAGTGATAGAAGGATGTTAAGGAGAGACGTCTTGGTACAATATGTGAGGTGTCAGCATTGTCATGTGATGTAACATGACGTCCTGTTATGTGATGTGAAGGGATGTTCCGTTATGGCATGTTTGGTTACTTTTATGTTATCTTGCGGGATGGGATATTATATCATGCAAAGTGGTACTGAGAATAGCGTGCTGGGGTACATTATGTTTATATGCTGTTCTATGTTACTGGTTTATCATTGTATGATTTCCTCTGGTGTGGTGCTGTATTGGTATGTTATGGGATGGAATAGAGGGGCATATTACCAACGTGATTATCGCCGCTTTAGCGGGACTTTTCCCGCTAAAGCGGCGATAATTCAATCGCTCTATTAGCAAGCTGTCGCTAACTGCTGTTAGCGTCAGCTTCTAGGCGATAGCGACCGGGTTGGGTGCCGCTTTGCATGCCAGCGATATTTATCGCTAATGGCATGCAAAGTAGGCGTTCCCAACCTAAAAGCGACTGGAAACAGTCGCTAAGGTCGCTATCGCCTATTAGCGAGGCAGGGAGGTGATTATCGAACCAGCGCTAAACACGTTTAGCGCTGGTTTGTTAACGCCTGGTCCAGACCTGACATAGCCATGTAATCCAATGGGAGGTGGATTACATGGCTAAATCCCCTCGCCCTATCACCAAGCTAACACTGGTGACAGTGTGAATATCGCTTGTTTTCAAGCGATATTCACACTGTTCTCCAGGGTTTCTATCGCATTGGAGATAAGCGTTGCTGATAGCACGCTATCTCCGCGATAGAAACCTGCGATAGCCGGCGATAATTATCCTAGCGCTAAGTGCGCTTAGCGATAATTATCGCCGGTTATTGCTAATAGGCCCCAGAATGTTTTGTTATATGCTGATATGGTATGTTATGCGATAGTGCTGTGGAAATGCTGTGTTGTGATTTCTTGTATTATTTTATTGAATTGAATGTCGGGCCATGATATTTAACTAATGGCATTTAAAAAATTGTGTGAATGTGTTTTTTTGGAGTGTTATGGAACCATTTGTTATGGTGCGGTATGGTATGTCAGTTATGGTGTGGAATTGTATAACATGGAATGCTGTGCTGTGGTATGTTGAGTTGTGGGGTGGGATACAATGGTATATTATGTCATGATATAGTATGTTACATAGTGCCTTGGTTTTCTGTGGTATGCTGTGCTATGATATTTTATTTTGTTTTTTGCTATGCAATCTTATGGGTTTTAAACATTGCAAATTGATGGTAACCATAGTGGTTCACCCAAGAGAGAGCATAATGCACAAAAGTCCAGTTGTGTTGTTAAAAGTTCTTGATTCTTCTTCATTGTATTCCAAAAGTCTTTTTTTCTCATATAAAATCAAATACAGCTTCAGCCAATGTGCTTAGTTTAATAATGAACTTCTTGAGGGCATGTCAATGCCAATACAATATTGATTTTATATGTGTCCAGAAAAGGTAACATCTTGGGCCGTATTACATAAGTGCCCCGAGGGTGCAAGGGCGTTTGCACCCGCTTTGTGTGTCCCCGAGGCACTTTGGTATTACAGAAAGGGCAGGAGACTCTTATGCGGCCCTTCTATAATACTGATAGCGCAGGAGCACAAAAAGCACCAGCACTATCTTGAGGGGCGTTCCCTCATTTGCACGGGGGCGTGCCCCATGCAACAGAGGGAATCTCTTTGCCTCTGCCCCCGCTCCGTATTACAGACACTAGGCGCAGAGGCAAACAAGCTCTAAGGAAGCGCACTGACAGTGCGCCATCTAAAAGGTGACGCACTGTCTGTGTGCCCCCTGATTGCAGCCCTCTAGAGGGCGAAAGGGGATCCCATGGACCCCCCAGACATCCCCTTGCTGGCGAGTGCAATCAATGACTGCACCGTTCTGTAAGGGGATCTCTAATCCCCTTTAAAAGTGCAGGCGGGTAGCCGCCTACACTGTGACAACACGGAGTGGCTTCAAAGCAGCCGCTCTGTTTTTCACAGGAATGCTCTGCCCCCTGGGCAGCGCGCGTTCGTGGCTGCCCTGGGCGCAGTGCATTTCATGTAATAGGACACACTTTCCCTGTTTGCCCCTGGCGCACCTGTTGTAAGGTGCGCCAGGCGCAAACAGGGAAACTGCGCCCTTTACATAGTTGGGCCCCTTGTGTCTAGTACAGTCACCTCCATTTGTATTAATTTGTATTGGATTTTGTATTCATCGTTTTTTCATAATGATCAAATATAAAATGGGAAAATCATATTTCCCACATCAATCCTCATAGTCTGGAATGAGCATACAGCATCTTTTGTTTTTTAACAAAATTTATTGATTTCAAATTTTAAATTGTGAACATGGCCTAATAGGTCTACATACAATAGAAAAACAAAAAGAAAAGAAAGATACAAAAAAGCAAATACCTGCACACTCACCCCATCCCACCCTGCCCACATTTTAGCAATAAAATACATAATAAGTGCAAAGATGAAGTCACTTGTCCCGCACCCTCCCAACCCTCTCTCATCCCATGAATGTGTGAATCTCATCGTGAATCATTCAATGCAGAGATGGGACAGGCTCTAATTCAATCCCCAGATAATCCACCCACACCTGCCATCCCTTGTGGTGTTTCTGTGGGGAGCCTCGAGCTTTATAAACTGCTACCTCCAAGCCTATAGAGTGGTCCATCCCTCTCTTCCACACTGCCAGGGACGGGAGAGTCATGGTCTCCCGTCCTTCCAGGACAGAACCCTGCCTAAACAGGTCATGACCCCGCACTAGAAGGGGACCAACGCATTACAGTCCGACACTGTATTTAAAAACGTCCCATCCTCAGTGCTACATCGAAGACAGGTCGGGGAGGCAATCACCCCCATCCGCTGAAGTCGTTGGAGGGTAAAATATATCCCGTGGAGGAAATTGAGTTTAATCAATCTGAGTATGGAGGCAATTACCGCCTCTCGAGTCTCCCCCAGTTCCTCAGTCCAGTCCTTGTTCTCCAGAGCTCCCAGATTAGCCTCCCACGACCCCTGGAGTGTACCAAATGTATCGGGATGGTTGGAGATAACCTCATGGTATATCTTCACAATCTTATGGTCACCCAGGTCCTCATAATAAGTTTGCCTTAATGAAAGGTCGGGCAATGCTGTAATATAAGGGGTCCGCGCATGGAGGAGCTGAAGGTATTGATGGAACTGACTACGATGGAGCTGGTACTCCTCCTTCATGATCTGGAAAGACTTAAAGAACGTGCCACTCATAACATCTCCCAGGGTAGAGATCCCAATTAGGTCCCATTTATGAAAGCCCTCCAGAGCAGCCACCTGCGATAGTGGGCGGCCTTGCCAAAGCGGGATCCACTACGTCAGTCTCCCCCACCATCCCATTTGTCGAATAGAATATCGCCACTGATTCAGAAGCACCCTTGTCACTGGAGGGAGATCACCACCACTGCTCCTGTCATATAAATAGGAGGCAAGAGGGCTGTCTCCCATTGCCCACTTCTCAGATGCATAAGCGGGGTTGCCCTGGAGGTCGTACCACTAGTCATTGATGATCAATAAGTGTGATGCACGGTACAGTGATTCGATTCACTGTGGCGATACCCCCACAATATGTGGATGGGAAACATTTGCTGAGGACAATGCGAGGGGTCCCACCCTCCCAGAGAAAGGCAGTGAGAATAGAATGCAATTTGCCAGTGCCATGGAACACCTTATGGGAAGTCCTGCAGTTCATAAAGAAATCGGGGGGACAACACCATTTTGCAAATGGAAGATCTACCCGTCAGGGACAAAGGCAGGACCGATCAGACCCGAACATCTTCCCGCAGGCGAGCCAATACAGGCTCCACATTACGCGTCCACACCAGCGTCACATCAGGGGAGACAAAGACAAATAAGTATTGGAACCCACCCGAGGCAATCCGCAATTCCGACTCCAAACCGAAGTCGTATGGGCAGGTGGCAGCTGAAAACACAATAGATTTAGACAAATTATTATGGAGGCCTCAAGATTCCCTAAAAATATGCATAATTTCTAAAATATGGGGCCCTGAGTCATCCTACGGGGTGAGAAAAAAAGAGGACATCACCGGTGTACAATACGATTCTATCCTAGAGTCCGTCCCCCATTTAAACCCCCATACCTGGGCATCCATCCTCACCCACACCGCCAAAGGCTCCAGGGCGAGAGTGAACAGCAAGGAAGTCAGGGGCCAACCCTGGTGCATCCCCCGCTGTATTGGAAAAGAGCTCGATCTGACACTCGCCACCCGCATCGTCGCTGTCAAGTCGGTGTATAACAGCTTAAGATAAGTAAGAGAAAGAGAGATGAAATTTAGGCATTGAAGGAGGATGAACAAATATTCCCAGCTCACCGAGTCAAATGCTTTGTCGATTTCAGTGAGAAGAGTTGCTGCCAGTTTATTCAACCGGTGAGCTAGCGCCAGCACATTATTTAATCGTCTAATGTTATGTTGAGTAGCACGACGAGGTATAAAACCCATCTGGGCAGGACTCCCCAGTGAGCACAATGTCTAAAGGTCACAGTCTACAGACGAGAGGGTCTGAAGGGGAAGAGCATGTACAAAGTCTACTATCTGCACCCGTGACAGTACCTCCTGCTGAGCGTATACATCTTTTAAATGGACAGCAAAACCACAAGCTATCGCCCTTGGATCGGTGAGCAATGAACCAGATAGAACTTGGATGAGAGGAATAGAGAGCGAGCGATGTGTGCCCTGGCATATGTGATTTAGCATTTTACTCGATTTGTCTCCCCACTGATATATGCAGCTCTGGACTGCCTGCCAGGACAGTTTGGCCTCCTCATCAGAGTTTGCTGATATTGTTATTGTAGGAGGCCCAATTGTCTATGTGCCGTCTGCCCGAATCCCGATGACTCCGCGTGTCTAGGTCTGTCATCTGGAATTCAAGATCTAGTAAGTTTTGTGCCCGGCGCTGTCGCTTCCCTACAGAATAACTAACCCTCGCAGTGTGGGCTTCCTGCCCTCCCATAGCATTGCTTGGGATATTACAGCACCTGCATTGTGTGAAACAATCGTAATGGAATGCTCAATGTGTCCGCTATAGTCAGGGTTTTGCAGATTCCAGGGTGAAAGATGTTATCAAAAAGTGGGGCGCCGACAGCCCACACTGAGGTTAATAGCCACCGGGGAATGATCAGAAAGTTCCCACGCCAGAACATTGGCCTCCAAAACTCAATGTATGTAGGACTGAGAAACAAAAAATCAATTGAGGCGGGAAAAAGAATGATGGGCTGTGTAAAAAATTGATTGGCCCCTCTAGAGGCAGACATCAACCACTCCCAGAGCAGATATGAATGAAGACAGGTGGGTTTTCCCAGACCCTGGGGGTATTCCACCTGGACGCCATCGCTCTATGGAGTGGTCCATGATGCCATTCCAATCGCTTTCTAGCACCTTGAGCCCACCAGGGATCTGGCCCCATAAGCCTGTTAACAGGTCCAGAAAAGACTGGCTGAGAGGGGAGGGGCGTAGACCGAAAGAAATGTAAGAGATTCCCCATAGAGCATTCCCATCACAGTTGTGTGTCTATCCTGTTGATCCACCTATGTCTTAGTGTGCTGGAATGGAACAGTATGTTTAATTAGAATACATGTACCCCTGGATCCCTAGTGAACCCAAAATGAAAACATCAGTGTAGCCAAACTGGGTCAGGCATGGGACTTTGCTACTAAGAAGCTGGGTCTCCTGAAGCAACAAAACATCCACCCCTACCCTCCTAGTATGTTTCAGAACCACTCCGCTTAACCTTATCAAGGAGACCGTCTGCATTCCATGACACCACATGCAGTTGGTCTGCGGAACCGTCCACCAGTGGAGCCGTCATGATGTAGTAGGGCGGCAATCTTTGCAGGTGAGGTGTGCAATGAGAGAGACTCACTGCAGGCATGTAAAACACAAATAATAAATATAATAAGAACAATAGCAAAAACAAAACCCCCAACCTGTCGCTAGGCAAACCATCGCTAGAGGACCACTTTATTACATGGCTCTTCGAAGCCTAAAGATGAAACATTTGCAAAGGGGTCTAGAATACTCAGAAATTATTCCTTTAGATATAGAAGCAAAAAAAGCAATACATTGGTGGTTGTTCCATATGGATGCATTGAATGGAAGAGCCATATTTTCAACTTCCCCAGATCTACTATTAGATTCAGATGTAAGTCTCTGGGATTGTGGGGGACAGGTGTGGCAAATTCGCGACTAGAGAAAGATGGTACAGGAGGGATTTGTCAATGCACGTAAATTGTTTAGAGCTTCTTGCAGGCTCCCCTTCAGTTCAGAGTCAGCTAAAAGGTAAGGTAGTGTCCAGTCCTCCTTTTCATGGACAGCC
The DNA here is from genome assembly GCA_963921515.1 of Calotriton arnoldi. Taxonomy (NCBI): domain Eukaryota; kingdom Metazoa; phylum Chordata; class Amphibia; order Caudata; family Salamandridae; genus Calotriton; species Calotriton arnoldi. The sequence goes on along the minus strand of CAWUFW010010057.1, from coordinate 184,873 downwards.
TGACAGCTATCAGGTTCATAAGGAGAAAGTGGGGAGACAAAAATAATAAAATAATAACCAGGTATTTGTAAAGCGCGAACAAATCAGCCCTAAGGGTCTCAAGGCGCTGGGGGCCATCGGGAAGATTAAGTGAGCTATTGCCCAGAGTCACATGGTGCTGGGCTGAGCTGCCCCTGGAGCCAGGGATCAAACCTTGAGCCCTGTGCTCCAGAGTCAGCTGCCTTGGCCGCTGCACCACACCTCTCCCCAATACCTGTGGCAGAATTGGCCTGGGCACTGTGGAAATTTTTTCTCCATCAAAGGATATCTCTGCAAGCCAGTCGCAGCCGGTGCAGGTAAGAGCGGTGGGGCCGGGTGGGGCCGGGTGGGGGGAAATTCGACGGACAATGACGAGGGAAAATTAATTATCATCTGTCGAACCCCCCCCCCCACCCAGCCCCACCGCTCTTACCTGCATGGGCCGCAGCTGCTAGAAGCATAATATCTTCCAGGGAAATGTAATTGGGTTGCAGGCTGGTATTTGAGGATCCTCTGCAATGCCAGCTATTGGCATCTAATGGGTATATTTCCAACACTCTAAACATGGTTTGGTGACCATTCGGCATAGATATGTTTGCCTAGAAGCTAACAGCTGAGCTTCGTAGATACTTCAATTGTAGGCCAGACCCAGAAGCGTTAGCGACATATGCTTTTCTGCAGGATTGATTCTGTTGGAATTCATTACGCTTTTCCACCTTTTATCATGCTGCTCAAATGTGTGGTGCACGTTCACGGGCAATTGGCAAGGGTGGTGTTGGTAGCACCACTCTAAACTATGCAATCTTGGTACCGTTCCTCTGGGAGCTCATAGCAAATCACCCAATTCATCTGCCAGGGCAATATCAGAAGCTTGCTCTGGGGTGTAACCTAACACTGGTAACATGGTACAACTCAGGTTTCTAGAAGACATGCCAGGGCTTTCAGAGTTTGCATCATGGTATATCAGGTCATCATGGGCGGAAGGCTCAATTAACGTCTATAGCTCAGCATGGGAGGTTTGGAATAACTGGTGCATGGAAAAGTGTTTGGATCCTGTTTCATCAAATGTCACAGAAATTTTACATTTCTTGGCCCCTTTAGCAGCTAGTCAGAAGTCCAATAGAACCATTACTGGGTACAGGTCGGCGTTATCAATAGGGCAAGAAAAGTTGGCTGGGAAGTAGGTTGGGAATGCCCTTGGGTTTTCAGGTTGATAAAGGGGATTAGATATACAAATCCTCCTAAGCCTTAGTATTCTGTGCTATGGAAAAACTACTCAGGATGAGCGGGAACCAAACTCGGCTCAAGGTGGAGCCTGGCAATTGAGACATGGGAGAATTTGAACTGGCAAACTGTTCGTCTCCGGTGTTTTTTGCTCTGGGATTGAACACTCTATTTGGCCCACTGATCTAATATTTTTCTGGTCAACATAATTTTGCTCACTCATCGAGCCTTTCTTTGACCATGTGTGACATTACAGGCCCTTAAGTATCGTGCTCATCAAGCGGGCACAGTTTAGAGCCTGCGTGCTCTTCATATTCATTGTCTGTCACCACATGAATCATCAATCGCAACTCAATAATATTTCACTCATTGGTGCAATAGTTACCAGTTCCAATCCAAGCACAGTGGTAGGTATACAATTGTATCTCCTCTTTGATGCAAGCAACAGATTGGAATTTGGCAGTCTTGTAAATCAAATGATCTTCAGGGCCAGCCCTTCTAGGTGATGAAAAAAATAACTCGGAACCTCAGCAACCATGCCAAGTCACCGACCAGTGACCATTTGACCTACACCATGATGTTTTGGGTGCTACACTCCAGGCTCCTCGGACACATTTATCTCTTTGTTTCCTCCTGATACATGTAGATAACCGTTGGCCACATCCAGATTAGTTCTACCTCCGACTAACCTTTTTACATTTCATTGTGTCCATGCTGGAATTTTGGCATCTGCGTTGTGCTCCGGGTACTTTTCTCATCCTAATGATGACCCTGGAACCTTGCTTGGATGGAGACTTTTGAGAATTGTGTTGGTCATCATGGAGCTTTCTATTTGGTCAATTAATTGTTCTATATGCGATCCATGTAACTAATTCATATATTAGTTGTGGCCAATTTTATGTGTACCACTTTTTCAGTTTTGATCACACTTTTGGGGTGTATTTTGGTTGTTATTTCTTTCACTTGCACTGTGTGATCACTTACATCACAGAACACATTTTTGTAGACCTTATGCATATGTCTATCATTTGCATATGTTTTGTTTATTAATCATGCATATCTGAATAAAAAGAAGGTGAAAAAAATTTGGCCTATGCAAAATGGAAATTACATGTGTCCAAGAAAATTTATTTGTTATTTAATAGGAATTATGAGTATCTAGAAACTGGGTAAACTTTTGTTTTTTAGTGATACCTTGATGGACTTTTGTTGTTCATCTCTATAACTTACCCTGCCCTTCAAAGGTTAAAATGTAGCTCCTGTGGCTTCCACAAATTGGTGCATGTGTGGCCAGGCTCTGATGAACCCAGTCCACTGATATTTCTAGGATGTAGGCTTGGCCTCTGGTGCAAATCTGACTAAACTATGGGCCAAATTTACTAACGTTGGTGAAACACAGTGTAGTAGCTAAAGTTGTTGTGCTGCATTGCATGAAAGGTGAGAGAGAAAAACAAGGTCACATTTTGGAGCTGTTTTTCTCTTGCCTATCGCTGGCGCTCTTTAGGCAGCTTTGCACCATAGTGTAAAGGTGTGTGCGTGATATCAAGCTTATGTTTTGCACTGGAAGTTTCCCACTTTATATGTGTCCTGTACAATGTAGCATACATGCAATGGGAGGAGACTTTTATAATTTGCAACACTGTCTCACCCGCCTCGAGGAGGCATCATTTTTTGACACAAATACATGTCTACAAATGTTAGTAGATAGAGATTTGTATCAAAAAGCATAGGTGGTTGCATGAGAACATCCATGTACCCCTTAGGCTGGTCTTCCACTGAACGCAAAGTAGCACTAGTTTGTGTTACTTTAGACAGCTTTCCAACACAAATGATGATTTGGTTTGGAAAGTAATTCCCAACACAACACTTTGCACCGGGGTTTGCTTCGCGAAGGGCACAAAGTGTTAGTGAACTTCTCCCTACGTGTGAAACTACTTAAGGGTGCCTGTTCACCATCTGGTGCACGTGTGTGACAAGATGTCAAAAGTCACTGTGTGCAGCACTCTCCACGATGTAGGACTAGGATATAGTGCACATATGACCAGAGTTCCATATTCCTATTTGTGTAGTCACCCAGAAGGTCCAGGCTCAACTTTAATGCACGTGCGTGACTAGAATTTAACAAGCCACTGCGTGCAGCCCTCTCCAAGTTGCAAGCTCGACATCTAGGGTACATGTGGCCAGTGGCAGCCGGTAAGTTTTGGAGGGAGGGGGGTGGACGGGACACACTCCCGCACACACATACACACAACACTCTCAGCAATGCATTCACACATACACGCATGCACACACACACACAAACACATCTATTCACAACACTCTTCACCAAACATTCATACATACACGCACGCACTAAACATTAATTTAAAAGAAAAGCACACACTTACCTGCAGTCAGCTCTGCCTCGGAGGTTCCAGGAGGCTTGGTACTGCTGCCTTCCCTCATTGGCTGACCTAGGGTCAGCCAATGAGGGAAGGCAGCAGTCCCTACGTCATCACAGAGTAGGATGGGGTCAGTGAGACTGCTGACCCCACCCCACTCTGTGATGAAGTGTCACTGATTGACACTCGACCCTGGGCGCTTCAGGGCTTACAACTGAAGCGCCCAGCTGCGAGGCAATCTGTGACGCTACACCTCGTTTCTGAGGAGGAGGGCCTCAGGGACTTTTGCTGAGCTGAGGACGTCACGCCCACAGGAGCTGTGAGTTTCTCAGCCCAGCAAAGTTCAGCTCAGGCAGCCAGGAGCCGGTGCATTAGCGCATGTCTGGCTACTGGCTGCCTGACCTGAAAATGAACAGTGTCTGTCAGGCTGGCCTTTGTTCAGCCTGACAGACACTGTTCCTGGGGGGCAAAAGGTGGAGGGGCGTGGCCCCTCAGCCCCAATGGAAAGGCCGCGCCTGCATGTGGCCGCAGTCCAATCAGTGAGGCAGCTAGGGTGGGGTGAGCAAGTCATGTCTGTCCACTACCACCACCACCCCTCCCCAGAGAACAAGTTGTCCTTGGACCCCCCTCCCCTCGAACACTCTACGGTGCAGATTCACCCTTTGGAGCACATGTGTGCCAAGATTCCCAAAAACCGTTGTGTGCAACCCTTTCCCCTATGCTGACTCGGATTTTGCTGCACATATGACCAGACCCCATATGCCTTTGTCTGCAACTGACAGGATGCAGGGTCACCCTTCAGTGCATATGTGACAAGACCCAACGACCCTTTGTGTGGAGTTAGCTCTACAGTGCCGACGTTTCATGTTGTTCATATGTGTGGCCAGATTTTCCCGTGGAGCTACCTGGAGGTTGCAGCATCTGGTGCATGTGTGACCTCTGTGTGCTGTCTGTGTGAAGGCCTTCAGCTCTCTGCTCACGTAAGATGAGTAAAATGCCACAACAATATGGAAAATACCGCTTCTCTGTGAATCATGCTGCTTCTTACTATAACATTCTTAATAGCACACATGCCGAGTCTTCCCATACTATTTTTCCCCTTAAATGTGTGCAACTTCCCACATGTTTGCTTCCCTCCCTCCTGCAGTAGCGCTCGTTTTATTTTCATTGGGTCCATCACCCTGGCCCGTGGGCCCTTGAAGATACACCTGTACTGAAGGCTCCATTACCAAGAAGTTTATTTCCTCAATTATACCTTAAATATACCCCCAAACACCTCTGCCAGACTGCTTTTATATTATTTGTGGTCCACCTTGCCCACACCATCTTCTCTTAGAATGTTTTGGTGCATTTACCATTATTATGTCAATTTCTCACTTATTAATTTATCACGTTAGTTTTTTGCTTCTTTTTTTTTTTTTATAAATATAGAATACCAAAACAAATACAAAGATGAAAAAGTATCATACAACCAACCCGACCCTCCCCCACGCCCATAAACAAAAACAGTAAGGTTGACTCAAGGTGGAGAGAACCTGTTGCATAAAATCTCTTGTTGCCTTTCTTAATCCACAAGATATATAAGATAGAGCATGATCACGTAAGAGTGGCTAATTTTTAGCAACCATAATGAGCTGTAAGCAATGTGATGTATAAACAACATAAACATAGTGATGTCCCTGCCATGAATCTTTAAGAGAATCAGATAGGACAAGCCTTTAAATAATCAAACATCGCATACGATCAAGACGAACAAAATTGATAAACAGTCGTTGACTAAAAGAAAAAGGAAGGGCATTTGCTTTACAGTGGCCCTAAGATTGTGTCTGACTGAGCCATGCAGTTAAGGGTTCCCAAATAGCTAAGCCCTTCTTTTTTCCCCGGATACCTTTTTTAGCAAAGATAGCCTTCTTGAGGTGACAAGTCGTGACTAGTCGGGCCAACCATTGGGAGAACAGTGGAGGGTTTGGATCTATCCATGACGAAGCTATACAGATCCGCAATATTGTCATGGCTACAAAAATAAGTGCTCCACCGCTCTTTCTATTAACCTTGTCTTGTGTCCCTAGCAGAATAATCGTGGGGGTTAACTGAATGTCCTGAGAGAGGACTTTCCTTAAGAAATCTTGTATTTTACCAAGGAATGGTGCTAGTTTCGGACAGGTTGCGAACATATGTACAGAGTCTGCACTTAACTCTGAGCACCTAGGACAGAGCGTCCCTTTACCTGTTCCCCATTTAGCAATTCTGCTAGGTGTGATATAAAGAAAGAAGGCGGTCTTAAAAAATTGTGCCTGCAGTTTGGCCGACAGCAGATCGCTCTGGGCAGATCGCAAGGCACGATAAAAGTATTATAGGGAGTATCCAGCTTCTGCTACCATTTACTTGCTATCTTGGACATGTCATCGGGCATTTGGCTATTCAGTGTGGTGTAAATGTATCCAATACGGGGTAAAGCGGGGTCCTTTAGTTTGTCGATAAGGTCAACCTTTTGTGAACCCAGCAGACCCACCAGCCTTATGGGTCAAGAAATCCCTTATGGCAATATACTTAAAGGCCTCCTGTTCCCTCAGATTATATTGAGTTTTAAGGTCAATAAATGGCTTAATTCCTTCGGTGGTAGACAAATCTCCCAATTTTAAGATTCCCGCTTTATACCAGTCTTGGAGATAAGATCTCCCAAAAATAGCTGGCAAGTTGGTATTATTATTGATGGGAGAGTAAAAATTCAGTCTGCCCAGCCCATAAATTCTACGTATGTTGGAAAAATCTTTATATGCACTCATCAGGGTCTTAAATCTAACCCGTTTGTAATATCCAAATGTCAATTGCCACCACAGGCATCCCGAGCCTCCTCCCCAAGTAGTAGTTGGAAGGGAGACGGGAGTCCTGCAGTTGAAGTATAGGAATGTTCATGCAGCAGTTCCATGCTATACTGTAGAACCGAAGCCCAGTAATACAATCTTAAATTAGGGAGCGCCCATCCACCTCTCTCCCTGGGAAGGGAGAGCAGCTTAAAAGCCTGCCTAGGTTGAGAGTATGCCCAGATAAATTGAGAGAAGAGTTGTTCAAATCTCTGAAACATTGTTTTACTGATCTCTAGAGGGATAGCCCTGAAAAAATATAGTAATTTGGGGAAGTAGGTCATCTTGATAACATTACACCGCCCCACTATAGTCAAGTGTGAGAAGTTGGCCTGGTATATGCTGTTCACTAATTAAAGTGGACACCTTGCACCAGAACAATTCGACTCTTATGGTAGATAGGTTTAAGACAACCTTTATTGAAAGCTATCCTAGTGGTAGCTGTGGAGAGCAGCCTTCAGGCTAAGTCTTGAAGGAATGTAAAGCAGCTTGTTTTACCACACAATCTCTTGAATCACCAAATGAAAAGACACCACACAGGTATATATATCAAATATATATGTATTTATTAATAAACACTCTCTACTAATCTCTTTATGAGATTAGAGGATAGGAACATATGTACAAGTCAAATATTATCAGGATAGGTTTAGCACAATTGAATATCACAATCTTAGTTTGCTAGACCTAGGTCTAGGGCATCTAGAATCGAGGGACCCCCAAGAACCACCCCAAGTAGTTGTAGGAGACCCACAGGGGACGGACGCGGTGACCTGGCACCGATGCGAATCCTGTATGAGTCTATGCACTCAGACGTGATTGAAATATCAATGTTAAAGGTCCCTTGCGTGTTCGAGGCGAACACACCGATCGGTCCTTGTACGAGTCGAAGGACGCGGTCACAGATAGAGATGCAAGGGAGATGGACGCGCTGAGTCTAACACAGACGCGAACCTTGTGCGAGTCAGTGCAATGGAGATCTCAGAGTTACAGGCCCTTTGTGTGTTCGAGGCGAACACCGATCGGACTCAGTAAGAGTCGAAGGATACAGTTTTAGATAGTGTTGCAAAGGAGATGGACGCGGTGTGTCTAACACAGACGCGAACCCTGTACGAGTCAGCGCAATTGTCGCACTTGGAAAGTTAGAGTTTTAGGACACTTCTAGGGAAGCTACAAGCAAGTCACTTACAGGGTAAGTAGTTCTAGGGCCCACACCCACAGGAGCACCGTAGTGCTGAAGTTACCTCACCCAGGGGAGCCGGGTGCATAGGTGTTCTTTGGTGTCGGGTCGCAGCGTCGTTTTCAATGGGAGCCAGTGAAGACTTGCTGCTTGCGGCGACAGGAGAAGTGTCCGGAGGAATCCAAGCCTGGATTCGGAAGATGGAAGACCTGAAAGCAGAGGGGACAGTGTTCAAAGTCACTTGGCAGTGACTCGGGGCAAGGAAGATGGATGCCCACCGTCGTCGCAAGATTCAGGTCGTTCGCGGTTGCCTTGACTCTTCAGCCACGAGGTCCAGGAAGCATCGACGACAACCAGGAGCTGGATTCGGCGTGTCCCACAATGTCTGCAGCTTACTGCGGTGTCTGCGACTCGATCGGAGCCAACAAGCCTTGGTAACAGCAAGTCTTGGGGAAAGTGTGAAGAGACAATGGCGCAGACCAGCAAGGTCTGTGGGACTCACCCAGCAAAGGTAAGTCAGGGCAGGCCTGGAGCAATTAGGGGAGCCCTTTGGTTTCTTTAGAAAGTCTTCTGGGGACCCACAAGCCGGCTGGCAAGGGATCGCGAAGACGCCTTGGGAGGATTCGCTCACAGGGGCCCACGGTCACTCGGGACGTGGTAGGCCTCTGATCTTAGGAGGGATTCCTGCTGGAGGCTAGGACCACAGGTGGTCTAAAGCACAAGTTTGTAGAACGTTGTGGAGGGGTTGCACTCAACAATAGTGCACGGTACCCAGGGTCGTGGTTCCTCGTTACTCTTGGGGTCCACTGGCCTCAGCTTCGCTGGGGACTCACGATGGCCTTTGAGAAGTCAGGAAATCTACTTCTTGGGCTGCAGGGACTTCGGACTCCGGCGGGAGCGGCGTAGTTTGCGACCGTTGTTTGTAGTTTTTGGTGCCTGCCAAGCAGGAGTCACTCCTTGACTCCAAGGGAGATTCTTCAGTCTTCCAAAGGTAGTGGAACGTCGAAGGTCCGGGATTCTTCTTCAGAGCGTCATCCAGGAAATCTAGGGTGCAATGCACAGGTTCCCCCTCTTATACCAAAAGAAGGGGAGGGACTAGCTCTATGACCCTACCTATGGGAGGGTCAGGGGAGTGGGTGGCTACACCCACTTCCCTTTGTCCAGTTTTGCGCCAGAGCAGGGACAGGTAGCCCCTGAGCCGGTTTGAACTGGCATATGCACAGAGGAGCCTTCTGCTCCCCCAGTGCAGGACTTCAAAGCACTCTAAGAGTGCACCCACCCAGCCCCAATACACTAAACCCTGTCTGGAAGGTGGTCACACCCCTTGGGACAGGATATCTATTGTTGGGCTTCCTCCACTGCGAGTGTTGGTCATCAGCAGGAGGGCAGCCCAGTGTCTGTGACTGGTGGCATCCATTTTGCGATGCCAGGGCTTTGCAGGATTCTACCGCGTTTCCACAGTAGGTACATGTCTATCCCTCTAGAAGGGTGGAATGCTACCCCGCCGCCAGGACTGGCGGGGGGGTAGTATTCCAAGATGTTTGACACCAAACACGACATGTTTCGATGCAGCCATTCCAAAGTTAGCATTTTACCGCGAGGATATAATGCACTTAAAAGTATATGGTTTAACCGCATCCACAAACAGCACCCGAGAATGGACTCTGAGAGCTGCAGAGGGGCCCTGCTCAGGCAGAGGCACCCCCTCACATAGAAGCCAAGCACCCTGCCCTCAGGAGTGATAGGGCCTGCCTTAGGGGTGACTGATAGGTTTATATGTGTGTGTAGGAGAGATATAGGGGACCTATATCTCAGTGAGGAGTGCTAGCACTTCCTCACCCAGGCTGCAGTAGCAGGCCTGTGGTGTCAGATTTAGTCTGCTTCCCAGGGGTGGCATATACATGCTGCAGCCCCTGGTAGGCCTGTGAAGTACCTATGCCCTTGGTACCTAAGGTACCATATACTAGGGACTCATAAGGTACCACAGTATCCAATCACTAGTGCACCTAGAGTGCACTCCAAGTCGTTTAGAGAGAACAGAGAGGCTGGGGCCCTGATTAGCAGGGGCCCAGCCAGACTATAGCCAGAAACCAGTGTAAACATCAGAAAAAAAGTGGGGGCAACATAAGAGGCAGATCCTACTCTCCTGCATCAAGTGTAAGTTGTTTATCCGGTTAAGCGCTCTGTTAGTTTCTACCGCCAACGGGATCAGATTTTCTTCCACGATCAGGTCGGTGTTTGCGACAATAGTGACCCCCAAGTATTTAGCTTTCTGGACAACCCGACTGTCCACCCAATTGATTTCTTTATTTAAGATGATCTGTGTTTTCCCTTTATTGAGTGCATATCCCGGAATTTTCCAGAACTCTTGAGCCTCCTGTTCCAATGCTAAAATGGCAGTCTCAGGATCGGGGGTCACCACGGCCAGGTCATCGGCATAGGCCATGATTTTAGTGTCCCATCCAAATCTGCTCACAGCCCGAACTAATTGATTGTTTTCTATTTTTTTAATAAGAGGATCTATATATAAAGCGAAGATCAGCGGAGAACAAGGACAGCCTTGGCGAGTACCCCGTGAGATTTCAATTTGGTCCGTCAATTTCCCATTAATTGAAATGCTGGCTGTGGGATTAAGATAAAGAGCTTGAATGGCTTGAATTGCCTTAGGCCTAAAACACATCCTTCTCATGACACCCCAGAGAAATTGCCAGGAGACCCAATCAAATGCTTTTTCAGCATCAAGTAAAATTAGCGACATCGGGTCTCCTGATATCTGAGCTGCGTCAAGTAGAGTGATGGCCCGTCGGATGTGTTCAGTAGTGCCTTTCTTGGGGATGAACCCGTGTTGCCATTTCAACCCGAGGGGTTCTATTCTTAAAGATAGTCTAGACGCAAAAATCTTAGAATATATCTTAGAATCGCAATTGATGAGGGTGATTGGCCTGTAAGAGCCCATTTCAAGTGGTGACTTATCCTTTTTCGGGAGAATTGCGATCTTAGCATTGGACCAGGAAGCAGGTGGAGAAGCCCCGTTAAAAATAGAGACTACAAGTGAAGTGAAGAGAGCTCTTATTTGGGAAGCAAAGATTTTATAAAACTCAACCGGGATACAGTCGGCACCTGCCACTTTCCCATCTGGCAAACTTGCTAGGGCTTTGGCAATTTCTTCCCAGGTCGGAGGTTCTTCTAATTGGTCGTGATCTTCTGCACTGAGTTGAGACAGGGTGATTTTATCTAAATAGTTAGAGATCTCATCCTCTCTCAAGTCCGATGGCCTAATGTTCTCCTCAGAATAAAGATTCTGATAGAACTCTCGAAATGCCCTTTGGATATTAATCGGGTCATTAGTAATCTCTCCGGTAGAAAGTTGAATCGAGAGTATTTCACTGGCAGAAACCTGCTGTCTAGTTCTGAGAGCCAATTGATGGCCGATGAGCTCGCTACACTCATAGATTTTCTCGCGTGCAGAAGCCCATTTAGCTGCCACCTTCTCTGCAAAAATGGACCCAATTTCAGCCTTAGTGACTGTCACTTCAAGTTGAGCAGCTTCAATTTCAGCCCCAATTTGTATTGCCTGAGTTAATTTCTCTTCTGCCTTTTTCATCTTGTCTTGAAGTTTCGAGATCTGCATCTTTTCTTTCTTATTTTTCCTTATGGAGAATCGTAAGGTCTCCCCCCGGATACCCGCCTCCAATGCATCCCATGCCATCATAATTGTAGCTGACCCTGTATTTAGCTCAAGGAACTCTTGGATCCACCCCTGCATATGCGTTCGGTACCCAGCATCATAAAGTAAAGCTTTTTCAAAGCTCCAATTCGGAATCTCCCCGCTGGTTCCCAACCCCCCGATGTTTAAGATAAGTGGGTTGTAGTCTGACATAAATCGCGGAGCAATATCTATAGAGCAGTCTCGAACCAGAGAGGATGAAACTAAAAAATAGTCCAGCCTTGCTAGGGAGAGGTGCGGGGCTGAAAAATATGTGTATCCCGGCTGGGTAGATTTTAAGCTGGCCCACACGTCGCTGAGCCCATGAGTTTGCATTAGATTTAGTACAGCTTGATATACTTTGGGCTTCCTACCTACGTAGGACCATTGATCATTCGCTTTCCAGTTACTGGGTAAATTGATGTTAAGGTCACCACAGATAACAATTGGGAGAGGCCAGTGGGCAAGTTCTCCTGTAATCCAGTTAATTACCCCGGGGTCGTCAGTGTTACTCCCATAGATGGAACATAAAGTGAAAGAAAAATTGGGAGGTAGGCAGCATTCCGCTATGACCCATCTTCCAAGAGGGTCGGATTTCACACGGATAGACTTCAGTGAGTGTCTGCTTTGTACCATGACCCCTACCCCTCTTATCTTCGTACCCTGTGAAGTCCCACCTATAACTCTATACCCCAATGAGTTCAGTAGATGTTTCTGCGATCCCTCAATATGTGTTTCCTGGAGACTAACAATATCAGCCCCCAGTGAGCGCAGACCCTGTGCCACCTTCTGTCTTTTCAGGGCGTCATTCAGGCCACATATGTTAACTGAAACAATTCTAAGGGTTTTTAACTTATTCATACAAAATTTTTATCAGCTGGTCAAGTTTAAGCGACATACAGATTGTGTACCCTACATAATCAGAAATACAATCAATTTTATCCTGTATGCAACAACGCCTTAGAGTTCCTTCTCTTCTGTTGCCACAAGCTTACTCAATTTGTTCATTTTTTTTTCTTTCTATTTTTTGCCCTTTTGATTCTCTTATCTTCCAAAATAGCTTCGCAATAGCTAAGGCCAATACAGTAGTGACGAGTGTCATTGATCCCTCCACCACAATGCAGTTAACCTCCCACCCCTCCCGAACCCACCCACCCCTAAATTAGAGCAATCAGGAAAACCCTGAGTGATGGTTGTCAGAAATGGATCCCCGCCGCCAGGCCACGCCATATAAAGCAGCCAAGAGAATTCAGCATATGCCAATACTAAAAGAGACGTAAGGAGAAAAGGAAGAAACCAAGGAGAGAAAAAGGAATGAGAGAAAAAAGCTCCCCCATTTAAAAACTGATCTGCCAAAGCCCTCTGTGTGTGCGCCCCGTGAGACAGATAGTAGCGGGAAAGATCAGAAAGATCGAGAAAAAGGTAATAAAGTAGGAGAATACTAGATTTAGCAAGTTTCTCTTAGACAGAGAAGTTTCGTCTGTCCTTTAGCTCAGCCCCTTTTTTGCCTTGATTTCCCCCAGAAATTCACCAGCCTTGACCTCTGACAGAAAGATCCGAGAGGCCCCATTTAGGATGACTTTCAATCTAGCAGGGTTCATTAAAAACACTTGGCCTCCCAGCTGTTGAAAGGGGGCAATTAGTTGGCGCAAACGCCACCTCCGCTCTACTGTAGAGTGACAAAAGTCAGGTTTAGCGAAAAACATTACCCCATTAGACCCCTTCTGAGAGTTCGGGCGGGCTTGATCATAGACCAGCTGTCTAAGGAGGAAGTTCCCAAAGAACACCAGGAAGGCCCTGGGTTTTTCTCTAGGAAAACTGCTGCCGTCGCATCGTTGCTTTTGATTAAAAGGGAAGTGATGTGCCCGCTGAACTTCATGGTCCCAATTCCAGTTCGAATAATCAGGAAAAGCCTCTCGCAGGAGTTTCACAATATAATGCCTTGGGTCTTCCCCCTCCACTCCTTCCGGAATTCCTAATAGGCGAAGATTATTCCTGCGTTGTCGATTCTCCTGCTCTTCCATCTTCATCATTAAATCCGTCAAACATGCAGCGTGAGAAGAACCTTGGTCTTTTAGGGTAGTTACTTCTACTTCTAAGCTCTCTGTACGGCCTTCCACCATGGTGACACGATCGCTAATGTCAGTGCATATTTTGTTTAGCTTTCTCATGCCCCCTTGTAATTTTTTGGCAGCCCCTTTAGCTAAACGACTGTCAGAGCGGACCTCTTCTTGAAATTTCTTGATTGAAGCTAGAATAGAGGCTAAAGAGGGTTCTGCCATGGACTCTGGTGTGGTTTTTAGGTTTTCCGAAAGCAATGTCTGATCAGCATCTTCGCCAAGGGGAAAAGACGTCTGAGAGTTTGAATAGTCCCACCTAAGCTGGCTGCGTCTTTTTGCCTTGTTTCTTGTCTTTTTTGGGCGCTGCACAGTTCCAGTGTCTTTGGAGGGATTGATGCTATTGTCTTCGCTTGAGCTGGTTGCGCCTTCATCTGTTGTGGACATAGAGCCATCCGACACGGAGTAGAAATTTTCACCGCTAAGCTCAGGAGTCCAGGGACCTTGGGGGCCAGGGTTGGCTTCCAAGCTAAGAATATAATTAGTGGTGTCGGCTGTTGGGAGTATGGACCCTCCCTCTGATGCGCAGCTTGTCGGAGCAGAGTCTGGAATTAGGGCAGCAGAAGCAGATGGTGCCGTTATTCCAAAATCCACTATGTTTCCGGTGTTTCCTTCAGTAGGTACTGGGATAGGAATAACATTAGTGGGGTCTATCAGTCCCTCTGTGCCTTCCCGTTGTCCCCTTGGAGTCAAAATTTCCTCGGGTTGAATAGAGGCACAGTTTTCCTTCGGAATAGTTGTCGATTGCTTAAGGTTCAGATCACCTTGTTTATCTAACAATGAGCAATCAAGTTCGCTCTCAGGGGGGAGTGTGGAGTCTAATGTAGAAAGTGGTGCCTTAACTCCAGAGAAAAGTTTGGCAATAGAGGGCTGAAGACCTGCACCTTCCTTTATGGCTCCACCCCCCCAAGTCTCCCCGCCGTCTTTTTGAAACCGCTGGCCTCCCGTTTACCTTTGGGTAGGTTGTCCATCACCACAGCATCCCCTAGGGTGGCGCTGGCTTGGGCGGCCTGGGCGGCTTTCGTTTTGTTGCCTTTGTTGATTTTTGCGCCCCTGGTCGACATAATCCAGCTCCGCTGCCGTCTCCCTTTCAGCCGTAATACCAGCTTAATGGAGACCGATGAAAACACCAAGGCAACAACGTAGCAAAGCAGCCAGCGGGTAAAGAGTTCCCGGAGCGCTCTTGCAAAGGCGAGCACCCAGCAGCCGTTTCCAGCGTCCGAATCAGTCCCAGCGGTCTGGTAGTAGAGACTGGTCACTTGCGTTCTGTTCGTTTTCTGGTTCAGCATCGTGGGTCAGTCCGCATAGCCGATAGTCGATGTGCCTCCGGCACGGCGTGAGCGGCTGACTGGCGTGGACTCACGCTGACACCATCTTGCTCCCCGCTCAGTTTTTTTGCTTCTAATGTAAATGTTTAATTCAAATGCTATACCTTATTTCCCACAGACTCACCAGGGCAATCATTATTACCCGTGGTGGCTTTCCTAGCACCCCCTCCCCCACTGCACCACTAACCTGCCGTAGACCATTTTTAAGACCCTTGATGCTATCATGTTAAAAGGTAATGCAATGTTGTAATTTCAGCTACAAATGTGCTCAAAATAAGCAGCCTGTGTTACTTACTAAAGTGCAAATTGTGTTCCTTTAGCCCATATTCAGCAGGGAGTGTAGGCTTTTCCATTTACAAAATGTTGAATAATCTTGGCAGAAAAAACTTGCTTGTGTGACTATTCTTTCTTTAAAAGTAGCTTTTGTTTGGGTTTTCTCTTGAAAAATCCTTTAAACATTTTTGTTTCACCTACTTCTTTTAACAAAGCTTCAAAAACTTCAGAAAATTCACAAATTTTAAAAAGCACGGATTTGTAGGACATAAATTTCTACAAATACACCTCAGATAAAAGATACAGAGGCAGATTTATCAATGGCTTATACCGGGGCAAGGTTACACATAGGAAGGCACACTGGCACAAAGTCTTGATAAATTATGTACCTGCCAGCACGAAACCTTTTTCATTTCCCCTAACTTTTCTCAAATTGCATGTGTGCTGCCCTGTACAGCACACATCTCATATGTGAAACATTTTAAAAGTTGGCCTAAGCATATCTTATTCTTGTACTCAAATGTTACCCTCCAAGTACGCTAGACTTCACACACACGTTTTTGTGTCATAGTGCAAAAGTGTGTGCATGGCACTAGGCAGCCTGTTTTTGAGCCAGCCCTGCGGAAGAGGGTAGCAGCACTAAATCATAGTAGATATGAATCTGCGATTCTCTCTTCACAGAGCGCCACACAGTGCGGCAGCTTGGCTTACCGAGCCGTGTTGCCGAACTTTTTAATAAGTTTGCCCCACAGTGTGTAATTTAGTGCAGGTTACATATAGCATCTTTGAGTTGATTGGCATATGTCCTTTTTCAGAATAATTAGATTAAGATCATTATAATTTATTTATTTGTGCACTTATGCAAGTGGGGGCCGAGAAAAAAAGAGAGGTCCCAAAATGCAAAATCCCCATGCGTTTTCCATAGACTACTTTAGCGAATGCCACAGCGAAAACTGCTGAAGGGAATGACACCAAATTTGGCAGGAAGCTATATCTTGGTCTGCAGATTGTGTTTTTGGTGATTTTGTGTAAATCCGTTCAGTCGTTTTTGAGAAATTAAGGGACAAACATATTTGTATATCTGAATGGTTGGGTCCGCCAGAGTCTCAAGGGACTCTCGCAGGCACGCCAATTTAAAAATAGAGCATTCTGCTTGGCCCAGGGAGCTTTATTTCCCTTGAGCCATCTCGCTCTCGCAAGAGTCAGACTCCTGTGGGAGCGAGGGCTCTGATTGGCTACCAGAAACATGAGAAAACTGTTGCTGGCAGCCATTAAAGGACTTGGGGACTTAGGGCCCGATTACGTGTTTGGCGGTCCATCAGACCGCCAAACCCATGGTGGAGGTGCGGTGGTGGTCAGGGACTGCCACATCAGCGGTCCGACCACCGTATTAAGAGGACAGTGGTCGGACCATGATGGGACCACCGCAACTGCCAGGGATCGTGGATCCCTGGCAGTTGCGCGGTGGTGTGAGGCACCATATGCTTGCTGGTACTGCTGCGGCACTGCCAAGCATTTTACGGGTTTCCTCACTGCAACCCTATCCTCAGCGGGGAGCTCGCCATGAAAAGGGTGGTGATGAGGAAACTCTGAGGGGCCTTACAGGGCCCCCTTGTTCCTCTGTACAGGGGCGTGTATACAGGGGGCACATGTTGTGCCCCCCTGTATGTGTGCACCCCCAGTTCCTGCACAAAACGAAATGCACAACATTGTGGCTGCATGGCCCTTCCGCCCAAGCCCCCAGATACCCTGGAGAGGCCACTATTGAGGCCGAAAACATTGCTTATGTTGAGGTGGGGACGAGTGGCCCCCCTTCCTGAGCCATCAGAGGCCCCAGGGAGCCCACCCCCAAGGCCAAACATATTGTGTTTAAGGAGAAGGCCACCCAGCCTCCCTCCCAAATCTATCAGAGGCCTTGGGGAGCCCACCCGTGGGGCCAAAATCTTTAATGAAGGGAAGGGGTGTTGCATTACCCCCTCCCTATTTTGCAAAATTTCTGCCCCAGGGGTGGGCTCCCCAGGCTGAAATTGTTCAAAATGGGGGGGGGGGGGGGAGTATGTACAAAAGAAGCTTGGATGATGTCATCAGGGATGTAATTTGAGATGTCATCAGTCATACATGATGTTATAGAACATGTCATGAGTGATGTCATATGTGAGGTCATAAGTTGTACCTGGCGGAGGCGCAAGTTATAGTTATCTCTGCTAACTATTTAGCCCGTGAATTTCTGTGTTTTTCTTGTGCAAAATGTTAATGTTGTCACTGGCAAATTCACCTAACTATAACGTTACTTTAACCTTTGTTTTTTTCAGGCCTTTGATACAAACACATGGAATAGCATTGCATAGCAGTTGTATATATAACAAGCACTTGTAAATGCATTAGGTTTCGCCTATGTGATTAATAATAAGTTGTTTTTGTTGTAAGTTGTAGCTTGCTGAGTAGCTGTACAATATAAGTTTCAGAAAGTCTGTTAAAGTGTTATGTCTTGTTTATGTAAAAAAGGCAATATATTGTGCTGTTACTAGTGGTATAGAGCAAGTTAGTAGTAGCAACATTTTGAAAAATTCAATGAAAGAGGGAAATAATAGAATTCATTGATGTAATAGCAATGTTATGTGTTTAGAGGAGTTCTGACAACATTTGGGCCCAGTGCCACTACACCTGCTGCACTATTCAAATCATGCCCCTAGTGTCTTCAAGATAACTGCATTTGTGACTGCCTGGTTAGTAGTAAAATAAAGCAATATTTGGTGTTTAGAGGAGATATGACAACTTTTGGCCCCGGTGCCACTGCACCTGCTGTACCATTCCACTGATACCCCTAGTGCCTGCAAGATAACTGCATTTTGTTATTGCCTGTTTAGTAGTAAAATATAGCAATATATGCTGTTTATTGGAGTTATGACAATTTTTGGCCCTAGTGCCACTGCACCTGCTGCACCATTGAAATCATGACCCTATTGCCTGTAAGGTAACTGCACTTGTGACTGCCTGTTTATTCGTAAAATATTGCAATACTTGGTGTTTAGAGTTGTTCCTAGAGCTTTGGGCCTCAGTGTCACTGCACCTGCTTTACCATTGAAATCATGACCCTATTGCCTGCAAGGTAACTGCACTTGTGGCTGCTTATTTATTAGTTAAAATTAGGAATATTTGGGGTTTAGAGGAGTTCTGACAACTTTTGGCCCTGGTGCCACTGCACTTGCAGCACCATTGAAATCATGACCCTAGTGCCTGCTAGATAACTGCACTTGTGACTGCCTGGTTAGTAGTAAACTTTAGCAATATTCCGCGCTTAGTGGGGTCCCTAGAGCTTTTGGCCCCGGTGTCACTGCACCTGCTGCACCATTCAAATCAAGCCCCTTTTAACTGCAAGATAACTGCAATTGTGTCTGCCTGTATAGTAGAAAAGTAGCACAGCGTGGAAGATGGCGTGCTGAATCGTCGGGGCCGAGCAGCAAGGAGTTTTGCCCCAGAATTTCTGTTGCATTGCCATCTTTACTTAACCGCTTAACCGCGGCGGCAATTCCGCCGCGGTGCGGCAGTTTTATTGAGTGGGCGGGGCCGCGTCGGCCAACGGACGTGCACAGCACTACGGAGGTAGTGCTCGCGACGGCCGTTGGCCGACGGGTGCAAGGAAGGGGTTAAGGTAACTCACACCCAGGAAGTTCCAGTGACCGAACCAAATACATTGATGAACAAGCCTACAATTGCAACCCCAGGAATATTCGTTGGCTATCCACCTTTTCCATTACTACCAGATCTGGAGTCAGGTTTTGGTGATCCATGTGCCCCATATACTGAGAACGGACACTAACTTATGGGCATATATGCTACGTGGATAGTGCTTAGAGGCCTAAATCAAATGTCTCTTCATCCAGGCAGGCGAGGACTGTTGCACTAGAACACATCCAGGGTTTTATGATCCCCCACCACTCACCTTTAAAAAGCAAAAAATGTGTGATCCTGATGAAGGTGGATGCAAGTCGTTATTTCCACTGAAACGTGCCTTGACTTGGCTAGAGTGAAATCCCAGCTGGCAACACAATCACGGATAGTTATGAATTGTTATCTCCGTGATCTTATCAGTGTATGCTGATGTGGGCTGGGGAGTGTATGTATGTGAGGTGTATGTCCTATCGTGGTGTTGAGTGATAGGTCAGGATGCAAGTGTGGTAGAATTATGGGGATACACTAATGATTTCAATGTGCATGTAAATTCTAACTATGATGACAGTTCTAGATGAACATGAAGTATATTGGAATTGTATAATTGCATGTTTTGCACTTCAAAAATGTTTGATGTTTTTAATTTTTGTACAATCAAACTAAATATTAGAAAACGTTTTTTCACAGTGCTAAAAGCAAAAAATGAATTGAATAAAATGAACAAAAATATAAACAAATGTTTGACGTGTATGTATAGCAGTGGGTAGCCCATAGAGCTTACATTAGCCTATAGTAAAAGGAAACAGGTCGGGGAGGAGTTTTTTGCATTATTGTTTGTATAGTAGTAAAATGCAGCAATATTATGTGTTTAGAGGAGTCCTGACAACTTTTGGGCCCGGTGTCACTGCACCTGCTGCACCATTCAAATCATGACCCTGTTGACTGCAAGGTAACTCCACTTGTGTCTGCTGCTGTTTAGTAGTAAAATATAGCAATATTAGGTGTTTAGTGGGGTCCCTAGAGCTTTTGGCCTCAGAGCCACTGCACCTGCTGTACCATTCAAATCAAGACCCTTTTAACTGCAAGGTAACTGCAACTGTGATTGCCTGTTTAGTAGTCAAATATAGCAATATTAGGTGTTTAGAGAGGTGCCTGGAGATTTTGGTCCTGGTGTCACTGCACCTGCTGCACCATTGAAATCATGACCCTGTTGTCTGCAAGGTAACTGCACTTGTTACTACCTGTTCAGTTTTAACTTTTAGCAATAGTCTGGGTTTAGTGGGGTCCCTAAAGCTTTTGGTCCCGGTGCCACTGGACCTTTTGCACTACTGAAACCATGACCCTAGCGCTTGTTAGATAACTGCACTTGTGACTGCCTGTTTAGTAGTAAAAAAACATAGCAATATTTGGTGTTTAGTGGAGTTATGACAATGTTTGGCCCCGGTGCCACTCCACCTACTGCACAATTTATATCAAGCCCCTTTTAACTGCAAGGCAACTGCAATTGTGTCTGCCTGTATAGTAGTAAAATATAGCAATGTTAGGTGTTTAGAGGAGTTCTGACAACTTTTGGGCCCATTGCCGCTGCACCTTTCAAATCACGACCCTGTTGCCTGCAAGGAAACTGCATTTGTGACTACCTGTTTAGTTTGAACTTTTAGCAATAATCTGGGTTTAGTGGGGTCCCTAGAGCTTTTGGTCCTGGTGCCACTGCACCTGCTGCACAATTCAAATCAAGTCCCTTTTAACTGGTAGGTAACTGCAATTGTGACTGCCTGTTTAGTAGTCACATATAGCAATATTATGTGTTTAGAGGAGTTCTGACAACTTCTGGGCCTGGTGCTACTGCACCTGCTGCACCATTGAAATCATGACCCTGTTGTATGTAAGATAACTGCACTTATGGTTGCCTCTTTAGAAATAAAATATAGCAATATTAGGTGTTTAGTGGGGTGCCTGGAGCTTTTGGTCCTGGTGCTACTGCACCTGCTGCACTATCATGACCCTAGCGCTTGCTAGATAACTGCACTTGTAGCTGCCTGTTTAGTAGTAAAATAAAGCATAGCTCTTGCATATTAACTTTCAACGTGCAATGTTTATTACAACATTTAGAATTTGATCATAATGACCAAATAGATTACGTTGAAAAAAATCTGTTCGATAATGTCTACAAAGTGCAAAGAAAGGTACTAAAGAATGAATAGAATATGCCACAAAGGTTCTAAGACTAAAGCATGCACTTTACACAAACTAAGTAATAAAAGCAAGCATTCCAGCATACTGGTGGAAGCTGTCTGCCTTTTCCGTGGGAAGAGATCTTGGGCAAGATGTACGACCCTATTAAATTGCGAGTCGCAAATTCCGAGTCGCAATTTACTATGTACAACAGTGTCAGAGACACTGATTGTGATTCCCAATGGGGTCGCAAAATGCGAGGCTCATTAATAATAATGAGTCACTCGCATTTTGCGACCCCATTGGGAATGGCTGGCCCTCCCAGGGATGGTGGCCTGCTGGGCTCAGCAGACCACCATGTCTAGGACTGCTTTTAAATAAAGCAGCTTTTTTTTTTAAATGCAGCCCATTTTCCTTAAAGGAAAACGAGATGCATTTAAATAAATAAAAATGAAACCTTTTCGTATCATTTTTTAAGGGCAGGCAGTGGTCCCTGGGACCACTGCCTGCCCTTAAAAAATATTTTTGCATGCATTTTCAAAGGGGAAGGGGTCCCCTGGGTCTAAAACCCATTTGCGCATGCTAAAAACCGTTGTACATCTGGCCCCAAATCTTGACAGTAAGTGGGGCTTAGACAGTGTGAACAGCTTTAGTAGAAGTATCGTAAATACGTGCAGCCAGGGGAAGCTAAAAAAAAAATTCCACACAAAAGCGAATGAACACAGTAATTCAGTAGTGGGAACTGATAAGAGCCCCCTTTTAGATATATTAAATACAAGAGATTTCACAAGCACAGTGCTGTGCAGGCGAAACCTAAAAAGGAACTCGATGTTAAGACTGGGGTGCGTTCCAAGTATGATGGTTGAGGCGGAGTTAGAAATTAAGGTAGAGGTACAGTGGGTCCAGATAGGGGTCTCGGGAGGTCATGGTGGGAAGAGGTGAGCAAGGGATGGTGAGGCAGTATGTAGGCTTTAGGCCACAGTTTGAGTTTGACCACGAAAAGATGTGTGGCCCCATCTATATATGTTGTGGTATTTGTATAGCACAAAGCCCAGGTGTAAAGGCAGTAGATCGCTGTACAGGGACAAAGACAAACATATAGCAAGGATCTATCATTATATGATTGCTTCATTATATAGGAAGGGCACACAACGTATACACCATTGTGGTGTAAAAGGGATACGCCCTGTTTTCACTGATTCAAAACTGCTTTGCACTGGTGAAACAAATGGTGAAAAATAGAGATGCACCCTTTGTTAGAAGATTCATGCAGTGCTGGACTGGCCATATGAGGCACAGGAATTCTATGGGACCCTGGTGACTTGGGAGTTGCTTTTAGGAGTGGAAGTACAAAACCGTCTTCAGCTCAGCCTGGCAGTGAACCCTTCGGGAACGCACACAACGTTCTTGAGAATATGCATGTAATTCCCCCCCCCCACCCCAAAAATTCTCCTGGGGGTGGCTAGACTCACTTGCTACACTCACTCAGTAAAACTGGGTGCTGGTATGAACACATTTTCCCAGACTGCTTTTCGATCCCAGTTCACCACTGGGTCACCTACGTGATTTAGATGAAGAGGTGCCAAGGGGCCCCTTGTTATGTGTGCCACCTCCAGGCTTTTGACCAACGCACGCTTCCTATCACTAATTTAAAGGCCTAAACTTGTGGGAGCAATGGTGAAACCAACAGTGCCAGCACGAAAAGTGAACCTGACAAGATGATGCGGCGGGAGGAAGGCCTGCCACGTGAAATGGCGCCACTTGGCAGCTGTGAAGCCTGTGCTTCTAGTTATCGAATGCATGATGCTAAATTCTTCGACTTCTCTAAATGTGGCCTTGAGCCTCTGCCAAAAGCATTTAGGAGCAGATTTACAACAAACTGACGCATCTCTGCATCATAGCAGCGATGCGTCAGTTTACTTGCGTCACGCAAAAAAACCCTTGCGCCACCATGGATGTGTCGCATTTACAATGCGGCGCACCATGGCGCAAGAATTGACAGATGTGTCACGCATCTGTTGGCATAAAGGTCACGCATTGCTGGAGTTGTGTTGCAAGCACGACGCTACTCCAGCAATGCTCAGGAAGGCCTATACCTATTTTGCTGGGTCACTCCTTATGCCTGCTTCAAGCAGGCGTAAGATTTTGACCTAGTGGCGTCATAGAAGTAGCGCAGTGAAGTCTTGTCGATTTCACTGCGTTACTTTTACAAGGCTTTCTTGCCTCGGAACGCCCACCCTGCATACATTATACCTGACGAAGGTATAATGTGGCGCAGGGCTTTACAACGTGACGCATCTCTCTAGATGCGTCCCGCTGTAAATGTGTTGCAACGTGGCGCATTGTTTACACCACCGCTGCATCACAAAAGTGATGCAACGGCGGTGCAAAAGTGTCGCAAGGGGCTTGTAAATCTGCCCCTTAGTTTTCTTGGCTTGCAAGACGGCCTGGGCTTCTTTTAGATTTAATCAGATTCATTGGAAACTGTTGCACCTGGTGGCCCTCAATTCATGTGTGTGTGAGCTTGTGGGTGCCATGACTGAATAACAACAAGGTATGGTGCATTCTGTGTTTGTGTGAGCTCCATCAGTTTTATTTATTTATTTATTTAATGCGATTTTATATAGCGCAAACTTTACCCAAAGGTGTCAGAGCGCTTTACAAAAGGACCAGTTACATTACATAAGGACTTCGGAGTACATGAGTTACATAAAAGATACAGACAGAACAACTCTAAAATCGCAAAAGAACAGTAGTCAGTACATACGCCTACTACAGATACTAGAGGTTAGAGTTGCATATATACAAGTTGAAGATTCACTCAAGGAGAAGAGACAAACAGAAAAAACTCTAAAATTACATAAGAATGGTAATAAGTAAATACGTCCACTAAAGATACTAGTGGTTAGAATTACATATATACAAGTTGCAAAACACTCAAGATTACATTTAAAAAGCAATTAGGGTTGGACAATTATATATTACAAATTTACAGAGCATGGTATTTACAAGAGTATCAGCGAGAAACAAGTAAGAAAAGCAGATAGGAACAGGAAAGAGAGAGAGAGACAAAACGGAGATGGGACCAGAAGAATAAACAATAGTCACAAACAGGGAGCAGATCCGTGGAGAAGAAGGACGATCGATAGGTCGCCCAGCTGGAGACCAGCGGGGACGGAGGAACAGATCACGTTCGCAAGATGGCGGACCAAGGACAAGAGCGACAATAGGAGACGGTCCCAAAATGGCGGGGCGCACACAAGTCCCAGTCCAAAAGTTAGGAGGGCCAAGTCCGAAGAAAACCAGGGAGCCGATCCAATGGAGGAGGAACAAGAAGGGGAAAGGAGCCAGACAGTCAAAGGGGGGGGGGGGCAGGCGGTCTCCGAAGCACAGCCGTGCCGTCCATGTGCACAGGACCCGGGCAGTGGGGGCAACAGTGTCCGATCCATTCTCCCAGGTCGAAGGGAGACCGACACAGGCTCCAGGGCAACAGTCCAGAGAACGGGACGCCGCAGGGACGGAAACTGACCAGCATCATCCTGGGCTCCACACTGACCTGCATGCTGAGTGAACACTATGGCTCTAATTCGGAGGTGCATGGTACTGGGCTGTTTTTACTGCATGGTAAAATGGCTGACAAATTTACAGTTTGTGTGTAGTAAAATCACCCCAGTGCCATACAATTATGGGTAAAATCCCATGGAATGGGGCATCACTTTGTGGGCAATTTTTGCCGGCTGTGAAAACACGCGGTTTCATATCCAATCCAGTTTTGCCACATTTTTTTTACCAGCAGTTTTGCCACATGCTTTTTACCACTTGCTCTAAGCAGGTGATAACTCTTTACAGGGGCTGTTGACAGAGACGTTTGAAGGCATGGGCAAAGTGGGCTCTGGCCTAGGGCCCCAACCCTTCATGGGGCCCCTTCACTTAAGCTTTTGGGACAGTCCCAGACTGTCTATGGTTTTAATATGCTCTTTGGTTTTTTTAAAAACTTTTTTTGTATTTTTATGACGGCTCAGGCTCTCTAGCCAGTTTGTCTCTGCCTGAGAGACAGAAGTGGTAAAGAAAAATACCTGTTTGATCTGGTTAGATTCAGCAAGCACACTAACCTTTTAGCCCAGCTGCACAGGTCTTTACCTTTATTCAGCATGCACTAATTATATTAAGACAGGCATTGTGTGCTCCCTCTGTGATTGCATCGTCCTTGTGAGCTGCTGCCAGCAGTTTCAATCACAGCTTTCTGCCTTCTGAGTCTTAATACCGGTCTCACGCAGCACAGTCAGCGTAGTACACAAAAGCACCCATCAGCACGGTATGTCCAAATGATGATGACAGACTAGCTACAACCCGCAGTATGGGTAGAAGACTTAGTCGTACCACTAGTATTTTTGCTTTTCTGGCGGGTGTACCACATGTCATTGTGTAGTGCAGAGCGGCACTATTTGCTCTTTCCATGGCTGCACTATCGACATGAAGCAGTTTATGGCTAGTGCGATCACTGTGGCTGCCCGCGGCCCACGCAGGGGGCCCCCATAAGATGGCGGCCGCCTTAGTGCCACATGATGGCACATGGCGACAGTCCAGTGTTGTAGGGACCCCCTATGGGTCTGGCGCGCCCTGCGTCATTTCCGGCGCGCTGGTAGGCGGGAGCCAGGTATAAGTATCTCTCCCGCCCACCTGGCGCTCTCTTTGCTGGCTATCCTGCATGCCGTTTGCGCCTAGGTTCCACGCCATCGGGTCGTGCCGTTGGGGGTCCAGGAGCTCTTCGTTGCGGTGAGTCGTCATCAAGCTAAACCCCCCCTTCAGCTCTTGTGCGGCATCCAACCGGCCATTGCCTGGGTGGGGCCTGCATGGAGGGGAGGGTGCGAGGCTCCCGTTGTATGGACCCCCCCATCGGGGGCATGTATCGCGGTCATGTGGGGGGCGCAAATGGCATAGTTGGGTTCAGAGTTCTGGCCCAGTTTGTTCCCCGCTGGACACGCTATCCAGCCGCACCGGGCTCATCGGTGTGGAGCGTGGGCGAAGAAGGTGGGCGCGGGCCGGGAGGGGCCTATGAGTGGGTCGAACTATGGCTCCTACCTCCTGGTAGTCAAGCAATTTTAAAATAGTTATGGGTAAGTGGTAGAATGTGCGGGTGATGACGCCTGGGGACTCTCGTCCATTTACATAGAACGCAGGTAGTGTGCCCGTGACCGCACCAACAGAAGGGACTCATTCAGTAGGCTTTTCCCCAGTCTGGGGGTTGAGACTTTCCGGGTCCCGATTTTAGTGGCTGGAGTTCAGGGGCTGCGGCTGCCGGATTGTGTCTTTTTCCCGGCTGCGGGGGGCAAGAGAGCTGCATGTTTGGGCCCGCGGCCTGGCTGTGCCCGGGCCCGACAAGTTTGTTAAATGCCTTGTGCGACCGCCAGCGGAGAACCTCATACTTAGCAAAGGGATGCCGGGAAACAGTGGTAAATCATTCCAGAGTATCACATTAAGATATTCTAATAAATCCTGCAGGTGTTTCCCTTCTCAAATCTGATCCTTCCACCAACATTGTGCAGACGGAAAGGCAGCCTCATGAGATTAAGGGAGGGACTGTACACGGAGTGACTGATGCATCCGGGCCTTTCCAGGGGCACTCAGGGCTGTTGGAAATCGCAATATGGTTTGATGCAGGCGTGCTGTTGACGGAGTAGGCGCGGGAGGCCAGCACAGGCACACATCGTTTGTTTTGGAATTGTGATACCTGACTACATATGACCTCCTGTTATTGTCGTCTCTGCTCCTGCTAGTATGCCACCCTCGCCCCCTGGGCAGCATTCCCTCCATCCTTACCGACCCTGCTGTACAACGATCTGCGGTACGCTGTTCCGCCCTCGTCTCTTCCCGGTTTCGGTGTCCCAATAACCGGGGTTGAGTTAAGTTGCGATTCCAGTGAAAGCTAAGAACAGCTTAGGCTACAGCTACTGGCTCTACCTTCACTGTTCAGGAAGGAGGCAGAGTGGGCGGCGTGTGGAAACTTACGGTCTGCAGGAAAGAGGCATATTTAGAGTGGCAAAACCGTGCATACCAACATTTCAAACCAGGAATGATGGAGAGAGGGGAAACACGGCCGTTATGTTCCCCAGAAATGGTTAGTATGCAGTTTGGCTGTCGTTTAGCAGGGGGCGGATGGGGGCATAATCACGTTAGGTGGTCCACAGCCATTACTGAGACCTTTTTCTACAATGGGCGTGGATTTTCCTATGGTCTCACTGCGCATCCTCAGAAAAGCGTGCCCGTCTTTTGCTTGAAATAAGTGTGAGGTCTCTTAAACTTGCAAGGCAATGAGTCAGCGAACTGCGAGCTTAACAATAGGTGAAGTTTAAATCTGGGATCCCTGTGCTACATTATGCATGGGGCATTTTAAGCATCCACCCAAACCTGGTGCGTTACAGGGGGGATGTTGACTGGAGCAGTGGGTCGGGGGCAGCGGCTACAATGGCATTGGTGGTGCGTTGCCTTCCAAATGATAGTGTCTGCTCGAATAACATTAGACAGAGTTAGTGTGTCTGTATTGCTCTTTATCGTCGGCAACTTGCGGGGCTAATGCCATGGGCACAGGCGAGCATCCAGAGGGGCGATCGCAAAGGCGGGAATATTTTCCTGTTTATAGACGTCCCCCTATCGCCGGATTCACTCAGTGGGCAAATATTCTGTCTGGTTCGCACCAAACCAAAATGATTCCCGGCTTCCCCGCTTAAGCTAATGGTGTGATCTTGGGAAAGCAGAAGCATCTTCGTCCTTGGGGCAGTGCTTGGTGTAACGGCGAAAGGTGGAGACGGGGCGATGAGGGACAAGGTTCACGTGCCGGCGTCGGCGCGAAATCCTGTGGTTCTAGGCAAAAAGAATTAGCGGGACCCACTGCCATGTAAATCGCTCGGTGCCTGTAAAGTGGCGTAAGTCCTTGTACAATGAAACGGGTGCTCATGTAAGGCGCTCCGATACCTTCAGCTTGAGTATGTGCTAGACAGAACTGCGATAAGGCAACCAATGGCTCTTTTGAAGATTTACTAGTGGCGCTTATATGTTTGGAGCTAGTTGAGCACTGGTGCGGGATCTGTTTCCACCCGATATAAAAACGGGTCAGCAATTTTCTACCTGAAATATAGCGCCTCCTCCGTTTCAATCTATGCACGTAATTAGTTTGCGCTCGTTCCTTTGCAAAAACATTCTCATTCCTGTGCAAAGTTTTCTGTGACAATATACTATGATTTAAGTGAGTGTACGTTAATGACTACGTTAGTACGTCAGTGACTCACTATTGATCTGGCACAGCCACATCATTGGCCTTGAGCCAGATTTGAAGCATTTGCAGTAATTGACATCGAATCAATATTAGTTGCTTATTTACCTCATGCAACTATCTAACAGTGGCAAAGTCAATAGTCTTGGCTTGCTGTAGGTGTAATTTTACGTGCAGATTATATAGCTGGATGCAATGACTGAAGAGGCAGGACTATGCTAAGCAAAGATTTCAGCTTCATTGTTTTGGCCAGTCAAATAGGGAGGATCTGCACAATAGATGAACATGCTCGTTTTAATCAATTTGTTTCAGTAGATGGGCGACCAACAGGGTAGGCGAGGGGTCTAGAGATGACACACTTGACTAGCACGGCCCAGGCATGACAGGACAAACAGGCAGGGTGACAGGTTGAGGCTGGACTTCCGGAGGGGACGTGAGAGCTCAGATCTTGAGTTGAACACCAGAACATCCATTCAAGGGCTGTTAAATCCAATGATGAAATGTGGTTAGAGTTACATATATGCAAGTTGCAAATTGACTCAAGGATAAGATACTAACATGGTATGTGTATGGTAGGTGTATGCATGTACTCTGAAAGGGCTGGGGTGTGTAAAAGTTAGTAAGTTTGGCTAGTAGAGTGTTTGGTGCCACAGCCTCACCATGTCAGAATAGAAGCATTTTCGGATGCTATGCTGGATAGCCACTATTGTGGCTCATTTTCTTAAGCAACAAACAGGCATGAACAAAGCTAATAGAGGTCACAAAATACCAGACGGCAGCACAGCAAGCTAAGGTCAATTTTGCGGATTACATGTTTCAGCCACGACCATAATTCATCAGGACAGACCAATGCCATTCAGCGGGACGGCTGTCCACCAGCTCTTGCTTCAATGACTTAATATTATGATGCCTGTTCTTGCAATCTGAAGGGAGGAGTGGACTACCTCTGACATGCCTTACCCTGACGTGCCCTTGACTATTATCCTTTGACTTGAAACCAGGTCCAGCTGGTTTAAGCTAGATGGGTCAAGTCGCACAACAGCCTAGGGCTATCATCGACAGTTTGGATGGCTTGGGGAGCGATGAATGCTTCGTCTGTGTGTACTGGCAGACGATTTCTGCATGGGCTTAGCTTTGCATGCTACCCTGCACTGGTTTTTACTGACTAGGGTGATGCAGTGGAAAGCGTTGCAAGCATGCGCCGAGAGATGGGTCCCTCGATACCATCCATAATCTTAACCTTGTTAGTATGCAGGCCAAGGAGTGGCTGCATGACCCCCGGGTGCTGGAATTGGGGTGGTTGGCATGCTTTTTCAAATGTTTGTTGCAAGCTCGCACATGTTGTTTCTGCAGAGTTTGGGGCAGGTTAGCAGGCCTCACTCTCTCTGTGGGTTTGATGTGTATTTCGGGTCAGTATGACCAAGTAGAGCCATTATCGCTTTAAATCTGGGCATAAAGGAATCCACGCAAGAATCCAGGGGATTATAGAGCAAGTGTTCCCTTTTCAGAGCCTAGTATATGCAGGCATGATTAACATTAGTAGCCGCCATTACAACAATAAGTCTAGTACTGCAAAGGCAGATATTAGTCCCCCCACCCACCTCAAGTTCACCCATACTCCGAATAAAAGGAGTACAATTTACGTTCAACAGGCCTGGGCAAACAATTGTAGCGCATTGAGTCACAGATTCAGCCAGCTGATATCATTGTGAGTTTCAGGGGCGGGGGGTTGCACCTCCAGGCAACAGGCTCCCAGTTCAGGAGCAGGGAGAAGGAGATTTTGGGGTAGGTTCACATACCTCAAAGGTGTATCTGGGGGCTTAATGCATGTGTATCTCAGGGCTTATGGCAGGGTAGCGCCATTCTCACTTGAAGGTATTTCCATATTGAAATTTTGTGCTCATGACGGTTTTTTGTATTTGTAGAAGGTGAAGAGACATAAGTTAGCTACTTCATCACTTACAACGTGGCACATTAAGGCGGCGGTGTATAAGTTCAAGTGGCATCTGCGGATTTCCATCATGAACGTCAGCAGCTGCTCACATGGTTAGCAGTAAGCAGCCTGGGAAGTCTGGGGGGCAAACACCACAGATAAACTATACAGGAAAATTTCCTGTAGAAAGGAGGGATGCAAGGCAAGTACACGAGAACTCCCGTGCTTAAGATCACAGATTTCTAAGCTCATCGGGTCGTTGAGCCTTTACACTTCATGGTAGGATAGTCTACGAGGTTGAACAGGCTATTGGGTATGCCTTGCTAGGACATTGACACACTTCACACGAACGGGAGCCTCCTTAAGGATAAATGATGGAAACATGGACCAGGGTACGTCTGGCTCAAACATCCTCTTCACCAAGCTGCAGGGCGTCATGTTGTTGCCATTTGTCTTTTAATCAGGCAAGCACAGTAAGGGAGCTGTATTAAGTAACGAGGACCCACATAAGGTGGATTAAAAGGTGACTGGAAGGAAGCCAAAGCCCAGCCGTGGTCAGGTTGAGGGCAATCTATTCCGGGGAGAACTAAGTGAGCTAGGTCTATTGCTGATTCAAGCAACAAGGGTCACAGATGGTTAGAAGGTAGGGTGCATCTGTGATTGGACTGCAGTTAAGCATGTCTGGTGGGCGGTGTAAGCTGTCACTCCAAGAAAGGGTGCAGTGTCGGCAATAGTGAGCACAATGCACACATTCCCTACCAGATTTGACACCATTAATGTGTTCGCCTTGGGTTCCGCGACCAATAGGGGCGTTGCCAATGTCTAGTCTAATGCAGCAAAGTATTGCACCAGGGAACTGAAGGTAGGTTACAGGCTGATCCAGTTAAACAAGAAATCCCCAGCTCTGCTAGCCTTAGTAGCTAGGCGGTATGGGGAAGTGTCAGCTGACAAGGGTGCTGCTGTCCCAAAGATGGGGGAAACAAGGGGTAAAAGCATTATAAGGCTACAATGTAATAAGAATACTGGCCATGTCCACTATTCAGGGGAATTCAAATTTGGAAGGAGCAGGTAACCTTCCACTGCTGGTGCAGTACACGATTATCAGTGTGAACCCCCAAAGTTTGGGAATAAGCAAGTAAGGGGGTAAAAAACAAGGGCTTAGTCTCCAGGGCTGAGGTGCGTTGGAGCACCATGTGTCAATATGTGAGCAGTATGACTTCCGAGCAAACTAAGTGCACGCTGGCGTAGCACCAGGGGCTAATATGTGTGCAGTGTGATTTCTGAACAAACTAGGTGCAGCCTTGCGTAGAACCTATAAAATCATGTGTAGGGTTAAGGGCTACTACTGGGGGGGGGGGCTCCAGCATGATGACCCAGCATCTGTCACTAGTCTCCACCTGTCCCCGCCCGTTGACCCTCTCCTGGGGGTCCATATTTCTCTTGGTACCACACATGGTCATCAGTGTACCTTCAAAGTTTTTCTTGCCAAGCAAGGGGGTAACCAAGGGCTTGGTCAACCCCCATATGGAACTGCACATAATTGTACACACAGTGAACAAGGGAGTATACCACGCAGAAGCCTGGTGAAGAGGAGTGCAGTCAAAACTATGTCAGGCAACACGGGTCCTGGCAAGCGCTTTTGCAGTCACTCTTTCAGGATAGGGGCAGCAACTACAGCCTTCAGGGCGGGCATGTCAGCGGAGCGCATTATGCACTACGTCTGTATGCCACCCAGGGGAGTGGCCGGAGGACAAGTTAAGGGTTGCATGTACAGAAAATTTTAAATGTACCTGGGGCAACCCGTGATGCACCAGATGTTGTTGGTGTGCGGTGTTAGTGTGTAAAGTATGTGCAATGTTCAGTAGTGTATAGGATGGTTTTGCGGTGCCTCAATGAATGTGTTTATCAACCTTGCATTTCTTTATTTTGCCAGGATCAAAGGTCTGGGTGATTGGCCATTCGTGCGTCTTGAGAGTGGCACGGTGGGCGGAAAGCAGGAAATGGAGGCATGGGTTTTCCGTCACCGAGAAAATTTGGTTGGGGTTCCCAGGCATGCGTTGGAATAGCTTGCTGAAGAAGATGCAGCACAGACTAGGTGGGGGTGTCTCCCCTCCCAACATCCTGGTCATACACCTGGGAGGCAATGAATTGACTTTTATGGGGAGGAGGGCACTGCTGCAAGAAATGAAATCCTCCTTTCAGGGCGGGCATGGAGCGGAGAGCATCATGCAGGTGGGACGATGGGAATCCCATTGTTTTAACGGTACTTCCGTCCGTAAGCCACCCAGGGGAGTGGCCGGAGGACAGGTTAAGTGAATTATGTACAGTGCGAATTTTGAGTTTACCGAAGGCAACCCTGTGATGCATCAGGGGTTTGGCGGGGTGCAGTGTTATTGTGTGAAATTATGGGCAATCTTGAGTAGTGGGATAGAATGGTGTGCAGTGCTTCAATAAATGTGTTTGGCAACCCAGCATTTCTTTATTTTGCCAGGATCAAAGGTCTGGGTGAATGGCTTTCGTGCGCCTTGAGAGGGGCACGGGAATGGAGGCATGGGTGTCCTCCACTGAGTTAATTTGATTGGGGGTCCCAGGCATGCGCTGGAACAGCTTGCTGTAGAAGCTGCGGCACAGGCTAGGGGGGGTGTCTCCCCTCCCAACATTTTGGTTATATATCTGGGAGGCAATGATTTGACTCTCATGGGTGGGAGGGCACTGCGGCAAGAAAGGTAATCCTCCATGTGCAAGTTAAGCAATCTATTGGGGACATGTGAGTTGTGGTGGTCGGCGATAACCCCACGTTAAGGTGGAGTGGGGCCCAGTCAGGGGAGGCCGTGGAAACCTCACGCAGGAGAGTTAAAAGTGCCATGCGCAAATTCACTGAACAGAGGGGGTTTGGCTTTATTAGACACGGTCTGCTGCATGCCAAGTCCACAGGGTGTTTTGAAGAGGAGGGGGTTCACCTTCTAGAGTGGGCATGGACTTGTTTTGTTGGACCTGGGCGAGGCCCTGGAATCAGCAGGATGTTGGTAAGAATGCCTGCCTTGGTGGGGGGCCCTGCTTGTGACGGTGGCCACACCCAGAGCTGTGGCGGAGTTACAGGGTGATCCAGAGGCTGAAAGGTACATAGGGGTACCCTCTTCAGGAGCACAACAAGGGTGTGAAGGCCAAATATCCCCAGGTGGTCCCCGCGTTGGACCCTGGAGGAATGACGGCGCCCCGCTAGTCCTACGGGCGGTTTTAAACCTGAGCAATGGGGGGCTGCCTGGATACGCTCCGCCCCCCTCAAGGGGCGTGAGTAGATGGGAGGACTGGCGGTCGACAGGTGGGAAGGGGTAAACCCTCCCCTGGAATTGGTAAGCACCGATTGGTTAGTGCCACGGTGCAATTTGGCTCATCAGGTGGGCAGGCAGCAGAGGGGCTGCCTGCCCTTGGATCGCCCGTAAGCTAACCCACCATGTTGGCATATTTCGGTATGCAAATAAACCTGCAGCAATTTTCTCCACGAAAAAGGTGTCTTGTGTGTTTATTTCATCAGGAGATTGCTATATGTGTGATGAGGAGTGTGCTGCCGATATTGACACTATGTGGCTGCCCGTGGCCCACGCAGGGGGCCCCCATAAGAGGGTGGCCGCCTTAGTGCCACATGATGGCTCACGGCGACAGTCCAGTGTTGTAGGGACCCCCTATGGGTCCGGAGCACCCCGCGTAATTTCCGGCACGCTGGTGGGCGGGAGCCAGGTATAAGTACCTCTCCTGCCCACCTGTCACTCTCTTTGCCGGCTATCCTGCACGCCATTTCCCTCCCTACCGCTTACAAGGCGTTTATACAGCGGGTGGGGGGCGAGGCTGCTAACTTGTTGTTTTGTGTTGCAGGCGGAATTACAGGGCGATCCAGAGGCTGAAAGGTACATCGGGGTACCCTCTTCAGGAGCACAACAAGGGTGCGAAGGCCAAATATCCCCAGGTGGTCCTCGCGTTGGACCCTGGAGGAACGACAACGCCCCACTAGTCCTACTGGCGGTTGTAAACCTGAGCAACTGGGTCTGCCTGGATACGCTCCACCCCCCTCAAGGGGCGTGAGTAGATGGGTGGACTGCTGGTCCACAGGTGGGAAGGGGTAAACCCTCCCCCAGAATTGGTAAGCACCGATTGGTTAGTGCCACAGTGCAATTTGGCTCATCAGGTGGGCAGGCAGCAGAGGGGCTGCCTGCCCTTGGATCGCCCGTAAGCTAACCCACCATGTTGGCATATTTCGGCATGCAAATAACCCTGCAGCAATTTTCTCCACGAAAAAGGTGTCTTGTGTGTTTATTTCTTCAGGAGATTGCTATATGTGTGATGAGGAGTGTGTTGCCGATATTGGCACTAAGCGTAGTGCCACCTGACTCAGGAACCCTGGGCCTTATCTACAAGCCCTTTGCGCCACTAATGCGTCACTTTTAATATGGGGAAAAGTGACGTAGTTGCGGCGCAGGGGGCTTGTAAATAAGCCCCTCTACAAGCCCCCCTGTCCCTTACGGAACAGGGACTAAAGTGCCGTAATCAAAAAAAGCACTGTCTATAAGCACAGGCCCAAAGGGTGAAACACCAATCCCTTCCACCTCGCAACACATGCAGCAGTCTTGTTTACGCCACTAGTCTTTGTTTCCATGGTGCTGAGATACACTGTTTGCTCCAAGGTTGGGCCCAGAACTAGGCTGGCCGAAGAAGAGGGTCGCGCAAGAACCACACTCCACGCTGTTACTTGAAGCGTAAAAGGCCATTTTATTAGGACAAGGTTGCAATCATTTAGACTTTATTACATAGTACATAAATGCAATAAATATACTTTCCCCATCCCATACCGACTCATTCTCCATTCATCCTTCTCAAAACCATCTCACCTGTTTGACTCTTCCCCATTCACTCGGTGATCTCCTTCCTCTCCCCATTCTCACCTTCACTTGCCCTCCGAGCATCCTCTGTTGAATTTCCTTCATTGCCTCCCGCGCCCCGCTATCAGTCACCTGTGTACCGTTCTCCCCCCCCAAGGGGTGGATCCGCCCGTATGTGACTCACCACCCCTCCAAAGTACCGTAACGTCTTTGCTCTGCAACCTGCCCTAAACTAGCACGCTCAGACCCAAAAAACCACCCCAAGCCCTTTGCTTAAGACCTGTAGGGTGGGTGGGTGGACACAATTTTCTTGTTCCCCCCGGTGGTGCTCAGGTGTCAGGAAGAGGCCGGCTCTTCCTCTCCTGACACCATATAAACTCTCCCAACTCCCGCCCCTTCCTATTGCCCCTCTAATCCCACCCCCACCTTGTCCTTCCGGTCATTGCGCGAATACCCCCGGGAAAGACTGGTCTGCGACCTTCACTTCCCCTGGGGGCCGCATCGCGCAAGAACCACACTCCACGCTATTACTTGAAGCGTAAAAGGCCATTTTATTAGGACAAGGTTGCAATCATTTAGACTTTATTACATAGTACATAAATGCAATAAATATACTTTCCCCATCCCATACCGACTCATTCTCCATTCATCCTTCTCAAAACCATCTCACCTGTTTGACTCTCCCCCATTCACTCGGTGACCTCCTTCCTCTCCCCATTCTCACCTTCACTTGCCCTCCGAGCTTCCTCGGTTGAATTTCCTTCATTGCCTCCCGCGCCCCGCTATCAGTCACCCGTGTACCGTTCTCCCCCCCCCGAGGGATGGATCCGCCCGTATGTGACTCACCACCCCTCCAAAGTACCGCCAACCAGGGAAACCCCCGTAGGGCGGTTCCCTGCCCCACCCCCCCAGTTCCTGGGCACCTTTCGCCTCCTGTCAGCCGACCCTGCGGCACCCGGTGGACGACCAATCCACCACCCAAACTTGTGTCCCGTATAAATTACTAATGTTGGGACAATCGTTGGTCGCGAAAGGTGCCAAACCTACGCAGTACCACTTGTTCCCCCAGTTCCTGTGCACCTAACGCTTCCCCACTCTGTGGCACCCGGTGGACGACCATCCACCACTTTAACGTGTGTCCCGTGCAAACAAGTAACATTTTCGAGCCAATCCTTGTCCGTGAAAGGTGCCCCCATCGCGGTGAACGACCATCCACCACCTTAACTTGCATCCCGTGTAAACAAGCAACATTTTCGGGCCAATCCTAGTCTGTGACAGGTGCCCCCATCGCGGTGAACGACCATCCACCACCTGTACCTGCACCCCAAATAACAAGTAACATTTGTCGGGCCAATCCTTGCCCATGAAAGGTCCCCCCCATCGCGGTGTACGACCATCCACCACTTGTACCTACGTCCCGTGTAAACAAGTAACATTTTCCGGGACAATCCTCGTCCGTGAAAGGTGCCCCCATCCCGGTGGACGACCATCCACCACCTAAAACCTGCGTCCCGTGTAAATAAGTAACATCATTTCCGGGCCAATCCTCGTCCGTGAAAGGTGCCCCCTTTTTAAACAAGACCACCTGTTCCTCCTCAAAACAGTCTCGTCACCAGCGGGCCATTACTTGGCAAGCAAGTTCGATAGCCCCCCGATCCCCTCGTCTGCAAGGCCCAATTCATTCACGTGATCAAATTGCCCCACGTTCCGTTTCATTGAACCATATCCCCTTCCATGCATCATAGTGTAAAGCCATACCAGACATATCCCAGAATACTTTTTCCTCCCACGTGTATCCTCATATCGGGGCAACTCCTTATTTCCTGTGACACGATGTCAGCCGTACTGGCAACAACACCCCCCATTTTCCTTCCACCGTTTCCCCCATCACTTCACAGCCCGATGGCTGTGTTCCCCGCCCGGTGCCGTCTGTACACCGGCTAGTTTGCCTCCTTCGCTGTCCAATGCCCGGGAGAATGGCCACCCATCCAGGCGACCGCCCTGGATCCTGATCTACTCCCAGTTCCTGTAGTAGAAAAAGAATGATTAGTCCTGCATGAATTACGTCCCCTTTCCCTTAGCCCTCGTTCGGCAGTCGATCCAAAGCCATCTGAAAAACCCCTAGTCCAGTAGCAACATCGACGCAGAACACCTGTGCGTACACCCGTCGCCCTCAACCTTCAGCCACTTCCCCCCGCCAAGGGCCCTCCTGAGGCCACCGCTGCTACAGCCCCAATACGTAGGAATCGTGCGTCACCGTAGAGCAGCCCCATCCAAATAGCCCGGCCTCCGTATGAGGCCTATAACGACCTGCAGAACTGACATGCTATCTTCCACATTTGGAAAACAAATACCCCCAGCCATAGGCCTTCACTCTCTTGCCACCAAGCACCACTGCGTCACGCCCTCTCCTTGCTTCCCCCTGCTCCCATGACACACGCTCTACTTGCCCCCGAAAACTGCCATCAACCGAAACCACTAAACCCACCCCAACTGCCCGGCACACCTCCCTTACAACTGCGCCTCAAAGCACCTACGCCGCTCTGCTTGAAAATCATGTGCCCCACTTTTCACCAACAACACGCCAGGCGCTAAATAGCCGGTCACCACAACCACCGCCCCCTTGTCTGCTGCTCCACACTGACCATAGCATCCCGTCTCCCGGGTTTACACTAACATACTCCCAGTTCCACCAACCCCTGAAATATATCATATTGTCAGTGTCTTTCCGACACTGTACCGTGTGCCGGCTCCCCGCACCATAACTCCAAACCATCCCTGCACATACCCTGCCTCGCAGGCCCCTATTGCCGCCCCATTCGGACCTTGCACTCTGTCTCGCGCCTTCCATATCCCCGCTGGTCACCCCGCCTAAAAACCACCCTCCACTGTACAGCAAACCTGCCCCGGCCATGCCTGGGCGCCTGCAGCCCATCTCCCCGGTATCTCCTCCCCGCGTACCCCACGTGCAGCACTCTCCGACCCGTTATTCATTGCTGTAGACCTTCCTTTCCATCCTGCCCGCGGCTCAAGTGTCCTCCCACCCTCAGAGTAACTGCAGCACGCAACCACAACCCCCTATCAAACTATCACCAGCTTCTACCCATGAGACCACCCTGGACCCAACCGTAGCACATGGCGCCAAGCCCCCCCCCACCTGGTAGTTTACCAAAGCAGTGGCCCGTCCCTTCCCTGGAGCGCAAGTTCCCCTCTGATGCACCCTCTTGGCCTCCGTGGTGGCGACCCCCCGAGGCCCCTACTGCTCTGTCGGCCAACCCCCCTGAGTATCCCACCCAGTTTCCGACACATTACCCACACCTGTCCATCCCCCCTGTAAGTCCCCGCCTATATCGCCGTCCCCGTCTCGCTGCAAAGACGCTTGCGCCCAGGTACCCCCGGAGCCCCACTGCGCTTCACAACCCCAGCCCCCACCAAGTGGGGACAGCCTATCAGTCAAAAACCTGCCCCGCGCTATTGGGAAGCCGTGCCGCAAACCTCGTGCCGTATAACCAAGTGTGCGTCATCTGCATATTCGCCGCTTCTGCCAGCCGTCCACATCCCCGAGACACATCCCCCCCCCGGGGGGCCTCCATTGTAGTCAACCTAATTCAGCTCACATGCCTCTCTGGACACTTGTAAACTCAATAGTCCACCCGACCCCTGTCATAGAAACACCTACAGCTCCACCGGAGTCCCGGCTTCATCTCGTGAGACATCGAGCGCCATGGACCCATGGCCTCCAGCTAACCGGGAAGGACTTCTTAGCCCTGTCATCCCCCCGTACTCTCTTGCGCAACGTCGTTGGTATATCCGGTCCCCTTGTCCCCGAAGTGACCCGCCTGGTATAGAACGTCCCAAACAAAACCGCACCCCCCCCTCCCGGCTCAGTCGCCTCCGCCCCATCTCTACTTCGTAAGTGAACCCTGCGTAATGGCGCCAAAGACGCCAGCACGCCCCAGCTGTGGGTAGTGCCTGTATAATGCGTGGACGCCCCCCCCCCCCGGCTTTGCCAAGTTTGAACTGACCTTGACCTGTCCCCCACATGTCGTAGCCCAGTGGAAAAAAACCCATTCCTCTCGCCCTTCCACCGTGCTCCCTAGCTGCTGCATGGGCAAGTGCCCAGCCCCCGAACCCCACACCACCATATGCTGCCCCATTGCTTTTCGATACCAATGACCGCTTGCGTGCCAACCGGCACCTCCGGCCCTAAGCGTCACCGCTCCTCCCACGGCACAGATAGTGCTCAGTGACCCGTGGTGTACTCACTTCAGTCCCCCGGCACCACATTGTCCGTTTGGACCGTTGCCTACCCATCGCTTGGCCCCGAGTAGGTCTCTTGCAGCCTGCCGCAGCAGCACCTCTATCTCCGCCACATCCCTCACAGCCCAGTGCATACCCCGGCCGACCAGCCGAAGTCCTTTCGTCCGCCCAGCTCACCCCCGTCCCAAGGCCTCAGCCATAATCCTGTACCTGAGTGTCCGTCCGGGACCTCCTCCTCCTGATCAGGAGATGCTGTTCCCCGTTGCCGTCGTGCCGTCAGCTCTTGTCTGTGGGCGCACTTGACTCCTGCAACAACAACGAAACAGTCCGGTTACCTGCAATCCCCCCCCACGCCCCCTAGCAACCCCACTCAGCCTCAGCCCCTTTCGCACTTCATCTTCCATTCCACAACCTCATCGCCGTCGCACACCGTCCCATTTCTCCTACTGCATCCCTCCACATCCATGCCAACAGACCCCTTACTCGTCCCTCAACATCCATGCCATCTTTCGCAAACTGTATTCATAACTTCGTAAAATTCATAACGTTGTAATGTTCGCTGCGCGATCCTGCGACGGAGGACAGGCCGCCGCGGATCCCCCTACTGCTTCCAGCCAGCGTCCTGAGGCCGTCGTGCGCCCTGCCGCCATCACCCTTTAGTGCCGGCCACAATTACCGGTCCTGGTTCCCCCCCCACCAGGTCGCTCCAACCAGGTGGGCCCCGAGCACCACCGGGCCTCGTCAGAGTACCCCTGAAAATGCCGCCCGCCACCCCCGACAGTGTCCCTGGGCCTGCCCCCCCCACCTCCCTCCCATGCAGCAACCCCTGTTCAAGGCCCTGCCTCGCCCATCCCTGCGCCGCCCCCTCACTTGGCCCCCCCAGCACAACGACCCCGCCCCCAGAGCCCCCCGGGCCTCCCCCCCATATGGGGGTGCGTGTCCGCAGGTAGGGAGGCCCCAAAACTCCCACAAAGACTGTCTGGGCCCCCATCCCGGGGCACCAGGACAGGTCCAATGGGTATCTTGCTGCCCTGTGGTGCTCCGCGTCCCCCCCACCGCCCTTCATGGCCAGCCAGTTCCCTCCCAGAACTGGGCAGAGGCAACGCCAGTGCCCCCTTTTTTTCGCCGCCACCCCCGCTCCATCTCGCAGCCAGCCTCCGTGCCTAGACGTGTCGACCACGGCCGCCCCGCCCTCCCTCGCCTCATCTCGATACTGGGCCACCCCCCGTACAGCACCGGGCCGCGCACGCTTACTTCCCGCCCACCTCCCCCCCTCGCGAGTGATGGCGGCATGCATCGCGGTGGCGGGCAGACGCTCGACCAGGCTCTGCCGCCTGCCCCCTCGCCTCCCGGTGGCCAGTATTGGGGTGCCCCTCCCCCTACCTGACGCCGCCTTCGCTCCCGGTGGTGGCCTGGCCTCAGAGCCACCACCGCAGCAGCACCTTCGCCGTCGCCCTCACGTGCACGCAGGCCATCCCGGCCCACACCTGCTGTACACGCCCGGCCGGAGCAGCTCCTCCCGGCCCGCTCGGCCACGCACACGCAGCGTGGCGCAGACAGCTGCCGCTTCGAAGGTCGACATCGGGCACCGCAACAACGGAGTGACTCCCCCGAACACAACCTGGAAATACCGCTGCTACGAAACCCCCGCCGATCGACAAATCGGCCACCTGCCCCAACCACCCGCCAACCGACTCCACACAATTTTCTTGTTCCCTCCGGTGGTGCTCAGGTGTCAGGAAGAGGCCGGCTCTTCCTCTCCTGACACCTTATAAACTCTCCCAACTCCCGCCCCTTCCTATTGCCCCTCTAATCCCACCCCCAACTTGTCCTTCCGGTCATTGTGCGAATACCCCGGGAAGACTGGTCTGCGACCTTCACTTCCCCTGGGGGCCGCATTGTCAATGATCTGACCACAGTCACTGACAGCGTGAATGAGTCTATAGTAGGTAATACATTTAAAGTTGTTCCCAGCACGGGGCCCCCAAATTGTGTTTTGCCCGGGGCCCCAAAAGTCCTTAAGATGTCCCTGCCGTTGAATGGGGGAAAGGGTGAAAGGGGGACGGGGGGACGGGGGAACTAGGGGGGGAGAAGGGGGCGTGTTTTTTTTAGTAGGGTGAAGCTTTGTATGCTCCCTTCAGTTACGAAAAAAAGTAGCATGAAAACTATTGCTGCAGCCAAAATCGAATGTGATATTTCCGGGCTGAAAAATCGAGCCAGGTTCTCCCACATCCGGTAAATGTGTAGAAAATCTTACCCACTAAGAATTAGGCGATGTGAAATTAAAGCACGCAACCATACATCCATTTCGTTCTATCCGACTTGTAATCGGGCTGACATGTGGGGCTTATTTACAAGGCCCTTGCGGCACTTTTGCGTCACTTTTAACATGGGAAAAGTGACGCAAAAGTGGCGCAAGGGGCTTGGAAATCTGCCCCGTGGTTTCCAGTGGACTGTAGAAACCTGCAGTTTCTTTGCCCGCCAGGTTGCATTGTTACAGAAACGCTGGCTGTGAAGAGACTTTTTGGAACTTGAATATCCTCAAATTCCTAAAACATTCGTGAAACCCCAATATTGTGAGCACATCCGCACCCACACACAAATGTTCTAAGAAATGCCTGTGCGTCGAGATAAAAAGCTGGTGAAGACGCCATGACGTGGAGACCCCTCCCGTGGCAAGGGTTGTTCCAGGCCAGATAAGATTAGGACCCAGGGTGGGCCCGGCACCAACCTTCAGAGGAGCCTATCACTCACATTCTGCCTCCATTTCATCTTTAAAACTGGGGCCAGGCCAACTACACGCACTGACTTGCTCCCAGTTTCCACCTGGACTTGGTCTCGCGCCCAACAGTCAGTCCCAAGGATGACGCTGAGCGACGCTGAGAAGGCCGCGGTCCTCTCCCTCTGGTCAAAAGTGTCTGGCGACCTGGAGGGCCTGGGAGCAGAGGCTTTGGAGAGGTAACACGCGGAGTCTTTCTGATACAATCACTACTGTTTGTGTTTAATCGTTACTAAAGGGACTTGTGATGCACATAGTATGAAGCCAATTGTCCACGTGAAAACAATAATAAACTCGGGCCCTGATTCTCAGGTCCTCATTACGGCCCGTAAATATTGTGATATTAATTGCATCTGACAAAAATCAACTCCACAGAGTCATAATTTATCAGGTGCGATAAATATCACCTGATTGCAAGTTTTGAGGAATAACATGCGGATGTCGGTGCTTACCACACCAAAATCCGCATGTACTGGCCAATACCGTACATTTTTAACCATAATGTTGG
Organism: Calotriton arnoldi; assembly: GCA_963921515.1. Taxonomy (NCBI): domain Eukaryota; kingdom Metazoa; phylum Chordata; class Amphibia; order Caudata; family Salamandridae; genus Calotriton; species Calotriton arnoldi. The sequence goes on along the minus strand of CAWUFW010010057.1, from coordinate 142,311 downwards.
CAGATTTGAGTTGTCTGATTTTATCAGTGGAAAACTACGAGGGTGTGATATTTAGGATCGGAATTTAACCCTGAACTCGTAATGAGGGTCTGAGTGTCTCGGAGGGAGGAGGTATAGGTGCTTTTATTGATCACACCCGATAAAATACAAGACCACAGGGAGTTCAGAATCTATTGGGTACATAAATAGCACCTATGCTGAGTTTTGGGGGAATAACATGTGAATTGTGGTGCTGTTAAATTGGGTCAGGTTTGACCTGCTGAAAATGTAATGACAAGAGAGGAATTTAGTGCACCCAGTAATTAATGGATGTGGTGAATACCCCCAAACTGGGCATTCCGCCCCTCTGCAAACAGGGATATGTGCAGGGGTCAGAAAACAGCAGTCTACTCACAATCAGGGCTTTGGTGGAATGCGTTGAAAATAAACATAATGAGAGAAATCAAAGATTTCCCAAATTAACCGAGAAGTTATATTTTTAAATAAGCTTAACAACAGTAGATAAGGGGGACATTTTGTCTTCAGCGATAGCTCTGATGTCGAAAATGCTGGCGTCTGACATCTGGGTGGTGTAAAACTCACAGCTTTGGGTCTCTGGTCCAAATTTCATACACAAGCTCTATGAGGCATACCTAAAAACACTTTACAGTTCTCCTTGTATGGTGTACAGGGGAGACTCCCTTGTTCCTGTTGTTTCATCAATGTGTGATCCTTCGAGCTTGCTGCATCACCTACAAAAACCCATGTGTACAATGGAAAGAGAAATATAAGGGATACTCAAACTCCTCCCAAGCGGCGAGTCACCTCCCCCACCCTTCAATATTTCCACTGCGTCCCTCTTAACCTCTGACATACACCAGTGACCACGTGCTTGGTGCCTTAAAAGGTCGCAGTTTATTATAACATTTATAAATATTGCCAATTTCATGCTCATGCATAACATTCTGTTGACACGTATATTGTCTTTGCAATTATAGTCCTTTTAGTCCATTCTTGTTTCTTGTTCCTTGTCTGCGTTCAGGCAGGCCAATCTCTGGGGAGGGGCCCAACCACCTGGGCCATTGATTCCGCGGTGTTAGGCTTCAACTTGCTACCGACATGGTGGGTGTCCTTCAGGACCAGCCCGGGCTGCAAGTGCCGTCCCGCTTGCCTTCGACCCCCTTCTTGGCCCCTCCCTGCTCTTCCTGTCCCTGCCGTGTGGCATCCCAAGGACCCTGTGTGAGCACTTCATCTATTCAGCCTGGTGCTGAGTTCTGACATCTTGCTCCCTCTGGTACCCCTGCCGTGAGGCATCCCAAGGGCCCAGCGGGAGCATCACATCTACTCTGTCTGTGGCTGATTGCCACCACTGGCTCCCTCAGTGCCCCTGCCGTGAGGCATCCCAAGGACACTGTGTGAGCCTTCCATCTACCTGTAGCAATCTATCTCCTTTTTCTATCATTCTAGGTTTTTCTCCGCCTCACCTCTATCCCTGCGGCTGCGACGCCCGCCTTTCATCTGGAGTGGGTGGGTGGGATTCACGTTCCTTTTCTTCGGCGAGGGGGGAGTATGTGCTTAGGGTGGCCTTTCGCCCCCTTCTTAACCCCCCTCACGGCTTGCCATCGCGGCCCCTGATTGAGGGGGGCCGTCTACCGCCCTGGGGCGACCAATCCTGTTCGCCCCCTTTTCGCGGGCTCTCGCCCTGTGGGGGGGGGGAGGGGGGCTTCCCGCCTCCAGGCTGAGTTTGTCCCGGGCCCCCATTGGGTCCGGGTTTGCCTTCCCCGGCCCGGGCTCCAACCAGATGTGGGGCAGCTGTGGTCTCCAGATAAAGTGTATGAAAATATACTTGATAATATTTATTTATTATATCATTTATCTATTCATTTTGAAAAGTGCAAAAAATAGATGATTTTAGACTTTGAGAAGGGCCCAAAGACAGGGAAAAGGGTCCTTGCTCTTCAGAAACTCATGTTCGTCATTTACACTTTATGATAAAAACGTAGGACCCTATTTCTGAGATGTGCAGAATAGGGTTAGTATATGCTGTAGTATTGTTACCTCAGGGTGGAGTATTTACGAAGAGGGACAACTGCCCCTTATACCCAGTTTTCGAGGTGGGATTAAGGCGTAATTTATGGACTCCCTGTGCACTGCACCAAATTCTGCACGTTTTGCTTATTTTCCAGCTGCCCCTCCCCGTAATTCATTTTTCCCTGAATAAATCTGTCAGGGGAAGAGTTCAGGGGAGCGATAATTACCTTCCACTTTAATTTCAATCACTGTGCTCAGACTCTTGTCCAACTAAAGGCATCTTTTGTTCAAAATACATATATGTTTGCTTGACAATGAAATTAGAGAGTCAAGGTGAGGTCTGCATGTGCCCCTAAGGAAATGTGTGGAGTGTATCTAGACGGACGGAGCTACAATTGGTCCAGCATGTGCAGTGACACCGGGGCCCAGAGGCCTGAGGGCCTCATTGACCCCTAATATTTGCTGTATTTAGTCCCCCATCATCAGTGCTATTTACCTTGCTTGCACCGGGGTCCATGGCAACCTTGCTACGCTACAGTATCCAGAGATGGACCCCTCAGCAAGAAGTGGCTGAATTTATCACATATTATAGCATCTAAAATGGGGCAAAGGAGTACACCACGCTGCCCGCTGCCCTAAGCAGAGCTGATCCTTTAGAGGAGTGCCCACCCCCCATAAGGTCCATTGCCCAATCTAACACCTAGAGCCACTGAGGCCTTACAATGAGTGTGGGTACCATTCTCCCACAGCGCCTTCCTTCCCAGATTTCTGGAGCAAAGAGAAGAGGATGGTGGAACAGGCAAGGGGGCAGAGAGAGGACAGCGAGCCTTCGGCAGGTGATGCCCCCAAATTATAACTCTGAGCCTGTGTCTGTTTCTTAGCCTTTGGCCTGCATTTGCCGGGGGTTGTCTGAAGCCAGTGTGTTTTGTCTCCTTCTGTGATGGAATGAGGAATCAATTATCCTGGGTTCAGGAATCAAATTAGAAAGTCTTAAAAAAAATGTAGTCCCCAAACATTAGCTTGTGGTTGGATTTCAAACTAGTATGGAGGAAGAATGGAACCAGCACCGCATATGTGAGTTTTGATGTAAAAATATCTCCAGGAAAGCCCAAGAGTGACCATAATTTTGTTTGTGTTTTGTGGAAAATGTGGATTTATATATATTGATGATTGTTTGTTAAAAAAAATGGTGTATTATAAAATACACTAATAAAAATGAAACAACGCCAACGACTAGGTTTGGAAATGTATGGATTCATTCGTTTTTTAGATATTTGTTGCCATAATTAATTTAGATGGCTTTTCAGACATTTTTAGTGTGTTTGTAATAAGAAATACTGTTTAAAAGTTATTCCTGCGCTCACGTTTTTCTTTGTTATATCTTGTAGATATGGCGCATTCCTGCCCTTTTCATTTGACGTAGGGCAGAGCAGCTAGAAGCCTTACGGTGCTGCCCTATGCCAAAATATTGTAAACATGCCCCATTGTTTCATATGTAACTAAACACAACATCAAAATTCAGTGCCAATGCAGCTAATTATTAAGGGAAGATTTTTCCATGCTCTATACTGTATTTCTTTTGTGGCACCTTACGTATTATTTGACATTGAAGGGAACTTGAAAACAGCATTATATTTGCTCTTATAACTATACAGATCTCTTCTCCAGATGTATTTTTTTTAAATAGCATATAACCAGGGAGATTAAATATTTGCAAAATGATCCAATACCAAATTATAACCAGCTGGAGCCAGTGCTTAATTTGTGCCTGTGTTTGTTGCTGCTCAGCACCGAAACATATTTATGACAGTCCACCACATGGTGACGCTGTCTGTATAGTTTTAAACAGAGCACGTCCTCGAAGTTTTAACAATTCTATATATATTAGAAATAATAATACTAGTGTGTCCAGGCAATTCTTACAGCTTTGAGTGGCCTTGAATGGCCTAAATTGTCCCATTGGCAGGAGTGTGGTATTAGGTAGCATTGGTACTAGTATATGGCAGTTCTAGCAGCAACAGTTGGTGATGTAAGTTGTAGTGATCTACTGCGAAATATCTTGGAACGCGGCACTTATCTGTTAAATGAAGCTCTGCCTAAAGAGAAATGGGATTTTGATGGGAATATATATTTAAAACCATCATCAGCAAATGTAAACCTATCAGAAGTTTGGTTTTCTGGAGAAGCAGTTCCCTGGATTATGCCTTCATCGAACCAATAACACCACCCGTAACACATAACTTGAATGTCCTTCAACATTGGACATGTGTCATCAAAGCTATGTACGTATTTTTATTTGGCCTCTCAGGACTGCTTCTAAAGCCAATACAATTTATTTTTTTAGGCTTTTTAAGAGCCACCCTCAGAGCAGAACATACTTCAACCATTTTGATGTCCAACATGGCTCTGCTGATCTTCGAAGACATGGAGCCAAGGTCCTGGGCGCCATTGGAGAAGCGGCTAATCACCTGGATAACTTTGAGTATGCCCTTTCTAAGCTCAGCGACCTGCACGCCTACAACCTCAGAGTCGACCCAGGAAACTTCAAGGTAAGATAAAGTTTTTACAATTCTGTGGCAGACATTGCAAAGTTCTCCAAAGAATTTTGCGCATAAAGTGAAATTATTTCAAAGGGGACAAGTAGGTATTGTTTTTTGCACCCACAGTAACCATGCACATCAATTTACAATAATCAAAATGCCACGGGTAGCAGAAGTGACATCCCACGTCCTTTGACCTTCACTTTCACTCACACACAAATCAGTGGCGGGTCGCCCCACTGCTCTCCGAGCGGTTGAAAGAGGAAAAATAAAATGATAATAATGCAGCGTTATTATCATTTTATTTTTCCTACTGCAGTGGCTCAAGCTGGAGCGGAGTTGGGCTCCGTGACGCCAGAGCACAGCAGGGGGAGGAGTGGTGAGAGCACTCTGTAAGTACACATGACGCTTTGGCCGGTCCTCTCGGGCTGACCAAAGTGTCATGCACACTTTGCATGTTCTCCACCCAGGCTGCATCACAGCCTGGGTGGAGAACATGCCCAGCTTCCCATTCCCTGGCTGAGCACCGAACCACAGCGCTCAACCAATCACAACACTGCATTGTAGCATTGTGATTGGCTGTGGGGCACGTGGGAGGCTGGGTGCTTCCTGCTGCCGAACTCGAGGGAGACAAAGAGGATCGGGTAGAGGCGGCAGCCCGGAGCGATTCCAGGAAAGTGTTTTATTTTTATTTTTTAATCTTTTTTATTTCCCCCCTCTCTACCCCACCACTCCTGTCCGGTAGCAGCTGCTACTGACACACATGCTTAAACATACACACACACATTCACACTTACACACACACTCTCACATAAACACACAACATGCATTTAACAGCATTTCTTTTATTATCTCAGCTGCTTGATGGTCATATTTCAGCTAATTGAACTCCATTTTTATGACACTAATAGTGAAAAATATAATATTATAGATGTGTGTGTGTATATATATATGTATGTATGTGTGTATATATATGTACGTATGTGTGTATATATATATACATATGTGTGTGAGTGTGTATATTATCTACTGGCGGTCGCCAGTAGATAGTTATAGTTACAACCTATTATCCATAGGAAATCCGTGACATTCTATTTGAAATAACTCTCTTGCCGGTTGACGTATCTTCGCAACATTTTCAAACTTTGTGGCCCGCTCCGGTCCGCTCCTACCCTGAAAGTCTCGGGGGATTCGTCAAGCGGGGCCGAGAAAAAGGGGGTCCCAAAACGCGTTTTCCCCATGCAATTTTCCATAGGAAACTTTAGACACGGCTACAGCCCGAACTGCTGAACGGAATTACACCAAATTTGGCAAAGAGGTAGTTCTTGGTTCAGAAAGAACCCTTTTTGTTAAATGGTGTAAATCCGTTCAGTAGTTGCTGAGAAAATCAAAAGTAAAAAGATTTAAAAATCGGCAGGATGCGCTCAGGGAGCCGAACCCTGCCGGAAAAATCGAAGAGCGGTCTCCCGCGCTTCGATAGTAATTGGCCCCGGGTGGGCCAAGTCCCGGGGGCATGCTGGGGGGGTTAATTTTATGTGTGGGGGCCTCTAAGGGCCCCCAAGCCCCAGGGACCACCACCCCCGGGGCTTTATGGATAATGGTGCGGGAGGGCTCTGGAGCCCTCCCGCAGCCCGAGACCACCACCTCCCGGGGCTTCTTTTTTATATTTGAAAAACCTGTGTGGGGGCTCCAGCCCCCACACGCCCGGGGACCACCACCTCCCCGGGGCACTAAGAAAAATGAAAATGGGGGTCCGTTTGGACCCCCAAGCCCCGAGGACCACCACCTCCCGGGGCTTTCTCGATGTAGGGGAGGGCCGCGCGGCCCCCTCCTGGAGCCTGTGGTGGCCCTGGGGACCGCCACCCCCAGGAGCCGGCTCCTGCAGTGTCCCGGGGTGCCTACCCCCGGGACACTGCTGTTTGCAATGACAGGACGGGAGCCTCGCGGCTCCGTCCTGTCATTGCAAACTTGCTTGGATATTGGAAGAGAGAGCAGGAAACCTGCTCTCTCTTCCAATATCCAAAGCCGATTGCTTTCCACATGGGGAGCTGCATCTTAGCAGCTCCCCATGTGTAAAGCAATGCCGGCTCCCGTAGGACACGGGGAGCCGGCGGGACTGTGGGGGGATTGGGGACCCCCACAGTCCCCAACGAGGCCAGGCCCCGGGGATGGGGTCCCCGGGGCCATAGAGTGGCCACGGAGGGGGCCACGCAGCCCCCTCCCAAAGTAACAAAAAGTTTAAAAAAAAAAAAGTAGCAAGGCCGGCCCCGAGGGATGGGGTCCCGGGGCCTAAATGGCCTGAGGAGGGGGCCACGCAGCCCCCTCCAAATAAAAACAAAAGAGGCCATGCCCCTGGCGCGTTTGCAGAGGGGAGCAATTCCCCTTGAATACTGGGGTCCCTGGGGCCAACTAGCCCACCAGGAACCTCCAGTATGCGCCAGGGAGCTGCCTTGCAGAGAGGGTGTACAGAGGCCACGCCCTTTTACACCTCTCTGCAACGCAGCTCTGTGGCGCTTTTGGAGGAACATGGTGGGCTAGTTGGACTCCAGGGATCCTCAGGATTCAAGGGGAGTTAATCCCCCGACTTAAAACGCGCCACGGGGCGCGTTTGCACAGTGGTGAAGGGAGGGCGGGGCTTCAGGTGACATGTGTGCAAGCAGGCCCCGTGGCGCGTTTTAAGATGGGGAATTAAATCCTCTTCAATCCTGAGGGTCCCTGGGGCCAACTAGCCCAACAGGTACGTCCAGAAAGCGCCACAGAGCTGCGTTGCAGAGAGGTGTAAAAGGGGTGTGACCTCTGTACATGTCTCTGCAACGCAGCCCCCTGGCGCATACTGGAGGTTCCTGGTGGGCTAGATTGGCCCGTAGGGACCCTCATGATTCAAGGGGACTTAATCCCCCAACTTAGAACGCGCCACGGGCGCGTTTGCACAGATGTCACCTCAGGCCCCGCCCCCTCCCTTCACCATTGTGCAAATATTCCTCTAAAATCAGCCGAAATACGAATTCCGATTTACTCACCTGTTATCAGGAGAGACCTCAGTGCTGCATCTTTCAGCCCAGTACTGATCCTCAAAAGTAATTTTAACCGTACTTACCGGTAACTTGAATTTCCTTCATAGGCTAACATTGACTAGTTTCACTTGGAAATTCTTCTAAGTGTGGAGTTTTGGAACTTTAAAATATTCCTCTAAAATCAGCCGAAATACGAATTCCGATTTACTCACCTGTTATCAGGAGAGACCTCAGTGCTGCATCTTTCAGCCCAGTACTGATCCTCAAAAGTAATTTTAACCGTACTTACCGGTAACTTGAATTTCCTTCATAGGCTAACATTGACTAGTTTCACTTGGAAATTCTTCTAAGTGTGGAGTTTTGGAACTTTAAAATATTCCTCTAAAATCAGCCGAACTACGAATTCCGATTTACTCACCTGTTATCAGGAGAGACCTCAGTGCTGCATCTTTCAGCCCAGTACTGATCCTCAAAAGTAATTTTAACCGTACTTACCGGTAACTTGAATTTCCTTCCATAGGCTAACATTGACTGGTTTTCACTTGGAAATTCTTCTAAGTGTGGAGTTTTGGAACTTTACAAATATTCCTCTAAAATCAGCCGAAATACGAATTCCGATTTACTCACCTGTTATCAGGAGAGACCTCAGTGCTGCATCTTTCAGCCCAGTACTGGTCCTGAAAAGTAATTTTAACCGTACTTACCGGTAACTTGAATTTCCTTCATAGGCTAACATTGACTGGTTTCACTTGGAAATTCTTCTAAGTGTGGAGTTTTGGAACTTTAAAATATTCCTCTAAAATCAGCCGAAATACGAATTCCGATTTACTCACCTGTTATCAGGAGAGACCTCAGTGCTGCATCTTTCAGCCCAGTACTGATCCTCAAAAGTAATTTTAACCGTACTTACCAGTAACTTGAATTTCCTTCCATAGGATATCATTGCCTGCTTTTTGCTGAAAAAGTTTCTAAGTGTTGATTTTTGAAACATACAAATATTCCTCTAAAATCAGCCGAAATCCGAATTCCGATTTACTCACCTGTTATCAGGAGAGACCTCAGTGCTGCATCTTTCAGCCCAGTACTGATCCTCAAAAGTAATTTTAACCGTACTTACCGGTAACTTGAATTTCCTTCATAGGCTAACATTGACTAGTTTCACTTGGAAATTCTTCTAAGTGTGGAGTTTTGGAACTTTAAAATATTCCTCTAAAATCAGCCGAAATACGAATTCCGATTTACTCACCTGTTATCAGGAGAGACCTCAGTGCTGCATCTTTCAGCCCAGTACTGATCCTCAAAAGTAATTTTAACCGTACTTACCGGTAACTTGAATTTCCTTCATAGGCTAACATTGACTAGTTTCACTTGGAAATTCTTCTAAGTGTGGAGTTTTGGAACTTTAAAATATTCCTCTAAAATCAGCCGAACTACGAATTCCGATTTACTCACCTGTTATCAGGAGAGACCTCAGTGCTGCATCTTTCAGCCCAGTACTGATCCTCAAAAGTAATTTTAACCGTACTTACCAGTAACTTGAATTTCCTTCCATAGGATATCATTGCCTGCTTTTGCTGAAAAAGTTTCTAAGTGTTGATTTTTGAAACATACAAATATTCCTCTAAAATCAGCCGAAATCCGAATTCTGATTTACTCACCTGTTATCAGGAGAGACCTCAGTGCTGCATCTTTCAGCCCAGTACTGGTCCTGAAAAGTAATTTTAACCGTACTTACCGGTAACTTGAATTTCCTTCATAGGCTAACATTGACTAGTTTCACTTGGAAATTCTTCTAAGTGTGGAGTTTTGGAACTTTAAAATATTCCTCTAAAATCAGCCGAAATACGAATTCCGATTTACTCACCTGTTATCAGGAGAGACCTCAGTGCTGCATCTTTCAGCCCAGTACTGATCCTCAAAAGTAATTTTAACCGTACTTACCGGTAACTTGAATTTCCTTCATAGGCTAACATTGACTAGTTTCACTTGGAAATTCTTCTAAGTGTGGAGTTTTGGAACTTTAAAATATTCCTCTAAAATCAGCCGAACTACGAATTCCGATTTACTCACCTGTTATCAGGAGAGACCTCAGTGCTGCATCTTTCAGCCCAGTACTGATCCTCAAAAGTAATTTTAACCGTACTTACCAGTAACTTGAATTTCCTTCCATAGGATATCATTGCCTGCTTTTTGCTGAAAAGTTTCTAAGTGTTGATTTTTGAAACATACAAATATTCCTCTAAAATCAGCCGAAATCCAAATTCTGATTTACTCACCTGTTATCAGGAGAGACCTCAGTGCTGCATCTTTCAGCCCAGTACTGGTCCTGAAAAGTAATTTTAACCGTACTTACCGGTAACTTGAATTTCCTTCATAGGCTAACATTGACTGGTTTCACTTGGAAATTCTTCTAAGTGTGGAGTTTTGGAACTTTAAAATATTCCTCTAAAATCAGCCGAAATACGAATTCCGATTTACTCACCTGTTATCAGGAGAGACCTCAGTGCTGCATCTTTCAGCCCAGTACTGATCCTCAAAAGTAATTTTAACCGTACTTACCAGTAACTTGAATTTCCTTCCATAGGATATCATTGCCTGCTTTTTGCTGAAAAGTTTCTAAGTGTTGATTTTTGAAACATACAAATATTCCTCTAAAATCAGCCGAAATTCGAATTCTGATTTACTCACCTGTTATCAGGAGAGACCTCAGTGCTGCATCTTTCAGCCCAGTACTGGTCCTGAAAAGTAATTTTAACCGTACTTACCGGTAACTTGAATTTCCTTCATAGGCTAACATTGACTAGTTTCACTTGGAAATTCTTCTAAGTGTGGAGTTTTGGAACTTTAAAATATTCCTCTAAAATCAGCCGAAATACGAATTCCGATTTACTCACCTGTTATCAGGAGAGACCTCAGTGCTGCATCTTTCAGCCCAGTACTGATCCTCAAAAGTAATTTTAACCGTACTTACCGGTAACTTGAATTTCCTTCATAGGCTAACATTGACTGGTTTCACTTGGAAATTCTTCTAAGTGTGGAGTTTTGAAACTTTAAAATATTCCTCTAAAATCAGCCGAAATACGAATTCCGATTTACTCACCTGTTATCTGGAGAGAACCCAGTGCTGCATCTTTTAGCCCAGTACTGATCCTCAAAAGTAATTTTAACCGTACTTACCAGTAACTTGAATTTCCTTCCATAGGATATCATTGCCTGCTTTTTGCTGAAAAAGTTTCTAAGTGTTGATTTTTGAAACATACAAATATTCCTCTAAAATCAGCCGAAATCCGAATTCTGATTTACTCACCTGTTATCAGGAGAGACCTCAGTGCTGCATCTTTCAGCCCAGTACTGGTCCTGAAAAGTAATTTTAACCGTACTTACCAGTAACTTGAATTTCCTTCCATAGGCTAACATTGACTGGTTTCACTTGGAAATTCTTCTAAGTGTGGAGTTTTGGAACTTTAAAATAGTCCTCTAAAATCAGCCGAAATACGAATTCCGATTTACTCACCTGTTATCAGGAGAGACCTCAGTGCTGCATCTTTCAGCCCAGTACTGATCCTCAAAAGTAATTTTAACCGTACTTACCAGTAACTTGAATTTCCTTCCATAGGAATCCATTGTCTGGTTTTCAGCAGAAAAGTTTCAAAGTGTCGATTTTCACAAACTACAAATATTCCTAAAAAATCGCCTGTATGACTTAAACGCATTCTTTCAACTGTTTACAGGAGATGCACCAGTGCTGGATCCAGGATCCAACACTGAGTAAGAAAAAGTAACGATAACAGTTTTTAACTTCTAAGTGAATTTCCTTCCATAGGATAACATTGGTGATTCTATGAGAAAAAGTTTCTAAGTGTGAACTTTTAAAGTACAATAATATTCCTTAAAAATCACGACTGTAACCAATACGCTTTTACTCAACTGTTTACAGGAGATGTCCCAGGACTGAATCTAGAATCCAGTAATGTGGTTAGAAAAGTAATCCATAAAGTAACTAATTGCATTTAACTAGAAATTCACATTGAGCTGAATGTTGCATTGTGTTTGAAAATGTGTTGCCCATTGCAACAACTGTAACTACTGTACTTAAAAGTCTATTGCCTATGTGCAAAGTAATTAAACTAAAGTAATTCATTCTGAGAAAGTATTTTTGTAATGTAATGTATAATGTAATTACAATGTAATTTAAAAAATAAAATATGTAAAAAAAAATAGTTTCTAAAAAATTTGGAAATCAGTATGAAAAAAATTTATATAACAATTAATACATTTAAAAATTGTCATTTACAAAACCTTTGAAATTCACTGAAAAAACTGTAGGTTTCAGACATGTTATAGTTACAAATTAGCATTTAAAAAACCTTTGAAATTCACTGAAAAAACCATAGGTTTCAGGGACGTTATAGTTACAAATTAGCATTTAAAAAACCTTTGAAATTCACTGAAAAAACCATAGGTTTTAGGGACAGTTATAGTTAGTTGGACATTGCACTCGTACAAAACCCGTGAAATTCCCCCGTTATAGTTAGTCCAGCTAACTATAACTCGCGCCCCCGCAATGCACTGCTGATGACGTCACATATTACATCACTCATGACATGGTCAGTGACATCACTGATGACATCACTGATGACATCTCAAATGACATCACTGATGACATCATCCACGTGATAATCTGATGCACCTCCTCACACTCTAATATAACCTTTGATACACCCACTCTAAATTACAGACTGCCATTCGCAAAACCATAGACACTCCAACACCAATAACTACATACCCACTCACTGATTCTTAGGTCTACGCACACATCCACTCACTCACCTGTACAGTCACTCATACTTACGGTCACTCAGTACAGGACTATCAGTTGCACTCATACTCCTATATAGACACTCAAACACCGCCACTCATCCATAGAGGTACTCACACACCTAGTCAGTCATGCAAATAATTAAACACACTACCATTTACTCACCTATACAGTTATACACACATCAGCTCACTTACTCATACAAATAGTAGCACATTCTTACGCTCTTATACAATCACTGATACAAGCACACACTCATCCATACAGCCACTATCACAATCACTCACTCTCGCTTATAGCTATTTATATACTCCAACACACATATATACTGCCTTTCACATATGTAGTTACTCACACATGTACCACTGGGACATACATTCACTCACTAACACACTCTTACACACACTTACCCACCCATACAGTCTATCATAGTTGCACTCTTGAAACCATCCACCCAGTGAATCACCCACTCACACATCTATGCACAGAGTTGCACACACCCCTCCCACACAAACACTCAGGCAACCATACAGATACTCAGACAAGCATTCAATAACTCATATAGACACTCATGTAGCTATTCACAAACACATGCAGCCACTTACACAGCAACAGACAGACGGATACAGACATTCACCCAGTTTAGTCACTAACCCATGCATTCAGTAAGATACGTTAAATCACTCACTTATAGAGTCAGTCACGCACCTACTAAATCATCCATACAGACACTTACACACCCACTCATTCTTCAATACGTCTTTTCCTATATATATTAAAAATATTTAAACTTTACAGAAACACACAGTCACTGGATGATGTCATCAGTGATGTCATCAGTGATGTCATTTGAGATGTCATCAGTGATGTCATCAGTGATGTCACTGACCATGTTATGAGTGATGTAATATGTGACGTCATCAGCAGTGCATTGCGGGCGCGAGTTATAGTTAGCTGGACTAACTATAACGGGGGAATTTCACGGGTTTTGTACGAGTGCAATGTCCAACTAACTATAACTGTCCCTAAAACCTATGGTTTTTTCAGTGAATTTCAAAGGTTTTTAAATGCTAATTTGTAACTATAACGTCCCTGAAACCTATGGTTTTTTCAGTGAATATATATATATATATTATCTACTGGCGGTTGCCAGTAGATAGTTATAGTTAGAACCTAGTTTCCATAGGAAAAGCATTTTTGATGTGCTTATAACTTTGGCGTCGTTTGACAAATCTTTTCGAACTTTTCCAAAAAGTTCCTCTTTTCAGATCAGCTCCTATCTTGAAAGTTTGGGGGTGATTTGTCAAGGGGGGCTAAGAAAAAGGGGGGGTCCCAAAACGTGTTTTCTCCATAGGAAACTTTAGACAAGGCTACAGGTCAAACTGCTGAACGGAATTACGCCAAATTTGGCAGGGAGAAAGGTCGTGGTCCAGAAAGCACCCTTTTGGTTAAATGGGGTAAATCCGTTCAGAACTTTTTGAGAAATATCAAATTTTACAGATATCGATATATGAGAATTCTGACATCTGATTGGTTGAGGCGTTACGAGCACGAGCTTGCGGCTCATTGGCTGCGAACTGTTGAGACTAGGAAGTGTTGGCAGCCATTTTGTTATTCAGTCCGTCAGCTCGTATCTCTCGCTTTACAAGACATCGGGTCCGTAGTTCTACCTCTGCGAGGCAATACTGAAAATATACCGGAGCTCTCTCTGTGCGAGATTCCCGTTTCACGCTCCCTCTCCCCACATCACCAGCTCGCAGCTATGCCTTTAGAAGCCAGTCCGTCAGCTCGCAGCTCTCTACCTCTGCGAGCCAGTACGCTGCTGTGCCTTTGCGAATGGACGGTAATATGTGACGTCATGAGCAGTGCATTATGGGGGCGCGAGTTATAGTTACCTGAACTAACTATAACGGTGGAATTTCTATGGTTTTGTATGAGTGAAATGTCCAACTAACTATAACGTCCCTGAAACCTATGGTTTTTTCAGTGAATATATATATAAATATAAATATATATATATATATATATATATATATATATATATATATATATATATATTATCTAACTGGCGGTCGCCAGTAGATAGTTATAGTTACAACCTATTATCCATAGGAAATCCGCGACATTCTATTTGAAATAACTCTCTTGCCGGTTGACGTATCTTCGCAAAATTTTCAAACTTTGTGGCCCGCTCCGGTCCGCTCCTACCCTGAAAGTCTCGGGGGATTCTGTCAAGCGGGGGCCGAGAAAAAAGGGGGTCCCAAAACGCGTTTTCCGCATGCAATTTTCCATAGGAAACTTTAGACACGGCTACAGCCCGAATCTGCTGAACGGAATTACACCAAATTTGGCAAAGAGGTAGTTCTTGGTTCAGAAAGAACCCTTTTGTTAAATGGTGTAAATCCGTTCAGTAGTTGCTGAGAAAATCAAAAGTAAAAAGATAGTGATATCTAGGGCCGCGGATCCTCCCGAGCACGAGCTTTATGTTAATTGGCTGTCAACACTCCAAACCAGGAAGTGTTGGCAGTCATTTTGTCCCTCGGTAGAACCGAGGGACAGAAACAAGTGCGCAAAGCGCACAAAGGGGGCAGGGTAGAAACACCCTGACCCCCTAGGTCTGCTCAGGGGTCCCACAAGGACCCCTGGGCAAAAAAAAATTTTTTTTTTTTAAAAAATCGGCAGGATGCGCTCAGGGAGCGCGAACCCTGCCGAAAAAAAATCGAAGCGCGGTCTCCCGCGCTTCGATAGCTAATTGGCCCCGGGTGGGCCAAGTCCCGGGGGCATGCTGGGGGGGTTAATTTTATGTGTGGGGGCCTCTAGGAGCCCCCAAGCCCCGGGGACCACCACCCCCGGGGCTTTATGTATAATGGTGCGGGAGGGCTCTGAGCCCTCCCGCAGCCCCGGGGACCACCACCTCCCGGGGCTTCTTTTTTAAAATTAAAACCTGTGTGGGGGCTCCAGCCCCCACATGCCCCGGGGACCACCACCTCCCGGGGCACTAAGAAAATTAAAATGGGGGTCCGTTTTGGACCTCCCAAGCCCCGGGGACCACCACCTCCCCGGGGCTTTCAAAATGTAGGGAGGGGGCCGCGCGGCCCCCTCCTGGAGCCCTTGATGGCCCTGGGGACCGCCACCCCCCAGGGCCGGCTTCCTGCAGTGTCCCGGGGTGCCTACCCCCGGGACACTGCTGTTTGTAATGACAGGACGGAGCCTCGCGGCCCCGTCCTGTCATTGCAAACTGCTTTGGATATTGGAAGAGAGAGCAGGAAACCTGCTCTCTCTTCCAATATCCAAGCCGATTGCTTTCCACACGGGGAGCAGCATGTTAGCTGCTCCCCATGTGTAAGCAATGCCGGCTCCCGTAGGACACGGGGAGCCGGCTGGACTGTGGGGGCTTGGGGACCCACCCACAGTCCCCAACGAGAGCCAGGCCCCGGGGATGGGGTCCCCGGGGCCATAAGAGGCCACGGAGGGGGCCACGCAGCCCCCCTCCCCAAAGTAACAAAATAAAAAATAAATAAAAAAAAAGTGCAAGGCCGGCCCCGGGGGATGGGGTCCCCGGGGCCTTAAATGGCCTGAGGAGGGGGGCCACGCAGCCCCCCACCAAATAAAAAAAAGAGGCCATGCCCCGGGGGATGGGGTCCCCGGGGCCAATACAGGCCCAGGGAAGGGGGCCACGTGGCCCCCTTCCCGTTTTTTTATTTTATTTTAATTAAAAAAAGGTAGGTAAGGCCCTGGGGGATGGGGTCCCCAGGGCCTAAAAATAGGAAAAGGAAGGGGGCCACACAGCCCCCCTTCAGGAAAAAAAAAAAAAAAACGATCAGGCCCGTAGGCCCCGCCCCTTCCTTCACCACTCTGCAAACGCGCCCCTGGCGCGTTTGCAGAGAGGGAACGAATCCCCTTGAATACTGGGGTCCCTGGGGCCAACTAGCCCACCAGGAACCTCCAGTATGCACCAGGGGCTGCCTTGCAGAGAGGTGTACAGAGGCCACGCCCCTTTTACAACTCTCTGCAACGCAGCTCTTTGGCGCTTTTGGAGGTATATGGTGGGCTAGTTGCACCCCAGGGACCCACAGGATTCAAGGGAGTTAATCCCGACTTAAAACGCGCCACGGGCGCATTTGCACAGTGGTGAAGGGAGGGCGGGGCTTCAGGTGACATGTGTGCAAACAGGCCCCGTGGCGCGTTTTAAGATGGGGAATTAAATCCTCTTCAATCCTGAGGGTCTCTGGGGGCCAACTAGCCCAACAGGTACGTCCAGAAAGCGCCACAGAGCTGCGTTGCAGAGAGGTGTAAAAGGGGTGTGGCCTCTGTACATGTCTCTGCAACGCAGCCCCTGGCGCATACTGGAGGTTCCTGGTGGGCTAGTTGGCCCGTAGGGACCCTCATGATTCAAGGGGACTTAATCCCCCAACTTAAAACGCGCCACGGGCGCGTTTGCACAGATGTCACCTCAGGCCCCGCCCCTCCCTTCACCATTGTGCAAATATTCCTCTAAAATCAGCCGAAATACGAATTCTGATTTACTCACCTGTTATCAGGAGAGACCTCAGTGCTGCATCTTTCAGCCCAGTACTGGTCCTGAAAAGTAATTTTAACCGTACTTACCGGTAACTTGAATTTCCTTCATAGGCTAACATTGACTGGTTTCACTTGGAAATTCTTCTAAGTGTGGAGTTTTGGAACTTTAAAATATTCCTCTAAAATCAGCCGAAATACGAATTCCGATTTACTCACCTGTTATCAGGAGAGACCTCAGTGCTGCATCTTTCAGCCCAGTACTGATCCTCAAAAGTAATTTTAACCGTACTTACCAGTAACTTGAATTTCCTTCCATAGGATATCATTGCCTGCTTTTTGCTGAAAAAGTTTCTAAGTGTTGATTTTTGAAACATACAAATATTCCTCTAAAATCAGCCGAAATCCGAATTCTGATTTACTCACCTGTTATCAGGAGAGACCTCAGTGCTGCATCTTTCAGCCCAGTACTGGTCCTGAAAAGTAATTTTAACCGTACTTACCAGTAACTTGAATTTCCTTCCATAGGCTAACATTGACTGGTTTCACTTGGAAATTCTTCTAAGTGTGGAGTTTTGGAACTTTAAAATATTCCTCTAAAATCAGCCGAAATACGAATTCCGATTTACTCACCTGTTATCAGGAGAGACCTCAGTGCTGCATCTTTCAGCCCAGTACTGATCCTCAAAAGTAATTTTAACCGTACTTACCGGTAACTTGAATTTCCTTCATAGGCTAACATTGACTGGTTTCACTTGGAAATTCTTCTAAGTGTGGAGTTTTGGAACTTTAAAATATTCCTCTAAAATCAGCCGAAATACGAATTCCGATTTACTCACCTGTTATCAGGAGAGAACCCAGTGCTGCATCTTTTAGCCCAGTACTGATCCTCAAAAGTAATTTTAACCGTACTTACCAGTAACTTGAATTTCCTTCCATAGGATGTCATTGCCTGCTTTTTGCTGAAAAAGTTTCTGTGTTGATTTTTGAAACATACAAATATTCCTCTAAAATCAGCCGAAATTCGAATTCTGATTTACTCACCTGTTATCAGGAGAGACCTCAGTGCTGCATCTTTCAGCCCAGTACTGGTCCTGAAAAGTAATTTTAACCGTACTTACCAGTAACTTGAATTTCCTTCCATAGGCTAACATTGACTGGTTTCACTTGGAAATTCTTCTAAGTGTGGAGTTTTGGAACTTTAAAATATTCCTCTAAAATCAGCCGAAATACGAATTCCGATTTACTCACCTGTTATCAGGAGAGACCTCAGTGCTGCATCTTTCAGCCCAGTACTGATCCTGAAAAGTAATTTTAACCGTACTTACCAGTAACTTGAATTTCCTTCCATAGGATATCATTGTCTGGTTTTCAGCAGAAAAGTTTCAAAGTGTCGATTTTCACAAACTACAAATATTCCTAAAAAATCGCCTGTATGACTTAAACGCATTCTTTCAACTGTTTACAGGAGATGCACCAGTGCTGGATCCAGGATCCAACACTGAGTAAGAAAAAGTAACGATAACAGTTTTTAACTTCTAAGTGAATTTCCTTCCATAGGATAACATTGGTGATTCTATGAGAAAAAGTTTCTAAGTGTGAACTTTTAAAGTACAATAATATTCCTTAAAAATCACGACTGTAACCAAAACGCTTTTACTCAACTGTTTACAGGAGATGTCCCAGGACTGAATCTAGGATCCAGTAATGTGGTTAGAAAAGTAATCCATAAAGTAACTAATTGCATTTAACTAGAAATTCACATTGAGCTGAATGTTGCATTGTGTTTGAAAATGTGTTGCCCATTGCAACAACTGTAACTACTGTACTTAAAAGTCTATTGCCTATGTGCAAAGTAATTAAACTAAAGTAATTCATTCTGAGAAAGTATTTTTTGTAATGTAATGTATAATGTAATTACAATGTAATTTAAAAATAAAATATGTAAAAAAAATTGTTTCTAAAAAATTTGGAAATCAGTATGAAAAAAATTTATATAACAATTAATACATTTAAAAATTGTCATTTACAAAACCTTTGAAATTCACTGAAAAAACTGTAGGTTTCAGACATGTTATAGTTACAAATTAGCATTTAAAAAACCTTTGATATTCACTGAAAAAACCATAGGTTTCAGGGATGTTATAGTTACAAATTAGCATTTAAAAAACCTTTGAAATTCACTGAAAAAACCATAGGTTTTAGGGACAGTTATAGTTAGTTGGACATTGCACTCGTACAAAACCCGTGAAATTCCCCCGTTATAGTTAGTCCAGCTAACTATAACTCGCGCCCCCGCAATGCACTGCTGATGACGTCACATATTACATCACTCATGACATGGTCAGTGACATCACTGATGACATCACTGATGACATCATCCACGTGATAATCTGATGCACCTCCTCACACCCTAATATAACCTTTGATACACCCACTCTAAATTACAGACTGCCATTCGCAAAACCATAGACACTCCAACACCAATAACTACATACCCACTCACTGATTCTTAGGTCTACGCACACATCCACTCACTCACCCGTACAGTCACTCATACTTACGGTCACTCAGTACAGGACTATCATATGCACTCATACTCCTATATAGACACTCAAACACCGCCACTCATCCATAGAGGTACTCACACACCTAGTCAGTCATGCAAATAATTAAACACACTACCATTTACTCACCTATACAGTTATACACACACCAGCTCACTTACTCATACAAATAGTAGCACATTCTTACGCTCTTATACAATCACTGATACAAGCACACACTCATCCATACAGCCACTATCACAATCACTCACTCTCGCTTATAGCTATTTATATACTCCAACACACATATACTGCCTTTCACATATGTAGTTACTCACACATGTACCACTGGGACATACATTCACTCACTAACACACTCTTACACACACTTACCCACCCATACAGTCTATCACAGTTGCACTCTTGAAACCATCCACCCAGTGAATCACCCACTCACACATCTATGCACAGAGTTGCACACACCCCTCCCACACAAACACTCAGGCACCCATACAGATACTCAGACAAGCATTCAATAACTCATATAGACACTCATGTAGCTATTCACAAACACATGCAGCCACTTACACAGCAACAGACAGACGGATACAGACATTCACCCAGTTTAGTCACTAACCCATGCATTCAGTAAGATACGTTAAATCACTCACTTATAGAGTCAGTCACGCACCTACTAAATCATCCATACAGACACTTACACACCCACTCATTCTTCAATACGTCTTTTCCTATATATATAAAAAATATTTAAACTTTACAGAAACACACAGTCACTGGATGATGTCATCAGTGATGTCATCAGTGATGTCATTTGAGATGTCATCAGTGATGTCATCAGTGATGTCACTGACCATGTCATGAGTGATGTAATATGTGACGTCATCAGCAGTGCATTGCGGAGCACGAGTTATAGTTAGCTGGACTAACTATAACGGGGAATTTCACGGGTTTTGTACGAGTGCAATGTCCAACTAACTATAACTGTCCCTAAAACCTATGGTTTTTTCAGTGAATTTCAAAGGTTTTTTAAATGCTAATTTGTAACTATAACGTCCCTGAAACCTATGGTTTTTTCAGTGAATATATATATATATATATATATCATACACACGCTGTTGCCTCGTAACATCACAGCAGCCGCAGACACCAGAAGACTTTAAAGCAGTTGTTTATTCAGCAGAAATGAACAACTCGACGCGTTTCGGGACCCAGTCCATTGTTCACGAGTGCTGTGGCTTAGTCTCCATTACATTTAAATAAACATGTGACTACAATCATCATAGTGCGTGAAAACAGACTTTACATAAGACGAGGAGTTAACTCACTCCTTCCTCCACAAAATGTGATTGCATGTTACTTTTATGATGATAATTTCACCTCTTACAAGAGCGACAAATCTGTGTGGCAATTTTTAACACTTGAAACAAACAATGACTTTTTAAGGCACACACGCGTATGCTGGGACATAGAGCGTGAAAACAGACCTCCACGGATAGCACTTCCCATAAGTGAAACATTAAGTGTGTCTTCTTTACTCGTCTGTCTCTGTATTAATGTTCATACATTTCTTTACAGTGCCTGCAGGCATTTAATTAAACAATGCTATCCTGGGCCGTATTTCACTCGTCTTTATCGATTGAATCCTCGTCGGCAGTGGAGCTGCTTGAAATTGGCTATATTTCGTCTCAGCCCAAGTGGGCATTAGACCCAATCCAGTGCAAAATGAGAAAGAAGCCACTTTCTCTAAATTAAATACCTCCACCAACAAAATGTGCTGTTGATTGATAAATCATGTTATTCTATTGTCCTAGCGTTCCTCTTCAAAATAAATTGCTAGTGTATCTCGCATCTTTAGCCTAGTTATCATGCCCAAGTGGGCCTACCAACTACAAGTAGATACTTTCGCTCTTTGGCATTTCTTCATTGTAACAGCAACAACATTATCTGTAATAAAAACAAAACAAAACTAAATGAATATCACATCTTCATAACCCTTCACCTAACACCCACAGTGACACTAAAAAACAAGTAGCTCTTCAGCATTGGCCGAGTTAATTCGTCGTTTCACAACAGATTTACTAAAATTTCTTCAGATCACTAATTTGCATCACTTTGAAAAGAGAGATAAACCAATTCTTAAACAGTAAAATCCTTAAACAGTAAAAAATCTGTAAAAAATCACTGCACCCTACCTAACCAGTCATATCAAACCTACATCTAACCTAGATGTACTGCTAGTTCTTCGTCACAGTTGTGACCTATCGGCGTTAGCGTTCTGTATTGGATGATCAGTTTAGACTCAAGACGTCGCAGATTTTGTACTCTATTTCCTCCTCTCTCGTTCATTTTAACTGTATCTAGTACGCAGAAGCTTAAAAGGTTACCCGTTTTGACCATGATGACTTTGAAAATGTCGCGCAACTGGGTACTGTTTATCTCCATTTTTTATTGCGCGAAGATGTTCCAACACCCTTTTCTTCGCCTTGTGTATGGTGCTCCCTATATATACTTTCTGACAGGGGCAAAACAGGGCATAGACTGCATACTCGGTGTTGCATGACGTATGCTTAGAAATTTGGAATGGCTTGCAGTCAGGGGATAGTATACATTCCTTTCTGTTTTTGCTGTTGTTACAGGCTTTGCAGCTCCTACACGTGTAAAATCCCTGTATTCCTACACTTCTTATGGTAGAGGGCTCTACCGCTCTACACAGAGTGTCCTTTAGGGATTTGGCTTTCTTAAATGTGATCTGGGGGAAGTTTTCTACACTATCTGCCACATCTTTGTCTGTTTGTAAAACTGGCCAGAATTTGTTTAAGCTTTTTCGTACCTCTCGGGCCTGTCTGTTAAAGGTGGTGATAAACCTAATCTTTTCTTGTGACTTTCCCTCTTCCTTCTCTTTCTCTTTCTCGACTAGTAGAGAGGCTCTTGTTCTTTTTGCAACTTCAGTTCTAGCCTTGTTGATCACTGATCGTGGATATCCTCTCTCAAGGAATCTCTTGGTCATTATTTTCTCTTCTGTGTCAAAACTCTCCACTGTACTGCAGTTGCGCTTCGCCCTTAAAAGCTCTCCCACTGGTATACTACTGATCAGCGAACTGGGGTGACAACTCCGGGCGTGTAAGAGACTGTTCCCTGCAGTGATTTTCCTAAATAGCGCACTTTCTAGACAGTCTCCCTGAACTGTAAGTCTAAGATCCAAAAACTCCAATGACTCTCTTGACCACTGACTAGTGAATTGTAAATTGTAGTCATTTACGTTCAGAGTGCTTACAAACTCCTTTGCTTCGCTCTCCGTACCCTCCCACACACAGAAAATGTCATCTATGTCATATATATATCGCTGCTCCCAGGGTGCCCACAAGGCAAGAAGCACTCTGACATCAGTGTTCAGCTCCAGGCTTTTAATAGGTATGCATGCACCGTGACAAGCTGATGCAAATTACAGCTCTGCCGTATCAATGCCTGACGCGTTTCGGAGTGAGTGAAACTCCTTCTTCTAAGGCTTTGGCAGTTCCCATGTGCATGACACTCCCCTTAATTTACATACTTAATTGTACGTCCTAAATGGACTGCTCGGCTGCGTCAAATATCCAGAGCATTATGGGCATTGTAGTGTCATTGTCATTATTTCCACAAATGGTTACGCAGGTAATATTGCTGAAAGTTTACAAGCCCACAGATGGGCCTCAGGTTGTCGATGCGTGCACAATCCTCACTGGTGCCCCACAACTGTAGACCGAACGATATCAGCCCACTTGGCCCCTACATCTCGGGGTGGTGCTCCTCGGCGGCTGGGCTGCCACCCAATATCGCTGCTCCCAGGGTGCCCATCAGGCAAGAAGCACCCTGACATCAGTGTTCAGCTCCAGGCTTTTAATAGGTATGTACTATTAGATTGGTTAGCAAAATCACTATTCTCAGGTGGTTGCAGAATGACCTGCCTAATGAATTTATTTAGCTAGCCCATAATTTGCCACTCCCCACCTGTGATTGGCTACAAACATATGCAAGGCACAACAGACAACCTTCCCTGTAAATTTGGATTCCCAAATGGGATTGTATTTTTGAAGCAGCTGCGTTAAAAAAATAAACATTTCTCATTTGGCAAACCTTCATGGACACCAGGCTGTCTCAGGTGCCAATACGAGACCCAAAGGGGAAGGGTTGCAAGGAGAACCCTTCCTCTTTGTGAATTAGTTACCACCTCTTTTGAGTAATCGGTAATTTGTCAAGGTTTGTGACCAAAATTGTGGTGGCGTATCATTGAAACATATCATTACAAATCACAATTTGGGGGCCGATTACGATGTTGTTAGGAAGGGCTCCGGATGGGATACAGTATTGTGGAATCCGATTCGGAACCTTTGTTTCCTACCTAATTGGTCACCTTTCCGGACAGCCGAGTACAATGCAAGTAAGCCATCTGGGCTGTCCGAATTGGTTCCGAACAGGAGTCAGGCAGCCCGAGTCATTCGGAGCCGAATCGCACAGCCCAATGGAGACGGTTTCCGAACGAGCGAGTATGATGACCGATTCGGACAGCCGTTCCGAATCGCTTTGACCGAGACGAAACGGCTGTGGGAATCGGTCTTTGGGGGCCTGTAGCAGGCCCCCCTTCCCGTAGGCCCCTGGATGGGGCCCGTGGATGTACCCAAGGGACCCCCCTTCCCAACCAAGCACAGTGTGGCAGGCACCATGGGGTACCCGCCACAGGGTGCAAGGTTTTCCTCACCCACCCCTTTTTCCAATAGGAGCCTGTGTTCTAGTTCGGCACACAGGCTCCACATTGAAGTCAATGGGAGGACGACCAAACTGAGTCCGTAAGCATCTGGACACATCATAATCGGTCGGTAGGACTCCCAGAATACGAATTGTTTGGAAAGCATTCCTAACCCGATTCGGTGGGAATGCTTTCCTAACGACATCGTAATCGGCCCCTTGGAAAGAAAGTTCCTTTCATGCAGGGGCTGCTGCCCTATTAGGGTGCTGGAGCATTGCCCCCCTTCATTTGTTGCCCCCTCGGCTTCAGTAGTAAAAGTAAATCAATCTAAAGTTGATTTAGTTTAGGGGTTTTTTTTCACGGCCAGGCGCCCGTGATATTTTCATTCAGGGCAAGTGTCGCTGTTAATCACGATGAGTGAGAGTGCGGGGCATGGGTGGGGCTTCAAAGCAGACTTGGTTTAAAGTAAAGTATGCATGTCAGGTTGGACGGGTGCCTTTCTATGTCCAACCTGACATGTGCACTTAAGGCGTCTCCTATATGCATCGTTAGTGAGCTGGGGTGGGGGGGATTGCAGCTGCAACCCCTTGGTCTCCTGAGGAGTACTGGCTTTGCCTGCTCCAGCCAATCCTGGTGCTGTTTCCAGCAAGGAACCATCATCTGGATTGGCTCAGGAGACGCGGACAGGTGGTGCACGTTAGAGTTTAGCAGGGCAAACAATTTTCTTGCAGACTCAGAGACTGAGAAACAAAAGTGGGACCCAAACTAAGCTGTTGGCCACCGTGTCAAAATCACAAAGAGTAGTCATATATTCAGTCTGAAAGGGGGCGCTAGAGGGCGCACGGCAAAATGGCCGCACTGGTGTGAGGCTCTGCCCGGCCGAGCCGATATCCGACCATTATCTGCTGCCATACGGGGTAAAAGTACCCGCAAACCACTGGAGTGCCTCCCGGAACCGAAGCGGCACCATAGGGCAGGATTGCTGGGCCGGCGATGTCGTTGGGGACATGCTCGCGGCGATTGGTAGTGAGGAGGCTGCCACTGAGAAAATGGCGACCGCTACTCGGGCATAGGCCTCTCTGGGCCGGCATGCTGTGCGACCGTCCTGCAACTGTCTACTGTCCATAACGATGCTGTGCGCTGGACTCTGCAGCAGCGGCGGCCCCCCCCGATGAGACCGAGGGCCCGGTGAGGGAACTGCGCAGTGGAGCGGCGGAACGCTACTTGACTGCTGGGCCTGCAGCTGCGGGGACGCAATCGGCAGCACAGACATTGGCTGCGACTACCTGTGGACTCGGATGCCCATCGGCGCCGGTTGCGGTGAGTGGGGTGCACGGCTGGGCCTGGGCTACAGCTGCGTAGGTGGGTGCGGGCCCGGGCCTGGGCTGCGGCCTGCGAACTGTGGCTGGTGCGGGGCATAGGGGATTTTGGCTGTTGCGGCTACGGAGGGGCCACAGAGGAGATCGCTGCCTGCCTGCTGCCACCGGGTGCTCGGCTACGCTGGATGCTGGCATCCATGAGAGTCTGTGGCGAGTACTCCCCCCGGCTTGAGGTGTGATCTTGGGGCAACATTGCTACTACCCCCTTAACGCACTTGGTGGGCCTGCACTGGAGGGGTCCCATATTGAGGCCCAGTGGGTGACGCTGCAACCTTTCCACCCCCCTCCCGCCGTGGTGTCTGCGCTCTGTGGTGGTGCTGCCTGCTCGCTCTGGGTGCCAGAAGGCGCATATACTGGGCACACCATTGGGAGATACAACTGAATTGCGATCGGCGCACTGGGCTGAAGCAGCTACTGGGGCTACATAGGCGCGGATCCCCTCAGTGAGGGGAGTGCAGGTGTAAAATGGGGAAGACGGACAAGTCCCAGCCGCGCTTGACATTCGACCTGCGCAAGCCCACGAAAACTGCACAAAAGGCGGCTTCTGACTCGGAGGCGGATGCGCAGGCGGATGGCCCTACCACACTAGAAAGCACGCTGCTAGCCATGCAGCGCTCTCTGCAGACCATAGAAGGCACGATGGCCTCGGTCAACAACCGCCTCGATCATGTGTCCTCCCAGCTGGAGAAACAGAATGCACGCATGGGGGAGGTGGAGCAGAGGGTGTCTGACACCGAGGATGGTTTGAGCACTGTGGCAGAAAAAGCGTTGAATATGGAAAAAATACTGGCCGTGATTCAAGCCAAGAATGAGGAGTTAGAGGCGAGATCGAGGCGCAGCAACATCCGCATCACAGGCCTACCGGAGTCCACAAATGTGGGGAAAGTGGAGACGTATATCGAAGGCCTGGTTTCGGAGATCTTCGGGCCTGAACATCTCTCCAGAATGTTCATTGTGGAGCGAGCCCACCGCTCGCTAGCTGCCCGTCCGGCCCCGGGGGCTCCTCCCCGCCCTATAATTGCCAGGATCCTAAATTACAGAGACCGAGACACAATCTTACGGCTCGCCAGGGAGAAGGGTCCGATAGTACATCAGGGCAATGCGCTCTCCTTTTTTCCCGATTTTACGGTGGCAGTGCAGGCTGCCCGCCGTGAATTTGGCTCCGTAAAAAGCTCCTACAGGCCAATGGGGTCCCATACGCCATGCTGTATCCAGCTCGTCTTCGCATTGGCGGGGATGGTGACTCCAAGATCTTTGCTTCTCCTAAGGCCGCGATGGAACACGCTAAACATCTGAAGCGACAGCGACGAGAGTCTGGTACAGCACCCGAGGACGAATAGAAATAAAGAGATGGGAACACTTACCTGAACTGGCACGCACATTAAGTTTCTTATATTGGCTGGTATTTGAGGGGCGCTTAACTCTATTGGAACATGTGGACGCTATACAACATGTGTTACTGGACCTCAGTGCTGGCTGGGTTATTGTCTTTAACTAGCTTCCCTCCCCTGAGCTGCGGCCTTATAATTCTTCCTATATTTCGATTCATGTGATGTCTTGAGTTTTCCGACACTGGGGATTGGCTCTGCTTGGCCGTAGCTAGTGGGGACCTGCTGGTTGCTTGTCCGTGAGGGGTGGGCGCTGGTGTCGGGGTCATGGCACTAATACACATCTGTGACTGTAAATATGGGCGACTCCCCTGTATTGGCAATTAGTAGACCTACTCGGCCACCTCCTGTTTTGTGGGAGGTTAGTAGCACTCAGTGCTCCCCGTAAATGGGTATACCCCAAAGTTGCATTTTGTTTATTGGGATAGGGGAGGGGGGAAGGGTTGAGCTATGGGATGGCTTTGGCGTGTTGGGGAAGCTAACGTGGGTGGGGGGAGGAAGGGTCCTGGGCTGGGCAGGCAGAACGTGGGGGTTTATTGATCGAACTATCACTGTGTGGGTAGGCACGGATTCCTGGTTATCCTTGAAGAAGATTGTCCATTCTTATGTTTCTAATGTCCCACTATGGCCGGCCGGCTACAATGACTTCTCCATTTAAATTCCTGACTTGGAATGTTCGAGGCTTGAACACGCCTAAAAAGATTAGATCTGTGATTGCCTATTTAGATCGGGTGGGTGTTCATGTTGCCCTACTACAGGAGACACATTTAACCCGGGAGTCAGCTGATAAGATAGGCGCACGCTGGTCATGCGTAAAGGTTGCCTCGTCCCTCTCCAGTTACTCTAGGGGCGTGCTCATCCTGGTAAAGAGAGGTGTGCCTTTTACTGTGGTTAAATCGGAGACGGATGACTGCGGGCGAGTGGCAATGGTGCATGGATGCTTGGGGGGTGAAAGTGTGCTGATAGTTAATGTCTATGGTCTGAATGTAGATGACCCCTCATTTTATTCTGATGTGTGGCGGAGAATATCGAAGTTCCCTCCAGCCGCGATAGTGTGGGGGGGAGATTTTAATTTGTGTTTGGATGCAGCCATGGATAGGGTAAGTAGTGGTATGTTGCGGCCTAAACTTGCTACAGACATGCTGCTAGGCCTGATGGATACTGGTCAACTAATTGATATCTGGCGCTCCCGGAATCCAGAGGCCCGGGAGAGCACTTTCGCTTCGGCGGCCCATGGTTCCTGGTCCCGCATTGATTTTTGGCTAGTCTCGGCGCAGGTTTGTAATTGGACTACAGCAGTGTTGCATGAGGCACGTACTCTGTCGGACCATTCCCCTGTACTTCTGGAGCTGCAGCTCCCGACCTACCAGAGACCGCCCTTTGCGTGGAGGCTTCAACCTTCAGAGCTCAAAGACCCGGTTTTCCACCAGACCGTGGCTGAGGCAGTCAGGAATTATTTTCTGGAAAATGAAGGATCTGTAGACAGCGCGGGCACGCTCTGGGATGCGTTTAAGGTTACCATAAGTGGAACCTGTATTGGGGCTCAGTCTGGTATCCTGCGAGATATTCGCCGTAGAATACGGAAATTGACATCTGACATATCCCAGCGGGAGCGAGAATTTGAGTCTGACCCATCCTCAGCTAAACTTGCGGCCATGAGGGAGCTTATCTTGGAACACAATGATGCGGTGGATCAGGAGCTATCAAATTGCTCCAGACGGCGGATAGCGCGCTACTACGGGGAGGGGGGCAGACTGGGCCGCTCGCTCGCACAAAAAATTTCGGAACCGCGCCGTCAAGATGACATTGCGGAGCTGTTGGATGAAAATGGGATCGCCCGTCATTCAACTGTGGACCTCTGCGAGACGGTTTTGCGATTCTATACAAGTCTCTATGCCACCAGAGAGTCTCCATCGGTGGTGGAGATAGATGCCTATCTCGACGAAATAGCGTTAGGATGGTTATCTCCAGCACATCGAGAACACCTCGTACAACCATTCGGAGTGGAAGATGTCAGGGAGGCTATCACGTCGTTACCAACCTGTAAAGCTGCAGGACCTGACGGGCTACCTGGCGAATTTTACAAAACCTATGCAGCGGACTTGGCCCCTCGGCTCCTGGCTGTATATGCGGAGGCTTATGATAGTGGGACACTGCCGCACTCCCTCCGGGAGGCCCTCCTTGTCACCCTATTGAAACCAGATAAGCCCCCAAATCAATGCGGCTCCTACCGACCTTTGTCCATCATCAATATCGATGCAAAGATTCTCGCCAAGATGATCGCCACCAGGCTGCAGCCGTTGGTTCCTTTACTGGTGTTGCCTGATCAGTACGGCTTCGTCACGGAGCGCTCTACGACACACAACTTGCGTACGCTCTTCGCCACGCTACACTACTTTGAACCTGATTTCCAGGCGGTGGCCGTGTTACTCGACGCGGCTAAGGCCTTCGACTCTTTGCAGTGGCCCTTTATGTTTGCCGTGCTGGGCCGCATGGGCTTCCCACCTTTTTTTCTGCAGTGGCTTAGGGTGCTTTACAGCGGACCGGTGGCTCGCGTTCGGGTTAATGGATGGGTGTCCTCATTGTTTTGCATTGAACGGGGTACAAGACAGGGATGCCCTCTGTCTCCTATGCTTTTCTCTTTGGCGTTGGAGCCCCTCGCCTGTATGCTGCGTCAGAAACATGCTGCGGCGGCTCTGAGGTTCAGGCTGCGACCCTTAATTGTCTCACTTTACGCAAATGACATGCTGCTGTATGTCCGCGAACCTGCTACGTACCTATCTGCGCTGCTGCGAGAATACGTAAAATTTGAAAGATTCTCGGGCCTGGGGATTAACTGGTCCAAATCCGTAGTGTTTCCATTAACTGCGTGAACAGCTGAAGTCGAGGTGGACTTCCCATTGGCCTGGACATCGGACCCGGTCAAATATCTTGGAGTTTGGGTACACAGGGACCCGACTGTCGTTGTCTCCGAGAACTATGGTCGCACGATTTCACGTATATCTGAACAAGCCGTGCAGTGGGCACACTTACCTCTCTCATTAGCCGATAGAATTGCCGTTGTGAAGATGGTTTTTTTACCCAAGCTGTTGTATTTTTTCGTTAACATCCCTATCAAATTGAATATGGCACTGTTCCGCACGTTACAGTCTGCGCTCTTAACATTTGTGTGGGGTGGTAAGAAACCCCGGTGTCGATGGGAATTGCTGGTGCTACCATTTGACCGCGGTGGTTTCGAGGCCCCAGACTTTCGTCTTTATTATCTATGTGCGCAGGCGCAATTCGCGCATTACTGGCATTTCCCACAGCGCTTTCAGCCCCACGTGGCGATTGAGTCGGATGCTGTTTTTCCTCTTCCAGTACAGGCAGTTGCGCTTTCAGGGGGAACAGGAGGCCCACGAAATGAGATCAATCCCACGCAGTGCACGGCGTGGGCGTGGCGAATGCTTGCACTCCGGGCTCAACTTTCTTATCTATACGCTCCATCCGTACCATTAGTCTCACATCCAGATATCTCTGCGGCACGAGAGGCGACGGCCAGGAAGGAGCTCACGGCTGCGGGCATCACCACACTGGGCGACTTGTATGTGGGCGGTCAATTTAAAGACTTACGGGCGGCGCAGGGTGGCGTAAATCGACCTTTTATGTTTAATTTTACATATGTTCGGGTCCGGCAAGCTGTCCGTGCGGCATATCCAAATTATCCAACCGAACCTACCACTTTGCGGGCGCTGCAGGTGATGCTCTCAGGTGCGGCCCGAAGGGGTCTCATTACTAGGCTGTATAACGCCTCGCTGCGGGAGCAAGAAGACTCCCCCTCGTGTGTACGGTGGGGAACGATGTTGGGCACCCCCATTACACCTGAGACTTGGAGGGAGTGTTGTCAGCTCACGGGACGTCTCACAGCTAATTGCAACCTCAGAATTATTCATTTTAAATTCCTACATCAGGTATATTACACTCCCCTACAACTGCATAAATATGGTCTGAGAGAGGCTGCTAACTGTGTGAGATGTGGAGCCCGGATGCGGATTTTCTCCATGTAGCTTGGATGTGTCCTGGTGTGCTTGCGTTTTGGACTGCGGTGACGACCATGCTTACGGCGGTTGTGTCAGAACCTGTGTGCTGTACCCCTGAGATGTGCTTGCTGAGCCACGTCAAACCTCTCAAACCATGTAACAGGCGCCTAGTGGCACTCTCGACCCTTTTTGCAAAAAGGGCAGTAGCGCAATGCTGGGGAGCCAAGGCAGTACCCACTGTTAAGAAATGGCTTAAGGACTTACTATACTGTAGGGATCAGCTTTGGATATATGGCGAAGAATTACCTGAGTCTTCCCGCCCAAGGACTTTTGGGCTCCCCTTACAATATATTTGATGTCCCACCCTGACCTGGCATGAATGAGAGATGCCCCTAGGAGAGGGACCAGTTGGCAGGCATAGCAGGCGCTGTCTCCCTATGGGACGTTATTAAAGGTGTGTTCAAGTTGGCTGGCCATAGACGTGGACTGTGTAGAAGAGTTTTTATCACTGTCACCACCCACCATGCATACGTTGATTTTTTGCAATAAGCGAAGTGTTTTGAAATCTGATAAGGATCTGCCTGGGAGGGAGGGAGAGGGGGGGTATGGGAGGGAAGTACTGCGAAATTATCTTTCTGAGTTCATTGAATTGACTATTAGCTTGTGTATACCGAGTTGTAATTATGCACTAAAATCAATAAAAAAAACAAATTTAAAAAAATATATATTCAGTCTGAAAAAGGTATGTTATGTTATAATCAGCACACTGAAAATAATGAATCTGAGGTTGTGTAATGTAAGGTAGCTTTACATTTATTAGTATTTAATTTATGAGGCCTGCGTGCGCTCCAATTCGCATAGCAACACGATGGGAGAGCAGCCGTGGAACCTTGTCTTACGAGACCTATCAAAAGTTGTCATGCAGTCAGTGACCTATCAGTAGGTGAAAAGATTTGCAATCATTCTGTGCAAAGTCGCGCCATTAACTAGCTTCTGGGGCTTAATCAGCCTGTGTACCTGGTTTGGTTGCAGCTCTAATACACTAGAGTGCGGCTTCAGTATGCAAAAAGGGGGAAAACTAATCTCATTTGTTTATGTACGCTACTGTGTGGAGCATTCCATCTTCCCAACATCAAGCCATGAATCATTAAATAACTGCTAAATTGGCCTTCGGGGACAGATCATACCTCAGAGTTGGTCGGCCCCATCCCACCAAAGCCAGGTGTGCGCTGCAGCTAGCAGCCTTAGCACAGCTTTACAGACCAGGGTTTGGGGAGGCAGCCAGGCCTCACACTGGGTCATGAGAGGATAGAAGGCACGGAAGCCGCTATAGGCCTCCCATCAGAGTTCCTCCTCGAACTGATTAATGAGGGCATTTGAAAGACAATAACAGGGGCAGATTTGGCTGCAAACTGTTTATCAATGAGGCCCCAACTATTCAAAGAGCCTCACCTTCTGCGTGGCCTTTTGTTTTTCCTCAGTAAAGCCATGATTTCATTGGTATTCAAGCAACGAGGGGCATTTACGACTCTGAGTGCTCATGTTCAGTGCTACAATACCTTCAGGTCGCATTTCCGCTATATAAATCTGCACACAATAAATAAAGTAGGGTGGCATAACAACTGGGGAATACTGATTCCTGCACTGAAATTAAATATTTCAAAACCTTTAGCAGCCACAGTGAGTGCAGGTAACAGCGGTGGAGCCGGGTAAGGGGGGATTTTGAGGGACGATGCTGAGGGAAAATTAATTATTTATTTAATTTTCCCTCAGCATCGTCCCTTGAAATCCCCCTTAACCCGGCCCCACCGCTGTTACCTGCACGGACCGCGGCTGTCCTTTATTCAAAAACAACAATTGATGGACAGAATGCAGAACAATGTCATACATTCACCCCAGTACAGAGATCTGGGCCTAAATCCATCGTTTTTTTGCTCACCTTGCCATTCTAGTTTGGACCCAGCCATATGCAAATCAGTCTTGACCCTGCACCCAATGGGAACAGTCCAGCCCGAACTGCCAGGCCAGGTCCTCCCTGGACTGGAAACAAGCATCCTAGGACCGGTTTCGGGCTTTCAGCCCTCATCAGCCAGGATAGCTTGACTCCAGTGGCATGGAGAGCACGGGACCCACGTCTGGGCATACCCATCCCACTCGGGGAGACAAAATTCAAAAACAACAATTGATGGACAGAATGCAGAACAATGTCATACATTCACCCCAGTACAGAGATCTGGGCCAAAATCCATCGTTTTTTTGCTCACCATGCCATTCCAGTTTGGACCCAGCCATATGCAAATCAGTCTTGACCTGCACCCAATGGGAACAGTCCAGCACGAACTGCCAGGCCAGGTCCTCCCTGGACTGGAAACAAGCATCCTAGGACCGGTTTCGGGCTTTCAGCCCTCATCAGCCAGGATAGCTTGACTCCAGTGGCATGGAGAGCACGGGACCCACGTCTGGGCATACCCGTCCCACTCGGGTGACAAAATTCAAAAACAACAATTGATGGACAGAATGCAGAACAATGTCATACATTCACCCCAGTACAGAGATCTGGGCCTAAATCCATCGGTTTTTTGCTCACCATGCCATTCCAGTTTGGACCCAGCCATATGCAAATCAGTCATGACCCTGCACCCAATGGGAACAGTCCAGCCCGAACTGCCAGGCCAGGTCCTCCCTGGACTGGAAACAAGCATCCTAGGACCGGTTTCGGGCTTTCAGCCCTCATCAGCCAGGATAGCTTGACTCCAGTGGCATGGAGAGCACGGGACCCACGTCTGTGCATACCCGTCCCACTCGGGGTGACAAAATTCAAAAACAACAATTGATGGACAGAATGCAGAACAATCTCATACATTCACCCCAGTACAGAGATCTGGGCCTAAATCCATCGTTTTTTTGCTCACCATGCCATTCCAGTTTGGACCCAGCCATATGCAAATCAGTCTTGACCCTGCACCCAATGGGAACAGTCCAGCCCGAACTGCCAGGCCAGGTCCTCCCTGGACTGGAAACAAGCATCCTAGGACCGGTTTCGGGCTTTCAGCCCTCATCAGCCAGGATAGCTTGACTCCAGTGGCATGGAGAGCACGGGACCCACGTCTGTGCATACCCGTCCCACTCGGGGTGACAAAATTCAAAAACAACAATTGATGGACAGAATGCAGAACAATGTCATACATTCACCCCAGTACAGAGATCTGGGCCTAAATCCATCGTTTTTTTGCTCACCATGCCATTCCAGTTTGGACCCAGCCATATGCAGATCAGTCTTGACCCTGCACCCAATGGGAACAGTCCAGCCCGAACTGCCAGGCCAGGTCCTCCCTGGAATGGAAACAAGCATCCTAGGACTGGTTTCGGGCTTTCAGCCCTCATCAGCCAGGATAGCTTGACTCCAGTGGCATGGTGAGCACGGGACCCACGTCTGGGCATACCCGTCCCACTCGGGGTGACAAAATTCAAAAACAACAATTGATGGACAGAATGCAGAACAATGTCATACATTCACCCCAGTACAGAGATCTGGGCCTAAATCCATAGTTTATTTGCTCACCATGCCATTCCAGTTTGGACCCAGCCATATGCAAATCAGTCTTGACCCTGCACCCAATGGGAACAGTCCAACTCGAACTGCCAGGCCAGGTCCTCCCTGGACTGGAAACAAGCATCCTAGGACCGGTTTCGGGCTTTCAGCCCTCATCAGCCAGGATAGCTTGACTCCAGTGGCATGGAGAGCACGGGACCCACGACTGGGCATACCCGTCCCACTCGGGGTGACAAAATTCAAAAACAACAATTGATGGACAGAATGCAGAACAATGTCATACATTCACCCCAGTACAGAGATCTGGGCCTAAATCCATCGTTTTTTTGCTCACCATGCCATTCCAGTTTGGACCCAGCCATATGCAAGGATGCTTGTTCCCGGTCCAGGGAGGACCTGGCTTGGCAGTTCGGGCTGGACTGTTCCCACAAGGCAGGATGCTTGTTTCCGGTCCAGGGAGGACCTGGCTTGGCAGTTCGGGCTGGACTGTTCCCAGAAGGTCAGGATGCTTGTTTCCGGTCCAGGGAGGACCTGGCATGGCAGTTCGGGCTGGACTGTTCCCACAAGGCAGGATGCTTGTTTCCGGTCCAGGGAGTACCTGGCTTGGCAGTTCGGGCTGGACTGTTCCCACAAGGGTAACAGGGTCAAGACTGATTTGCATATAGCTGGGTCCAAACTGGGGTGGTGTGGTGAGCAAAAGAATGATGGATTTAACCCAGATCTTTGTGACTGGGGGTGAATGTTTGCATTGTCCAGCATTCCGTCTATCAATTGTTTCTTTTGCAGCTGTCCTTTAGGCATCTATGACAGTTGACTTCCAAGGCATTTAGCTGCAAAGAAGTTAATACACTCTGCACATGTTGCAGAGCAACAGGTGGTAGAAAGCCCAAACTCACTGCTTGTATTTCTGACTTCTCAAGCCAGTGGTCCCCGGCATTCTGGGATTCACACAACCTCCCTGGGCTCTGACTGACAAGCTAATCAGTCAACCCAACACCTCCTCATCAATGGAACGGTAATGAAATGCTCCAGGGATGAAGAAAGGCGGGCATGTGACTGTGTCAAGCTAACAACTGGAGGAAATCTGCTCCTTGGCCACACGGCAAGAATCGGTTAACAGTAAAGCTTGATAAAGGGGACAAACATCTGAGCCAGTCGTGACGTAACACTTATCCACGACGTTTGCGCCACACTAATTTCAAATGTCACCAGACGCTACTGCTTTCATGCTGCCTTCCAATTGCAATTTGGTGAGGGACGCTAAGCCCATTTAATGAATCGGAAAAATGCAGCCATTTTGCGCTTACAAAGCCTGTGATTTTTCGAATCTTGGCTTTGCTATCGCAAAATTGTTTAGTATATCTGGCCCATGTTCTAAAAATTACATAAAATATCTTTGTACTGCAATGTTACTTTAAAAGTGTGGAACCAGAATATTCTTGTCAGAATTTCATCTGACAAATATATTGGGGGATATTCTCAAGAACGTGCGATAATCATCGCCTAAAAAGGCCAACGCACGTTTTCATATCGCCATCTATCGCGGGAAAATAACTCTGTGTTAACGTCTTATTCACAACACGGCGGTAACATGCAATAGTCTCCCGATAACGCGTCAAATGTCCGCGATAACATTACCAGGACGGCAATAGAAATACAAACCCGAACGCGAAAAAAGTTGCGTTGGGCCCAACTGCGATAAAAAAGTCAGCAAGAAGCAGCGCCAGGCCTGCAGGTCCCACAAGTCAGGCTGCAAAAATCAGTATAAAGCGGCAACAAAAACCACAAACAGAACACAAACAACTGCAAAGCACCAAGGAGGTAGCCGGAGCAAGTACAGAGGCCAACCAGAACCCCACAAGCCCCACGGAGGACCAGCCTGGGACCCCGGGGTCAGGGAAGGTCAAGGAGAAGAAGAAGAGGAAGACGCGGTTCAGTCCGCAGGAAAACAGGATCCCAATAACGGAGGTGACACTCCCACCATCTAATTGCCATTGGTGAAATTGTCAGCACTAAATGTTGCACTTACACTTGTCAGAGCGATGTGCTAATGCAGAGGAGTGACATGCACACAGGGAATGTGTCTTGGAATGAATTTATTTGCACATGCTGTGCCTGTGGTCATTTTGTCCTGTCCCATGATTGCTAAGGACAGTCCCTATGTGACGTGCTTATGTGAATAAATTGTTAATGATAGTGTCCCGTCGGGCTATTCCAGCTGCTGCTGCACTGGGGTGTGGTCCACCTGCCTCATCCTCATCATCATCGTCCGGTGCATCTGGCACATGGATCCATGGGGCATTGGTGCGTACACATATGTTGTGCAACACACAACATGCAATGACCATCTTGCACACTATTTGCGGGCCGTACAGGAGTCTTCCACCTGTGATGTCCAGGCACCTGACACGTGACTTCAACACGCCAAATGAGCGCTCCAAAATGCCCCTGGTGCGTATGTGGGCCGCATTGTACTGCCTCTGGGCCTGGGTGTTCGGGGCTCGGAGGGGTGTCATCATCCACGGGCAGAGTGCATATCCTTGATCACCTGTGACAGGGGAGAGAGATATTTCAATCGGTGGTTCTGCATTCTGTGTTGGCAGCCTTATCAGTATATTGGTGTGTGATGTGTGGGACTTTGGGATTGATGTTTAACATGTCTTGCATGTGGCAAATGAGCGGCATCCATGTGTATTACGTTGCCTCACAGCTGCTCCTCACTCCCCCGAGTCTATTTACTTGTGTGCGCTGCGCGGTTGCATTACTTGCACTCCTAGGACACACCATTGTCATGACTGTCTGCGCATGTCCACAAGCCTGACAACGACACTGTGATATTGGCCGTTGAAGGTGGTCGGCCACGTGTGTGCAGGCCTATGGTGAGGATATGGCGGACACAGAGACACACGCAGTAGTTGCCTTGGTGGCCATCCCGGAAGTGAACCACACCCTGTGCCCCAGGCTATTGATTCCCACTCCTACGTTGGCCCAGCCCACTCCGCTTACGCTTACAGGGGGGGACCACATAGCTACATGTCCAAGGTCTACC
Source organism: Calotriton arnoldi (assembly GCA_963921515.1). Lineage (NCBI taxonomy): Eukaryota > Metazoa > Chordata > Amphibia > Caudata > Salamandridae > Calotriton > Calotriton arnoldi. Next base: position 104,732 of record CAWUFW010010057.1, on the reverse strand, counting down.
CCACTGCCTGAGGTAACATGGTTGCGCCCACTGTTTACGACACTACAAACACCAGCAGTATATGTCCACATGGACATGTCTGTGCTCTGCATACTTAAGTCTGTCCAGCACATCCCCGCCACACTTGGCATTGTGTACATTCTGAATCATGGGTCACTTGCCTCCCTCGCACATACTTAGTTCCCACTTCTCACCACATCCTGCTATTGTGTGGCAGAGGTGCCATGACGTGGATGGCTTGTCTACATGTCTGGCCCCTGTTACCACAGTTCCATGTGTTGTCGTGTCTGGTAGGTGGGCATGTTGTTTGGCATGTTGTATGTGATTTTGTGACATGTGCATTCCCACAGTTGTGAGTTGCATGATTGTGGAGTTGAGGTGTGTGGTGTGTTCATTTGGTACTTGCCAACGAGCAGTGCATTTCCATAGGTGCCATCCTGGAAGCGCTGGTTGATGATGGACTGTCAGAAGATGTAGGAATCATGCACACTGCCTGGGTAGTTGGCGACGACGTTGGTGAAGAGTTCCCGGTGGTCCACTATTGCCTGCACATTGTTGGAATGCGTGTGCTTTCTGTTGCGGTAATTGTGTGCAGTATCGGCAGGGGGCACAAGTAGGACATGTGTGTAGTCAATTGCCCCCAACACGTGCGGGAAGCCTTGCTTGGTCTCCAGCTGTTCATGCGCAGTGTGGGGGAAGTGAAGGTGCTGGGGTACCAAGCTGATGATGGCATCCAAGACAGGTGTGAGGAACTTAGATAGGGCTGGCTGTGAGACTCCTCCGACTCTGGCAGTTGTTGGTTGGAAGGTACTAGAGGCCAACAGGTGCAGCACAGCCAGCAGCTTTGTCTGTGGAGGGATGTTTGTTGTCCGCTGTGTTGGTACCGTCAGCCTGTGGGCAATGTGGGTCAGGATGCAGAGGATGGTTGTCCTTTTGAGCCTGTAGTGGGTAATGACTTCCTCTGGCGTTAAGTCTCCGAGGCTGGTGCGTTTTCGGAAGGACCGCTGTCTTATTCTGCGCTGCCTTGGTGGTAGTCTGAGGGGGGTGGTCCGGGTGGGGAGGCCTGGGGGTGGGTGGCGGTGGGTGTTGTGGGCCTCTTGGGTCTCCGAGCTGCATGATCAGTAGCTCCATGACATGTGTTGGTCTGCCGATGTGGCTCTGGGCTGGGCTCCCTTTTATGCTTCAGTTTGTCGTCCTGCTTAACACCAGTAAGAGGCAGGTGTTAAATCCCTGCTGCTAACGCGCCTTATCGCCTGTTTTTGGTTCGCATCGCAGATCTGGCTGGAAGTTGAGAATATCGCGAAGTGGTGTTTTTGCACGGGAACGCCTACTCTGCATATCATTAGCGTTAGTAGTCGCTCTCATCCGTGGCGATGTTTTTTGCGGCAGCTATCGCTGGGAAACTGGCAATATGGGCAGTATGCACCAGCTTGAGAATGGGGCGATACTTCTTTCGCCACTTTTGCTGCGCTAAAGTGCCGATAACTCGGCGATAAGTCCTTGAGAATATGCCCCATTGTGTACTAAAGATCGTGTAGAAAGTTATCATCCTATTGGGGTTAATAATAGTACACTAACTGGGGCAATATTTTTCTGAACAATATTTAGGACATGACTTTTATGTCTAATGATGTTAAGTTTATTTCTAAAGCACACTATTACCCACAAGAGTATCCTGTCACTGAACAGGTGTGTGTGCCGAGCCCTGCCTAGGGGAGGTTGTTATTTGAAAAGCCAGGTCTTCAGCTTCTTCCGGGATCTAAGAAGATAGAAGGAGGCTCTGATGTGTAGTCAGAGGTCCTTCCACGACTTACGAGTGATGTAAGAGAAAGCCCATCCTCCTGATCTGGTTCTGTATGTGTGGGATGTGCAGGGCCGGACTGGGAACAGCAACCAGCCCTGGCGATTGCTGCCTGACTGGCCCTGTGAGGGGGGTGTTAGCGAAATGCACCGTTCCCGCTTTTGTTATAGATGGCCGTGTAATAAAGTCCTTAATCAGGAAATCGATCAAAAAGAAGCTTTATTCAGAAGAATAGGAAACCACGACATATCCAGAGAAACGGCAAGCAGGTAATGACATAAGCTTTATAAAGAATCTAGATCTCTGGAGGCAGAGAACCTAAAGATTCCAATTACGTCACAGTACAAAATAAACAATCTTTATTAACACAAGAGAACAACAATACATAACTTACCACACACCCCCTTCCTATAACAATGAAAGACATAATAAATAAACATTTAGTAATATACAAAATCATCAGAGCGAAAAGAAGAAGATCTAATACGAGAACTACTCCTCAATTGTTTACAATCACCAGAAGCATTAGTGAAATTATGACTGACTGTTGTGAGATTGGATGAAAGATTGGATGAAGTATTACCATCAACACTAACAGAGTTTCCATAAGAGACAGTGACATTGTTGTCTCCTCTGTCCCTTAATGGAAGAGACAAATTGACATTACTTTCACTATTGTTGCGAAAGGACGTTAAATCACCCAAATCAAACCAATCCTTGTCAGGTTGAGTGTTAAACTTGTGAAGGATGATTTTTGCTTGTTCATTGGTTAATTTAATTAAAGCATTGCGGTTCCACCATCCACGATCCTGTAAAAGAATAGCCATACGAGAAACTTTAAGTATTTTCACAGGTTCAGTGAATTTTGAATGACCTTTAGTGACTTTACATGGTTTCTTAATAAGAACCCAGTCACCAGGAGACAACTTGACTTCTTTTACGTGTTTCCTTTCATCATAGTTTCTTTTGTAAGAAGCTTGCTTTTGTTCCACGTGTTTTCTAATTTTGTGTAAGTCCAAACTGGTTGTATAATCAATTTTATCAATCAACCAGGAAGGATTGAGAGAAGAAATGGGTTTTCTACCTCTGAGTAATACATAGGGTGAAACATCGGTAGTTGAGTGAGGAGTACTATTGTAGCTCCACACTTTTTGACTAACATACTTAGATACGTCTAATCTGTTGGCTATGGCAGTTTGTACACCTTCTTTTAACAATTTGTTTGCTCGCTCAACCAGACCATTGGACGCTGGGCTATACAAAGGTGCTATTATGTGTTTAACCATATTCTGCCCAAGAAAATTCTCAAAATCATTAGAAACAAAGTGTGTACTGTTGTCAGTGACAATTTCCTTCGGCAAACCTTCAATCAAAAATACACGTTGCAGGAAAGCTATAGCAGAATTAGAGTCTGAATTCCTCACAAATGCAAAGTACAGCCATTTGGAGAAATAATCAATTACTACAACTAAATTGAAGGGACCTGAAAAGTCCATTCCCAGCTTCTGCCAGGGACCTTTAGGCCAATCAACTGGACATAAAGGAGAGGTAGAAGTGTGCCAATGTTTATCAGAACATAAACATTCAGGACACTTGTCAATAAAGGATTTGACCTGAGCATCAATGCCAGGCCACCAGTAGGTTTCTTTGATCTTACGAACAGTACATGAAATACCCAAATGACCTTGGTGGGCAAGCGAAACAATGTTGTCTCGGATACCATCTGGTGGAACAAATTTATCTTGCCTAACAAGAATGTCATTAACTATAGATAATTCATGAGCCACTTGAGAAAATGATCTGTCTTGCATGGACATACTTCGGTCAGATGGCCAGCCATTGACTAAGAATTTTTTGACTCTTTTCAAGCACAAATCTTGATCACAGCATTCAATCCATTCTTTTTCAGAAAGTTTTACATCTTACATTAAATCACACATAGAGAAGACACAGTCAAAATCATCATTGTTTGTATGATCATTAGTATGATCGTCATTCTCAAGAGGCATGCGTGAAAGACAGTCCGCTCTTATATTCTTACCCCCCGGAATATATTTAATGTCGAAATTGAATTCTTGTAACCTAGCCAGAAGTCTAATAAGTCTGGAGGAAGCTTTGTTGAAGAACTATCACCTAACATGTACATGAGCGGTTTATGGTCAGTATACAGTTGAAATTTTGACCCCCAAATATACATCTAAAATTTCTCAACTGCCCATGAACATGCTAGATCTTCTCTCTCAATTGTGCTATAATTGAGCTCAGCAGCACTTAAAGTTCTAGAAGCGAATGCCACTGTATACTCCTGACCATCAATAATTTGGCTGAGAACAGCTCCTAAACCTTTAGAACTGGCATCAACAGTTATGATGGTCATTTTGCCATGCGTAAAGGGTCTGATAGCAGGGGCCTCCAGAATTAATTTCTTAACAGAGTCAAATGAGACTTGAGTATCTTCGGACCAAACATACTTTGCATTTTTTTGTAATAAATTCCTCAAAGGTTGTACAATAATGGCATAGCCTTGAACGAAGCGTGCATAATATTCACTTAAACCTAAAAACGCCCTTAGAGAATCCTTGTCTAGAGGTTTAGGTGCATCCTTAATAGCATTGAGAAGGGATAATTTAGGTTTTATACCTTCTACAGAAATGTTGTGTCCTAAGTAATCCACCTGTTGTGTGATAAATTTACACTTATTTTTGTTCACAGTCATGCCATATTTTTCAAGTTTCTGTAAAACTTCTTCTAGAAGAACGTAGTGAGTTTCTAAAGTATCGGTGTGGATTAATATGTCGTCTTGGAATGCCTGGATACCACTGCACTGCTCAAACATTTGATCCATGAGTCTCTGGAACACACTTGCCGCGGATGCTAATCCAAACGGCAAGCGTTTGTACATGTAAACCCCAAAAGGGGTCACAAAAGTGGTGAGATGCTGTGATTCTTCAGATAGGGGAATCTGATGATAAGCTGAACGCAAATCAATAGTAGTGAAAAACCTACTGCCTCCAAGCTTAGCAAGCATCTCTTGGATTCTCGGTAAGGGATGGCAATCTACCACAATGTTGCGGTTCAAGACTCTTAGATCAGCACACAGACGAATATCGCCTGAGCTCTTCCGTGCGACAACAGCCGCAGAAACCCATTCAGAAGATTCTATTGGTGCAATGATATCTTGTGAACACATTTCTTCAAGTAGTTTCTGTAAGTCATTCCTAGGAGAAAGGGGAACGGATCTACACTTTTGAATCACGGGAATAACATTCTTTTTGAGTTTAATTGTGTGTTGGAAACCTTTAACTAATCCTACCTTATCTGAAAATACGCTAGAATGTTTGGAACAAAGATTGGTTAAAGTAGAGTCATCACGGGATTGTAACACATTGAAAGGTTCTTGTACGGCAGCTACAACTGGTAGATCTCCCAAAACAACAGGTTCAGGATGACCGGGTTTGAGAATTATACCAAGTTTTGCTTGATCTTGCCAACCAAGAATGTGACGCCAATTAAGAGCTACATAAATCTTTGTATAGATAACCCGGTCTTTAAATTTGATGGAATCACAAAAATACCCAAACATTACAATGTCATATTCGCCAAACGCTTTAGGATTGACGTCACTGGGTTTAAGTATTGACTTACACCAAAATTTTGCAAATGTTTTTTCATCTAAAATGGTGATAGGAGATCCGGAATCTGCCATAACATTGATTTCTATGGAACCTATTAAAACATTACAAATAGGACCTTTGCACCTTTTAGTTTCACTATGTAAAACGTTAATTTCAATAGAGGATACCAGATTGTTCATGCCCTCACAAAGTATCTCCTCTTCTACATTAAGAAAATTAACTTTATTTCTTGGGCTGAATGATTTACATACAGTGTAAAAATGTCCTATTTTCTTGCAAGTATTGCATCTTTTGCCTTGTGCAGGACAATTTACATAGTTACCCATATGAAACTTGGATCCACAACGGTAACAAGCACCCTTTTTATCAAATGGTTTATACACTTTTGGCTTCGTGGAAACAGCGTTTAAATCAGAGTTATCTGTTGTGAAAGCGATTACTTTAGAATCTTCAAATTGTTTGCAAATAGTATCCTGCGTGATAATCTTTGAAGACACAACAGACCTTTCAATACTGCGTGCTACATCCATTACTTCATCTAGGGATGGATTTTTACAAGTTAAAATTCTTTCTTGAATTTTTTTGTTGAAACAATTGAATACGAGTTGGTCACGTAAGGCAGTGTCCAGGTAAGTACCAAAACTGACATTTAGATGCAAGCACACGCAAGACAGCCAAATAATCTCCAATTGACTCTTCCTGAGTTTGCCTGCGTTCGAAGAACCTATGTCGCTCAACCATGACTGATGGTCATCAACATATTGTTTACCCATTCGAGCCAAAGCTTCCGAAAACACATTCCAGGTTTCATCACCAGAAGGGGCAGGTACTATAGGTAAGTTATCGAAAATTTCCTGACCAGCGTTACCTAGATGATTGAATAACAAAGCTCTTTTCCTGGACGCTGAATACTTGGAAGCGTCAATGGCTTCCATATAATTGTCAAAATTCCTATACCATTTGTGCCAAGGAGTAATGGGTTTACCTGGTTTTTCTAAAAAAGGAGGTGGTTGCATGACATTATTGGATGAGGATGACATAACTAATGAGGTTGCTAATACCAATAAGATAAAATTAAACAAGAGTGCAAAAAGCAAAATACCATATGTCAGTTTTACCAATACACAGCAAAATACAATAAATAAAATTTGTGTGGTTTCTCTCTCTTCTTTTTTTTTTTTAAAAAATAGACGATCGATACACTATAGGCGTGTGTATCGCCGTGCAATACCTTCTTTACCTCTTCACCGTTGCGTCTATGAATAGACGATCGTCCAAGTTTGTAGAAATTGACAAATGTGCTAATGACAGGAAACAAAGAGCTGGTTAACGCTGAAACGTTGCTATGACAACAAAGTAAAAAGAAATTCAAGATGGCAACTCTTGACGTGAACAACGAGATGACGATGAGCGTAAAATGCGTGCTGTTTCGAAAGTTGGTGGGACACACAAGAAAAGTACTGTTGCGGTGACGTAAGGAATATAAAGAGTTCCAAGAACGTAACTTGAAGGATGCAATGTCGTCGCAGAACACAATTTGAAGGATGCAATGTCGTGTGCAATGGAATGCGAAGACCAATTTGAGAAATCACACGGCAGCAACGGCACAGAGAGTAAGTTGAATAACCAAAACTTACAGTTTGAAGAGAGAGAGAGTGCACCGATTTTGAAGGTGCCGATTTCTCTTTGTAGATACGATGATCCGTTGACAGGTTTCTGAATTGTATTCAAAGAAGGACATAAAAGGTCCAAAACACAAACAATGGCACAGTACCTTAAGTGCGTTGCTTTGTGCTTTTCTTAAATGAAAGGTAAAGTTGAAATCCGCAGCAGGATGAAGAAACATAAAACGATCCAAAACAAGGTGAAGAAGCATAAAATTATGCTTAAATATAATGCATAAAAGTAGAGTCCAAGACTGCAAAATAAGTAATAATGTTGGTCGGTGGGTTCCAATGGACCAAAAATAGATCGTCGCCAATAAATGTAATAAAGTCCTTAATCAGGAAATCGATCAAAAAGAAGCTTTATTCAGAAGAATAGGAAACCACAACATATCCAGAGAAACGGCAAGCAGGTAATGACATAAGCTTTATAAAGAATCTAGAACTCTGGAGGCAGAGAACCTAAAGATTCCAATTACGTCACAGTACAAAATAAACAATCTTTATTAACACAAGAGAACAACAATACATAACTTACCACAGGCCGATATTGCAGCACTGCTGCAAAACCGGTCCCCTGTAACAAAAACAGCCTGAACAGGCACAAAACTGGTCCCACCCCTCCGGCCTACCGGGGAAATTCCCGGTGCCTGCTATCGCAAGTCCGGCCCTGGGGATGTGTGTGATTAGGAGTCCTGCTGAGGGGTATTCATATTTCTGTAGACCAAATTCTGACATAGAACCACTTTAAATCCCTCTTCCACTCCTGGCTGAGCTATGACTGTCAGTGATGGTCTACTGGGATTCATTTACCAGTTTGATTAAGAGAAGAGAAAGTTAAGCTAATTCTAGCTATTTACTTTCATTGTAAAAGTACAGGGGTGTTTTCAATACCTTCGCTTACATACGAAGTTTGTTGAAAATTGCATTTTGAAGGGTTTTTATGGTATGGCACGTTCTAATAGAAAAGACTACAATAAAAAATCACAGTGTTAACATTTCATGGGGTCTCCTTTTCATGTCTTCTTAAGGCCCTACCCTACTGCACCCAGCAAGATCTGCTGAGTAAATTGTGTGATCTTTCACACTTCCTTTGAAACTTTTCTAGCCTCAGCTTTATCCTTTCCTCCCACTACTGGCACTTGCCTTATTCCTCATGACAGATCCTCTTTCCCTGTCTTGCCCTATCTGAACATTCATTCCACTTGGTTCCGGCTCACAAAGCCCTCCAGTCTACATGGCAGCTCTGTATTCTGGTGCTCCTGCTACATGCATACACTACAGCTTCTTCATTGTTCTGTGCATCGTCACTAGAGACAGTAGAAAGACTTTGTTCTACAGCTTACTGCTGCACAGAGACAGAAATTTTTTTCACCACCTCAAATGAGAGTTTTTTTAATGTGTTGCAGACACTTAAAAATATTTTTACTGAACAGAGGATGAAAAGCACACAAAAGAAAAACATTTATCATTAGAATCTCATTTGGGGATGAAGGCACTGTATTTGAGGGACAATGCGCTCTTGAGGTTGGCGTTGAGTGCGTGCTATAAAGTGTATCTTGCAGTGTTTTAAAAAAATATATTTCAATTTTGTCCAGACTTAATTTGTGTATCTCTAACAAGTGATCATTCTGTTCTTGGGCAGTTGCTGTCTCATTCCATCCAGACTGTACTGGCCTCCCACTTCCCGGAAGAATTCACCCCTGAGACCCACGCCGCCTGGGACAAGTATCTTGCTGCAGTGTCTGCTGTCCTTGTTTCCAAGTACAGATGAAGATATTTATCAGAAGAATTAAAGTTGAATTTTGCACAAGTTATCTTGAGCTTCCTAGTGGAGTGTATGTGGATAAAGAAGAAGCAACCTTATTATTTGTATATAATCAATGAAGAAACACAGTTTTGGAATTACTTATTAAAGTTGTAACAATATTTGGATATTTTGAAAGTTTTGCTGTAGGTAATTTTTAGGTCGAGCCTAGCGGCAGAGTGAATGCGCTGCTCGCTCTGCGAGGCATGCAGTAGTCGAGTATGCTGTGGAAGCCTCGCCTTCTCTTCGTCTATATTTTTGATTGGCTGGTGTCATTATCCTTTGTAAATGCTGGTTTCCGATTAAAAATTATGTTTGTTAGTCCCTCCTTGTTACCGCCCTGTCGCCATTTGTTACCTCCCATGAGGACTGGATCTTTTTCTTGTGGCGTTACACGGTCTCCTTCATAAATCGGTAAGCACTATTTTTTTTTAATTTGCAGCGCAGTCCGCTTTCACTTTAGCGGCCGCACCTGTTTATTTAATTAATTTGCCACACGGGCAGAAAGGGAGCGTTTTCCTCACTAATCTAACAAGCATTTGCAATGCAATAGGTCTCGCATTTACACGAGTTTGAGCTATTGACATTGCAAATAACAATGCCTTTTTTTTGTTTTTGTTTTTAAAACATAAATAAAAGGCATTGTCATTTACAATGCCAATAGCTTAAACTCAAGTAAATGCGAGACCTATTGCATTGAAAATTGCTTGTGTTTTTTTAAGCACCACGGCCGCCCCGTAACACGGGCGCCTGCTTTCAATCACTTTAACCCGGCATTATCTTGTGCCTTTTTCAACCCTCCTACCAAGTAAAATGGAATTAGAAAGGATTTAGCGAATTAAGTCATGTGAATTCCAGGTAGCACATAATTGGGTGCTAATGGGCTGAAGCTGACAACAGCACATCTGTGTTACATGTCATCTGTACTAAAGCCACCTGACGGGTTGTTTTCAAAAGCCTGTTTTATTAACAACAACACCACCACCAATACCTCCACCACTACCAGTACCACCACCACCAGTACCACCACTACCACCAGTACTACCATCACCAGTACCACCACTACCACCAGTACCACCACCACCAATACCACCACTACTACCAGTACCAATACTACCAGTAACACCACCACCACCACCAGTACCTGTATCACCAGTACCACCAGTACAACAACCACCAGTAAAACCACCACCAATACCACCACCACGAGTACCAACCCCCACCAGTACCACCACCACCAGTACCACCACCAGTACCACCACCACCAGTACCAACAGTACCACCAGTAACATCACCACCACCACCAGTACCAGTACCACCAGTACCAACACCAGTACCACCACCATCAGTACCACCACAACACCCAGTAAAACCACCACCAGTACCACCCCCACCAGTACCACCACCACCAGTACCACCACCACCAGTACCACCACCACCAGTACCACCAGTAACACCACCACCACCACCAGTACCAGTACCACCAGTACCACCACCAGTACTACCACCACCAGTACCACCAGTACCACCAGTACCACCAGTACAACCAGTACCAGTACAAACACCACCAGTACCACCACCAGTACCACCACCACCAGTACCACCACCAGTACCACCACCCCAGTACCACCGCCACCACCTGTACCACCACCACAAGCACCACCAGTACCACCAGGAACATTACCACCAGTACCACCACCACCACCAGTATCACCACCACCACCAGTACTACCACCAGTACCACCAGTACCACCACCAGTACCACCACCACCAGTACTAGTACCACCACCAGTACCACCCCCAGTAGCAGTACCACCACCACCACCAGTACCACCATTAGTACCACAAACAGAACCACCATTACCACCACCACCAGTAGTACAACAACCAGTTCCACCACCAGTACCACATCAGTACCACCAGCACCAGTACCACCACCAGTACCACCACCACCACCAGTACCACCACCAGTACCACCACCACCAGTACCACCACCACCAGTACCACCACCACAAGTACCATCACCACCAGTACCACCACCACCAGTACCACAAGTACCACCACCACCAGTACCACCACAACCAGTACCACCACCATTACCACCACCAGTACCACCACCACCAGTACCACCACCACCAGTACCACCACCACCAGTACCAACACTACCAGTAACACCACCACTACTACCAGTACCAGTATCACCAGTACCACCAGTAAAACCACCACCAGTACCACCACCACCAGTACCAACCCCCACCAGTACCACCACCACCAGTACCACCACCAGTACCAACAGTACCACCAGTAACATCACCACCACCACCAGTACCAGTACCACCAGTACCATCACCAGTACCACCACCATCAGTACTGCCACAACACCCAGTAAAACCACCACCAGTACCACCCCCACCAGTACCACCCCCACCAGTACCACCACCACCAGTGCCACCAGTACCACCACCACCAGTACCAGTACCACCACCACCAATACCACCACCACCAGTACCACCAGTAACACCACCACCACCACCAGTACCAGTTCCACCAGTACAGCCACCAGCAGTACCACCACCATCAGTACTACCACCAGTAAAACCACCACCAGTAGCACCACCACCAGTAACACCAGTACCACCACCACAAGTACCACCACCACCACCAGTACCAGTACCACCAGTACCACCACCAGTACTACCACCACCACCACCAGTACCACCAGTACAACCAGTACCAGTACAACCACCACCAGTACCACCGCCACCAGTACCACCAGTATCACCATCTACCAGTGCTACCACCACCACCCTCCACCAGTACCACCACCAGTACCACCACCAGTACCACCACCACCACCAGTACCACCAGTACCACCACCACCAGTACCACCACCAGTACCACCACCCCAGTACCACCGCCACCACCAGTACCACCACCACAAGCACCACCACCACCACCAGTACCACCAGGAACATTACCACCAGTACCACCACCACCACCAGTATCACCACCACCACCAGTACTACCACCAGTACCACCACCAGTACCACCACCACCAGTACTAGTACCACCACCAGTACCACCACCAGTAGCAGTACCACCACCACCACCAGTACCACCATTAGTACCACAAACAGTACCACCATTACCACCACCACCAGTAGTACCACAACCAGTTCCACCACCAGTACCACCATCAGTACCACCAGCACCAGTACCACCACCAGTACCACCACCACCACCAGTACCCCCACCAGTACCACCACCACCAGTACCACCACCACAAGTACCATCACCACCAGTACCACCACCACCAGTACCACAAGTACCACCACCACCAGTACCACCACCACCACCAGTACCACCACAACCAGTACCACCACCAGTACCACCACCACCAGTACCACCACCACCACCAGTACCACCACTACCACCACCAGTACCACCAGTACCACCTCCAGTACCACCACCACCACCAGAACCAGTACCACTAGTACCACCACCACCAATACCACCACTAGTACCACCACCACCAGTACCACCACCACCAGTATCACCACCACCACCAGTACCACCAGTACCACCACCAGTACCACCACCACCAGTACCACCACCAGTACCAGTACCACCAGTACCATGACCACCACTATCAGTACCACCACCACTACCATTCCCACCACCACCACCACTACAAGTACCACCACTACCAGTACCACCACAACTACCACCACTACCAGTACCACCACCACCACCACTACCAGTACCACTACCACTACCACCACCACTACCACCACCACCACCAGTACCACCAGTACCACCACTAACAGTACCACCACCACCAGTACCACCACCACCACCACCAGTACCACCACCACCAGAACCACCACCTCTACCACCACCACCAGAACCACCACCTCTCCACAAGTATCACCACCACCACCACCAGTACCACCACCACCTGTACCACCAGCACCTGTACCACCACCAGTACCACCACCACCAGTACCAGTACCACCACCACCAGTACCAGTACCACCAGTATCACCACCACCAGTACCTGTAACCCCAGTACCACCACTAGTACATCCACCAGTACCAGTACGACCACCACCAGTACCACCACCACCACTAGTACAAACACCACCAGTACCACCATCACCAGTACCACCACCACCACTAGTACCACCACCACCACCAGTACCACCACCACCAGTACCACCAGTATCAGTACCAATAGTACCACCAGTACCACCACTAACAGACCCTCCTTTTAGCATTCATGCTACGCTTTATTGGTGCCATCAGGTAAGGGTCTTTACAATTCTAAAAGAAAAGGGGGAAAAGAAATGCTCAAAAATAGGCAACATTTAGTAACTCATTTGGCTACCAGCAAAGGCTGAACATCCATACAATATATACCAGACACCGTTCAAAGCTAGACAGGCAGGAAGGCAGTGTATGCACAGACAACATGTCAAAATGATGCCAGCTATGGCAACTAGGAAAATGATAATCCTTTAACCCCAAGATGCGATTAGGCCCCAAAACCACCCGTGAGTGACCACGTGCCATTTTCTTGGTGTATGTCAGATGCAAGCCTATCCCTTCAATATCTTTCTGAAGCATAGTCCTATATTTTGTATCGTATGGATATCCTTGCTAAGTGGTCAGGGTACTTACACAGCAGGCAAACGAACTGGGAGACAGTGTATGCAGAAGCAGCATGGAAAAATAGTATCAGCAAGTACGACTAAACCAAGAAGTATCTTCCAACCCCATGTGACAAACAAAATCCAAACCCATCCCGATAATGTCCATGTACATGTTCCTTTGTACATTTCAGCTCATAGAAAACATTTTCAATATAGGACAATCTATGCATGGCCTCCATCACAAAAACATGTTCAGGCAGTGAGGGTGTTGCACCAACCAAATGATAGACAGACTATTTTCTCTTTTTGGACCAGCCCCGCTCTAGACGCGGTGCTGCAAATGGCTGTTCTTCTTCAATAATGGGGCGACCAGAAGGATACATGGTGATTGGGAGAAAAATGCAACAGAATGGAATTGGTGACCAGGGAACAAGAGGCTGGTCAAAACTCTTCTTTCCAGTGTCCTTCAGAGAGCCGTCACCTGCAGGCTCCTATTGTTTATCAGGCGTGGGTGCTGTTGAGCACCGGCGGTGGAGCTGCTTGTCCAGCTCGGATCCAAATCCCACGTTGCAGGGCAAGGTATTTCTTTCTTTAGAATCACAGTCCATTTGCCCTGTTCGTTGACTGTCCAAACAATGCACCAATCTCCCTTTCCCTAGCTATCGTTGGTACCACGGGCTGGGTACATGTACCCTATTCTTCAGCAATACAGTCCATCCCTACTAATCTGACTTTCCCTTTGGTGCACTGTTCCTCCTGCAGGGGCGCAAATTGTACCTCAACACTCCAGGCATAGAGGGGTCAGGAAAAAGGGGGTCAGACTCAAGGCGACCAAGGGGCAGAGACTCAAACACTGGCGAGCCCACAGGCTGGGGCTCAATGGGCTGGGACTCAAGCACAGGTGGGGCAACAGGCTGGGGCTCCTGGATAGCCCCTCTCTCTTTTGTTTTTCGGTGGTACTGCCTCCTTCAGCACTTCAATTCCCTGCAGCTCCATCATAGTCTTATTCACTTCGGAGTGCCCATAACAAACAGCCAGCCTGGGCATCTCGTCCGGGCCCCTCTGATGTGACTGCAGGGCATCCTGGACCTATGAGCGAATAGAATACAAACTTTCAGTTAACTGGCAAAGATAATTTTGTTTACCGACAATGAGTAGTGGTGTAAGCCTTAATTCATTTACTAAGCTAGTGGTGTAAGCCTTAATTCATTTACTAAGCTCTGAAAGAACAATCAGGACATACTTCGAATCATTGCATCTGTCTATTCCTATACTTTTCATCTGAAGAATCTAAAAAACAAAAGTGTGTGGTGCGAAATTATTGGGGGGGCATACCGGTACCCTTTCCAGAATTGTGCATCATGTGCACCATACAGTACACAGGCTGGGCAATGTCTCATCATAACCACGGGAAATACATATGCATCTGGTAGCGTTCCTTTTTCTTCCCTGGCCTATGAATTCACCATCCCTTGTCCTTTCAATTGTGCCGTACTTTAAACGTAAACATCGTGACTTCCAGTACCCACCCAGCAGGGTCTACTACAAACATTCTTTTCATTTCAGTTTGATCATTTTACTTAGCTGTCTAATCTGCAAACATTATCCCTTCCCACATCATCAGTTACTTTTCGGTGGGCACTACACTTACTTACAATTCACAACCCAGTTACTTGGGCTAACTGATAAGGGACTCGTGATGTCTCTGCGACTGCATGTAGTGTTGTGGTAACATGAGCAATAGTGGTGGTGCCACCTGGGCATTTAAACAAGAGCCATCGACATATAGTTCCCGTTGAGTGTCAGATAAGGGAACATCAGTCTAGTCTACCCGTCCTTTCATCTCCTTTTCCTTTTCTATTCCATCATTTGGCAGAAAGGAGGGGCAGTAACATGGCTGAGTTCAAAGTGGCACATCTTTTTTTTTTTTTTAACAATGCTGATTTGTAGCCAGTTAGACGTGCACTGGTATGGTGCTATATCTCTTTTTTATTGAAGGACGTTGTCACAGAATGGAGTACCATATCTGT
Organism: Calotriton arnoldi; assembly: GCA_963921515.1. Lineage (NCBI taxonomy): Eukaryota > Metazoa > Chordata > Amphibia > Caudata > Salamandridae > Calotriton > Calotriton arnoldi. The sequence continues at coordinate 89,143 of CAWUFW010010057.1, read as the reverse complement.
GAAATCAGTGGCTAAAACAAGTCCAATCGATTGTCTTATGGAGACTGCCACCGTCATGGCCACCCCCCAGACAGCTCAGGAGGGCTCTTGCGACAGTGACAAAGACAGAAAGCGCACAACAAGCCATCTCGTGTACTTACAACATGAAACGGCACGTAACAATTTGTGTACCAAGCACAGGAGCCGAGGAAAAGCGTAATTTGTTAGTTGCCCAAAAAGACTGTTTCAGGCATTCAGGGTAAAGGCTCATGCACCTCATGCACCTCATTTAATGTGTTAGTTCGCCAAGGAGATAATCTCCTACCCCCCTTCGACAGTAGGTGACCTAAGTAGGAAACCTCCTGTCAAGAATACTTACCCCTTTTAAAAGCATACTCCCTGGCCATTCAAAGCTAAATGCATTGACTATTTGTTAGAAAAGGCGGTCTCCAGTTGGCAGAGGTAGGTACCTTTGTCCAAATAGGGACCCTCCCTTCCAGTCAGGGTAAGGGGGATACACACTTTAGATAACCCCTGCTCCCCCCCCCCCCCTTGTAGCTTGGCACGAGAAAAGGCAATGTGTAAAGTATTTGCACCAACACTCATAGTAGCACAGTGAAAACACCACAAAAGGACACCACACCAGTCTAGAAAAATTGGCAGTATTTCACTATCAGGACATGTTACACACACCAGTACATGTCCAACTTTTCACATACACTGCACCCTGCCCAGGGGGTACCTTGGGCCTACCATAGGGGTGTCCTATGTACAAACTGCGCACAGGCACTGCGGTGGCAGGCCTGAGACATCTTTTCCGGGCTACTCATGTGGGTGGCACAATCAGCGCTGCAAGCCCACTAGTAGCATTTGATTTACCAGCCCTGGCACACTCAGTGCACTTTACTAGGGATCTACTGGTAAAGCAAATATGCCAATAAGGGAGAACCAAGCACAATATCAATTTACACAGGGATCACTTGCACTGTGACACTGATCAGCAGTGGCAAAGTGCCCAAAGCATCTAAGCCAGCAAAAACGAAATCCAGCACAGCATCAAAAACATAGGAGGTAGAGGCAAAAGGTCAGGGAAAACCATGCCAAGGATGCCAGGTCTAACACTATTTAACTGCACTGTCCCTACAACTTTGCTGTGTCTGAAACGGTGAGCAAGTAACTACCCTTTTTAAACATTTTTACAGATGCTCTGTCTTTCTGCATAGTCCTAAAAAGCGCAGCAGAGCCTATGACCCTTACCAGCCAACGTGGATCCAGACAAAGACCTATCATATATATATTTTTTTTTATAAACAGTAGTGCCAAAGAATGCATTTTAGATCAGTGACAGAAAAATATTGAGCAGCAGAAGAAGCATAGCAATGGCCAGAGCAGCAGACAACTGGAGAACCACATTTTTGTTAACTTCACACAAGTCAGACACAAATTGTAAACACAATTGGAATAGTGGGGCGATTACAAATACGCGCAGTCATATCCTCCATCACGCCTTTCTCAACCACATCTTGCATCATGCACAACAAAACTCGCGAAATCTTTAGGAATCCCAGCTCTGCATCGCCTGTTGCCCACAAAGTGGATGGCACATCCGCAAAACTCAGGAGGGGGAGGGCCCACACTATTCACTGGCGACCACAACACTCCCTACATTAAGACCCATCACCATACATTCACCTGCCGGAGAGCAATAATAACAGAAGGAGGCAATGTAGACCAAGTACTCTGAAATGTCTACAACCAGGCCGCTATTTCAGAGAACACATTAGTAACGAATCTATAGACAAACAATCAAATCACCTTTCAGGGGGCAACTCCTGCCCACTATAATCTAAGAACACATTCAAGTCAAGTAAAAGAAACATCAGACACACTCTCATCTGTCCGTCCCTTTACTCGGCGGAATGAGAGAACCCAAAGGCATGACAATGCGGCCCAGCAAAATAAGTATCCCTGTCGAGATCACACAAAATCTGGGGCGCAGCATTTTTGAAAACACTGCTCCTAGAAACCAAACAATATTCCTAAAGACAAGCTGTTGCCCAAAAGGCTCATAATTCTTTCCACACACCTTCCACACGAACCCACTGAGCACCTTTATTAGCTATTACCCTCTTTCCTTTTTTTTCGCTTCAGATCACACATACGGACCCACACGTTCCTCCAATTTCACCCAGTCTTGTTGTAGGGATTCTGCACATACACAGAGCTATGCACAGGATAATAGGACCTTGGAATATAGTGGTGAACCAACCATAAACCTTAGCACCTAAAACCCCAATCTGACTAGCTTTAGCGTCTCATTAGAAACAATGTTACCAATGATTAGACAACCCAGACCACGGTATCTCTCTCTCAGGACTCGCAGGAGCAAGAACACCCTTTCATAACTCACTCATACTTGTCCACAACGTGCGTAAGAAGAGACACTGTATAGTTTAAAATGTTTATTTCAACTACCGTGCTCTAAGATACAGTACACATGCCAGTACTATCAGCATAATGCATACGGATAATATAAGCAGCATAGTTACAACTCCATAGAAAACAAACGGGGAAAGCATTTCATAAAACAGTGGAAATATGGCTAAAAGACAATACCACCCTCCCCGTGCTAGTTGCTGGTTTATTATAAAAACAGAAGACCTCTGGGCTTTGACGGGCAGACCCTCATACCTCAATATCTAGATGCAAGGTTTACATCATCAGACAAGCACAGCTCTTCTCTCTGGAAAAATCTCTCTCCAACTGTCTCTAACATTGAAATCACAATATTAAAAGCACACGAATTTCCCCCGTGCAGCTGCATTCAGTGTTATGTCTAAGTGCGAGGGGCTGACCAAATCAGCAAGAACAAGGGACATTGTTTTTCGACCTTGTACATGATGTGCAGACGAAACCCAAAGGGGATAGGAAGAAAGGCGAAAGGCAGAAATGCAGACAGTTCTAAAATAGCCGGGCACAAGCAGATTCTGGGAAAACAAAGGCACAAAGTAACGTGCGCAAAAAGGCATCATGGCAGCCAGGCCTAAGCTAACTTAGCAATGCAGACCATGAGTCCACAAACCACACGACAGTCTCTATCCTCAAATCCACATACCTGTGTCCCAGTAATCACTAATATCGGGAAATGAAAAACCACAGTGGGAGTAGCACAGAAATAACAGACATTAGCATCGTTGCTGGCTGTGTCGCAAGTATAAGAGTTAGCGAAACAGGATGCTGAGGCAATAGACGTGTCGGGGGTACTAACAGTCATAATGGCCACAGGTGGTGGAGACAAAGAAAGGGCAAGATGTGCCATAGCCAGCACAGCCTGAGCGACATAGCAGGAGCAGAAGCAGCAGAAATAGAAAGAGCAGCTGAATGTGTCAACTGCCATTTATGAAAACAATGCTACAGCTGTCTCTTGTTGGGCCATTTTAAACTGTACATCCTCATCAGGAATCTGATATTTTTTTGAAATATCATTTTTATTGGCATTTATTTTAACTTCAAGAATACATTCCACATATTTATAAATCTTTGAGGGTGGGAACATGTTGCACAATAATCCCATTTGGTAGGCTTTTCGATACAGTATTCATTAACGCAGGTTAACAATTATTGCTATCCATTTTCCACTCCTGGTCTTAGCCAAGTTCTCTTAAATTCTGATACTGTCGAAATTCCGTACCTTCATAATGGCAACTAACACAAACAGAAAGTTTAAAAAAACAAAAAAAACAAACAGGAAGTTCCCTCTTCATAATCAGGTTTTCAGTGGGGAGTATCCAGGTAGATCATCAACAATCCCCACCAGCACTGTACATAATTCCCAATAAGTCACATTGTTACCCTTCATAAAGAAAGATAGTCCTAGTGTGGAAGACAATAAAAGCCATATAATAACAGAAAAGAACTTAACACGAGAGTACTCACTCCGTGTTCCTATATTATACGCATAAAACCAAAACTTGTAGCAAACTACCAGGGGCCCGTATTCAATGTAATCTGTTCATATATCATGGGCCAATGAGGTCTATTGGACCGGGGGGGACCCGGGGGGGGGAGGGGGATAGCCACCTTCCTTCCTACCTATGATGTTCCCCCCGGGAGCCCATCCCCACCCCCTCCACCCCCGTTGAGACCCAATCTACGTGGTCAATGTTTACCCCATCACTCATTCGAGACGGTGTAGGAGTGTGCGCTTCCCTATTCTTCAGAGTCACTCGAATTTGTATTCGAGGACTGTGTGGGCGAATGACGTGTTTCCCAAGCCTTCACTATATCAGCCCATGGCTCCGCTAGTGGTTTACGCCATTTCGTAATTCTATCTTCCTTAATCAAAGCCCGCTCCTCAGCTCTCGCCCAATAGGATACATTGTCCTCCCATTTGATCACTAAAGGAGCCTGCCGTGCTTTCCACGTAAGAGCTATTCTCTTCCTAGCCAGGAGCAATGCCAAATCTACAAATCGAAGCCCCAACTGTTTGGATTTAGGTCTCGTAAATAAACCTAAAAGACAAGCCTCCGGGACGCATGCTAGGCTCAGGGACAGCACCCCATTTATCAGGTCCACCATCTTCGTCCAATATTCCTGAAGCACTGGGCAGGACCAAACCATATGGTCGAAGTCCGCATCTCTCTGTGCGCATCGGGCACAAGCCTGTTCATCTCCCCCATATACCACGTTCAGCCGATGTGGTGTGAGATAAGTTCTGTGTAGCCAATTAAACTGTAAATATTTAAACGCCGCATTTCTAGACACCTTCTTTGGGCCACTCAGAACCTTCTCCCATTCTTTCTCTGTCAATTGCCTATTCAGCGTGCCTTCCCACCTCTCCCGTAGCCGAGGCAATGGATGTGATGTCATCTCCATTATTGCCTGGTAGAGCCACTTTACTAAATGCCCGGCCGATCCCAGTGTCACCATCGCCTGTAAGGTTGTATGTATATCCGGCTCAACCACCCCCCTCCCCCATATTTCAGCTAGTGCCCCTCGTATCTTATGGTAATTCAAGAATTGTCCCGGTGGTAGCTCGTGATATTCTAAGAAGTCATCGAGCGGCATCAGTTCCCCATCTCTGTAACAGTCCCCAACTGTCTGAACTCCTGCGTCCTCCCAACCCTGTAGCTGTCGCCACGTGAGAGGAGGGCCCCTTCCTGCCTGCGGTAGGCCCACCAGGGGAATGCAAGGTGAGTAGAGCCGCACATCCCTAGATCGTACCGTGCATCTGTCCCAACATGCCATTGCTACAGAGAGTAACACCCCCATAGCATACTCCCTGGCTGTAGTGTCGCTCCTATTTCCCTAATAGGCTCTGCGCATTGGAATAATATATCCTATAGGTTTGACATAAGACTAAGGTCAGTATGTCCCTATCGAGTATATTAAACTTAATTACTTGTGCCAGCTAGCTCAGAGGCCACTAGAAACTCCTTGACAACAAGAAGGGAGTAGTTTCTGGCAGCCGCAAAACATGACCACTGTGTTTCCCTTTTAGAATCAGAACGTGTCCCAGAGTCGTGGAAACAATAGATAACTATTTCACTCAGCTCAATCGTGCATGCTTAGTTTTCCTCAGAGTTACACAGAAAGAATAGACGGGCGTTTTCAATAAAGGATTTATTGAACAGTCTTGTTTCTGGTGTAAGTATAATGTGTTGTTACGATCACAAGACAGTATGCGAGATAAATAATGTACAGGGTGAGCAGTAGAAATAAATAATACTGCGATAGCTTTATCTTTTAGTACATATGCATTTACATAAATAACACAGACTAAAAATGCGAGTACTCATACGATGCGTTGCTAAGCTAGTTCTACCCCAATGTACCTAACCTAACCTAGGTGTAGGAAGAGGGAAGAAGTAGGTGAAGTATTCCTTACTACTGTATACTAAGAGTATGTTAAGTCTAGTATGCCTAGTATGCCAAGAGTCCCTCTAGGTTCTAGTCAGCTCCATACCTGAAGAATGAGAGAGGTAGGAATCTCTTTGCCAGACTCGAACTCCAACACCCCGCAAGGGAAGTCAGATCACTGGAAGCTGGAAGCTGGGCTCTCTGCGTGCAGGGAAGGCAGCGTCTTCTCAGTGCGTCAGGCCGGGAAACGGGCTCCTCTGAAGTCGAGGTCTCCTCTGGTTTACAGGGGCTAGGGAAGGTATATTTATACCTGAGAGCACCTAAGAATGTTAGCATTGACATGAGTTGGACAGCGAAAGACGTCATGAATGAACCCCCTAAGGAATAATGGTTCATGCATAATATATGAGTCCTTGAAGAAATCAATAGTCCTGGACTAGGGAAACTCCCGCAGCCTAAGGGTCTGTTCTTCATGAACTCGTTGTGACGTTAGGGTGGACGGATGTCAGAGACCATGCCTGTATTTGGAGTGCATGGTTTCATGCCTAAATAAGGGCTGGGATTTTATGCCTATATAAGGGCAGGGCGAATTGTGCCTATATAAGGACATGATACTGGAAAGCCCGTTTGTGGATACCCTAAGAGGAATACAACACCCACTCCTCTTTCGTGTGTACGATAATACTAAAATGCTAAACATTTAAAATGCTAAACATTAAAATGGAGTACCGCATATTTCTAAAATTTTTCATAAAACCATTTAAAAAAGGCATTTAAAAAACCTATTAGAATGCAAAAGGTACTGTACATTTGAAGCATTGCTTTTCATTACAGGCATAAAGTTCGAAAATAAATGCAATTGGAATGAAATAAGCAGCAATATTTACATGTGACAAAAAATGATCGATACGTTTCTAAAAAATCAAAGTCATTTCATGTCATGAAAATTAATGAACTGTTTTAGACACACAAGATGACTAAGTGTCCGTGGAAGTACCTTGAAGTCTGTATTATAAGGCTAGTTCTACTGTAAGCAGATTGATGTGCCATTTTTGTTAAAAAAAATAATAATATGTGAAAAAGTTCAATTTTGGTAGAGTTCCAAGTTGTTTAAAAATGAAGGCCAAATTTGTCACTGCAGCTCTGGAACACTGTATGCCGAATCAGAGTTAGTTCACGGGTCTGGTGTAAACATGAGATCATCTATTTCAATAGACAAAACATCATCCACTGTTGTTGGTGTCAGTTGGAACACCTCGTGTAGTAGATTAATTGCAGAGATGGGAAGCATTGCTTCCAGCATAGGTTGCCGCAGCAAAGTTCGCGTCCGTTGTTACCTGTGTGCCTGGAGTTCTTTCTCGTACCTCAGCAGCAGCCGGAAGCGTCTGTGAGATCTCAATGAATGCTGTCATCAGGATAGGAAGCCTCTGGGGACAACACATAGCAAGGGCCGTTATCTGGTCCAGCAGAGTATCGACATCCGTTGGCGCATCCGATGGAAATGTTAGACAGGTGTCCAACACGCATTCTACACCGCATAGCAGGCATCGTAGAACAGGTAAGATGCAATCTTGCCAGATTGGTCAAAATGACAGGAACCACGTGGTATTAAGGTCCCGTAGACGATTTATGCCCAAAAGCTGTACTATTTGCTCACGGCACTTTCGTTCAAGGAGAGCTTTCTCCATGTCGCTCGGAGTGATGTCGGCGAATTGGCTGGCCATAGCACAATAGCAGGAAGAGAAATAGAATTCCGGCAACAAGTGCTAGAATTAATGGTATGCCACCAAACACCGAATGTGCAAAGTTCGGGATGATTCCGAGTATTGCCTGGAAAGGTGCTAACAGACCGGAGCAGATGCTCTTAAATACATGTACAATTCCGGATGTATCAGACATATTGAAGATACGTCCTATCATTTCTACGAAATGTATAGGGCAGTTTGTAAGTATTAAAGTCTGTATCTCAGCCGAAGTCCTTGCTACTTGTAGATCATAGGTTTCTTTGGCCGAGGTCAAAGGCACTGTTTGCTGTAAAAGCATGGCTTTCATTCTGCTCAAAGTATCAAATCTTATAAAAGAGACGTTCAGCGAAGGCCATAGAGGCGACTCCCTGACTGTGTCTATTGGGGCAAACAATACTTGCATACAGCAAGTGACCCTGGAGTTGACCGTTACTAGATATGGGATGCCTGGCAACATGCCGCAGCAACTCTGATCATTCAACATGAGGTAACTTCCATTAGAAAGTTGTCCAAACGTTGGATTAATCACAGCAGCTGGTGTACCCTGCTGATGGCAAGACAAATTTGCCACAGAACCATTGCAAGCCCCGTGTAAGGAAATGTCCTGACATATAAGCGAACCGCTTAGTGCACGTTTACAGTTTGTACCGCTCAAAAACACTTCACGATCCCCACTCCAACATCTATATGTATACGGTAAATCCCAAGATGTCTTAATATATTCCTTACCCAACCTTTCATATTTGCCTGCTTGCATTTGTTTGAGGCAATACTGAAACTGAAAAGTAGTCACAGGTAGTGTGATTTTGCCATGAATAAGCCATTCTGTAGCTGGTTTTTCTGCCAATGTGAATGGTAACTTTTCCAGTTTTTCAATGCTCAGCACTGTATACCTTGCTCCTCTTTGTGCCAGTTCAATCTGTTTATCAGTGAGATTGTATTCTGCAAACAGAGCCGTTGTGTTGATAAACGCCAAGGCACATAGCCCGCTCGCAAAGATTGCAGCGTCCAGCTTAATAACACAATAGAACGTAATTGAGACTGGCCTTGTTGTAACATCGCCAAATCTTGTTCTAGTATGTCAATAGCAGAGGATACAATGCCGTCCAGTGAATATATTCTGGAGGACAAAGTTGTTAACCCATTGTCGACCACAGACAGTGTTTTCTCTAAATTAATACGATCAAGTTCACGTATTCATTCTGCGGCCTCCATCTGTGATACTTTCCATGCTTCATTATAGGCAGCATAAATGCCGGCATATATGAAACGTTTTTGACGCGGTTTTCTTGGTCCAAGCAAGAATTCCCCAAGGTCTGCGTCCTTTTCAAGTAAGGTTAAGTGTTGTTTCACATCCTGTAGTGTAGATGTATGCAGCCAATCGAGGCATAATTTCCCTACACTGTATGTTGTTACTACCCCCGGATGTTGTCTTTGGACGTATCTTGGGTCTGGCCTGTGAATGGTAAAACCCTGAGTTTTATTCAGGAATCTTTCCTGACAGTTATTCGTGTCTGTGGGCCAGATCAACCATTTTTTCCAATCAGGATTAGATCTGTTGAGTTGTAGTATATTGTCAACTGTCACCACTGCCTTTGTATCATTATCACTGGCAGGTGTTGGTACAGAAGGTTTGTTCATCTCTTTTATCTTGGCTAATCCAAGACAAGATGTTTGTTGGATAGTTTCATTCAAAAACATTATTTGTTCAGGGATGATGCAGGCTCTAAATAAGGCTTCTATTCCCTGCACTTGCCATTCTTTAGTACCCCACAAAGTTTTTGTGTCTATTGTGTCTTTCCAAAAGTCGAAACCCTGTCTAGACAGTCAGGCATTAAATAATGCAGAGTAAATCTGTTTTGTATTTGTTAACATAATTTTCAGTCCTGTCTTGTTCACATTTTTATAGTAAAACATTTCTGGATCAGATGTATTGTAACCTGAAAAATATGGAAATTTGTTGGCAAATGTTTTTGAACTACCGTGTGGTGGTGTAGGACAATGTTCCCATTGGTTAAACATAAACACATTTCTTGGATATGCAGATTTATGCAAATAATGATGACCATAGTGGTTATAACAATACAGTTGTTCATAGTCTGATGAACCCTCTAAATATTCATTTTTAGAAAATGCAGCAGATTTTTCTAGGTCAAACATAATGTCAGTCACAGTGTCAAAGTCCCAATCATCAGAATAGGTACTGGACGTGATTAGATCACTTAGTGAAATTTTAAATAAATGTGGAATGTTCAATTATTCCGTTGGGCCAAATATATCAAAATCTGTTTTGTCCCACACTATACCATCATGTATAGGAACAGCTGTGATGTTCACTGATGACAAGTCTCTTGCTTCACGATGGGAAGATTTATGAGGTTTCAAAAGTACGTTTACGCCTTTTCCTTCAGTGTTCACATGGATGTATCTGCCACTTATAAGCACGCTCACAGTTGTTACCAAAGCTAGCCAGAGCAGGAAAACAAAAAGTCCAGATATAATCCAGAGTTCAATCCATGGAGAAACCAAATAAGTCTTTTTCAGAAAGTGAAGAAAGTCTTGTACTTGCTGCTTGAATTTGAATGATGCTGGCGTCGTTTCAGGTTCACTTGGATCTTCTGAGAACGTATCAAAGTTAATGAAATAGCCAGAAGCAGTTCTATCAATTGTTGGAATTGCATCAGGATTTGTAGAAATCACTGGAACCAGTTCATCACGTGCCACATTGGTGTAGACAGGTGTATTTGGACGAACTGTTACTTGGTGTTCAAGAGGGATGAGTTCCATTGCGTTGTTGCATAGTCCTTCATCTGTTTCTGCTGAATTCTCGATAGTTATCAGTCTTTCAGTATGAACCTCTTGGATAGTAGCGAGAGGAGTGCGTTTGCTACTAGGCCGGAGTCCACGAGGCCTACTATTTAGTATTGGCCACATACTGTGGTTTGATGAGGTCGATGGACACAAATCTTTTCTCCTTTCTTCCAGCAAGGGGCGGCAGTAGTACTGTTCTTGTTCCTTGAACTGCTAGGACAGGTACTGGTTGTCTGTAAGAAGGTCCAAATTCCTTCTTGTCTGCAATTTTTTCTCTGACTAGATCCCCAACTTTTGGAATCCAGACAGGCCTTGCTGGGACAGCCGGTTGATCCCCAGTGGTGGTGGGCTGTAGGAATACGTTGCTTTGTTTCGTTCTTAATTTGTTTAAGTCCTGTAAAACAGCCAAACGATCTTTGATATCAAAGGGTTTATTTTCCACCACTGTGCCTACGTGTTCTAGGTCTGGTACCCACATTCTTGTCCCAAATAGGACCTCATATGGAGTGACCCCCCTAGAGAACTTCTTGGCAGGTTGTTCAAAGCACGCTGAACTCCACTAAGGTGTTTGACCCACCCGTCACCCGAGCCTAATACTCTAGCTGTTATAGATTGCTTTATGTCCTGGTTTTTCCTTTCCACAACCGAATTTCCCTCAGGATGGAATGGAGAGGAGTACCGCAATGCAACGCCCAGACTGGTCATGGCGTCTTTGTAAGCCTGAGAGCTAAACGCAGGACCCTGGTCAGAATGTAGCGTGCCTATTGCGTATATGCCGATAAAGACTCACAAATCTTTTATAACAGTTCGAGCGTCAGCTGAGCGCTGAGGCCATAACCATAGGAACCTAGAGCATGAATCCACTGCAACCATGATATATTTATAATTACCGTCCCTGTGCAAGGGACCGCAGTGCTCCAGGTAAACACAAGCTAATGGTTTGTCTGAAATTAACAGGGGTGTCTGCGCAGGACGTTTCACTGTTGAGACTTTCATCTGTTGGCAAATATTGCATTCTAAAACATAGTTTTTAGTTTGTTTCCGAATGCCAGGCCACCAATATCTTTGCTTGAGTAAAGATACTGTCGCTGAATCACCTGCATGGGCAGAAGCTATCCCTTCGTGTGCTGCTAGGATTAGTCCTAATCTGCGTTCCTTGTTCGGAATTACCCTATCCCCCACTCCAGGGATTCGAGCAAAAGGAACGTTGTTCGCATCAATTACATAGGAGTACTTGAGTGGAAACTTTTTGGTAACGCTGCACTGCTGCCTTTGCTTGAAGCCTTGACAGCCAACATTATCTCACCGTCTATTTTTGTTTTTGAACGAGTGATCGCAGCTACGGAAGCCGTTTGCACAGCCCCTTTGCGGCTTCGTCAGCCAATAAATTCCCTGCAACGTGAACGCCATCACGTTGATGACTCAGTGTGTGGATCACGTGAGTCTTTGGTAGTTCGTTTTTCAACTGAACTACTTGTTCCCAAAGCATTTTATGCTTTATTGTGCCACCTTTCGCATCTCTGAAACCATTTTCAAGCCAGTTTTGTATATATTCATTATACGACTGCACACAGTAAAAGGAATCGCACACGATTAGTGTGGGGAATTCTCGATCTGTACTTTCAAGTGCCAGTTTGAATGCTTGTAGTTCAGCTCGCTGAGCTGTACAATCCCCTAGAGATTGTGTTTTTGTGACCATAGGTCTGAAGATGCCATCTCGCATGCGACCTTTAACGATTGCACACGCTGCACTGTAAGCTTGCTTACTCCCGATTGCGGGTTGTGCGGATCCGTCAGTGTAAATTATGAATTCGTACTGATCGAGAGGCAGAATTTCAGAAGGCAGGGGACATTCATGTTCATACTGCAGGAATGTTTGTGTTTTTAAATCTGGATCAAAAACATATTCAACATCTGTTGCAGCAAGAGAATTAACCCATTGTATCCATCTTGGATGTAATGCTTTAGCATTTGGAATGCTTGCTTTTGTAACCGCTTCTAAAGCAGGTACTGGGGTTAAGACAATAATGCGTTTCCCTTGGGCTAAGGCTCTTTCTTTTGCTACAGCGGTTTGAACTGCTGTTAGAATTTTTTCAGTAGAACTGAAGCGCATTTCCGCTTGTGTGTACAAATGAGATTTGTATGCAATTGGGATTTTCTCACCCTCATTGAAAGTTAAGTAGGTGAATCCGCATTGACCCGAAATTATTTGGATCACCAAATTGCGTTGACTTACACGTGTTTGTAAGTGATTTGTTGCTAACATGTTAGCTTGTAGTGAACGCAAGATTTCTGTGTGTTCTTGTGTCCAGTTTTTGATTGAAAAATCAGGTTTGATTAATGCGTAGAGAGGTTTAACCCTTTCTGCATAATTTAGTATGTAGGTTCTTCCAAAATTTAGGAAACCCAGGATGGATTGTAAGTTTTTTAGCGTTTTTGGAGGTTGGAGCAGCGCACACTTTTCTAAAAAGTTAGCTGCCAAGCTCTTGCCTTCACTTGAAAGCTCATAACCTAGAAATAGGACATTGAGATGGGCAATTCTGGACTTTTTAAAGTTGAACTTGTAGCCCTCAGAGGCGAATTCCCAGTATAATGGTGCTCACCCTGTTCAAGTGTTTTTCCAGGTCATCGTCTGTCAGATAGATGTCATCGACATAGGACAATGCCTCATTGTCATAAATTTGTAGTAACTCCATTACCCTCGCTGAGAATAAACCTGGGCTATTCTTGAACCCTTGTGGGAGTCGACAAAAGTGCCGCTGGGTCCCCATTATGGAGAATGCTGTTAAGTACCTGCTTTCAGGTGCTATGTTTTGACAAAAGAAACCATTTGAGATATCTAATGTTGTTTTATATTTTTTACGCACAATGTTATTCATTAATGCTGTGCTATGTGCATTTTGCACTGCAAAAGTTTTAGAACAAGTGTTTAGGTGTCTGTAGTCCAAAACTAGACGATATGTATTGTCTGGTTTGGAGACAGGAAACAAAGGATTGTTCATTGAGGAGGTGCATGTTTCAATCACCCCTTGATATTCAAGTTGATCTAAGATCTCTCTGACCTGTTTTTTAGCTTCTTGCTTTATAGGGTACTGCCGTTGTGCAGTTGGTTCATGTTTCAGATGTATTTTATGGTGAGGTGAATCCTCATCCCATCCTACATGATTTTTATATAATGCTGGGGCCTGGGCTACTGCCCATTTCCTGGCATATGTATATTTTAAGTGAATTGGAATATGGTTGGAGAAGGCAGGCATAATAATGTCCTCGCCATGTGGGCACTCCCTGACAAATTGTGGTGGCCAGTCTTTTTCTGCTAGAAGTATGTCATAGCCCCTTGATAGTCGTTCCCAAAAAAGTGCTTTCACCTGTCTAGGTTTGTCTCCCTCCATCCGGAGTGTTATTTCAAATAACCTTTGTGGAGTACTAACCCTGGTGTCTACAGTCTCGACTGTAATGTACTCATTCAAGTCCAATATCTCCAGAAGTTCCCTCAGGTTCTGGCGAACTATTGTGACTTCTGCTGCACTGTCCAGCATGGTCTGAGCCCATTCTCCTTTGTTGAGTTGTGTTCTCAGTATTCTCGGCATGTCTAATCTTTAGACCTGCTACTTTCTTTTTGGAGAATTGAGGTTTAGCCTTAGTTTTTGGAGCGTGTTTGTCGTCTTTCAATTTCACGCGTTCTTCTCTGTGTTCCATCCGTCCTCTTCTTTCCGAAGTCTGTGATGAGATCTGAAAGGGACGAGAGGAACGTGTATCAGTATCTTGATACCTATCAGGTTTTCTCAAATTATCCCTATTCCTGAGGTTATACCTCCTTTCAGAGGGCTCCTTTTGAGGAGACCTACCTCGGGATTGAGAACGTTTCTCGTTTGAAATTTGTTTATTAGTTTCCCACTTCTTTTTAGAAGATGTAGGAGTTTGTTTAATAGAGTCCTTCTCAGGACTTTCAGATAGCTTCAGCTTCACTGGTCTTCCACCCAAACTATCTCTGCCTAACTCTGCATAGGATTGCTCAATTATTCTGGGTAGCTCAGTTTGATGTTCTGTAACATCGAATTCCCTTAATTTCTGGTGGATCGCAACTGCTGCTGCCTCTCCTTTAATATTAGATAATATTATTGTTGAGACCTGCTCGAAATTTTTCAGTAATTTCATACCTAAATTTAGAGCAGGCTCTGCCCCGTATTCGTTTTGAATTTGTTTTAGGACATCAGGTATTACCGCAATTGACGGAATGCCATGTGTTTTAGTATAGATGGCAGCAAAGACTGAGCCCCAAGTGGTGCAGTCTTCCAGTTGTGGTGTGATCCCCATTAGTAAACTGATTGTTAGGATTCTGTGTTTCTCATGCGGGATAGTATTTGGAAATACTGCTTCGATTTGAGTAATTTTTGAGCTATCCAAAACGGAATTTGCTCACGTTTTGTGGGCATTTTACCCATGACTGAGTTGAGAGTCTGTGGTGTAATTTTTAGTGTATTCCCCTGTTGGGGAGTTGGATTTGGATATGTCAATGGTGGTCGGACTGTAAAAGTCCGCATGACATATTGGACCAATTGTCTGTAAATTTTTATTAACTCTTTTATTTGAGTATGTAATTCCTCATCTGTCATTATATCCAGTTCCGGATGAGGTGTGTAGCCGGCTAAAATCGGCCATGTTGCTCCTGGTCTACCTAGTGGACCGAGCCTAGTAATGTTTTTGTGATGTTTTAGGGCGCCTTTAAACCAGAGCTGATGCTCTTGGTATGTTAATGGAATTTCTATATCCTCGAAAGGAATGTATTCCTCTGGTAGATCATCTTCTTTGTAGAAGTGAAATGTGTGTGATATTGGATTGCATTCAGGAAATATTACCCATGAATAGAATCTCTGTCTGAAAGGATTCATGTGCCTCTATCACGAAAACTGCTCTACCGCCTCTTGGTGGTAGGCCATGTTTTATAAGTTTTAGAGTGATGGCTCTTCTTAAGTTTTGAGGGATGTCTATAACACCCTCCTCGGTTTCATTTAAACCTGTATTGTTAAAAGCTGTTACGACTTGGTCAGCCGCAGCTACACCGTTTCCGGCGTCTTCATTCATTTTGTTTTTTGAAAAATGTAAAACAAGTTTCAAGGAAACAAAGATAAGGTGCACAATATTTTGGAACACTGTATCCTTCAACGTTGAGCAAACCAAACAGCTAATATATAGGGTACTTCCCTATGTAGCCTTGGTGGATACTAAACCCTGCCCACTCCAGACGTCTTTTGGAGTATATGGGTAGGGGTCTTGAGAGAAAATAGCACGGCTGAGTTACTCAGTATCTAACGTTGAATTACCGCCTTACCAAACCGTTGGGCGCCATGTAGTGTAGCTCCTATTTCCCTAATAGGCTCTGCGCATTGGAATAATATATCCTATAGGTTTGACATAGGACTAAGGTCAGTATGTCCCTATTGAGTATATTAAACGTAATTACTTGTGCCAGCTAGCTCAGAGGCCACTAGAAACTCCTTGACAACAAGAAGGAGTAGTTTCTGGCAGCCGCAAAACATGACCACTGTGTTTCCTTTTAGAATCAGAACGTGTCCCAGAGTCGTGGAAACAATAGATAACTATTTCACTCAGCTCAATCGTGCATGCTTAGTTTTCCTCAGAGTTACACAGAAAGAATAGACGGGTGTTTTCAATAAAGGATTTATTGAACAGTCTTGTTTCTGGTGTAAGTATAATGTGCTGTTACGATCACAAGACAGTATGCGAGATAAATAATGTACAGGGTGAGCAGTAGAAATAAATAATACTGCAATAGCATTATCTTTTAGTACATATGCATTTACATAAATAACACAGACTAAAAATGCGAGTACTCATACGATGCGTTGCTAAGCTAGTTCTACCCCAATGTACCTAACCTAACCTAGGTGTAGGAAGAGGGAAGAAGTAGGTGAAGTATTCCTTACTACGGTATACTAAGAGTATGTTAAGTCCAGTATGCCTAGTATGCCAAGAGTCCCTCTAGGTTCTAGTCAGCTCCATACCTGAAGAATGAGAGAGGTAGGAATCTCTTTGCCAGACTCGAACTCCAACACCCCGCAAGGGAAGTCAGATCACTGGAAGCTGGAAGCTGGGCTCTCTGCGTGCAGGTAAGGCAGCGTCTTCTCAGTGCGTCAGGCCGGGAAAAGGGCTCCTCTGAAGTCGAGGTCTCCTCTGGTTTACAGGGGCTAGGGAAGGTATATTTATACCTGAGAGCACCTAAGAATGTTAGCATTGACGTGAGTTGGACAGCGAAAGATGTCATGAATGAACCCCCTAAGGAATAATGGTTCATGCATAATATATGAGTCCTTGAAGAAATCAATAGTCCTGGACTAGGGAAACTCCCGCAGCCTAAGGGTCTGTTCTTCATGAACTCGTTGTGACGTTAGGGTGGACGGATGTCAGAGACCATGCCTGTATTTGGAGTGCATGGTTTAAGGGCTGGGATTTTATGTCTATATAAGGGCAGGGCGAATTGTGCCTATATAAGGACATGATACTGGAAAGCCCGTTTGTGGATACCCTAAGAGGAATACAACATGGCCATTCAAAGCTAAATGCATTGACTATTTGTTAGAAATGGGGGTCTCCAGTTGGCAGAGGTAGGTACCTTTGTCCAAATAGGGACCCTTCCTTCCAGTCAGGGAAAGGGGGATACACACTTTAGATAACCCCTGCTCACCCCCCTTGTAGCTTGGCACGAGAAAAGGCAATGTGTAAAGTATTTGCACCAACACTCACAGTAGCACAGTGAAAACACCACAAAAGGACACCACACCAGTCTAGAAAAATTGGCAGTATTTCACTATTAGGACATGTTACACACACCAGTACACGTCCAACTTTTCACATACACTGCACACTGCCCAGGGGGGTACCTTGGGCCTACCATAGGGGTGTCCTATGTACAAACTGCGCACAGGCACTGCGGTGGCAGGCCTGAGACATCTTTTCCGGGCTACTCATGTGGGTGGCACAATCAGCGCTGCAAGCCTACTAGTAGCATTTGATTTACCAGCCCTGGCACACTCAGTGCACTTTACTAGGGATCTACTGGTAAAGCAAATATGCCAATAAGGGAGAACCAAGCACAATATCAATTTACACAGGGAGCACTTGCACTGTGACACTGATCAGCCGTGGCAAAGTGCCCAAAGCATCTAAGCCAGCAAAAACGAAATCCAGCACAGCATCAAAAACATAGGAGGTAGAGGCAAAAGGTCAGGGAAAACCACGCCAAGGATGCCAGGTCTAACACTATTTAACTGCACTGTCCCTACAACTTTGCTGTGTGTCTGAAACGGTGAGCAAGTAACTACCCTTTTTAAACATTTTTACAGATGCTCTGTCTTTCTGCATAGTCCTAAAAAGCGCAGCAGAGCCTATGACCCTTACGAGCCAACGTGGATCCAGACAAAGACCTATCATATATATATATTTTTTTATAAACTGTACTGCCAAAGAATGCATTTTAGATCAGTGACAGAAAAATATTGAGCAGCAGAAGAAGCATAGCAATGGCCAGAGCAGCAGACAACTGGAGAACCACATTTTTGTTAACTTCACACAAGTCAGTCACAAATTGTAAACACAATTGGAATAGTGGGGCTATTACAAATACGAACAGTCATATCCTCCATCACGCCTTTCTCAACCACATCTTGCATCATGCACAACAAAACCCGCAAAATCTTTAGGAATCCCAGCTCTGCATCGCCTGTTGCCCACAAAGTGGATGGCACATCCGCAAAACTCAGGAGGGGGAGGGCCCACACTATTCACGGGCGACCACAACACTCCCTACATTAAGACCCATCACCCTACATTCACCTGCCGGAGAGCAATAATAACAGAAGGTGGCAATGTAGACCAAGTACTCTCAAATGTCTACAACCAGGCCGCTATTTCAGAGAACACGTTAGTAACGAATCTATGGACAAACAATCAAATCCCCTTTCAGGGGGCAACTCCTGCCCACTATAATCTAAGAACACATTCAAGTCAAGTAAAAGAAACATCAGACACACTCTCATCTGTCCATCCCTTTCCTCGGCGGAATGAGAGAACCCAAAGGCATGACAATGCGGCCCAGCAAAATAAGTATCCCTGTCGAGATCACACAAAATCTGCGGCGCAGCATTTTTGAAAACACTGCTCCTAGAAACCAAACAATATTCCTAAAGACAAGCTGTTGCCCAAAAGGCTCATAATTCTTTCCACACACCTTCCACACGAACCCACTGAGCACCTTTATTAGCTATTACCCTCTTTCCTTTTTTTTCCGCTTCAGATCACACATACGGACCCACACGTTCCTCCAATTTCACCCAGTCTCTATCCTCAAATCCACATACCTGTGTCCCAGTAATCACTAATATCAGGAAATGAAAAACCACAGTGGGAGTAGCACAGAAATAACAGACGTTAGCATCGTTGCTGGCTGTGTCGCAAGTATAAGAGTTAGCGAAACAGGATGCTGAGGCAATAGGCGTGTCGGGGGTACTAACAGTCATAATGACCACAGGTGGTGGAGACAAAGAAAGGGCAAGATGTGCCATAGCCAGCACAGCCTGAGCGACATAGCAGGAGCAGAAGCAGAAGCAGCAGAAATAGAAAGAGCAGCTGAATGTGTCAACTGTCATTTATGAAAACAATGCTACAGCTGTCTCTTGTTGGGCCTTTTTAAACTGTACATCCTCATCAGGAATCTGATATTTTTTTGAAATATCATTTTTATTGGCATTTATTTTAACTTCAAGAATACATTCCACATATTTATAAATCTTTGAGGGTGGGAACATGTTGCACAATAATCCCATTTGGTAGGCTTTTCGATACAGTATTCATTAACGCAGGCTAACAATTATTGCTATCCATTTTCCACTCCTGGTCTTAGCCAAATTCTCTTAAATTCTGATACTGTCGAAATTCCGTACCTTCATAATGGCAACTAGCACAAACAGAAAGTTTTAAAAAAAACACAAAAAAACACGAAGTTCCCTCTTCATAATCAGGTTTTCAGTGGGGAGTATCCAGGTAGATCATCAACAACCCCCACCAGCACTGTACATAATTCCCAATAAGTCACATTGTTACCCTTCATAAAGAAAGACAGTCCTAGTGTGGAAGACAATAAAAGCCATATAATAACAGAAAAGAACTTAACACAAGAGTACTCACTCCGTGTTCCTATATTATACGCATAAAACCAAAACTTGTAACAAACTACCAGGGGCCCGAATTCAATGTAATCTGTTCATATATCATGGGCTAATGAGGTCTATTGGACCAGGGGGGACCCGGGGGGGGGAAGGGGGCTCCCAGGGGGGGAGGGGGGGAGCCACCTTCCTTCCTACCTATGATGTTCCCCCCAGGAGCCCATCCCCACCCCCTCCACCCCCGTTGAGACCCAATCTACGTGGTCAATGTTTACCCCATCACTCATTCGAGACGGTGTAGGAGTGTGCGCTTCCCTATTCTTCAGAGTCACTTGAATTTGTATTCGAGGACTGTGTGGGCAAATGACGTGTTTCCCAAGCCTTCACTATATCAGCCCAGGGCTCCGCTAGTGGTTTACGCCGTTTTGTAATTCTATCTTCCTTAATCAAAGCCCGCTCCTCAGCTCTCGCCCAACAGGATACATCGTCCTCCCATTTGATCAATAAAGGAGCCTGCCGTGCTTTCCACGTAAGAGCTATTCTCCTCCTAGCCAGGAGCATTGCCAAATCTACAAATCGAAGCCCCAACCGTTTGGATTTAGGTCTCGGAAATAAACCTAAAAGACAAGCCTCCGGGACGCATGCTAGGCTCAGGGACAGCACCCCATTTATCAGGTCCACCACCTTCATCCAATATTCCTGAAGCCCTGGGCAGGACCAAACCATATGGTCGAAGTCCGCATCTCTCTGTGCGCATCGGGCACAAGCCTGTTCATCTCCCCCATATACCACGTTCAGCCGATGTGGTGTGAGATAAGTTCTGTGTAGTCAATTAAACTGTAAATATTTAAACACCGCATTTCTAGACACCTTCTTTGGGCCACCCAGAACCTTCTCCCATTCTTTCTCTTTCAATTGCCTATTCAGCGTGCCTTCCCACCTCTCCCGTAGCCGAGCAACGGATGTGATGTCATCTCCATTATTGCCTGGTAGAGCCACTTTACTAAATGCCCGGCCGATCCCAGTGTCACCATCGCCTGTAAGGTTGTATGTGTATCCGGCTCAACCACCCCCCTCCCCCATATTTCAGCTAGTGCCCCTCGTATTTTATGGTAATTCAAGAATTGTCCCGTGGTAGCTCGTGATATTCTAAGAAGTCATCGAGCGGCATCGGTTCCCCATCTCTGTAACAGTCCCCAACTGTCTGAACTCCTGCGTCCTCCCAACCCTGTAGCTGTCGCCACGTGAGAGGAGGGCCCCTTCCTGCCTGCGGTAGGCCCACCAGGGGAATGCAAGGTGAGTAGAGCTGCACATCCCTAGATCATACCGTGCATCTGTCCCAACATGCCATTGCTACAGAGAGTAACACCCCCATATGGTCGATCCTCTGGCGACGAACAAGCATCCTAGCAAGCAAAACCGCGGTAGCCGAACCTGCAGGTGGAGATAATGTATCTAGTCCCCTCCCATCTAACCACCTAGCCAGCCACTGCAATTGGGCCGCTAAATAATAAGCCTAGAAATCTGGGGCCCCCAGTCCTCCACTTGCTAACGGGAGCCGCAGGGTCTGCAGAGACACTCTGTTCCGGCCACCATCCCACACCAAATCCCTTAATATCGCATCCAATGTCTTAAACCAGCTCTTAGGTATTATCACTGGCAAATTGACGAAATAATAGAGAAGACGGGGCAACACCACCATCTTGGACAGTGCCATTCTAGCCATTACTGGTAATTTCAGTGTACGCCAAAAGACCACATTCTGCCTAAGCCCCCGTGGTGCTCCACCAAGATTTCCTTCCAACAAATCATCCTGTGTGTGATAAATCCTAATTCCCAAATACCTAAAGGCGACCGGTGCCCAGTCCAGGTCCAGTGGGAGGGTCAGAGGTCTCAGCAAGGAAGGGTGCAACGGGAATACATGAGTCTTCCTCCTATTGAGCCGTAAGCCCGAGATCTCTTCAAATTCTTCTAATATAAGCAGCATCACCTGAATCCCTCCAGACCAATCCCGTAAATATAGAAGAACATCATCTGCGTATAGTGAAATTATATGGCTGGACCCATCTAGTACCATCCCCAGTCTCTCACTTTCTTGTCTAATTCGTGCCGCCAAAGGCTCCATCGCGAGAGCAAAAAGCAGGGGCGAAAGGGGGCAACCCTGTCGAGTCCCCCTGTAAATATTATATGTGGTAGACACCGTAGTCCCTGTGAGAAGTTGGCCTGGCATATGCTGTCCACTAGTTATAGTGGGCACCTTGCACCAGTCCAAACGACCCTTATTGATGATAGGTTTAAAGACAACCTTTATTGAAAGCTATCCTAGTGGTAGCTATGGAGAGCAGCCTTCAGGCTAAGTCTTGAAGGAGTGTAAAGCAGCTTGGTTTACCAGATTATAACCTCTTGAATGACCAAATGATAGGAGAACCACACCAGGTATATATATAAAATATATGTATTTATTTCTAAACACTCACTACTAATCTCTTTATGAGATTAGAGTCCAAGATACACAATATCACAGTATTAAAACGACAGTAAATAGCACAATATACAATGGGCCCCAGGGGGGGACCAAACCATATATTAAGAAAGTGGTATAAGAACCACGACTTGACTAGACACAGTGCCTAGAGCATGTAGAATCGCTGGGACCCCAAGGAACCACCCAAGGTAGTGACACAGGAGACCCACGGGGGATGTGTGCAGTGTGAGAACACAGCCGGAAGCGCCGTAGGATTCTATGCGGAAAGTCGCGGTTGGAATGTTAAAGATAAAGGACACTTAGGAGAGGACTTTGAGCAAACCCCTTTAGACTTAAGGGTTTCTAGGGCCAACACCCACAGGAGCACCGTAGTACTCGAGTTACCTCACCCAGGGAAGCCGGGTGCATAGGTGGCAAATGGTGTCGGGAATCGTCGTTGATTTCAATGGCGATCTGCTGCAAAGTGCTGCTGCCGTGAAGAAGAAAAGTGTCCGGGATGATCCAAGCCTGGATCGAATATATGAAGAACCTGAAAGCAGAGGGGTCAGAGTGTGGGTCACTAGCCAGTGACCAGGAGCGGAGCAATCGAATGCCCACCGAAGATGGGTGCTTCAGGTGCGAAGAGGTGAAGCTTGACTCTGCAGCCACGGGGTCCAGGAGATGACGACAATGACCAGGAGCCGGATTCGAGCTGTCCCACGAAGGATGTCGAGTGCTGGGGTGTCGGTGCTCGGATTGAGCACAACAAGCCTTGGCAACAGCAACCCACGCAGGAAGAGAAAAGATGCTTCTGTGAGGACCAGCAAGGTCCTGGGGACTCCCCAAGTGATGGAGAGTCAGGACACATATGGAGCAATCAGGTAAGCCCAATTAAAGTTAGTGTTGCCTTCTTGGGGACCCACAGGTCAACGGACCAGGGATCGCAAAGGGACCTCAAGAGGAATCACAAAATGGCGGCCCACGGAACACTCGTTGAGTGTAGGCCAGCAATCTTTGGTTTAGTTACTGCTCGGGGTCAGGGCTACAAGTAACCCAAAGCTCAGCCTCAGGGGTTGCCAGAAAGCTGATGCTTCTGCAAATGGACGCGGTGCCCAGGGGTTCGGGTTGCACGGTCACCACGAGGGATACAGGCCTCAGACTTGCTGTGAGCACAGATCGACCACTAAGACCTCGGAAAACCCATCTCCTGTGTGGCAATATTCTTCGGAGTCCTCAGGAGCTGCGGAGATGCCAACCGGTCAGTTGCGTTAAAGGTGCCTGCCTTGCAGGGGAGTAACTCCTTTACTCCAAGGGAGATTCTTCAGTCATCCAGCGTAGTGTAGATCGTTGAAGTACTTGGTTTCTGTGTCAGAGTTTAGTCCAGGTGTAATCTAAAGTCCTGTAGTCAGGGGTTCCTACTTTATACCCAAGGAAGGAGTGGGACAAACTCTGGGGACCCACCTATGGGAGGGTCAGGAAAGAGGGGTGGCTACACCCATTTCCTTTGTCCAGTTTCACGCCAGAGCAGGGGCTGGTAGCCCCTGCAACTGGTTTGAGCTGGACTATGCACAGGGACACCAAATGTGCCCCCAGTGCAGACTTCAAAGCACTCTTGGAGTGCACCCACCCAGCCCCAATACACTAAAGCCTGTCTGGGAGGTGGTCACACCTCCCTGTGACAGGAAACCTATTGTCCAGGCCTCCTCTGCCGGAGTTTCGTCCAGCAGCAGGAGGGCAGACTCGTGTCTGTGGCTGCAGCATCCATTTTGTGTTGCCAGGGTTCTGTTAAGCTGGTACCGGGTGTACTGGTGGTGCGATGTTTCTCCCTCTAGTAGGGTGGAATCATACCTCCCACCCCAGTTAATGGGGTGGAGGTATGATTCCAAGGTGATTGACACCAAACACGACATGTTTCCATGCAGCCATTCTCAAGTTAGCTTTTACCACGAGGTTATAAGGCACTTAAGAGTATATGGTCTGGCTGCATCACAAACAACCCCGGAATAAAGATTCCAAAAGCTGCAGAGGGGCTCTGCTCATGCATGGGCACCCTCTCACATGAAACCTAGCACCCTGCCTTCAGGCTTGATAAGGCCTGCCATAGCGGTGACTGATAGGTTTACATGTGCAGTGATATGGAGAGATATAGGGAACCTATATTTCAGTAAGGGGTGGATACACCACCTTACACAGGCTGCTGTAGCAGACCTGTTGTGTCATTTTGGATGGCCTCTCAGGGGTGGCATAATACATGCTGCAGCCCCTGGGAGGCCTCTGGGGTACCTATGCCCTGGGTACATAGTATACCATATACTAGGGACTTATAAGGTACCCCAGAATCCAATCTGGAGTTTATCTAAAGTACATGCAATCAATTTAAGGGGAAGCAGATAGGCTGGGGTCCTGAATAGCAGGATCCCAGCCAAACTAAGACGAAAACCAGCAAAACACCAGGAAAAAAGTGGGGGCAACCATGCAGTCAGATTCCACCTTCCTACAGTCCCCGTACGCACCCGTGCTCTAGGATCCTCATACAGTAGGCAGATGTAGGAGAGTAGGATCTGCTTCTTATAGTTACCCCCACTTTTTGCTGATGTTTCACTGTTTTTCGACTTAGCCAGACTGAGGCCCTGCTAATCAGGACCCCAGTCTATCTGCTTTCTACTCTAAATTGATTGCATGTACTTTAGGTACACTCCAGATTGGATTCTGGGGTACCTTTATAAGTCCCTAGTATATGGTATACTATGTACCCAGGGCATAGGTACCCCAGAGGCCTCCTGGGGGCTGCAGCATGTATTATGCCACTCCTGAGAGGCCATCCAAAATGACACAACAAGTCTGCTACAGCAACCTGTGTAAGGTAGTGTCTCCACCCTTACTGAGATATAGGTTCCCTATATCTCTCCATATCACTGCACATGTAAACCTATCAGTCACTCCTATGGCAGGCATTAGACAATCCTGAAGGCAGGGTGCTGGGTTTCATGTGAGAGGGTGCCCATGCATGAGCAGGGCCCTCTGCAGCTTTCGGAATCTTCATTCCGGGTTGTTTGTGATGCAGCCAACCATATACTCTTAAGTGCATTATAACCTGCGGTAAATGCTAACTTGAGAATGGCTGCATGGAAACATGTCGTGTTTGGTGTCAAACACCTTGGAATAATAAATCCATCCCAGTAACTGGGGTGGGAGGTATGATCACACCCTACTAGAGGGAGAAACATGGTACCACCGGTACACCCGGTACCAGCTTAACAGAACCCTGGCATCACAAAATGGATGCTGCAGCCACAGACACGAGCCTGCCCTCCTGCTGCTGGACGAAACTCCAGCAGGGGAGGCCTGGACAATAGGTTTCCTGTCACAGGGAGGTGTGACCACCTCCCAGACAGGCTTTAGTGTATTGGGGCTGGGTGGGTGCACTCCAAGAGTGCTTTGAAGTCTGCACTGGGGGCACATTTGGTGTCCCTGTGCATAGTCCAGCTCAAACCGGTTGCAGGGGCTACCAGCCCCTGCTCTGGCATGAAACTGGACAAAGGAAATGGGTCTCCCTTGGAGTAAAGGAGTTACTCCCCTGCAAGGAAGGCACCTTTAACACAACTGACCGGTTGGCATCTCCACAGCTCCTGAGGTCTCCGAAGAATATTGCGACACAGGAGGTGGGTTCCCGAGGTCTCTGAGGTCGATCTGTGCCCACAGCAAGTCTGAGGCCCGTATCCCTCGTGGTGACGTGCAACCCGAACCCCTGGGCACCGCGTCCATTTGCAGAAGCATCAGCTTTCCGGCAACCCCTGAGGCTGAGCTTTGGGTTACTTGTAGCCCTGACCCCGAGCAGTAATTACACCGCAGATTGCCAGCCTACACTCAACGAGTGTTCTGTGGGCCACCATTTTGTGATTCCTCTTGAGGTCCCTTCGCGATCCCTGGTCCGTTGACCTGTGGGTCCCCAAGAAGGCAACTCTAACTTTAATTGGGCTTCCTTGGTTGCTCCTGATGTGCCCTGACTCTCCATTGCTTGGGGAGTCCCCAGGACCTTTCCGGTCCTCACAGCAGCATCTTTTCTCTTCCTGCGTGGGTTGCTGTTGCCAAGGCTTGTTGTGTTCAATCAGAGCACCGACACCCCAGCACTCGACATCCTTTGTGGGACAGCTCAAATCCAGCTCCTGGTCATCCTCAACATCTCCTGGACCCCGTGGCTGCAGAGTCAAGCTTCACCTCTTTGCACCTGAAGCACCCGACATCGGTGGGCATTCGATTGCTCTGCTCCTGGTCACTGGCTAGTGACCCAGACTCTGTCCCCTCTGCTTTCAGGTTCTTCACATCTTCGATCCAGGCTTGGATCATCCCGGACACTTTTCTTCTCCACGGCAGCAGCACTTTGCAGCAGATCGCCATTAAAATCAACGACGATTCCCGACACCATTTGCCATCTATGCACCCGGCTTCCCTGGGTGAGGTAACTCGAGTACTACGGTGCTCCCGTGGGTGTTGGCCCTAGAACCCCTTAAGTCTAAAGAGGTTTGCTCAAAGTCCTCTCCGAAGTGTCCTTTATCTTTAAAATTCCAACCGCGACTTTCCGCATAGAATCCTATGGCGCTTGCGGCTGTGTTCTCACACTGCACACGTCCCCCGTGGGTCTCCTGTGTCACTGTTATCCAACATAGGGATTCTACCATGTATTATGTGAATATATATGCACCCATGTGTGTGCTGCTATTTTTATTTTTATTTTTATTTGAAGTGTCTAATTATACATGAAAAATGGTGCAAAAGGATCAGAGCTCCTTCTCTCAATTTGTGGGAAGGGCAATGTTTCAAAAAATTGTAAAATACCCCTCACACACTGAAACCTGATTCAGTGTCATGCTTCATCATTGGGGTCTTCCCGCCCTCTACGGGACGGGGCGTGCTACGACTTACGTAGACGCAGGAGCACTTTATTCAGTGATTGGTGAGCATGTGTAGTGCGTGGGATCGTGAAAAGAAAATGGGAGATGGTTAAAAATTCTCTGGCTAGTGGAACGAAAATACTTTATTGTCTTCCCTGGCTGAGAATAGTAAAAGTGGGGAGGTGTAGATGGTGTACTATAATGAGTCACCTCCTACAAGGTCGACATGTTTCAGAAGCCATCCCCTTGGCTTTCTTCCTCAGGACCAAAAAACCGATCCCTGTTACACCTCAATGGGTGATAGAATAAATGTACATATGCCTGATAGTCACAAACACTGTCCTTTGTTCCCTGTTATGGGAGTAGAAAAATATACCACTTTTATATCTTAAGAACCTGAAAAGAAAAATATTTTGGATAAATCATGGCTTTCATCATGTATCTTAATCTATTCACATCACCATCACGTTGAGAGTTTTAAGCTTTTTTGTGATATATTTCTCTTGTGCAACCCTTTTGTAGGTAATGGTACCATTTGGTAAGTATCCTCTACTCATAAATCATCTGAAAGAACACTCCTTGTGATTTCTAGTGCCCAGTATCACATTTATTCAACATTCTTTCATACATATGTATCTCCTAGCAAGATACATTTTATGTTACAATACATTCATACATAAAGGAAGTATTTGTACACTCCTATTGTGCCCCTAAAAGGTTACAGATTGATGTTCTCAGCAACTGAGCACTCGCAATCATACTCCCATGTTGAGCCTTAGAAAAAATGGGAGATGTTTGGCAAAGTCTGTGCACTCGTCCTTTTTAACTGTGATCTCATGGTGTGTCTTTTAATATAAAAAATGGTATTCATGCTCTCAAAAGGACGTGCCATAATAATACATACTTTAGAATTTAATCGTTATCGCTCCATGAGCTCACACGAGCGGTGTTGGGCGCCTTCAAATAGACACTGTAGGTATTTTAAAAGAACAGAAGGAAAAACAAGGTTTTAACACCAGGGTCGTTTTTAAACAAACAAGCGTGGTCTCTTTGGCCTTTTTAAGGACATGCCATTGTCCTACTTAAATGCTGGAAGGAGCGCGATCACCAAAGGAAGTACCTTCTCATCGCTCGTTGGAACCTAACTGAGGTTTGCCAGAGCCCTGTGTTTTGAAGTGCAAGGAGGCATGCTTGATAGGAAACAGGTGTGGCTGGAAACACTAGACCTTGAAATTTCAAAGATGGCCGCCGGTAAATGGACCCAAAACAGAGTTCATTTTGATCCACTTCCTGTTGAAACGATTAACACTGAGTCAGTTGGAAAAAACACTAGACCTTGGAATTTTTAAAGATGGCCGCCGGTGAATGGACCCAAAACAGGGTTCATTTTGATCCACTTCCTGTTGGAACGATTAACACAAAAAAGCTTAAAACTCTCAACGTGATGGTGATGTGAATAGATTAAGATAAATGATGATATTATGGCACGTCCTTTTGAGAGCATGAATACCATTTTTTATATTAAAAGACACACCATGAGATCACAGTTAAAAAGGACGAGTGCACAGACTTTTGCCAAACATCTCCCATTTTTTCTAAGGCTCAACATGGGAGTATGATTGCGAGTGCTCAGTTGCTGAGAACATCAATCTGTAACCTTTAGGGGCACAATAGGAGTGTACAAATACTTCCTTTATGTATGAATGTATTGTAACATAAAATGTATCTTGCTAGGAGATACATATGTATGAAAGAATGTTGAATAAATGTGATACTGGGCACTAGAAATCACAAGGAGTGTTCTTTCAGATGATTTATGAGTAGAGGATACTTACCAAATGGTACCATTACCTACAAAAGGGTTGCACAAGAGAAATATATCACAAAAGCTTAAAACTCTCAACGTGATGGTGATGTGAATAGATTAAGATACATGATGAAAGCCATGATTTATCCAAAATATTTTTCTTTTCAGGTTCTTAAGATATAAAAGTGGTATATTTTTCTACTCCCATAACAGGGAACAAAGGATAGTGTGTGTGACTATCAGGCATATGTACATTTATTCTATCACCCATTGAGGTGTAACAGGGATCGGTTTTTTGGTCCTGAGGAAGAAAGCCAAGGGGATGGCTTCTGAAACATGTCGACCTTGTAGGAGGTGACTCATTATAGTACACCATCTACACCTCCCCACACCGTCCAGCTCCTGCTGCTCCATCTGGTCTTCTCCGCCCTGCGTATCCCCAGCTCGCTGTTCTACGCGCGGGCCGCCATTTTGCCGTGACCGCATCGGCTCAGCTCACTCTGTCCGGAGTCCCTTGGGCGGCTCTCCGCTCCTAAAAAAACTCCCCCCAACGTCTCCAGGGTCTGCGGCAGTTTGTAGCACCCAAATATCGCCTCCGGGCACGGGTGGAGTCAACAAATAGCAGGATAAGTGAGTCGGCTGGCACGGAGCTCTCAGCTCACGCGTCCGCCATCGTTGGCTCCGTAGCCACACCCCATCAGGAATCTGTTATTTAACATCATCTGGTGTACAGTAATCTGTGCCTTTTAATTCGCAAAATGAATCTTTTCCTGTCAGGCCTGAGTCACAAACAACAAATTTGTAACCTTTCTCAAATTCTACAAAGAGCTGCAGTTCAACTAGTCATTACTAGGTGTCCCTCACGAGTCAAATGCAAAAGCATTGAAATTATTACATCAAGCTGCAGTTCCACTAGTCGTTACTAGGTGTCCCTCACGAGTCAAATGCAAAAAGCAATGAAACCCTTTCATGAAGCTGCAGTTCCACTAGTTGTTACTAGGTGTCCCTCATGAGTCAAATGCAAAAGCATTTGACTTGAGGACACCTAGCAACGACTAGTTGACCTGCAGCTTGATGTAATAATTTCAATGCTTTTGCATTTGATTCGTGAGGGACACCTAGTAACGACTTAGTTGAACTGCAGCTCTTTGTAGAATTATTTTGATATTGGATACTATAATATTCACTGCCCACTGCTAATCTCGTCCCATAATGGTTTGCGGGGCCTTTGATTGGGATTGTATTTTTGCCCATAACTGTGCTTGAAGTGGTCCTAAGAGGATGGGACCACCACTGAATCGTTCCGCATGATATGCTCTTTGTGTTCAAGGCATCTGCTTGGTCCTCCCCCTAGGTTAGGGAGGACCCCAAAATCATCACCTCTCTCATTGCCTGATAGTTTTCATTTTCAAAGTTCACTTTTGTGACTTGGTTATATGCTTTTTTAGCATGTAAAGTTGCTTTATCAAAGCATTTGTGGGTGCAGTTTAGTAGCTGACTCCGCTACGTGGAGTTTTTGCCTGAATACGGAATGCGTAATTAACAAATCTCACAAACTACGCTAGCGGAGTTCATTGCCCAGGCCTACAATAAATAGGGCGCAAGGGCAGCCTTTCTGCTGAGGCAAGCATGATGAGACAGAAGCTTTATCTTAGTTACAGAACAAGATGGCACCAATGGTGCCATGGATGCTAACTTAACACGGAATAGAGTTTGAGCATAGCAAAGGGAGCATTTCAATTATGTGCATTACGGAAATAACATTTCAAATCTAACACCACCACCACCAGTACCACCACCACCACCACCACCAGTACCACTACAACCACCACCACCACCAGTACTACCAGCACCACCACCACCAGTACCACCACCACCAGTACCACCAGCACCAGTACCAGCACTACCAGTACCACCACCAACTGTACCACCAGTACCACCAGTACCAGTACCACCAGTAACACCACCACCACCAGTACCAGTACCACCAGTACCACAAGTACAACCACCAGTACCACCACCACCAGTACCACCACCATCATTACCTTCACCACCACCAGTACCACCACCACCATCAGTACCACCACCACCAGCACCACCAGTACCACCATCACCAGTACCACCACCACCACCACCAGTACCAGTATCACCAGTACCAGTACCACCACCAGTACCAGCACCACCACCAGTACCACCACCACCAGTACCACCATCACAATTACCACCAGTACCACCTCTACCAGTACCAGTACCACCAGTGCCACCACCACCACCACCAGTATCAGTACCACCAGTACCACTACCAGTACCACCAGTACCACCACCAGTACCACCACCACCACCAGTATCAGTACCACCACCAGTACCACCATCAGTACCAGTACCACCACCATCGGTTCCACCAGCACCACCATTACCACCACCAGTACCACCACCTCCATTACCACCACCACCAGTACTATCACCACCAGTAACACCACCAGTGCTGCCACCAGTACCACCACCACCAGTACCACCACCAGTACCACCACCAACACCAGTACCACCACCAGTACCACCACCACCAGTACCACCAACACCACCAGTACCACCACCACCAGTAACACCTGTACCACCAACACCAGTACCACCACCAATAGTACCACCAGTACCTCCACCACCAGTAACACCACCAGTACCACCAGTACATTACCACCAGTACCACCATCAGTTCCACCACCACCAGTACCACCACCACCACCAACAGTACCACCACTAGTACCACCACCACCAGTACCACTAGTACCACCACTAGTACCATCACCACCACCTCTACCATCACCAGTACCACTAGTACCACCTCCAGTACCACAACCACCACCAGTACCAGTACCACCAGTACCACCACCACCAGTACCACCACCAGTACCACCACCACAACCAGTACCACCAGTACAACCACCAGTACCACCACCACCAGTACCACCACCAGCAGTACCACCAGTACCACCACCAGTACCACCAGTACCGCCACCACCACCAGTACCACCAGTACCGCCACCACCACCAGTACCACCAGTACCACCACCAGTACTACCACCACCAGTACCACCACCACCAGTACCACCACCACCAGTACTATCAGTACCACCACCACCAGTACCACCACTAATACCGCCACCACCACCAGTACCACCAGTACCACCACCACCAGTACCACCAGTACCACCACCACCACCACCAGTACCACCACCACCACCACCACCACCAGTACCACCACCACCAGTACCACTAGCACCAGTACCACCACCACCAGTACCAGCACCACCAGTACCACCAGCACCACCAGTACCACCACCAGTTCCACCATCATCATTACCACCACCACCACCAGTGCCACCACCACCAGTACCACCACCACCAGTACCACCATTACCACCATCACCAGTACCACCACCACCATCAGTGCCAGTACCACCAGTACCACCAGTACCAGAACCACCACCCCTATCACCACCAGTACTAGTACCACCACCAATACCAGTACCACCAGTACCACCACCAGTACCAGTACCAGCAGTACAACCACCACCACCAGTACCAGTACCACCACCAGTAACACCACCACCACCAGTACCACAAGTACCACCACCACCACCAGTACTACCACCACCACCACCAGTACTACCACCAGTACCACTACCACCATTACCACCACCACCAGTACTACCACCACCAGTACCACCACCAGTACCACCACCAGTGCCACCACCACCAGTACCACCACCAGTACCACCACCACCACCAGTACCACCACCAGTACCACCACCACCAGTACCACCACCAACACCAGTACCACTAGTAGCACCACAACCACCAATACCACAAGTACCACCACCACCACCAGTACCACCACCACCAGTACCACCACCACAACCAGTACCACCACAAGTACCACCACCACAAGTACCACCAGTACCACCACCACCACCACTACCACCACCAGTACCACTAGTACCACCTCCAGTACCATCACCAGTAAAACCACTACCACCAGTACTACCAGTACCAGCACCATCAGTACCACCACCAGTACCACCACCACCAGTACCACCACCAGTACCACCAGTACAACCACCAGTACCACTACCACCAGTACCACCACCACCAGTATCACCAGTACCAGTACCACCAGTACTGCCACCACTACCATTATCAATACCACCACCACCATTTCCAGCACCACCACCACCACTACCAGTACCACCACCACTACCAGTACCACCACCACCACTCCCAGTACCACCACCACCACCACTACCAGTACCACCACCACCACTACCAGTACCACCACCACCACCACTACCAGTACCAGCACCATCACCACCACCACTACTACCACCACCACCACCACCAACAGTACCACCACCACCAGTATCACCACCAGTACCACCAGTACCAACACCACCACCACCACCAGTACCACCACCAGTACCACCACCACAAGTACCACCACCACCACCACTACCACTACCACCACCACCACCAGTACACCAACACCAGTACCAACACCACCACAACCTATGCCACCACCACCAGTCCCACCACCACAAGTACCACCAGTACCACCACCACTAGTACCAGTACCACCAGTATCATTACCACCACCACCAGTACCAGTACCATCAGTACCAACAGTACCACCACCAGTACCACCAACACCACCACCAGCACCACCACCACTAGTATCACCACCACCAGTACCACCACCACCACCAGTACCACCAGTACCACAACCACCAGTACCACCATCACCACCACCAGTACCAGTACCAGTACCACCACCACCAGTACCACCAGTACCACCAGTACCAGTACCACCAGCACCAGTACCACCAGCAGTACAACCAGTACAACCACTACCACCACCAGTACCAGTACCACCAGTACCACTACTAACACCAGTACCATCCCCACCACCAGTACCCCCACCACCAGTACCAAAACCAGTACCACCAGTACCACCACCAGTACCACCACCACTAGTACCACCACCTCTACCAGTACCACCACCACCAGTACCACCACCACCACCAGTCCCACCACCAGTCCCACCACCAGTACCACCAGTACCACCACCACCAGTACCAGTTCCGACACCAGTACCACCACCAGTACCAGTACCACCACCAGTACCACCAGTACCACCACCACCAGTACCACCACCATTACCACCACCACCAGTACTACCACCTCCAGTACCACCACCAGTACCACCACCAGTACCAGTACCACTACCACCACCAGTACCACCACCACCAGTACCACCACCACCAGTACCACCACCAGTACCACCACCACCAGTACCACCACCACCAGTACTACCAGTACCATGACCACCACAGGTTCCACCACCACCAATACCAGTACCACCACCACCACCAGTACCACCACCACCACCAGTACCACCACCTCCACCAGTACCACCACCACCAGTACCACCACCAGTACCACCACCACCACCACCACCACCACCAGTACCACCACCAGTACCACCAGTACCACTACCACCAGTACCACCAGTTCCACCAGTACCAGTACCACCAGTACCACCACCACCACCACCAGTACCACCACCAGTACCACCACCACTACCACCACCAGTACCACCTCTAGTACTACCACCAGTACCACCACCACCACTAGTACCAGTACCTCCAGTACCACCACCACAAGTAACACCACCAGTACCACCACCACCACCAGTACCACCACAATGACCAGTACCACCAGTGCCACCTCCAGTACCATCATCACCAGCAGTACAACAACCACCAGTACCACCAGCACTACCAGCACCACCAGTACCACCACCACCAGTACCACCACCACCAGCAGTACCACCACCACCAGTACCACCACAAGTACCACCACCACCACAAGTACCACCTTCAGTACCACCACCACAAGTACCACCACCACCAGCAGTACCACCACCACCAGTACCACCACAAGTACCACCACCACCACCAGTACCACCTTCAGTACCACCACCACAAGTGCCACCACCACCAGTACCACCAGTACTACCAGTACCACCACCACCAGTATCAACACCACCACCAGTACCAACACCAGTACCACTAGTACCAGTACCACCACCACCAGTACCACCATTAGTACCACCACCAGTCCTATCACCAGTACCACCACCACCAGTACCACCTTCAGTACCACCACCACAAGTGCCACCACCACCAGTACCACCAGTACTACCAGTACCACCACCACCAGTATCAACACCACCACCAGTACCAACACCAGTACCACTAGTACCAGTACCACCACCACTAGTACCACCATTAGTACCACCACCAGTCCTATCACCAGTACCACCACCACCAGTACTAGTAACAATATCACCACCAGTACCACCACCAGTATCACCAGTACCACCACTAGTACCACCACCAGTACCACCAACACCTGTACCAGTACCGACACCAGTACCACCACCAGTACCAGTACCACCACCAGTACCACCACCACCAGTACCACCACCAGTACCACCACCATTACCACCACCACCAGTACTACCACCTCCAGTACCACCACCAGTACCACCACCATTACCACTACCAGTACCACCATCAGTACCACCACTACCAGTACCACCACCAGTACCAGTACCACCACCACCACCAGTACCACCACCACCAGTACCACCACCAGTACCACCACCACCAGTACCACCACCACCAGTACCACCACCACCACCAGTACCACCACCACCAGTACCATCACCATTACCACCACCAGTACCACCATCAGTACCACCACCACCAGTACCACCACCACCAGTACCGCCACCTCTACCAGTACCACCACCACCAGTACCACCACCGCCACCAGTACCACCAGTACCACTATCACCACCACTAGTCCCATTAGCACCAGTACCACCAGTACCACCAGTACTGCCACCAGTACCACCACCATCAGTACCACAAGTACCACCACCACTAGTACCACCACCAGTACCAGTACCACCAGTACCACCACCAGCACCCCCTCCAGTACCACCACTACCACCACCCCCATCACCACTACCACCACCACCAGTACCACCACCACAAGTACCACCACCACTAGTACCACCAGTACCACCAGTACCACCACCACCAGTATCACCACCACCACCAGTACCACCACCAGTACCACTACCACCACCAGTACCACCACCAGTCCTACCACCAGTACCACCACCACCAGTACTAGTACAGATATCACTACCAGTACCACCACCACCACCAGTATCACCAGTACCACCACCAGTACCACCACCAGTACCACCACCAGTACCAGTACCACCACCACCACCAGTACCACCTGTACCACCACCAGTACCACCACCATTACCACCACCACCAGTACTATCACCTCCAGTACCACCACCAGTACCACCACCATTAATACCACCAGTACCACCATCAGTACCACCACTACCAGTACCACCACCAGCACCAGTACCACCAGCACCAGTATCACCACCACCACCCGTACCACCAGTACCGCCACCAGTACCACCACCATACCACCACCAGTACCACCACCAGTACCACCAGTACCACCTTCAGTACCACCACCACTAGTACCAGTACCTCAGTACCACCACCACAAGTAAAACCACCAGTACCACCACCACCACCAATGCCACCACATTGACCAGTACCACCACCACCAGTACCATCATTGCCACCAGTACCACCAGTACCACTATCACCACCACCAGTCCCATTAGCACCAGTACCACCAGTACCACCAGTACCACCACCAGTACCACCACCACCAGTACCACCACCAGTACCACCAACACCAGTACCACCACCACCATCACCACCAGTACCACCACCACCATTACCAGTACCACCAGTACCAGTACTACCAGTACTACCAGTACCACCACCACCATCAACAGTAACACCACTAGTACCACCACCACCAGTACCACCACCAGTACCACCAGTACCACCACCACCAGTACTACTACCACCACAGTACCACCACCACCAGTACCACCACCACCAGTACCACCACCACCAGTTCCACCAGTACGATTACCAACAGTACCACCACCACCACCAGTAACCCCCAGTACCACCACCAGTACCACCACTAGTACCACCACCACTACCAGTACCACCACCACCACTAGTACCACCTGTACCACCACCAGTACCACCGCCATTACCACCACCACCAGTACTATCACCTCCAGTACCACCACCAGTACCACCACCATTAATACCACCAGTACCACCATCAGTACCACCACTACCAGTACCACCACCAGTACCAGTACCACCACCAGCACCAGTACCACCACCAGCAGTATCACCACCACCACCCGTACTACCAGTACCACCACCATACCACCACCAGTACCACCACCACCAGTACCACCACCACTAGTACCACCAGTACCACCACCAGTACCACCACCAGTACCACCAGTACCACCTTCAGTACCACCACCACCAACACTAGTACCAGTACCTCAGTACCACCACCACAAGTAACACCACCAGTACCACCACCACCAGTGCCACCACATTGACCAGTACCACCACCACCAGTACCATCATCGCCACCAGTACCACCAGTACCACTATCACCACCACCAGTCCCATTAGCACCAGTACCACCAGTACCACCAGTACCACCAGTACCACCACCAGTACCACCACCACCAGTACCACCACCACCAGTACCACCAACACCAGTACCACCACCACCACCAGTACCACCAGTACAACCACCACCAGTACCACCAGTGCCACCAGTACCACCACCACCACCACCACCAGTACCACCAGTACAACCATCACCAGTACCACCAGTACCACCAGTACCAGTACCACCAGTACTACCAGTACACCACCATCAAAAGTAACACCACTAGTACCACCACCAGTACCACCACCACCACCAGTACCACCACCACCAGTACCACTATCACCGCCAGTACCACCACCACCAGTTCCACCAGTACAATTACCACCAGTTCCACCACCACCACCACCTTCACCACCTTCACCTCCAGTACTACTACCACCACTACCAGTACCACTACCACCACCAGTACCACCAGTACTGCCACCAGTACCACCACCACCAGTACCACCAGTACCACCACCACCAGGGCCACCACCACTAGTACCACCACCACCACCATCAGTACCACAAGTACCACCACCACTAGTACCACCACTACCACCAGTAACACCACCAGAACCACCACCAGTACCAGTACCACCAGTACCACTACCAGCACTACCACCAGTACCACCACCACCCCATCACCACTACCACCACCACCACCCACCATTACCACCACCACCAGTACCACCACCAGTATCACCACCACCACCAGTACCAACACCAGTACCACTAGTACCACCACCAGCACCACCACCACCAGTACCACCACCACCAGTACTAGTACCGATATCACCACCAGTACCAGTACCACCACCACCACCAGTATCACCAGTACCACCACCAGTACCACCACTAGTACCACCACCAGTACCACCAACACCAGTACCAGTACCGACACCAGTACCAGTACCACCACCAGTACCACCACCACCAGTACCACCACCAGTACCACCACCATTACCACCACCAGTACTATCACCTCCAGTACCACCACCAGTACCACCACCATTACCACCACCAGTACCACCATCAGTACCACCACTACCAGTACCACCACCAGTACCAGTACCACCACCACCACCAGTACCACCACCACCAGTACCACTACCACCAGTACCACCAGTACCAGCATCACCAGTACCACCACCACTGGTACCACCACCACCAGTATCACCACCAGTACCACCTGTACCACCACCAGTACCACCATCAGTACCACCAGTACCACCACCTCTACTAGTACCACCACCACCAGTACCAACACCACCACCAGTACCACCAGTACCAACACAACCAGTACCACCACCACCACAAGTACCACCACCACCAGTATCACCAGTTCCAGTACCACCAGTACCAGTATCACCAGTACCACCACCACCACCAATATCACCACCCCCACCCGTACCACCACCCGTACCACCAGAACCACCACCAGTACCACCACCAAACCACCACCAGTACCACCACCACCAGTACCACCAGTACCACCACCACTACCACCACCAGTACCACCACCACCACCACTAGTACCAGTACCTCAGTACCACCACCACAAGTTACACCACCAGTACCACCACCACCACCAGTGCCACCACATTGACCAGTACCACCAGTTGCACCACCAGTAACACCACCACCACCAGTACCACAACCACCAGTACCACCAGTGCTACCAACACCACCAGTACCACCACCACCAGTACCACCACCACCACCAGTACCACCACCAGTACCACCACCACCAGTGGCACCACCACCACCAGTACCACCACCACAAGTACCACCACTACTAGTACCACCAGTACCAGTTCCACCAGTACCAGCACCACCTGTATCACCACCTGTACCACTAGTACCACCACCAGCACCAGCACCACCAGTACCACCACCACCAGTATCACCACCAGTACCACCACCAGTCCTACCACCAGTACCACCAGTACCACCACCACCAGTACCAACACCGATACCACCACCAGTACCACCACCATTATCACCAGTACCACCACCAGTACCACCACCAGTACCACCACCATTACCACCACAACCAGTACTACCACCTCCAGTACCACCACCAGTACCAGTACTACCACCATTACCACCACCAGTAACACCACCACCAGTACGACCACCAGTACCAACACCACCACCAGTACCACCACCACCAGTACCACCACCACCAGTACCACCACCAGTACTACCACCACCAGTACCACCACCACCAGTACCACCACCACCAGTACCACCACCTCCACCAGAACCACCACCACCAGTACCACCAGTACCACCACCAGTACCACCACCACCAGTACCACCACTACTACCAGTACCACCATTACCAGTACCACCACCACCACTACCAGTACCACCACTACCAGTAGCACTACCAGTACCAGTACCACCACCAACACTACCAGTACTACCACCACTACCACTACCACCACCACCACTACCAGTACCACCGCCACTACCACCACCACCACTACCACTACCACCAGTACC
Source organism: Calotriton arnoldi (assembly GCA_963921515.1). Classification (NCBI taxonomy): domain Eukaryota; kingdom Metazoa; phylum Chordata; class Amphibia; order Caudata; family Salamandridae; genus Calotriton; species Calotriton arnoldi. The sequence continues at coordinate 49,199 of CAWUFW010010057.1, read as the reverse complement.
ACCACCAGTACCACCACCAGTACCACCACCAGTACCACCACCACCAGTACCACCACCAGTACCACCACCACCAGTACCACCACCACCAGTACCACCACCACCAGTACCACCACCACCACCAGTACCACCACTACTACCAATACCACCACCACTACCAGTACCACCACCACTACTACCAGTACCACCACCACCACTATCAGTACCACTACCAGTACCAATACTACCAGTCCTACCACCAGTACCACCACCAGTACCACCACTAGTTCCACCACCAATGCCACCAGCACCAGTACCAGTACCGACACCAGTACCACCACCAGTACCACCACCACCACCAGTACCACCAGTGCCACCACCTCTACCAGTACCACCACCACCAGTCCCACCACCATTACCACCACCAGTACCACCACCAGTACCACTACTACCAGTACCACCACCAGTACCAGTACCACCACCAGTACCACCACCAGTACCACCACCACCAGTACCACCAGTACCAGTACCACCAGTACCACCACCACCAGTACCACCACCAGTACCACCACCAGTACCACCACCACCACCAGTGCCACCACCTCTACCAGTACCACCACCACCAGTACCACCACCATTACCACCACTACCAGTACCACCACCACCTCAAGTACCACCACCACCAGTACCACCACCACCAGTACCACCACCAGTACCACCACCAGTACCACCACCTCTACCAGTACCACCACCACCAGTATCCCCACCACCACCAGTACCACCACCACCAGTACCACCACCACCACCAGTGCCACCACCTCTACCAGTACCACCACCACCAGTACCACCACCACCAGCACCACCACCACCACCACCTCAAGTAGCACCACCACCAGTACCACCAGTACCAGTACCACCAGTACCACCACCACCACCAGTATCACCAGTATCACCACCACCAGTACCACCACCCGTACCACCAGTAGCACCACCAGTACCACCAGTACCACCACCAGTACCACCACCACTACCACCACCAGTACCACCAGTACCACCTTCAGTTCCACCTTCAGTACCACCATCACCTCCACCAGTACCAGTACCTCTGTACCACCACCACAAGTAACACCACCAGTACCACCACCACCACCAGTACCACCACAATGACCAGTACCACCAGTTGCACCAGCAGTACCACCATCAGTACCACTACCACCAGTACCACCACCACCAGCAGTACCACCAGCAGTACCACCACAAATACCACCACCACCAGTACCACCACCAGTACCACCACCACAAGTACCACCACCACCAGTACCAGTTCCAACAGTACCACCACCACCAGTATCACCACCACCACCAGTACCAACACCAGTACCACTAGTACCACCACCAGCACCACCACCACCAGCACCACCACCACCAGTACCACCACCACCAGCACCACCACCAGTACCACCACCAGTTCTACCACCAGTACCACCAGTACCACCATCAACACTACCAGTACCAGTACCGACACTGATACCACCACCAGTACCAGTACCACCACCATTATCACCAGTACCACCACCAGTACCACCACCAGCACCACCACCATTACCACCACCACCAGTATTACCACCTCCAGTACCACCACCAGTACCAGTACCAACACCATTACCACCACCAGTACCACCTTCACCACCAGTACCATGATCACCAGTACCACCACCACCAGTACCACCACCACCACCAGTACCACCACCACCAGTACCACCACCACCACCAGTACCACCACCACCAGTACCACCACAACTACCATTACCACCACTACCAGTACCACCACCACCACTACCAGTACCACCACTACCAGTACCACTACTAGTACTAGTACCACCACCACCACTACCAGTACTACCACCACTACCACCACTACCAGTACCACCACCACCACTGCCAGTACCACCGCCACTACCACCACCACCACCACTACCACTAGTACCACCACCAGTACCACCACCACCAGTACCACCACCACCTCAAGTACCACCACCACCAGTACCACCACCAACACTACCAGTACTACCACCACTACCACCACTACCAGTACCACCACCACCTCTACCAGTACCACCACCACTACCACCACCACCACCACTACCACTACCACCAGTACCACCACCAGTACCACCACCACCAGTACTACCACCACCACCAGTATCACCATCACCAGTACCACCACCACCATCAGTACCACCACCACCAGTACCACCACTACTACCAGTACCACCACCACCACCACTACCAGTACCACCACCACTACTACCAGTATCACCACCACTACCACCACCACTACAACCACCATTACCAACACCACCACCACCACCAATACCACCACCACCAGTACCCCCACCTCTAGTACCACCAGCACCAGTACCACCACCACCAGTATCACCATCACCAGTACCACCAGTACCAGTACCAGCAGTAACACCACTACCACCACCAGTACCACCACCAGTGCCATCAGTACCACCACCACCACCAGTACAAGTGCCACCAGTACAACCACCAGTACCACCACCTCCAGTACCACCACCACCAGTACCACCACCACCAGTACCAGTACCACCAGTACTACCACCACCATCAGTACCAGTACCACCACCACCACCAGTACCACCACCAGTACCACCACTACCAACATTACCACCACCAGTACCACCACCACCAGTACCACCACCACCTCAAGTACCACCACCACCAGTACCACCACCAACACTACCAGTACTACCACCACTGCCACCACTACCAGTACCACCACCACCACCACCTCTACCAGTACCACCACCACCACTAGAACTACCACCAGTACCACCACCAGTACCACCACCAGTACCACCACCACCAGTACCACCACCACCACTACTACCAGTACCACCACCACCACTACCAGTACCACCACCACTACTACCAGTACCACCACCACCACCACCACCACTACAACCACCATTACCAACACCACCACCACCACCAATACCACCACCACCAGTACCCCCACCTCTAGTACCACCACCACCAGTTCCAGTACCACCACCACCAGTATCACCATCACCAGTACCACCAGTACCTGTACCACCAGTAACACCACTACCACCACCAATACCACCACCAGTACCACCAGTACCACCACCACCAGTACCACCACTGTCAGTACCACCACTACCACCAGTAAAACCACCACCAGTACCACCACCACCAGTACCACCACCACCACCAGTACAAGTACCACCAGTACAACCACCAGTGCCACCACCACCAGTACCACCACCACCAGTACCAGTACAACCAGTACTACCACCACCACCAGTACCAGTACCACCAGTACCACCACCAGTACCACCACACCCAGTGCCACCACCAGTACCACCACCACCACAAGTACCACCACCACCAGTACCACCACCATCACCAGTACCACCACCACCAGTACCACCACTACTACCAGTACCACCACTACCAGTACCACCACTACCAGTATCACTACCAGTACCAGTAGCAACACCAACACTACCAGTACTACCACCACTACCAACACTACCAGTACCACCACCACCACCACCACTACCAGTACCTCCACTACTACCACCACCACCACCACTACCACTACCACCAGTACCACCACCAGTAACACCACCAGTACCACTGCCACCAGTACCATCACCAGTACCACCACCACCAGTACCACCACCACCAGTACCACCACCACCACCAGTACCACCACCACCAGTACCACCACTACTACAAGTACCACCACCACTACCAGTACCACCACCACTACTACCAGTACCACCACCACCACTATCAGTACCACTACCAGTACCAATACTACCAGTACCACCACCACTACCAGTACTACCACCATAACCACCACTACCAGTACCACAACTACCACCACCACCACTACAACCACCATTACCAACACCACCACCACCACCAATACCACCACCACCAGTAGTCCCACCTCTAGTACCACCAGTACCAGTACCACCACCATCCAGTATCAACATCACCAGTACCACCAGTACCACCAGTAACACCACTATCACCAGCAGTACCACCACCAGTACCACCAGTACCACCACCACCAGTACCATCACCATCAGTACCATCACCACCACCAGTAAAACCACCACCAGTACCACCACCACCAGTACCACCACCACCACCAGTACAAGTACCACCAGTACAACCACCAGTCCCACCACCACCAGTACCACCAGTACTACCACCAGTACCAGTACCACCAGTACCACCACCACCACCACCAGTACCACCACACCCAGTGCCACCACCAGTACCACCAGTACAACCACCACCAGTACCACCACCATCTCCAGTACCAGCACCAGCACCACCACCAGTACCACCACCACCAGTACCACCACCACCACCACCAGTACCACCACCAGCAACAGTACCACCACCACCAGTACCACCACTACTACCAGTACCACCACTACCAGTACCACCACCACCACTACAAGTACCACCACCACCACTGCCAGCACCACCACCACCACCACTACCAGTACCTCTACCAGCACCACTTCTCCAAGTACCACCACCACCACTACCAGTACTACCACCACTACCACCAGTACCACCACCACTACCACCACTACCAGCACCACCACCACCACTACCACCACCACCACTACCACCACCACCACCACTACCACAAGTACCACCACCAGTACCACCACCAGTACCACCACCACCAGTACCAACAACAGCAGTACCACCACCACCACTACCAGTACCACCACTATCAGTTGCACTACCAGTACCAGTACCACCACCAACACTACCAGTACTACCACCACTACCAGTACCACCACCACCACTACCAGTACCACTGCCACTACCACCACCACCACTACCACTACCACCAGTACCACCACCAGTACCACCACCAGTACCACCACCACCAGTACCACCACCAGTACCACCACCACCAGTACAACCACCAGCAGTACCACCACCACCAATACCACCACCACCACCAGTACCACCACTACTACCAATACCACCACCACTACCAGTACCACCACCACTACTACCAGTACCACCACCACCACTATCAGTACCACTACCAGTTCCAATACTACCAGTCCTACCACCAGTACCACCACCAGTACCACCACTAGTTCCACCACCAGTGCCACCAGCACCAGTACCAGTACTGACACCAGTACCACCACCAGTACCAGTACCACCACCACCACCAGTACCACCAGTACCACCACCACCAGTACCACCACCAGTCCCACCACCATTACCACCACCAGTACCACCACCAGTACCACTACTACCAGTACCACCACCAGTACCAGTACCACCACCACCACCAGTACCACCACCACCAGTACCACCAGTACCACCACCAGTACCACCACCACCAGTACCACCACCAGTACCACCACCTCTACCAGTACCACCACCACCAGTACCACCACTACCAGTACCACCACTACCAGTACCACCACTACCAGTACCACCACCACCTCAAGTACCACCACCACCAGTACCACCACCACCAGTACCACCACCAGTACCACCACCAGTACCACCACCTCGACCATTACCACCACCACCACCAGTACAACCACCACCTCCAGTACCACCACCACCACCAGTACCACCACCATCACCAGTACCACCAGTACCACCTTCAGTTCCACCTTCAGTACCACCACCACCTCCACCAGTACCAGTACCTCTGTACCACCACCACAAGTAACACCACCAGTACCACCACCACCACCAGTACCACCACAATGACCAGTACCACCAGTTGCACCAGCAGTACCACTACCACCAGTACCACCACCACCAGCAGTACCACCACCAGTACCACCACAAGTACCACCACCACAAGTACCACCACCACAAGTACCACCACCACCAGTACCAGTTCCAACAGTACCACCACCACCAGTATCACCACCACCACCAGTACCAACACCAGTACCACTAGTACCACCACCAGCACCTCCACCACCAGCACCACCACCACCAGTACCACCACCACCAGTACCACCACCAGTACCACCACCAGTTCTACCACCAGTACCACCACCAACACTACCAGTACCAGTACCGACACTGATACCACCACCAGTACCAGTACCACCACCATTATCACCAGTACCACCACCAGTACCACCACCATTACCACCACCACCAGTATTACCACCTCCAGTACCACCACCAGTACCAGTACCAACACCATTACCACCACCAGTAACACCACCACCTGTACCACCACCAGTACCACCTTCACCACCAGTACCATGATCACCAGTACCACCAGTACCACCACCACCAGTACCACCACCACCAGTATCACCACCACCAGTACCACCAGTACCACCACCAGTACCACCACCACCAGTACCACCACAACTACCATTACCACCACTACCAGTACCACCACCACCACTACCAGTACCACCACTACCAGTACCACTACCAGTACCAGTACCACCACCACCACTACCAGTACTACCACCACTACCACCACTACCAGTACCACCACCACCACTGCCAGTACCACCGCCACTACCACCACTACCAGTACCACCACCACCAGTACCACCACCACCTCAAGTACCACCACCACCAGTACCACCACCAACACTACCAGTACTACCACCACTACCACCACTACCACTACCACCACCACCTCTACCAGTACCACCACCACAACCACCACCACCACCACTACCACTACCACCAGTACCACCACCAGTACCACCACCACCAGTACCACCACCACCACCACCAGTACCACCACCACCATCAGTACCACCACAACCAGTACCACCACTACTACTAGTACCACCACCACCACTACCAGTACCAACACCACTACTACCAGTACCACCACCACTACCACCACCACCACCACTACAACCACCATTACCAAAACCACCACCACCACCAATACCACCACCACCAGTACCCCCACCTCTAGTACCACCAGCACCAGTACCACCACCACCAGTATCACCATCACCAGTACCACCAGTACCAGTACCAGCAGTAACACCACTACCACCACCAGTACCACCACCAGTACCATCAGTACCACCACCAGTACCACCACCACCAGTACCACCACCACCAGTACAAGTACCACCAGTACAACCACCAGTACCACCACCTCCAGTACCACCACCACCAGTACCACCACCACCAGTACCAGTACCACCAGTACTACCACCACCACCAGTACCACCACCAGTACCACCAGTACCACCACCACCAGTACCACCACCACCAGTACCACCACCACCAGTACCAGTACCACCACTACCAGTACCACTAGCAGTACCAGTACCACCACCAACACTACCAGTACTACCACCACTACTACCACTACCAGTACCACCGCCATCACTACCAGTACCACTGCCACCACCACTACCGACATTACCACCACCAGTACCACCACCAGTACCACCACCACCAGTACCACCACCACCTCAAGTACCACCATCACCAGTACCACCACCAACACTACCAGTACTACCACCACTGCCACCACTACCAGTACCACCACCACCTCTACCAGTACCACCACCACCACCACCACCACTACCACTACCACCAGTACCACCACCAGTACCACCACCAGTACCACCACCACCAGTACCACCACCACCAGTACCACCACTACTACCAGTACCACCACCACCACTACCAGTACCACCACCACTACTACCAGTACCACTACCACCCACCACCACCACTACAACCACCATTACCAACACCACCACCACCACCAATACCACCACCACCAGTACCCCCACCTCTAGTACCACCACCACCAGTACCAGTACCACCACCACCAGTACCACCACCACCAGTACCACCACCACCAGTACCACCACTACTACCAGTACCACCACCACTACTACCAGTACCACCACCACCCACCACCACCACTACAACCACCATTACCAACACCACCACCACCACCAATACCACCAGTACCCCCACCTCTAGTACCACCACCACCAGTACCAGTACCACCAGTACCTGTACCACCAGTAACACCACTACCACCACCAATACCACCACCAGTACCTCCAGTACCACCACCACCAGTACCACCACTGTCAGTACCACCACTACCACCAGTAAAACCACCACCAGTACCACCACCACCAGTACAACCACCACCACCAGTACAAGTACCACCAGTACAACCACCAGTGCCACCATCACCAGTACCACCACCACCAGTACCAGTACCACCAGTACTACCACCACCACCAGTACCAGTACCACCAGTACCACCACACCCAGTGCCACCACCAGTACCACCACCACCACAAGTACCACCACCACCAGTACCACCAGTACCACCACCATCACCAGTACCACCACCACCAGTACCACCACTACTACCAGTACCACCACTACCAGTACCACCACCACCACTACCAGTACCACCACTACCAGTACCACTACCTGTACCAGTAGCAACACCAACACTACCAGTACTACCACCACTACCAACACTACCAGTACCACCACCACCACCACTACCAGTACCTCCACTACTACCACCACCACCACCACTACCACCAGTACAACCACCAGTAACACCACCAGTACCACTGCCCCCAGTACCACCACCACCACCAGTACCACCACCACCAGTACCACCACGACCACCAGTACCACCGCCACCAGTACCACCACTACTACAAGTACCACCACCACCACAACTACCAGTACCACCACCACTACTACCAGTACCACCACCACCACTATCAGTACCACTACCAGTACCAATACTACCAGTATCACCACCACTACCAGTACTACCACCATAACCACCACTACCAGTACCACAACTACCACCACCACCACTACAACCACCATTACCAACACCACCACCACCACCAATACCACCACCACCAGTACTCCCACCTCTAGTACCACCACCATCCAGTACCAGTACCACCACCATCCAGTATCAACATCACCAGTACCACCAGTAACACCACTATCACCAGCAGTACCACCACCAGTACCACCAGTACCACCACCACCAGTACCATCACCATCAGTACCATCACCACCACCAGTAACCACCACCAGTACCACCACCACCAGTACCACCACCACCACCAGTACCACCAGTACAACCACCAGTACCACCACCACCAGTACCACCAGTACTACCACCACCACCAGTACCAGTACCACCAGTACCACCACCACCACCACCAGTACCACCACACCCAGTGCCACCACCAGTACCACCAGTACAACCACCACCAGTACCACCACCAGTACCACCACCAGTACCACCAGTACCACCACCAGTACCACCACCAGTACCACCACCAGTACCACTACTACCAGTACCACCACCAGTACCAGTACCACCACCACCACCAGTACCACCACCAGTACCACCACCACCAGTACCACCAGTACCACCACCACCAGTACCACCACCAGTACCACCACCTCTACCAGTACCACCACCAGTACCATCACCAGTACCACCACTACCAGTACCACCACCACCAGTACCACCACCACCAGTACCACCACCAGTACCACAACCACCACCAGTACCACCACCTCTACCAGTACCACCACCACCAGTACCACCACCACCACCAGTACCACCACCACCAGTACCACCACCACCACCAGTACCACCACCTCTACCAGTACCACCACCACCAGTACCACCACCACCAGTACCACCACTTCCTCAAGTAGCACCACCACCAGTACCACCAGTACCAGTACCACCAGTACCAGTACCACCAGTACCACCACCAGTATCACCACCACCAGTACCACCACCCGTACCACCAGTACCACCACCAGTACCACCAGTACCACCACCAGTACCACCACCACTACCACCACCAGTACCACCAGTACCACCTTCAGTTCCACCTTCAGTACCACCACCACCTCCACCAGTACCTCTGTACCACCACCACAAGTAACACCACCAGTACCACCACCACCACCAGTACCACCACTTGCACCAGCAGTACCACCACCAGTACCACTACCACCAGTAACACCACCACCAGCAGTACCACCACCAGTACCACCACAAGTACCACCACCACTACCACCACCATCAGTACCACCACCATAAGTACCACCACCACCAGTACCAGTTCTACTAGTACCACCACCACCAGTGCCACCAGTACCACCAATACCACCAGTACCATTAGTACCACCACCACCACCAGTACCACCACCACCAGTACCACCACCAGTACCACCACCAGTTCTACCACCAGTACCACCAGTACCACCACCAACACTACCAGTACCGACACTGATACCACCACCAGTACCAGTACCACCACCATTATCACCAGTACCACTACCAGTACCACCACCAGTACCACCACCACCAGTATTACCACCTCCAGTACCACCACCAGTACCAGTACCAACACCATTACCACCACCAGTAACACCACCACCAGTACCACCACCAGTACCACCTTCACCACCAGTACCATGATCACCAGTACCACCACCACCAGTACCACCACCACCAGTACCACCACCACCACCAGTACCACTACCACCAGTACCACCAGTACCACCACCACCACCAGTACCACCACCACCAGTACCACCACAACTACCATTACCACCACTACCATTATCACCATCACCAGTACCACCAGTACCAGTACCAGCAGTAACACCACCACCACCAGTACCACCACACCCAGTGCCACCACCAGTACCACCAGTACAACCACCACCTGTACCACCACCATCTCCAGTACCAGCACCACCACCAGTACCACCACCACCAGTACCACCACCACCAGTACCACCACTACTACTAGTACCACCACTACCAGTACCACCACCACCACCACTACCAGTACCACCACCACCACTGCCAGCACCACCACCACCACTACCCGTACCTCTACCAGCACCACTACTCCAAGTACCACCACCACCACTACCAGTACTACCACCACTACCACCAGTACCACCACCACTACCACCACTACCAGCACCACCACCACTACCACCACCACCACTACCACCACCACCACCACAAGTACCACCACCAGTACCACCACCAGTACCACCACCACCAGTACCAACAACAGCAGTACCACCACCACCACTACCAGTACCACCACTACCAGTAGCACTACCAGTACCAGTACCACCACCAACACTACCAGTACTACCACCACTACCAGTACCACCACCACCACTACCAGTACCACCGCCACTACCACCACCACCACTACCACTACCACCAGTACCACCACCAGTACCACCACCAGTACCACCACCACCAGTACCACCACCACCAGTATCACCACCACCAGTACCACCACCACCACCACCAGTACCACCACTACTACCAATACCACCACCACTACCAGTACCACCACCACTACTACCAGTACCACTACCACCACTATCAGTACCATTACCAGTACCAATACTACCAGTCCTACCACCAGTACCACCACCAATACCACCACTAGTTCCACCACCAGTGCCACCAGCACCAGTACCAGTACCGACACCAGTACCACCACCAGTACCAGTACCACCACCACCACCAGTACCACCAGTACCACCACCACCAGTACCACCACCAGTCCCACCACCATTACCACCACCAGTAACACCACCAGTACCACTACTACCAGTACCACCACCAGTACCAGTACCACCACCACCACCAGTACCACCACCAGTACCACCACCACCAGTACCACCAGTACCAGTACCACCAGTACCACCACCACCAGTACCACCACCAGTACCACCACCTCTACCAGTACCACCACCAGTATCATCACCAGTACCACCACTACCAGTACCACCACCACCAGTACCACCACCACCAGTACCACCACCAGTACCACCACCACCACCACCAGTACCACCACCTCTACCAGTACCACCACCACCAGTACCACCACCACCACCAGTACCACCACCACCAGTACCACCACCACCACCAGTACCACCACCTCTACCAGTACCACCACCACCAGTACCACCACCACCAGTACCACCACCACCTCAAGTAGCACCACCACCAGTACCACCAGTACCAGTACCACCAGTACCAGTACCACCAGTACCACCACCACCACCAGTATCACCACCACCAGTACCACCACCCGTACCACCAGTACCACTACCACCACCAGTACCACCACCACTACCACCACCAGTACCACCAGTACCACCTTCAGTTCCACCTTCAGTACCACCACCACCTCCACCAGTACCTCTGTACCACCACCACAAGTAACACCACCAGTACCACCACCACCACCAGTACCACCACAATGACCAGTACCACCAGTTGCACCAGCAGTACCACCACCAGTACCACTACCACCAGTAACACCACCACCAGCAGTACCACCACCAGTACCACCACAAGTACCACCACCACCAGTACCACCACCACCACCAGTACCACCACCACAAGTACCACCACCACCAGTACCAGTTCCAACAGTATCACCACCACCAGTATCACCACCACCACCAGTACCAACACCAGTACCATTAGTACCACCACCAGCACCACCACCACCAGCACCACCACCACCAGTACCACCACCACCAGTACCACCACCAGTACCACCACCAGTTCTACCACCAGTACCACCAGTACCACCACCAACACTACCAGTACCAGTACCGACACTGATACCACCACCAGTACCAGTACCACCACCATTATCACCAGTACCACTACCAGTACCACCACCAGTACCACCACCATTACCACCACCACCAGTATTACCACCTCCAGTACCACCACCAGTACCAGTACCAACACCATTACCACCACCAGTAACACCACCACCAGTACCACCACCAGTACCACCTTCACCACCAGTACCATGATCACCAGTACCACCACCACCAGTACCACCACCACCAGTACCACCACCACCACCAGTACCACTACCACCAGTACCACCAGTACCACCACCACCACCAGTACCACCACAACTACCATTACCACCACTACCAGTATCACCATCACCAGTACCACCAGTACCAGTACCAGCAGTAACACCACTACCACCACCAGTACCACCACCAGTACCATCAGTACCACCACCACCAGTACCACCACCACCAGTACCACCACCACCACCACCAGTACAAGTACCACCAGTACAACCACCAGTACCACCACCTCCAGTACCACCATCACCAGTACCACCACCACCAGTACCAGTACCACCAGTACTACCACCACCACCAGTACCACCAGTACCACCACCACCAGTACCACCACCACCAGTACCACCACCACCAATACCAGTACCACCACTACCAGTACCACTAGCAGTACCAGTACCACCACCAACACTACCAGTACTACCACCACTACTACCACTACCAGTACCACCGCCATCACTACCAGTACCACTGCCACTGCCACCACCACTACCGACATTACCACCACCAGTACCACCCCCAGTACCACCACCACCAGTACCACCACCACCTCAAGTACCACCATCACCAGTACCACCACCAACACTACCAGTACTACCACCACTGCCACCACTACCAGTACCACCACCACCTCTACCAGTACCACCACCACCACCACTACCACTACCACCAGTACCACCACCAGTACCACCACCACCAGTACCACCACCACCAGTACCACCACTACTACCAGTACCACCACCACCACTACCAGTACCACCACCACTACTACCAGTACCACCACCACCCACCACCACCACTACAACCACCATTACCAACACCACCACCACCACCAATACCACCACCACCAGTACCCCAACCTCTAGTACCACCACCACCAGTACCAGTACCACCACCACCAGTACCACCACCACCAGTACCACCACCACCACTACTACCAGTACCACCACCACCACTACCAGTACCACCACCACTACTACCAGTACCACCACCACCCACCACCACCACTACAACCACCATTACCAACACCACCACCACCACCAATACCACCACCACCAGTACCCCCACCTCTAGTACCACCACCACCAGTACCAGTACCACCAGTACCTGTACCACCAGTAACACCACCACCAATACCACCACCAGTACCACCAGTACCACCAGTACCACCACCACCAGTACCACCACTGTCAGTACCACCACTACCACCAGTAAAACCACCACCAGTACCACCACCACCAGTACAACCACCACCACCAGTACAAGTACCACCAGTACAACCACCAGTGCCACCACCACCAGTACCACCACCACCAGTACCAGTACCACCAGTACTACCACCACCACCAGTACCAGTACCACCAGTACCACCACCAGTACCACCACACCCAGTGCCACCACCAGTACCACCACCACCACAAGTACCACCACCACCAGTACCACCAGTACCACCACCATCACCAGTACCACCACCACCAGTACCACCACTACTACCAGTACCACCACTACCAGTACCACCACCACCACTACCAGTACCACCACTACCAGTACCACTACCTGTACCAGTAGCAACACCAACACTACCAGTACTACCACCACTACCAACACTACCAGTACCACCACCACCACCACTACCAGTACCTCCACTACTACCACCACCACCACCACCACCAGTACCACCACCACCAGTACCACCACCACCAGTACCACCACGACCACCAGTACCACCGCCACCAGTACCACCACTACTACAAGTACCACCACCACCACCACTACCAGTACCACCACCACTACTACCAGTACCACCACCACCACTATCAGTACCACTACCAGTACCAATACTACCAGTATCACCACCACTACCAGTACTACCACCATAACCACCACTACCAGTACCACAACTACCACCACCACCACTACAACCACCATTACCAACACCACCACCAATACCACCACCACCAGTACTCCCACCTCTAGTACCACCACCATCCAGTACCAGTACCACCACCAATCAGTATCAACATCACTAGTACCACCAGTAACACCACTATCACCAGCAGTACCACCACCAGTACCACCAGTACCACCACCACCAGTACCATCACCATCAGTACCATCACCACCACCAGTAAAACCACCACCAGTACCACCACCACCAGTACCACCACCACCACCAGTACAAGTACCACCAGTACAACCACCAGTACCACCACCACCAGTATCACCAGTACTACCACCACCACCAGTACCAGTACCACCAGTACCATCACCACCACCACCAGTACCACCACACCCAGTGCCACCACTAGTACCACCAGTACAACCACCACCAGTACCACCACTACTACTAGTACCACCACTACCAGTACCACCACCACCACTACCAGTACCACCACCACCACTGCCAGCACCACCACCACCACTACCCGTACCTCTACCAGCACCACTACTCCAAGTACCACCACCACCACTACCAGTACTACCACCACTACCACCAGTACCACCACCACTACCACCACTACCAGCACCACCACCACTACCACTACCACCACTACCACCACCACCACCACTACCACAAGTACCACCACCAGTACCACCACCAGTACCACCACCACCAGTACCAACAACATCAGTACCACCACCACCACTACCAGTACCACCACTACCAGTAGCACTACCAGTACCAGTACCACCACCAACACTACCAGTACTACCACCACTACCAGTACCACCACCACCACTACCAGTACCACCGCCACTACCACCACCACCTCTACCACTACCACCAGTACCACCACCAGTACCACCACCAGTACCACCACCCCCAGTACCACCACCAGCAGTACCACCACCACCAGTACCACCACCACCACCAGTACCACCACTACTACCAATACCACCACCACTACCAGTACCACCACCACTACTACCAGTACCACCACCACTATCAGTACCATTACCAGTACCAATACTACCAGTCCTACCACCAGTACCACCACCAGTACCACCACTAGTTCCACCACCAGTGCCACCAGCACCAGTACCAGTACCGACACCAGTACCACCACCAGTACCAGTACCACCACCACCACCAGTACCATCAGTACCACCACCACCAGTACCACCACCAGTCCCACCACCATTACCACCACCAGTACCACCACCAGTACCACTACTACCAGTACCACCACCAGTACCAGTACCACCACCACCACCAGTACCACCACCAGTACCACCACCACCAGTACCACCAGTACCAGTACCACCAGTACCACCACCACCAGTACCACCACCAGTACCACCACCTCTACCAGTACCACCACCAGTACCATCACCAGTACCACCACTACCAGTACCACCACCACCAGTACCACCACCACCAGTACCACCACCAGTACCACCACCAGTACCACCACCACCACCAGTACCACCACCACCAGTACCACCACCACCACCAGTACCACCACCACCAGTACCACCACCACCACCAGTACCACCACCTCTACCAGTACCACCACCACCAGTACCACCACCACCAGTACCACCACCACCACCTCAAGTAGCACCACCACCAGTACCACCAGTACCAGTACCACCAGTACCAGTACCACCAGTACCACCACCACCACCAGTATCACCACCACCAGTACCACCACCCGTACCACCAGTACCACCACCAGTACCACCACCAGTACCACCACCAGTACCACCACCACTACCACCACCAGTACCACCAGTACCACCTTCAGTTCCACCTTCAGTACCACCACCACCTCCACCAGTACCTCTGTACCACCACCACAAGTAACACCACCAGTACCACCACCACCACCAGTACCACCACAATGACCAGTACCACCAGTTGCACCAGCAGTACCACCACCAGTACCACTACCACTGTTAAAGATTGCAGGAATCGCTGTTAGCATGAGCTGAAAGCCATTTTGTACTTGGCAGCCATTTTAGTTAGCCATGTGCTCGCCATGTGCTTTCTCCCTCTTCCAGAGTCTTGCACATGCTCAGAAAGGCCTAGCTGGTAGAATGCACCTGCTCCTAGTATAGAACTGTCAGGCTATTCTTACTGATGTAAGCAGTTTAGTCTTCCCTCCCACTTTGTGGAGCAAGCAAATTTTGTATACCCATATTAGTCAATAAGCATGCTTATATGTGCTAGGACCTCCCCTTGATTTTATGCTGACTATGTAACAAATGCATATATAAGGACCCTGTTCTCTGCACTCATTAGAATGCCTCCTACAGTGGCCTCACGGGTACCGTAAGACGCAATCTCCCTCATCTGAGGTTATTAAAACATGTTTTTTGATATTACAGCTTCCGTGCCAATCTTTTCTTTGTTGGTCTTAAGGACCAGATGTATCAGTGAACCCCTAAGAAGGTTTTTATTTCTACAAATGGCGCCCGAAAGTGGACCTCATCGGTGCAGCGGCTATCCAAGGGAGTGGTCTTGAAGGGAGACAGTAATCTACTGAGGAGTACAGGACAGGAATCTACTGAGGAGGTACCCTGCGCACGGAGATTGTTTGTCTTCCAGCCCAGTATATTTCTGGTCTTCCTGATCTGATCCTCCAAGTGTTTGCCGCTCCCGACTGAGAACTTCTTTGGCGTGAGTATTTTAAAACGACCGTTAGGTCACTCAGAACTTGGCAGTTGGAAGCTGGAGACTTTGGTTTGGTAAGGTTGCTGGAGCAACACTTTTGTTTGGAATGACTTGGCCAAGATTTTGGTTTGTTTGTTTGTTTTGCTGCAGCAAATGAAGGCAGGTAATGAGGAGATTTTTCTCTAACTTTGAAAACTTGAACGGCACACATTGTGTTAAGTGTCACTTGGAGTATAAAATTATATATGCTATAATATTCTTGACATGCCTGCTTCTAGCACACTTCGTAGAAAGTGTTGCTGTCTTGGAGGTACCAATATGGATTTAGGAAGTACTCAGCTGACTCCCTCAGAGGGGATACCTAAATAGGTTTAGGTATAGTAAAAAGATATTTCTTCCTTGGTGACTAAGTACCCCATGGAACTAAATATGTACATAAAACGGATCCGGATCTGCGCACTTAGTAACATTCATAAGTGGTGATATGCAGAGCGCTTTTTGAGTGTTCTACCAGCCAAAACTGGCGAATTTGGTGTATTTTGGCTTCTTGACCATGGAACAGTTTTTGGGCTACTTTTGAGAGCTCTTCTTGTAAATATGACTTACAATTAGTATTTACAAATAGTTTGGTCTTACGTACAATTTGTAAGCTGTCTTAAAGTCCTAAGTGTTGATTTGTGGGTTAAATGTGTGTTTCAATGTCTATGTGGTTTGACATTGGTGATACTTGTGTGAGTAAATAGCGATTGCGCTCTTTGTGTAAGAATGGCTAGCTTTAAGCGCGCTGTGTTGTGTGTTCTGAGTGTATGACCCCCTTCTGTAAATGTCTGGAATGAACTCAATGAGTTTGTTTATGTTTTTTTGCTGTCATCATTCTGTTATGCAAACTGTCATTTAGTTACTTACATATTAAATAAAAATCCAGAAATGAATTATATAACATATGCTAAACAGCTGCATGTTACTATTAAATTGACAGAGTAAGACACTATACATGTGTGCAAATTGCCACAATGCTAAAGATAAAATTAGAATTCGTATTCAATAGGATTAAAATAGGCCTCATACAGAGGAAGAAAAACGAAATTGTGTGTTTTGTAATCAATAGACTAAAATACAACATGTTACAGCATTTTCCTTAGATACATTGTATTAGACATTAAAAGGCATGCACATCATCTGAGTGAATTTGGTCGTTGCTGAACTAAATACACATTATAGAAAGATAGATTTGACTGCATTGAAATGCCTCAGTTTTTAAATAGACTGTGACATGCTTTTCTTTCAGCACCCGAGAAAAAAGCTTTCCAACAGCTGTGTTTAAACTGACTAACTGAAAAGAAACTGTTTGACACAGCAAATGGGGATTTAACTCTGTCAGGGTATTTCAAATAATAAAGGGGTTTTTTCCTGAGAAAGGCGTGAAAATTCGACGCCTGCTGACAAACAACAGCTGCATAAATAGCATATGGCTATTCCTGATCACGGCCACAGACAGGAATGCTGAGTCAGCGAAATTTTAAGTCAGTGTAAAACTGGTATGAAGGCCTGCATTATTTTAAAAGTTTCAAAAAACCAGTTTCATTATTTTGGATAACAGAGAACAAAATTGAAAGTAGGGATTTCCTTTCTTAATGCCTTTTTTCATAAGTGCCTCTGTGGTTCTGATGTTAAATAATAACTGTCCTTTAAAAAGTGGCGCAGACTTTTCATGTTTCAAGTAAGGCTTCTGTGCTTAGGGTTATACATGAATGCGTTTAAATATGATAGGCTACGAATGAAGCTTGCTTTTCAAATGTGGAATCATCAAAATGGTTGGTTTTATTAAAAAAAAAAAAAATTATATGAAAAAATATATTATTAAAAATAAATGCTTTAAATTCGTTTTTTCATCTTTATAAAGCCTAATCATCATACTGTGAATTCCTAGCATCAAAGTTGGATTTAAGCAGTGCTGTACCGGAAAAAAAGGAAACTTAAATGTGAAATGTCACTTTACCCAGCCGTACAAACCTCATTTTTATAAGGGTATACCTTATACATTTCTGATTTCCCATTCCTGGGCTATCTAGAGAACACTCTGGGGGTTCCTATTATGCAAAAATATTGTAGGATATTCATTTTTAAGTGCCCCTACCACCAAAGTCGAAATTGAGCTAAATTCACAATTTTACAAGCAGTTCTACCACTCAGGGCAGGTTTCAAACTGATCTCAAGCTAGAGCTGGTACACATGCCAGTATAGAACAAACAGCTGACCTCTGTATTACTAGACTGCACACCACACACTGTACACAAATGAAAATAAGTATACAGAAACCAGCAGACGTTATTATCCTACCTTTAAATTACTGGCAAACAGACCGGACAGGACTGCCTTTCAGCCGTGATTCTCCAGAGTTGCTTTGAATTACAAAAACCGCATGGCAAGCCTTGCACAAAAAAAATGACCAGCTGCTGAACGGGTCAAAGGTCGGAGTTCTGCATTTAGCAACTTAGCAGGGTGAAGGGTAAGGTTTGCTTGGCCACTTCGACCTCTGAAAAGTTTTTGAAAGACGAGATGACAGCGCAGAGAGAGGAATGAGAAGCTTTGCTTCCTATTTTTGGCAAACACACGTTTTGTGCAGTCATATGAAACGAAGGAAAAGCAGCCCTCAGTTGAGCATTGATCTGTCATGTATATAAAAATAATGGTTTTAGTTTAAAGAATACTGTGTAGGGGCTACGATAAGGAGGAAATGGATTTTAGTTTGCATTCATGCACCCTCATGTTAATCTAGTACAATTGCTCAAGGAATTGGTAAATTGGTTGCTAACGCTTTCTACAGTACTCAATGTGCTTGTGTTAGGCTGAATCAGAGAATAGCCACTTTCTAAGATATCTCCTACAAGTTTGTTTGTGCCCAGTTGCTACAAATAGGGGTTGAAAGTGTTGACAGAAGTGAAACCTGTTTCAGGTTTTCCTACTGTCAAAATGGGGGAAGGAGGCTAGCTCCTCTACAAATTAAGGGTAGGCAAAATTATGTTTTCTCTCTTCTTTTTCTCACTCTTTCTTGAGTCTGTCTAAGCTGTCTAGGAAATGGCCATGTGACAGTTATTGGCTATTCTGTAATACTGTTTTAAAATTGTTAGAATTAATAAAATGATGAAACATATATACTATGTTACTGCCCATCCTGTATGAAAGAATGAGTAGAACAGATTGATGTTCCCTTATTTGATCTTTAAGGGGAACTGTATAGTGGGGGTTTTCTGTTCAAAAATCTCAGGTGGCAACACTATTATTGTTTATGTTATTCTCATGTTCTATACAGTTTTGCAAGGGCATTGCTAGTCTTTTATTAGCTAGTCTCTGTCAATAAGCTGACAGCCCTTATTAGAGCTGGAGATAGGGTTTTTTTCCTTTTGAAAATGATGTTGCATAGTCCAGATCGTGGAAAAGTAAAATGCAGGAAAGACGCTCATGTGATCCTTAGCAAACATTTTGAAGGAAAATATTGTTTTATAGGAGTTTGTTTGTCATAACATGTTCTGCTGGAGAAAATGTACCCACTATGTTGAAGTTTAGTTCTTTTTGCAATAAGAATCCCTGTTAAATTAGCAGTTTTAGATTTTCCTGCTGCGCCTATAACATGAGAGCATGGTCCTAAGCATAACATGTAAGAGAAATTATTTTACAAGTGTCTGCAGTCCTGTACAAGTAATGTAAAATCTATGAGTAAAAGTGTAGAACATTTCCTTTTTCTTGAGGGTTCTTCAGATTAGTAATATAGGAATACACCAATGTAAGTATTTGGAGTATGTCTGTATTGTTTTTCTCTTTTCCTCAGAATTTAGTAAATGAACACAGACTTCCTTGGCTGTTTGGGATTGGGTGATGTATTACTCTTGTCAGTTCACCAAAACGTTCCTTTTATACTTGCCAATAGGTCCAGGGTTTTCTACTCTCAGATAGATGAAGTGGTTCTTGGGTGCCTTGCTAATGTATGGGGCGCCCCAAGACTAAGGAAGTATTCTGTTGTTAGGTTATTTCTGTGCCTTGTCTAAAGACCTCTTGTTCTGTCCACCAATAGATATTTTCTGCCTTACAACCATTGCCAGAGGGGCCTGGACATCAGATCCAGCCTGGGAGTCAGCACCAGTCCAGCCTACAGTCAAAACAAAAGGAACCAGCACAGGCGTTGCTGGCAACTAGGACCTCAGTGAAGGCAGAAGCACTGGGACGTGAAGTGTGTACCCCTGCCACTGTCTTGGGCGAAAGACGGGGTTACAAATCAGGATGGAGAAATCTTTGTGTGGATCCAGTTTTTGATGCCCAGCTGAGAGAGTCACAGAACGACAAGGACGGCAAGGAGGCTTTTGCTTGAGGTGACCCCCTTTGAAACAAGGGTTGCTTCAGGCCTTTGAGTCCTGGTCCCAAGTGAATGCAAGTCTACGCCTTTGTTTGTTGATCAAGGGATGCCTGAGCATATTGGCTACAATTTGTGGCCCCAACAAAAGAGCAGTGCGCCAGAGGTGCAATACAGGAGTTAGGGAAGGACTTGAGTTTAGGGTACAGGTGCTGTGCCCTTGGTGCCTGTTAGATTAAAGTGAAGAAAACTGGTGCACTGCCTGAGACACTGGACAGGATCATTGAGGGTATTTGCCCTGGGGGGTGATTGCCCTATCCTGAAAGAAAGACTTTTCCTTCTCCGTGATTCTTGAGTTGCGAGTTGTGCAGCTCCACCGTGGGAACAACAAGAGCCTGCCTGTGAGGCTCAAACGGACACAGGGAGAAGACTCCCTCTGGTTGGTTGTACTACAATTTCCCAAGGACTCTTTTTTTGTTAGTAATGTACCCCTTTGGTCGTCCCATTTTTGAGGAGGAGCAGCCCTTTGCGGCTCCTTGTCCTAATTCCAATGGCCTTAGTGTGGTCCTCCTGGTCCCCCGGAGCCAGGATTGTTTTTGTAATAATATGTCTGACTGCATTAATATTTTTTTAAGAGTAATGTTTATTCTGCACGAGAAAAGTTCATCTGAGCATGTTACTTTACTCTTTCCTTAAGTATATTAATTGATACTTTAGCCATCATAAAAAAATACTGAGAAAGTCTATTGAAAATGTTTTTATTAGGTATGTGCTGTTGGCTATTCTGAAATTGAAATAGATAGTCACTGAAATACATCAGAGCCCTGAAACTTAGAATTAGACTAGATGGTTTTGGTATTTGCTTTCTGCTTAGGGTTGGAAAAATATTGAGATTTCTGTTTGAGATAATAGTCATTTTTCTCTCTTGCTACCTGTATGACCCAATGCTCTGTTCCCTTTGTACTCCTGCTTATACCTTATATATACCTGCTTAATGAAATGTTTAGAATGTAAATGCCCACCTAGCATAGGATATTGATGAATTTATGAGAAGAAAATGTGCAAAATATTTTCTATGTCTCTACTAGATCATGGGAATGTCTTTAGCTCATGCTAAAAGGATCATCTGTTAAAGATTGCAGGAATCGCTGTTAGCATGAGCTGAAAGCCATTTTGTACTTGGCAGCCATTTTAGTTAGCCATGTGCTCGCCATGTGCTTTCTCCCTCTTCCAGAGTCTTGCACATGCTCAGAAAGGCCTAGCTGGTAGAATGCACCTGCTCCTAGTATAGAACTGTCAGGCTATTCTTACTGATGTAAGCAGTTTAGTCTTCCCTCCCACTTTGTGGAGCAAGCAAATTTTGTATACCCATATTAGTCAATAAGCATGCTTATATGTGCTAGGACCTCCCTTGATTTTATGCTGACTATGTAACAAATGCATATATAAGGACCCTGTTCTCTGCACTCATTAGAATGCCTCCTACAGTGGCCTGCGGGTACCGTAAGACGCAATCTCCCTCATCTGAGGTTATTAAAACATGTTTTTTGATATTACAGCTTCCGTGCCAATCTTTTCTTTGTTGGTCTTAAGGACCAGATGTATCAGTGAACCCCTAAGAAGGTTTTTATTTCTACACCACCAGTAACACCACCACCAGCAGTACCACCAGCAGTACCACCACAAGTACCACCACCACTAGTACCACCACCACCACCAGTACCACCACCACAAGTACCACCACCACCAGTACCAGTTCCAACAGTACCACCACCACCAGTATCACCACCACCACCAGTACCAACACCAGTACCATTAGTACCACCACCAGCACCACCACCACCAGCACCACCACCACCAGTACCACCACCACCAGTACCACCAACAGTACCACCACCAGTTCTACCACCAGTACCACCAGTACCACCAGTACCACCACCAACACTACCAGTACCAGTACCGACACTGATACCACCACCAGTACCAGTACCACCACCATTATCACCAGTACCACTACCAGTACCACCACCAGTACCACCACCATTACCACCACCACCAGTATTACCACCTCCAGTACCACCACCAGTACCAGTACCAACACCATTACCACCACCAGTAACACCACCACCAGTACCACCACCAGTACCACCTTCACCACCAGTACCAGGATCACCAGTACCACCACCACCAGTACCACCACCACCAGTACCACCACCACCACCAGTACCACTACCACCAGTACCACCAGTACCACCACCACCACCAGTACCACCACCACCAGTACCACCACAACTACCATTACCACCACTACCAGTACCACCACCACCACTACCAGTACCACCACTACCAGTACCACTACCAGTACCAGTACCAGTACCACCACCACCACTACCAGTACTACCACCACTACCAGTACCACTACCAGTACCACCACCACCACTGCCAGTACCACCGCCACTACCACCACCACCACCACTACCACCAGTACCACCACCAGTACCACTACTACCAGTACCACCACCAGTACCAGTACCACCACCACCACCACCAGTACCACCACCACCAGTACCAGTACCACCAGTACCACCACCACCAGTACCACCACCAGTACCACCACCAGTACCACCACCAGTACCACCACCTCTACCAGTACCACCACCACCAGTACCACCACCAGTACCACCACTACCAGTACCACCACTACCAGTACCACCACCACCTCAAGTACCACCACCACCAGTACCACCACCACCACCAGTCCCACCACCATTACCACCACCAGTACCACCACCAGTACCACTACTACCAGTACCACCACCAGTACCAGTACCACCACCAGTACCACCACCACCAGTACCACCACCAGTACCACCACCAGTGCCACCACCTCTACCAGTACCACCACCACTAGTACCACCACCAGTACCACCACTACCAGTACCACCACCACCAGTACCACCACCACCAGTACCACCACCAGTACCACCACCACCACCAGTACCACCACCTCTACCAGTACCACCACCACCAGTACCACCACCACCACCAGTACCACCACCACCAGTACCACCACCACCACCAGTACCACCACCTCTACCAGTACCACCACCACCAGTACCACCACCACCAGTACCACCACCACCTCAAGTAGCACCAACACCAGTACCACCAGTACCAGTAGCACCAGTACCAGTACCACCACCAGTACCACCACCACCACCAGTACCACCAGTACCACCACCAGTACCACCACCACCACCAGTACCACCAGTACCACCTTCAGTTCCACCTTCAGTACCACCACCACCTCCACCAGTACCAGTACCTCTGTACCACCACCACAAGTAACACCACCAGTACCACCACCACCACCAGTACCACCACAATGACCAGTACCACCAGTTGCACCAGCAGTACCACCAGCAGTACCACTACCACCAGTACCACCACCACCAGCAGTACCACCACCAGTACCACCACAAGTACCACCACCACCAGTACCACCACCACCACCAGTACCACCACCACAAGTACCATCACCACCAGTACCAGTTCCAACAGTACCACCACCACCAGTATCACCACCATCACCAGTACCAACACCAGTACCACTAGTACCACCACCAGCACCTCCACCACCAGCACCACCACCACCAGTACCACCACCACCAGTACCACCACCAGTACCACCACCAGTTCTACCACCAGTACCACCAGTACCACCACCAACACTACCAGTACCAGTACCGACACTGATACCACCACCAGTGCCACCACCATTATCACCAGTACCACCACCAGTACCACCACCAGTACCACCACCATTACCACCACCACCAGTATTACCACTTCCAGTACCACAACCAGTACCAGTACCAACACCATTACCACCACCAGTAACACCACCACCTGTACCACCACCAGTACCACCTTCACCACCAGTACCATGATCACCAGTACCACCAGTACCACCACCACCAGTACCACCACCACCACCAGTTCCACCACCACCAGTACCACCAGTACCACCACCACCACCAGTACCACCACCACCAGTACCACCAGTACCACCACCACCACCAGTACCACCACCACCAGTACCACCACAACTACCATTACCACCACTACCAGTACCACCACCACCACTACCAGTACCACCACTACTAGTACCACTACCAGTACCAGTACCACCACCACCACTGCCAGTACCACCGCCACTACCACCACCACCACCACTACCACCAGTACCACCACCAGTACCACCACCAGTACCACCACCAGTACCACCACCACCAGTACCACCACCACCTCAAGTACCACCACCACCAGTACCACCACCAACACTACCAGTACTACCACCACTACCACCACTACCAGTACCACCACCACCTCTACCAGTACCACCACCACTACCACCACCACCACCACTACCACTACCACCAGTACCACCACCAGTACCACCACCACCAGTACCACCACCACCACTACCAGTACCATCACCACCATCAGTACCACCACCACCAGTACCACCACTACTACCAGTACCACCACCACCACTACCAGTACCACCACCACTACTACCAGTACCACCACCACTACCACCACCACCACCACTACAACCACCATTACCAAAACCACCACCACCACCAATACCACCACCACCAGTACCCCCACCTCTAGTACCACCAGCACCAGTACCACCACCACCAGTATCACCATCACCAGTACCACCAGTACCAGTACCAGCAGTAACACCACTACCACCACCAGTACCACCACCAGTACCATCAGTACCACCACCACCAGTACCACCACCACCAGTACCACCACCACCACCACCAGTACAAGTACCACCAGTACAACCACCAGTACCACCACCTCCAGTACCACCACCACCAGTACCACCACCACCAGTACCAGTACCACCAGTACTACCACCACCACCAGTACCACCACCAGTACCACCACCACCAGTACCACCACCACCAGTACCACCACCACCAGTACCAGTACCACCACTACCAGTACCACTAGCAGTACCAGTACCACCACCAACACTACCAGTACTACCACCACTACTACCACTACCATTACCACCGCCATCACTACCAGTACCACTGCCACTGCCACCACCACTACCGACATTACCACCACCAGTACCACCACCAGTACCACCACCACCAGTACCACCACCACCTCAAGTACCACCATCACCAGTACCACCACCAACACTACCAGTACTACCACCACTGCCACCACTACCAGTACCACCACCACCTCTACCAGTACCACCACCACCACCACCACTACCACTACCACCAGTACCACCACCAGTACCACCACCAGTACCACCACCACCAGTACCACCACCACCAGTACCACCACTACTACCAGTACCACCACCACCACTACCAGTACCACCACCACTACTACCAGTACCACCACCATCCACCACCACCACTACAACCACCATTACCAACACCACCACCACCACCAATACCACCACCACCAGTACCCCCACCTCTAGTACCACCACCACCAGTACCAGTACCACCACCACCAGTATCACCATCACCATTACCACCAGTACCTGTACCACCAGTAACACCACTACCACCACCAATACCACCACCAGTACCACCAGTACCACCAGTACCACCACCACCAGTACCACCACTGTCAGTACCACCACTACCACCAGTAAAACCACCACCAGTACCACCACCACCAGTACTACCACCACCACCAGTACAAGTACCACCAGTACAACCACCAGTGCCACCACCACCAGTACCACCACCACCTGTACCAGTACCACCAGTACTACCACCACCACCAGTACCAGTACCACCAGTACCACCACCAGTACCACCACACCCAGTGCCACCACCAGTACCACCACCACCACAAGTACCACCACCACCAGTACCACCACCATCACCAGTACCACCACCACCAGTACCACCACTACTACCAGTACCACCACTACCAGTACCACCACCACCACTACCAGTACCACCACTACCAGTACCACTACCAGTAACAGTAGCAACACCAACACTACCAGTACTACCACCACTACCAACACTACCAGTACCACCACCACCACCACCACTACCAGTACCTCCACTACTACCACCACCACCACCACTACCACTACCACCAGTAACACCACCAGTACCACTGCCACCAGTACCACCACCAGTACCACCACTACCAGTACCACCACCACCAGTACCACCACCACCACCAGTACCACCACCACCACTATCAGTACCACTACCAGTACCAATACTACCAGTACCACCACCACTACCAGTACTACCACCATAACCACTACTACCAGTACCACAACTACCACCACCACCACTACAACCACCATTACCAACACCACCACCACCACCACCAATACCACCACCACCAGTACTCCCACCTCTAGTACCACCACCACCAGTACCAGTACCACCACCATCCAGTATCAACATCACCAGTACCACCAGTACCACCAGTAACACCACTATCACCAGCAGTACCACCACCAGTACCACCAGTACCACCACCACCAGTACCATCACCATCAGTACCATCACCACCACCAGTAAAACCACCACCAGTACCACCACCACCAGTACCACCAGTACTACCACCACCACCAGTACCAGTACCACCAGTACCTCCACCACCACCACCAGTACCACCACACCCAGTGCCACCACCAGTACCACCAGTACAACCACCACCAGTACCACCACCACTACCAGTACCACCACCACCACCACCACCAGTACCACCACCACCACCACCACTACAACCACCACTACCAACACCACCACCACCACCAATACCACCACCACCAGTACCCCACCACCAGTACCAGTATCACCACCACCAGTATCACCATCACCAGTACCACCAGTACCAGTACCACCTGTAACACCCCTACCACCACCAGTACCACCACCAGTACCACCACCAGTACCACCAGTACCACCACCACCACCACTACAACCACCACTGCCAACACCACCACCACCACCAATACCACCACCACCAGTACCCCCACCACCAGTACCACCCACCACCAGTATCACCATCACCAGTACCACCAGTAACACCACTACCACCACCAGTACCACCACCAGTACCACCAGTACCACCAGTACCACCACCACCAGTACCACTACAACCACCACTACCAACACCACCACCAATACCACCACCACCAGTACCCCCACCACCAGTACCACCACCACCAGTATCACCATCACCAGTACCACCAGTACCAGTAACACCACTACCACCACCAGTACCACCACCAGTACCACCACCATCAGTACGACCACCAGTAAAACCACCACCAGTACCACCACCAGTACAAGTACCACCAGTACCAGTACCACCACCAGTACCACCACCACCAGTACCACCACCACCAGTACCACCACACCCAGTACCACCACCACCACCACCAGTACGACCACCTTATCACCACCATTTCCAAAACCACCACCACCCGTACCACCACCACCAGTACCACCAGTAGCACCACCAGTACCAGTACCACCAGTACCACCAGTACAACCACCACCACTACCAGTACCACCACCACCACCACCACCACTACCATTCCCACCACCACCACTACCACCACTACCATTACCACCACCACCACTACCAGTACCCCCACCACTACCACCACCACCACTACCAGTACCACCACCACCACCACTAATACCAGTACCACCACCACCACTATCAGTACCACCAACACCACCACTACCAGTACCAGTACCACCACCACCACCACCACTACCACCACCACCACCAGTACCACCTCCACCAGAACCACCAGTACCACCACCACCAGAACTACCACCACCAGTACCACCACCAGTACCACCACCACCAGTACCACCACTATCTGCACCACCACCACCACCAGTACCACCATCGCCAGTACCACCACCACCAGTACCACCACCACCAGTACCACCACCACCACCAGTACCACCACCACCAGTACCACCAGCACCACCAGTAACAGTACCACCAGTACTACCATCAGTGACACCACTACCACCAGTACCACCACGACCAGTACCACCACCACCAGTACAACCATCAACAGTACCACCACCACCAACACCAGTACCACCACCACCACCACCACCAGTACCACCACCACCAGTACCACCAATACCACCAGTACCACCACCAGTACCACCACCACCAGTACTACCACCCCCAGTACCACCACCAGTACCACCATCACCAGTACCACCAGTACCAGTACCACCACCACCAGTACCACGACCACTAGTACCACCAACAGTACCACCACCCCCACCAGTACCACCACCAGTACTAGTACCAGGACCATTACCACCAGTACCACCACCACTACCAGTACCAACACCACCGCTACCAGCACCACCACCACTACCACCACTACCAGTACCACCACCACCACTACCAGAACCACCACCACTACCACCACCACCACTACCAGTGCCACCACCAGCACTACCACTACCAGTACCACCACCAACACCACAAGCACTACCACCACCACCACCAGTACCACCACCACCACCAACAAGTACCACCACCACCATCAGTACCACCACCACCATTACCATCACCACCAGTACCAGTACCACCACCACCACGACCACCAGTACCACCATGACCAGTACAACCACCACCAGTACCACCACCACCAGTACCACCACCATCACCAATACCACCAGTACCACTACCACCAGTACCACCAGCACCACCATCAGTACCACCACCACCAGTACCAGTACCACCAGTACCACCAGTACCAGTACCACCATTATCACCATTACCACCACCACACGTACCACCACCACCAGTACCACCAGTATCACCAGTACCACCACCACCAGTAGCACCACCAGTACAACCACTACCACCACTAGTACCACCACCACCTGTACCACCACCATCAGTACCACCAGTACCACCACCAGTACCACCACCACCACAATTACCACCACCACCAGTACAACCACCAGAACCACCACCACCAGTACCACCACCACCATCAGTACCACCACCACCACCAGTACCACCACCACCACCAGTACCATTACCACCAGTACCACCGGTACCACCACCGGTACCAATACCACTACCACCAGTACCACCACCACCAGTACCACCACCACCACCAGTACCACTACTAACCATACCACCACCACCAGTACCACCACCACCATTACCAGTACCACCAATACCAGTACCACCACTACTAGTACCCCCAGTACCACTACCACCAGGACCACCAGCTCCACCACCAATACCACCACCACCAATACCACCAGTACCAGTACCACCACCAGTACCACCAATACCACCAGTACCACTACCACCAGTACCAGTACCACCAGTACCAGTACCACCAATATCAGTACTAGTACCACCACCACCAGTACCACCACTACCAGTACCACCACCACCACTACCAGTACCACTACCACTACCAGTACCACCACCAGCAATACCACCACCAGCAATACCACCAGCAATACCACCACCACCAATACCACCACCACCACCATTATCACCACCACCACCTCAGCGCCTAGTAATAGCAGGGGCACTGTAGGAGGCCGGAGCTGCAGCCGAGACCATCCCTACCTCCCTCCATGCGTGCCATAAAGCACAGCACACCCTGCACCAGGATGTGAAGCCAGGGCCCTACTACAGCTGGAGTGTTTATTAGACCAAAGATAGTAATGACATTACACAATGCCACACTGCACACTCAAATCACTGAGAGGGCAGGAAATTCCCCCCTCCTGCTCTTCCTCCTGAGCCGTGACAGTGTAATCACGGTGTGAAAGGTTTTGGAGCGCTTTGTTAGTGTTTATAGCTCGGATCATATGTAACTCTCACTTCCCAGTTTGTGTCTGTGTAATTTACAACACTTACACATCTTCTTCACTGCACTATTTATCACTAATTTGAAGACTTCGCAGGCCGGTCTCTTCCTCTGATATTTACAATCTAACAAGCGGTCAAGAAGGCCCTTTATTGCAATGCAATAGGTCTCGCATTTGAGAGAGTTTAAGCTATTAGTATTGTAAATGACAATGCCTTTTATTTATGTTTTAAAACCCAAAACATAAATAAAAGGCATTGTCATTTACAATGGCAATAGCTCAAACTTGCGTGAATGCGAGACCTATTGCATTGCAAATGCTTGTTTAAGCTTCCTATCAAATAACTCCATAGTGTATTTTTACCCAATATAAACATAAACAGCTGCCAAAATGTTTGACAACTTGTTCTGCCTTGACACTTAGAACTTCCAACTTCATCCTTCCAATCCAATGGAATAGCCTAATTATTAATTGAGCAATTAATTTTGACATTTTGATGCCTGAGTTCAGAAGTAGGATATAACTGACAGAATTCTTAGCTGAAAGGCCATTGAACCTCTACTTTTGAGGCCTACTAGGACAAGACTCAAATAGAAAACTTCGAGGCCTCAAAACAGTCTCCCTCAAGCCCCCAGAAATGTTGGGGTTGCTTGGGTGTTTTCACAACTAATCAGCTCTCTTATCCCAGCTGTTTTGACATAAAGGACAGGTTGCCAAATGATGTGTGAATATCACTGGCAGAGCCTATGGCTGTGGGGAATATAAAAAATGTGAGGGGTTTGCTACCTTCTCAATGGCCATCTCAAAATTTCTTTCCTGTGAAAAAACAATTCCAACCCTTCACCCTAAATTTACAGCTGTGGGCAAATTATACTAATTCTGTTAATCATATTCCACCATTTCATTTCACTGATAGCACCTTTAGAGAACCCAAGATTCATGCTAGTGTTAAAACATTTTGTAAATTGGAGTTCTTCAGACAATAGCTTATGCACACCTCTGCTAAGAAATTGTTCACCGTCTTTGTTTATCTAAACACCCTTTAGAGCCAATCCTCTTGACCCAAACCCATTTGAAACCTGTTCATATCTAGTTTGGAAATACAGAATCAACTGTAGTCCTATCACTCATTTGCGGGCTGCGTCTTTTAAAGAAAAATATTGATTATAACAAATACAGACCCACCTTTGCATTTCCAATTTTGTTGAGCCAATTTCTTGATGCACAGTTTGCTACTTCTTTCTCCAAATTGATACCGCGTTCCATTCTAACGGCAACAAGGGTGCACAGACAGAATATCGAGTTGTTTTTTTCGAAGTACCATAATATCGAGTTTTAAATATCGAGGTACAAGAATATCGACTGCAAGAATATCGTGGTACAGAATATCGACAGTAAGGTAAGAAATATCTTTTTTTAAATATCGAAGACAGTAATATCGTTTGTAAAAATATCGTTGTTAATAATATCGATATTTATATTAGTGTTCTGTATTTTAGTATGTGTGTTAAAAGTATGTGATGTAATTTTTTTGTATAAGTATATCTTTTTTTTTTAATGTATGTGTTAAATTTTTAGCAGTAATTAATTTTATGTTAATTAATTTTTGCGTATTTTAGTTCTGTAGCGGGTTGTGGGCTTATAGGGGAATAGGGTGGGAAGTAATTTAATTATAAGAAAGTAATTATTATTTTTTATTTATTAGTATTTATAATTAATTTATTATTAATTAATTATTAATTGGTTATTAATTTTAATTAATTAATTAATAATTATATTAATTGTGTTATTTTTTTTAGGAGCGGGTTGTGGGTTTATAGGGGAATAGGGTGGGAAGTAATTTAATAATAATCAAGTAATTATTAGTTTTTATTTATTAGTATTTATAATGAATTTATTATTAATTAATTATTAATTGGTTATTAATTTTTATTAATTAATTAATTGATAATTATATTAATTGTGTTATTTGTTTTAGGAGCGGGTTGTGGGTTTATAGGGGAATAGGGTGGGAAGTAATTTAATTATAATAAAGTAATTAGTAATTTTTATTTATTAGTATTTATAATTAATTTATTATTAATTAATTATTCATTGGTTATTAATTTTTAATAATTATTTAATTGATAATTATGTAAATAGTCTTATTTTTTTAAGAAGCGGGTTGTAGGTTTATAGAGGAATAGGGTGGGAAGTAATTTAATTAATATAAAGTAATTAATATTTTTTATTTATTAGTATTTATTTTATATTTCGATTTTATAGTGTTGTTTGTGGTAATTTATTTATGAATAATTAATTATTAATTGTTTGTAAGTTATAAATAATTAATTGGTAAATATGTTAATTGTGTCAAATCTGTAGGAGTTGTTTGTGCGTTTGTAGGGGAATATGGTTTTCAAGTAATTTATTTAAAAATCATTAATCAATATTTTTCTGATTATAATTAATTCATTTTAAAGATAGTTATTTGTTTGTAAAATGTTGTTTTTAAACTTTTATAAATTAATGTTTGTGGTTAATTTTTAGTATTTTTTAACTTTAAATTATTTTTCTATCTTTTGGAATTTTTTTATATTTTTATATGGTTTTTATTTTTGTGTTATTAACAATTTTTGTATTGTAGTTACTATTTTGTTTCTTTTTTATTTTAATTTTAATTTTTGGGAAATATTAATTTTAACCCTTTTCTATCCAACACTTTTCCTACTGTTGCACTCACTGGAGTGGGAATAGTAATTTTTACCTCTACTCTATCCAACACTTTCCCTACTGTTGCACTCTCTGGAGTGGGAATAGTAATTTTTACACCTCCGCTATCCAATACTTTCCCTACTGTTGCACTCACTGGAGTGGGAATAGTAATCTTTACCCCTCCGCTATCCAATACTTTCCCTACTGTTGCACTCACTGGAGTGGGAATAGTAATTTTTACCCCTCCGCTAACCAAAACTTTCCCTACTGTTGCACTCACTGGAGTGGGAATAGTAATTTTTACCCCTCCGCTATCCAACACTTTCCCTACTTTTGCACTCTCTGGAGTGGGAATAGTAATTTTTACCCCTACGCTATCCAACACTTTCCCTACTGTTGCACTCACTGGAGTGGGAATAGTAATTTTTACCCCTTCGCTATCCAACACTTTCCCTACTGTTGCACTCTCTCGAGTGGGAATAGTAATTTTTACCCTTACGCTATCCAACACTTTCCCTACTGCTGCACTCACTGGAGTGGGAATAGTAATTTTATACCCTTCGCTATCCAACACTTTCCCTACTGTTGCATTCACTGGAGTGGGAATAGTAATTTTTACCCCTACGCTATCCAACACTTTCCCTACTGTTGCACTCACTAGAGTGGGAATAGTAATTTTTATCCCTACGCTATCCAACACTTTCCCAACTGTTGCACTCTCTGGAGTGAGAAAAGTAATTTTTACACCTCCGCTATCCAATACTTTCCCTACTGTTGCACTCACTGGAGTGGGAACAGTAAATTATTCCCCTCCGCTATCCAACACTTTCCCTACTCTTGCACTCTCTTGAGTAGGAATAGTAATTTTTACCCCTTCGCTATCCAACACTTTCCCTACTGTTGCATTCGTTGGAGTGGGAATAGTAATTTTATTCCCTCCGCTATCCAACACTTTCCCTACTGTTGCACTCTCTGGAGTGGGAATAGTAATTTTATCCCCTCCACTATCCAATATTTTCTCTACTGTTTCAGTTAATGTAGTGAAAAATCTATTTTAAAAAGATTAAAAATATTTTAATATTTTAATTTATTATATATATATATATAATTTTCATTTTTATGTTATTGGTGTATGTGTATATATATGTATTTATAATTTTTAATATGTTTCTAACAATTTATAATGTATTAAAATAATTATTTATCGATATTATTAAGTAAATATATATATTATATTTTATATATATGTATGTTTAATTTATTTTTACATTATATGAATTACTTATAATTTTAAACATTTTCTAGTAATTCTAACTATGTTTTTTTAATTATATGTATTATTTACTTTTACATTATTTTTTAAACATTAAAAAAAACGATATTTTTAACAACGATATTTTTAACAACGATATTTTATTCTCGATATTTTTGTACTTACCATTATGTAGATAGGACTTCGATATTCTGGACAACGATATTTTTGCTTCGATATTTTTGAACCTCGATATTTTCAATGTCAATATTTTGTCAGTGATCCGGCAGCAAGAAGATTAGTTTCTCACAGTTCAGTGACTCATCTGCAGCTTCTAATCTATCATGATCCTTTTTTGACTCATGAGTTCTGAAAAGATTACTGCCAGATATGTTTTTATTAAGAGAACCAGTATTGGACCATTATTGTAGGTGCTCAGTTGGTTATAGGTATTTACTATTGAATTTCAGTGGGTTCCTTCACCTAATATTTGAATGCAACTTAATCTGGGGGCCATGACTAGTGCCAAAAATAGCTACAAACTACCTGGAAGTGCATAGTATCCCAGATGCTATCACCTTCTAAAGAGGCCAAAGATCATTAGTTTGGATTCACCGAGTACATCTAAAGCTTCTATGAAATCAGTAAGAAGCTAGCTACATTAAAGCTCACTCACATTGTTAATCAGAAGCAGTGCGTCTTCAGCAAAGAACATAGCAAGGATGAACTATTCTCCAAAGTTAGGTTGAATCACCCCAATCTTAGGGGTCGATTATGATGGCGGGTGGACTTTGTCCGCCCGCCATCGCCCCGGTAAATGGGACCGCCCGCTATGTGTGCGGCGGTCCCGCACATGTGATTAGGATGCCACCGCCACGGTGGCATCCCCTATTTCCAGCATTGGCGGGCGGTGCTCACAACACCGCCCGCCACAGTGCTGAAATGCATGTTGTGCATCTGCATGCACAACGTGACAGGCACCGCGCGGTGCCTGCCACCTTGTGCATGCAGATGCAGGGGGCACCATAGGTACCCCCATGTGCAGCCCCCACTCCCCCAACACCCTGGGGGCCCGCAACCGGCCCCCTACAGCAAAGACCGCGAGCCTTTCCATGGCGGCGACGCCACCATGGAAAGGCTCATCTCCGCCGGCATCATAATATGGATGGCGGTGTCTTGCAGACACCGCCACCATATTAAACCCTTTTCCGCCCGGTCGACTGTTTAGCCGGGCGGAAAACATGCGGACAGTCTTACCGTCTGCCGGGCTCCCCTCCGCCATGGTAATATGGCGGGGGGAATTTGTTGGCGGACGGGAGATTATGGCGGGCGGATCGCCACCGCCATGTGGGAGGTGGCGATCCGCCCGACATCGTAATCGACCCCTTAATATTGTATCCAAACTTGAGGTTTAGCAAAGTAATTTGTACTTGTGCGATGTAATAATAATTGAATGAGGATAAGAGGAAACAGGGACACACCAACCATTGGCTTGGTCCACAGGAAAGTTCTACCTGGCCTATGAAAGGGAGTGGAAATATACAATATAGCAGCCATCCCTCGGCACACAGTTATCTTTGTCAATATAGCCAAAGCTGCTACATTGTGCGTTGTGGATTCCAATTATTAAAGCATGTCTCCCTTCTGAGGAAATAGTTGGTGCTATTTGCTTGCTCCAAAACATGAGTTTTGACCCTACTAGGGAAATCCCCCCAAAAAATGCTCAACATGGGTATCAGGTGACCATTTGCCGAATAACGTTTTGGATTTTTTGTGAGAAAGTATTAAAATTCAACTCTCGCAGTGGATAGGGACTATTGCTTTATCAGGTATCTCCCTGATATTGGAACGGGCATTGCAACTGACCATCTAGGCCTGGCTAAGATTTTTAGCTAAACTGGACATACCAAATGCCCCAATAGCTCCAGATGGCTGTAAATTATTTATCACTCTGATTAACATGAATTTTTCTTGTTCCTAGGCTCATGTTAAACTATCATCTGCCTGGGAGCAATCCCTATGTATCTTGGAAAACTAGGGGCATCTATTGTATTACAAATTCCATCCTACAGCCATAGCAGGAATAGAATCCAGTGATGCACATTTTTATTGTAAATTACTTTTATTCTTAAAGGAAGTTGAGCCGCTGGAATCATATACAAACATACGAAATAGCTGCCAAACTTTCTGGGTGCCCACTGACAAGGCTCAAACAGGGTGAGAGCCAAAAGCCACAGATCAGCCATTTTCCCTGAGGCCAGGGCTTCTGGGCTTATGTGTCTTGCAGGTTGGAGTCTTGTGACAGGTTTTGTTGAATTGCATACACCATGGTCTAATCAAGAGAAGCTACTGATGAGATATTGACTAATCAACGCCTAACCTAATAATTGTGATGGGATCTATTTATCTGTGACTATAAAGCTTGCATTGCCCATACGCTCTTCCCACAAATGATATCCTTTGTCTGACAGATCCAGGTATCAGATCATCCATACACCCCAAAAATACTCAGACACTACACCTTTCAAGCATGTAACATTATGAGGTCATATTACATGCATGACTGCAATAGTGCATAAAGGGTAAATCCATGTAATAATATGGGATAAACACAGTCACTTTAAACATACCTATATCAGTCTACACTTATACCTACTGCTACACCAACTTATGCCCATTGCACTTAGCTACCATGCCTCCACACTTGCCCTCCATAGTTCCTGATGGTAAAGAATCACCTGGCTTTAGCCTGCGGAAGGAGGCTCGGGGAGGAGAGTGGCAGGTACAGTGCCAGGAGCTGGTCCCGTCAGGCAGAAATGGCAAGGAAGCAGGGACAGACAGACGAAGATTTAAGACCCTCCCTTCTTGTTGTTCCTAGGTCGACCTTTTGGTCCTATTTATCCTAATTCAAAAGGCGGATAGACCTGCTTTCTCCTGAATATATATCACACTGCATGTAGAAGGATGGTCAAAGCTCAACATTTTATGAAGCCGCGTGCTTTGGGATCAAAACAGCCAAATTGATGACCTGCGCTCAAATCCTCAGCTTAGTTCAGTTATTGTGGTAGCTAAGGGGCTCATTATGATAGCGGGCGGACAGCCCGCCATCATAACAGTGATGGGACCGACCGCCAGACGTGCGGCGGTCCCACCAGTGCAGTTAGGATGCGCCTGCCATACTGGCGGGCGCATCCTGGCCTTTTACCATTGCGGACGGTGCTGCTGGCTGCAGCACCGTTCGCAATGGTAAAAGAGCATGCACAGCATTTCCCTGCACCACGTGGCAGGCACCACGCGGTGCCTGCCACTTGGTGCATGGAACTGCAGGGGGGTACCATGGGTACCCCCCCAGTGCACCCCTACAGAGGGGTACCGGAACGGGCCCCCAAAGCCAATCCCCGCCAGCCTTTCCATGGCGGCATCGCCGCCATGGAAAGGCCTCTCCAACACCCACATCCAAATATGGCGGACAGTGCCTGCTAGGCACCGCCACCATATTGATGGCCCAGCTCCGCCCGGCAGGCAATCGTAACGATTGCCACCGGCGGAAAAGCGGCGGACGGACTTTGCGTCCGCCACGATACCCACCGCCATCCTAATATGGCGGTGGGTAAATCTCCTTATGATGGCGGAACGATCGCCACCGCCTGCCCCGCGGTGGCGATCGTTACGCCATCGT
This sequence comes from Calotriton arnoldi, assembly GCA_963921515.1. Lineage (NCBI taxonomy): Eukaryota > Metazoa > Chordata > Amphibia > Caudata > Salamandridae > Calotriton > Calotriton arnoldi. The sequence continues at coordinate 9,692 of CAWUFW010010057.1, read as the reverse complement.
AATGAGCCCCTAAGATAGGAAATGAGGCTACACCCACCAAGATCTAATGTTCCAGGAACTGTTGGACCTTAAGCTCCTTCACAGATCTGGTTCTTTTGGAGGAGGATAGACAACTTCAGACTGGAGCGCAGTATATTGAGTGGCCCATGATTAGGTTTAGTTCCTCATATTCCTCTGGTCTCTCTCCTCCCTTAGCTCTGACAATTTTTGCATGTTCCCGGCTCTATTGCCATTTACTGTTTCTTTTTCTTTGGACATCATTGGTCTGTCTGTTTTCTTCCTCTTATCTTTTTATTTTCTATTCTGCTTGAATCTTTCTGCTGCCACCACGTTTCATATCTAATGCACATTACCTTGCCTGGATTTCTAGGCTGCTTAGAACACTTTTACTCTCTCCTGTTATCACTCCCTTTGATGGTAATTAACTTATTGTGCTGGGCACAGTTGGACAAAAGGATGAAAGAGCAAAACTTATGAACATGAGCCATTCCATGTTGGCCCCGGGGACCACTTAGTGAAATCCCTGCCTCCTTCAAGCCCTCAGCCATTCTGTGCTTTATTTAGTTGATGACTGTTGACCTATGAGACCTCACAGCAATACAAATACTCTCTCTGGCTTACATCTGCATAATGAGAGCAGAGAGGGGTGTTCTTCTACAAATATTTTCCATTTTCCGTTGCATGATTTCCCTACTTCAGTGGTGGGTACCTTCACTCAACTTACTTACATGGAGTTCAGAATGTAACAACCGGTCTCACCTTTTAAGCGAGGTAACACCATGTTCAAGATATCTAGAATCCACATCTGATATTCCTACTCACCAAATGAAAGTTACCATTTTTGGATTGCGCTTCTGAAATACTCTAGGATTGGTATAATGACATATATTTAAAAATCACCCAGCCAGCTCTTTCTAAAAACAATTTCAGGTTTTATGAGCCGTTGGAATGTGGAGAAAATATCTGGGAAGCAAAAATACCCACAAACAAAATTAACTCTTTGGAAAGGGCCAGCTGGATATCGCAAAACAAAGGGGGATATGTACAAGGAAGCGGAGGAGAGAGGCGTTTGCCTTCCTGGCTTAACGCTTAACGCCTCTCTCCTCCACTTCTGAAATGCAAGGCTGCACCATATTTTCAAGAATGAGGTGCAGCCTTGCGTTTGCCCCTGCGATGGTGCTAAGTTTAGCATCTTAGCGCCAACGCAGGCACACTTGCACCAGAGTGCAAGGGTGTCTGCGTGCAGGGGAAGATTGTTTATGTGTAGCAAGGTGTCCCTTCCTGCACATAAACAATCCTAGAAATGCCATTCTGTCACTTTCATGCGTGCTGCTTCATGCAGCACACATGAAACTGAAAAAATTGCATTTTTTAAAAAGTTTGTTTATGTACAGGAAGGGGCACCTTCCTGTATATAAACAAACAATGGCATTTTGCTTTTTTTTGCCTTGTGCAGCACACATGGAAAAAGCAAAAACGAGGAGAAAAAATGCATTTCTCCTCGTTTCGCCATCTTAAGACCAGGTTTTGCCTGGTCTTAATTTTGGCGCTGCCTCCTATGTACGCCACCCTTGTACATAGGGGGCAGGGTCAAAATGAATAGGTGTTGCGGTGGAACGCCCACCGCAACACCCACTGCCCACCCCTTTCACGCTAACCATAGCGTGAAAGGGGGCCTTATGTACAAGGCAGCATTAAGCCACGTTAAATGGCTTAACACTGCCTTGTACATAAGGCGCAGCCCCTATCGCCACCACAACGTCACTATAGGTGACGTTGTGGTGGCGATAGGGGCTTGTACATATGCCCCAATGTGTTTCCTGTGGATAAAGGGGTAACCCTACACCATTCATACAAATAAAGAGACCACAGCCGCAAGTAAGGCGCCAACACGTTTGTAAGGTTTATTTTTGTAGCATTTTTTTTGTGCAGTGTTTTCTTTAGGGTATATCAGCAGTTTACAACGTAACATTTTACTAGAATTTGTTTAACATTCACAACTTGTGATACATTGCAATAAAAACCTATAATTGTTACAATATTCTATTGTTTTCGTCAGGGAGTAGAAATACAATGTCATAAAACAGAGAGTTGAGAAAACCTTTTGTTCACAGGGGACAATAATTTGGATTTTCATAGAGTTGGTTAACACAAGAGGAAGCTCCATTCAGTAGGAAAATGAAAATACACATTTGTCTTACAGTGCTCTTCATGGTTCAGATATGGGACACAATACCCAATGTCGTAGAAATTGAATCAGAACCAAAAATTGGCTTGACAGTAATTTATAGACATGTTGTCGTTTTAGATAAATACTTTGTAAGAAAATAATTGGGAAGGTTCTCGACATTTTTAAACACTTTCATAAAACATCAACATGTGTGAGGAAAAGCAATATATGCCCATATACCGCTTGGGCCTTTGGTGACAGGTGTCCAAGCATTGACTGTTGATGAAGAGCAAGAACCTGACAATACTCACTGAGCATATGTCTATTGGAAGGAGATGAGTTGGAAGCTTGGACCAGAGGACTCCTATGTGGCAGTGAGTTGGCAACACACTGCAGATAAGTGCTACGGATGCAAGTGGTTGCGGTAGAGCAGTGGGTGGGCCCTACTCCATTGTCCAGGTAGTGTCCCCTACCCCAGACACCAACCTCAGCAAAGTGCTGGCTAGAGGCTTCCAGGCCTGGGACTCTAGGCATGCTAATCATTAGTGGACCCATCAGGGATGCAGGTGAGGTGGACCCTTTTACTGGATCAAATGTCCCTGATGCTGCTTCACTGCCTGTTACATGTGTACCCTCATGGTAGTTGAGAGAAAAATCTAGGCCTAGATTGTTGCTAGGAGGGTTGAAGTGCCACAGTTCCTAAACAAAGAGCAGGCACATCATGAATTATACCTCATTGTCTAGGAGTGTCAGACAGCCACAAGCGCCAGAGTGAAGTCTGATATCTATTCCTTAAAGAGTGTGATGTATTTTATGCATGACCCGTTTAGCTGGATGGCTGCAATGGTATGAATACATTTGATCAGTTTTCCCGATAGCCATCAAGACATCTTATGATTGTCCTCTGTATCAGACATGCTTCCCTTTTTGGGAACGAAGACTTGAGTGTGGAATTGAGAATTTTATGGTATGCATGAGCTGTGATGCTGGACCTGAATAAGGTGAGATGCCGTTTACTGAATGAGTTGAGTTGAATGAGTTGAGACATTTACAGAGAAGTCGCCGAGTGATAAGTGGCACTTCTGCATACAGTTACCCCTCTCTGTAGCCATAACGGGGAAAGATTGAGGATCACAAATGCATACACCACCAAAACCAGACAAATACACCACCTCTTCCTCGGTACAACCCAGGCAGCCCACTAAGACCTCCCTGACCCAGGATCATGTAACTCTACAGAGGTAGCGAGAATTCTCCAGGCAATTCAAAGTTCTTACAAAGCATCATTGCTTAGAGAACTCCAAATCCTTTGTGGCGTGGATGAACTTGCTGGGTCTATGTGACGTCTGGAGAGCCTGGCATCCTGGGGCTAACACATATGCACATACCTCAGCATCTGTCAAAACCCTCTCACAGATAGACCTCCTGCTTCTTCGAGCCACCCACATGATATGTGCCACAGCAGAGGGCATCCTCCCCAGAGGGATATCAGACCACTCACTTGTTACTATCAGCATGGGGATCCTGCACACCACAGGAGGCCAACATGGCATTTCAATGCCTGATACCTGATGGATGAAAAGTTAATGGAGTACCTAGCTACAGAGCTTAATTCCTACTTTGAGATAAACTAAGGCTCAGTGATTGAGACAAGCACTCTATGGGCAGCTAACAAAGCTGTAATTAAAGGCTTGGCCAAAGCATACCTTAAACAGGTAGAAAGAGACAAACATAGCCAACTTAATGACCATAATGTCTGGATCATAGAGCTAGGGAAACAAAGTCGACTCCTCTGAAACTCTCCATCGACAACTCAAACTTGATAGAACCTCGCTGCGGCAGCACATGCTGGACGAGGCTCAACAATGCTGGAGGGAATCTATCTGGCTGGCATATGAACATGGGGACAAGAGTGGGAAACTTCATGACTGGTTGGCCACTAGAGAAATGGGCTCCAAAGTAATCCCTCCATATCACTGATTGGGAGAGGTGCCAGCTGCATACATCCATTGAAATAGCAGAGATAATCGCAGACAACTATCGCAAACTATATTTATACTACCCTAGGACGGTCCGGCTGGACTCCTGATCAATTTCCAGAACTAACAAGTGCCCAAAGGGATGACCCCAATGCTCCCCTCACGGTGGAGGAAATTGAGACAGCAATAGAAGACATGCAAACGGGCAAGACTCCTGGCCCCGATGGTTTTCCTATTGAGTACTATAGTAAGTTTCGGGATACAATTATCCCGCATCCACTTAAACTCTATACAGAAGCGGTTCAGAAAGGTCACTTCCCACCTGATTTAGATTGCCACTATAGTAGTGCTCCCCAAGTCCGGATGTCCTGGAGATGACGGTGCCTCTTAATGTCCCATTTCCTTAATTAATGCAGATATAAAAGCATTTGCTGAAATACTAGCAACCAGGCTGCACTGAGTTCTGACCACTCTGATCAGTCCCGATTTATGTCAAACCGTAGCACCCATCACTACATTTGCCATGTCAATACAGATCTAGCTAGACTACATGACATCCCAGGCCCATTGGCACTCCTACTTGTGGACTTTGAGAAAGCTTTTGATACGGTCAACTGGTTCCATTTATATCAGGTCCTAATGGGTATGGGCTTCAGTCCCAAATACTGAATGTATGTGACTCTCTTATATCAACAAGTCCTCATAAATGGGGTACAGTCGTAAACGTTCCAAATTCGATAGGGCACCAGGCAGGGGTTTCCGCTGTCCCCTCTCCTGTTTGTTCTCGACATCGAACCTCTTGCTCGAATAATCTTCTGAGGCACTTGAGTACAGGGCTGGCACTGGGGAAGATCAATGGAAGATAAAAACGCACTATACGCAGCTGATACACTCCTCTTCCTCTCAAATTCCAGGTGTCAGGACCACAATCATTTGAAATCCTGAAACTCTATGAGGAGCAAATCCCTTTTGGTTTCCCTGAAGGGGGATAACGCTGCTTTTGGTTGGCAAACAAACATTCCAATATGCTGCTTAAGTTTTAAATACTTGAGTGTGCATATATCTGTGGTGCCGAATTTACCCACAATCTTAAACTCACACCTCTGCTGAAAAAAGACTTAAAAGGACCTTCACAAGTGGACTAAGCTCCCACTTAATGTGATGGGCAAGGTGTCCTTATTTAAAACGATGGTCTTTCCATGTTTCTTATATGTGTTGCAGAATTTCCCTTTCCCGATCCCCAATACTTGGTTTAGAGAAGTCACAGCCCTGATTTGTACCTTTCTGTAGAAGGGCCAGCCACCACGTATTGTGGTGGTTGGGTAGGATGCTTTTCTGTTTTACCTAAGTTTTTTCCCAATTCATGTGTCTCAAGCGTAGACACGGCTCTGATGCTGGGATTTATTAGATTGTGACGGTACTGGGGTGTTGGACAACATAAGAGCAGTGAGGGTTTAGAAATGGTAAATAACGGTGAAGTAGTACGGGTAGTACAAAAGGATGGGGGGATGTGGGAAGATCGGCAGTGCAAAGTGGTTGCAGTGAGGTCAGTAGGCCAAAGCCTGTGGCAGTTGAGGTGTGAGTGAAAGTGGTGGGATTAGGATAATCTATGTATGCGTCCGTTGGTTAGGCTGATTTGGTATGTGACATGGTCAGGTGCAGCAACTACTATAAGTGCAGACATGCCACATTAAACAACATTTTGAATTTGTTATGTGATATCTGCCCAAGTTGAGTTTTTGTAATCAGTTGAAATACCTCTTACTGCCACCCTGTGTGTCTATGCAGATTAATAATTCCTCATTTATGCAGTTGTAAATAACTGCAGTTTTCTATGAGGAAGTTCATCCGTGTGGGGGAGGTAGTGTTATTTTTGTAATCAGCAGTTGTGCCAGTTTTTTAGCAGGAGTTGGTGCCTATTTTATGGTGGGGAGCAATGCCAATTTCAGCCAGGAAATAATGCTAATATGTAAAGTCCGGTCCCTGTTCCTCGCTCATTCAAGCCTGTTTTATATATCTTGGTGTTGAGTAACACCTGGGAGTTGGGGCACTTTGAGATACAGAGTCTAGGATCTGGAAACAGGAAGTCCTCAGAAAATACGGAACCAATGTAAGCTTAAAACTGAACTGTAAAGGAAAATGAGAGGTGAAACTGAAAGTAGGAAGTTGTTTCAAATCACCAAATTTACCCTGGGGTAAAAACAGCAGCTCTCTGGGGAGTCCTTCAATGTAAACCTGTCTGCCACAAATTATATATATCTTTAGGCATATCATATTCGACCTATTTAGCTCTCAAACGTTTAGACAGTAGAAGTGAGTGTTTCAGGTAAAAATGATGCTTCTGTAGCACTCTGGAGAGATGTGTGAGGGGACTCTACCTGCAATGACTTCACTGCTCAATAAAGGCCATCTCTGTGACATCTAACACTTTGAGGCAAGCTTAATTGCTCTTTAGGGTGTATATGCCCCTGAACTCTGTTGGACCACTAGATGCATTTCTCTGTAGAAGTGACGTATAGCTTTACAAAGGTGGCAGAACTTTGAATGTTCTATGGCCTCCATAATGCCGAGCACAGGATAAAGGGAGCTCAGTGTGAAGGAGTTACAGTTTTTGTCAGCCAGTCTTGCCATGGGACTCAGATAAAGCTTCTCTGTGAACTGTACATGTGCTCTTAGCAGACATGGGAGGGGAGCTCTGTTTAACAAGGGGAATTAGCTGCGTAAGTAAAGGGCCTCTTACGTATCTATAATGTCCTATTGATAATGGGTTGGTAATGTGCTAAACCTAAATGTGTATGAACATTTACTAAATAATTCTAAAGTGTTGGCTAAAAGTATGTGCTTATTAGCTGATCAATTGCCTCTTGTGGTCTGCTCTAGTGTTCTTCTAGAATGACTCTCTACTAGAACGTTGCCTTTTTGGGGGTGGGCAATGACAAACATAATCTTGCTGCTTCCTCTTCCAGCTTCCACTGCAGCAGCTGCTGCTGTTGCTTTCGCTGCTGGTGCTGTTCACGTACCCCTGGACGCTCCTCCCACAGCAAGAACATACTGTACGTGGGAGAGAAATTAGACCTTCTCGCTTTCTCTTCAGACGGTCGCGCCTCTCTATGGCAGCATCAAGTCTGTTGCTCACCATGCGCAGCCTTCTTCTCATCAGTTTCCACCTCTGGAAGAACACAAGGCAGCTGAAGTCCCCCCTGACTCCATGGATCACATGAGAGAACAACATGTCCTCTGACGCAAAGGCCTGCCAGCAAGCAGCACACCTATATGGGAAAAGCATATTACATTGCACCTGTGCAAGAAAACATTGCACAAATTCCTTGGCAATGGGGATACCAGGAGGGAAATCCGAGATCGGTGGATGAAGAGGAACAACTTCCACATCATCACTTGACTCACACTGAATGTCTGAGCTATATGTCATCCTGCGGCTGTTGTTCTCTTCTCTTTGGCATGTACACATGGGTGGCTTGACTAGTGAGAGAGGTTCAGCAGTAACCTCATTTTGCTCCTCTGCTGTTTCTGTAGTGTCAGACCCTATTACAATAACGTGATCTTCAGTTTCATGCCAAACACAGTCAGTGGCATCAGAAATGGTTTCAGGCTCAGCAACAACCGCTTCATTTCCTACATCCTTCTCAGATTCAGTGTTCTCTGGGGATGTTTCTTCTGCATAGATTAGGTTTTCAAAGGCATCTGATGAGCTAAGTTGCAGAGCTGCATCTCCTCAAGTGTATTGACTAGGGGAAGAAGCGGGCATGTTATGCATGTTTTTGAAACAGAGGCAAAGCACTTACTAAGTTTACTAAAACATACATTGAGTTATTAAATACATTCTGGCGAGTTGAAAAACAATTCAAATCGAACAAATGGCTGCAAACAAAAGGTCGCCCTTCACTGCCGTAACCCTGCATGAATATTCCCCTTAATCTGTTGGGTCATGGTAGGAAAACATTGTGAGTGATATCAAGGTGCATGCCTACTGCCTTCATAAGGGCCACAGTTGGGTTATAAGTAACCAGAATCCATAACCTCAAGAATGTCTCAAAAATGAGGGAATCAGAAATCACATAACATAACATTCGCATCGCATTAACTGCAAAGGGTATCTTGGCGCTTAATAACAGATGTTTATTGTTACCTAACTTAATGGTACTCATTTTATCAATGTCAGAAGGACGAAAGGCTAAGTGGACCCACCGGGATTTGAACCTGTGACCAAAAGGTCAAACACAGCCCCAACTGTGGACGAATTAGTCCACTAAGCATCAGACCCAGCAAATAAAGAGTGAATGAAGCCAAAAATGACAAGTAGAAACAACACGAAGGCTCGCTAAATAGAAAGCAAGTGAAATATACATCATTATTGGGGAGTGGCACTTCTTTAGGCCCTTCAATAATTATCTACAAAATGCAAAGCTCTGCCGTCTGATTCCCTCAGCTCAGTACCTTAATGAGATAATGAGTGCTGACCAGAACTAAATAAAAGATGGCACCACTGCATGTATGTAGTGCCCAATGCCTTTCTGTTCTCCAGAAGTGTCACTTTTGCACTTTTAGATTCAAACTACTCTAATGTCTTGAGACTACAAACCCAACCCAACAGACCCATACATTTGTACTAGTGACATTATATAATACTTGGTCTCAAATGAAAGGCTACCATAATTAAAGACCAGCATTTGCTTTTAAGCTGTAATTGGATTTTGAAGGTAGCATATACCTTAGCACTAATGGGCTGCTACACCCTTTAGAGTCTCATCAGAATGTGTTATAAATGAATTCCACAACAGAATGCAGAATCTTTGTAATGTTTATCCAATAAATAGACAATGTGTATCATTTGCACAAGGAGTATCTCTTGAAGGCGAGGAGGTGGAATCTCAGAGCTTAATTGGTTGGGGTGTAAATTTCAAGCAGTAAAGCTTCAAAAAGATACCTTTCAATTAAGTATCGCCCACACCACCAGCTGTGTTGTTTTTAATAAGAGGTTTCAGATGTCCAATTGTGAGTGAAAAACAACTGTTTATAAATCCCCTGTTGCCACAGTTTAACTGACATAGCATATTACAGACATACATGACTTAAGCGGGTTCTGTGATTTCGAGCTTACTTTATTGCTAAGTGCAGCTCAGCAGATGTGTCATGTTGACACATGCAATGCTGTCATATGTTATCACATGTAATGTGGTGTTGTCCTTTGTAATGTAGTATTATGTCATGGCAAGGTAGCTCAGGAAGTTCAGCTGTGACTGCTGGTGTCTGTGTGTGACTAACAGGTCTCAATTTTGAAACTCAGTAAGTCAGAGATCAGCCTTTTTCTTTCACAGTTGATAAAGAAATAAGGGGCTCATTACGATACCCGGCGTAAATAAATCCGCCAGGCATGGAAGCGGCAAAAATCCGCCCGCATACACCGTCTGAACACCGACCACGCCATTACGATAACACAAACCGAAAACCGCCATCGGCGGAAAAATCCACACAAAATACCGCCCGCCATCGTCCGAGTCGGAGTCAAACCGCCCGCCACGGAC